>CAWUFW010010120.1:0-724320 GCA_963921515.1 Calotriton arnoldi
ACAGATGTCCAGACAGAGGCAAGAGAGGTGCAGAAAGACGGAAGAGGGGTACAGAAAGAGGCAAGAGGGATGCAGAAATTTGCAAAAGAGGTGCAGAAAAAGCAAGAGCAGTGCAGAAAGAACCAACAGAGGTGCAAAAAGAGGCAAGAAGGGTGCAGAAAAAAGTAGGAGAGGTGCACAAAGAGGCAAGACAAGTACAAAAAGAGGCAGGAGGGGTGCAGAAAGAAGGAATAGAAGTGCAAAAAGAAGCAACAGAGGTGCTGAAAGAGGCGCAAAGGGTGCAGAAAGAGCAAGAAAAGTGCAGAAAGAAGCAACAGAGGTACAGAAAGAGGCAAGAAAGGTGCAGAAACAGGCAGGAAAGGTGCAGAAAGAGGGAACAGGGGTACAGAAAGACAAGAGAGGTGCAGAAAGAGAAAAAAGGGGTGCAAAAAGAGGCAAGAGGGGTGCAGAAAGAAGCAAGTGAAGTGCAGAAAGAGGCAACAGAGGTGCAGAAAGATGCAAGAGAGGTATAGAAACAAGCAAGAGAAGTGCAGAAAGAGGCAAGAGAATTGCTGAAAGAAGCAACAGAGCTGTGGAAAGAAGCAAAAGAAGTGCAGAAAGAAGCAAGAGAAGTGCAGAAAGAAGCAAGTGAGGTGCAGAAAGAGGCAAGTGAGGTGCAGAAAGAGGCAAGAGAGAAGCAAATGAGTTGCAAAAAGAGGGAACCGGGGTGCAGAAAGACGCAAGAGAAGTACAGAAACCGGCAGGAAAGGTGCAGAAAGAGGCAAGTGAGGTGCAGAAACAGGCAGGAAAGGTGCAGAAAGAGGGAACAGGGGTGCAGAAAGGCGCAAGAGAGGTGCAGAAAGAGAAAAAAGGGGTGCAAAAATAGGCAAGAGCGGTGCAGAAAGAAGCAAGTGAGGTGAAGAAAGAGGCAACAGAGGTGCAGAAAGACACAAGAGAGGTGTAGAAACAAGCAAGAGAAGTGCAGAAAGAGGCAAGAGAATTGCTGAAAGAAGCAACAGAGGTGTGGAAAGAAGCAAGAGAAGTGCAGAAAGAGGCAAGTGAGGTGCAGAAAGAGGCAAGAGAGGTGCAGAAAATGGCAAGAGAGGTGCAGAAAGAGGCAAGAGAGGTGCAGAAAGAGGCAAGAGGGATGCAAAAAAGGGAAGAAGGGCACAGAAAGAAGCAAGAGAGGTGCAGAAAGAAGCAAGAGAAGTGCAGAAAGAAGCAAGTGAGGTGCAAAAAGAGGCAAGAGAGGTGCAGAAAGAAGCAAGTGAGGTGCAAAAAGAGGTAACAGGGGTACAGAAAGACGCAAGAGAAGTACAGAAACAGGCAGGAAAGGTGCAGAAAGAGGCAAGAGAGGTGCAGAAACAGGCAGGAAAGGTGCAGAAAGATGGAACAGGGGTGCAGAAAGACGCAAGAGAGGTGCAGAAAGAGAAAAAAGGGGTGCAAAAATAGGCAAGAGCAGTGCAGAAAGAAGCAAGTGAGGTGAAGAAAGACGCAAGAGAGGTGTAGAAACAAGCAAGAGAAGTGCAGAAAGAGGCAAGTGAGGTGAAGAAAGAGGCAAGAGAGGTGCAGAAAGAGGCAAGAGAGGTGCAGAAAGAAGCAAGTGAGGTGCAAATAGAGGGAACAGGGGTGCAGAAAGATGGAAGAGGAGTACAGAAACAGGCAGGAAAGGTGCAGAAAGAGGCAAGAGAGGTGCCGAAACAGGCAGGAAAGGTGCAGAAAGAGGGAACAGGGGTGCAAAAATAGGCAAGAGCGGTGCAGAAAGAAGCAAGTGAGGTGAAGAAAGAGGCAACAGAGGTGCAGAAAGACACAAGAGAGGTGTAGAAACAAGCAAGAGAAGTGCAGAAAGAGGCAAGAGAATTGCTGAAAGAAGACACAGAGGTGTGGAAAGAAGCAAGAGAAGTGCAGAAAGAGGCAAGTGAGGTGCAGAAAGAGGCAAGAGAGGTACAGAAAATGGCAAGGAGGTGAAAGAGGCAAGAGAGGTGCAGAAAGAGGCAAGAGGGATGCAAAAAAGGGAAGAAGGGCACAGAAAGAAGCAAGAGAGGTGCAGAAAGAAGCAAGAGAGGTGCAGAAAGAAGCAAGAGAAGTGCAGAAAGAAGCAAGAGAAGTGCAGAAAGAGAGCAAGACGAGGTGCAGAAAGAGGCAACAGGGGTGCAGAAAGAAGCAAGAGAGGTGCAGAAAGAGGCAGGAGAGGTGCAGAAAGACGCAAGAGAGGTGTAGAAACAAGCAAGAGAAGGTGCAGAAAGATGGCAAGAGAATTGCTGAAAGAAGCAAGCAGAGCTGTGGAAAGAAGCAAAAGAATTGCAGAAAGAAGCAAGAGAAGTGCAGAAAGAAGCAAGTGAGGTGCAGAAAGAGGCAAGTGAGGTGCAGAAAGAGGCAAGAGAGAAGCATAGTGAGGTGCAAGAAACAGGGAACAGAGGTGCAGAAAGAGCGCAAGAGAAGGACAGAAACTGGCAGGAAAGGTGCAGAAAGAGGCAAGAGGGGTGCAGAAACAGGTAGGAAAGAGTGCAGAAAGAGGGAACAAGGGTGCAGAAAGACTCAAGAGAGGTGCAGAAAGAGAAAAAAGGGGTGCAAAAATAGGCAAGAGCGGTGCATAAAGAAGCAAGTGAGGTGAAGAAAGAGGCAACAGATGTGCAGAAAGACAAAAGAGAGGTGTAGAAACAAGCAAGAGAAGTGCAGAAAGAGGCAAGAGAATTGCTGAAAGAAGCAACAGAGGTGTGGAAAGAAGCAAGAGAAGTGCAGAAAGAGGCAAGTGAGGTGCAGAAAGAGGCAAGAGAGGTGCAGAAAATGGCAAGAGAGGTGTAGAAAGAGGCAAGAGGATGCAGAAAGAGGCAGGAGAGGATTCAGAAAGAGGCAAGAGAGGATGCAGAAAGAGGTAACAGAGGTGCAGATAGACAGCAAGAGAAGTACAGAAACAGGCAGGAAAGGTGCAGAAAGAGGCAAGAGAGGTGCAGAAACAAGCAGGAAAGGTGCAGAAAGATGGAACAGGGGTGCAGAAAGATGCAAGAGAGGTGCAGAAAGAGAAAAAAGAGGTGCAAAAATAGGCAAGAGCGGTGCAGAAAGAAGCAAGTGAGGTGAAGAAAGACGCAAGAGAGGTATAGAATCAAGCAAGAGAAGTGCAGAAAGAGGCAAGAGAATTGCTGAAAGAAGCAACAGAGGTGTGGAAAGAAGCAAGAGAAGTGCAGAAAGAGGCAAGTGAGGTACAGAAAGAGGCAAGAGAGGTGCAGAAAGAGGAAGAGAGGTGCAGAAAGAAGCAAGTGAGGTGCAAAAAGAGGGAACAGGGGTGCAGAAAGACGCAAGAGGAGTGCAGAAACAGGCAGGAAAGGTGCAGAAAGAAGGAACAGGGGTGCAGAAAGAGGCAAGAGGGATGCAAAAAGGGAAGAAGGGGTACAGAAAGAAGCAAGAGCAGGTGCAGAAAGAAGCAAGAGAGGTGCAGAAAGAAGCAAGTGAGGTGCAAAAAGAGGCAAGAGAGGTGCAGAAAGAGGTAACAGAGGTGCAGATAGACACAAGAGAAGTACAGAAACAGGCAGGAAAGGTGCAGAAAGAGGCAAGAGAGGTGCAGAAACAGGCAGGAAAGGTGCAGAAAAGAAGGAACAGGGGTGCAGAAAGACGCAAGAGAAGTGCATAAAGAGAAAAAAGGGGTGCAAAAATAGGCAAGAGCGGTGCAGAAAGAAGCAAGTGAGGTGAATAAAGAGGCAACAGAGGTGCAGAAAGACGCAAGAGAGGTGTAGAAACAAGCAAGAGAAGTGCAGAAAGAGGCAAGAGAATTGCTGAAAGAAGCAACAGAGGTGTGGAAAGAAGCAAGAGAAATGCAGAAAGAGGCAAGTGAGGTGCAGAAAGAGGCAAGAGAGGTGCAGAAAATGGCAAGAGAACAGTAGAAAGAGGCAAGAGGGATGCAAAAAAGGGAAGAAGGAGACAGAAAGAAGCAAGAGAGGTGCAGAAAGAAGCAAGAGAGGTGCAGAAAGAAGCAAGAGAAGTGCAGAAAGAAGCAAGAGAAGTGCAGAAGCAGAGAAGTGCAGAAAGAAGCAAGAGAAGTGCAGAAAGAGACAACAGGGGTGCAGAAAGAAGCAAGAGATTTGCAGAAATAGGCATTAGAAGTGCAGAAAGAGGCAGGTGAGTTGCAGAAGGAGGCAAGAGAACTGCATAAAGAGGCAAGAGAGTTGCAGAAACCGGCAAAAGGGATGCAGAAAGAGGGAACAGGTGTGCAGACAGAGGCAAGAGAGGTGCAGAAAGAGGGAAGAGGGGTACAGAAAGAGGCAAGAGAAATGCAGAAATGTGCGAAAGAGGTGCATAAAGAAGCAAGAGCAATGCAGAAAGAACCAACAGATGTGCAAAAAGAGGCAAGAGAGGTGCAGAAATAAGTAGGAGAGGTGTACAAAGAGGCAAGACAAGTACAGAAAGAGGCAGGAGGGGTGTAGAAAGAAGGAAGAAAAGTGCAGAAAGAAGCAACAGAGGTGCTGAAAGAGGCGTGAAGGGTGCAGAAAGAGCAAGAGAAGTACAGAAAGAAGCAACAGAGGTACAGAAAGAGGCAAGAGAGGTGCAGAAACAGGCAGGAAAGGTGCAGAAAGAGGGAACAGGGGTGCAGAAAGACACAAGAGAGGTGCAGAAAGACAAAAAGGGGTACAAAAAGAGGCAAGAGGGGAGCAGAAAGAAGCAAGTGAGGTGCAGAAAAAGGCAACAGAGGTGCAGAAAGATGCAAGAGAACTGCAGAAACATGCAAGAGAAGTGCAGAAAGAGGCAAGAGAATTGCTGAAAGAACCAACAGAGGTGCAAAGAGAGGCAAGAGAGGTGCAGAAATAAGTAGGAGAGGTGCACAAAGAGGCAAGACAAGTACAGAAAGAGGCAGGAGGGGTGCAGAAAGAAGGAATAGAAGTGGTTACGTACCAATCATCCCACTGCCAAACTTTTTACTTACAGCCCTATATCTGTTTCGTGAGGGCTATTGCCCCTACGAGCCCTGATGAAGTACTCTATGAGAGAACGAAACATGTTGGCTGAGTTCTAAAGTGTCTATTACCTTAAAAGAATTGAAAATAAAGGCTTTTTGGAAATATACTATTATTTTCTGGACTTTGTTACCCTGCGCACGCCCATCGCTTGCTTCATAAAGGATCTGGATTACAGAGGCGTCACTGGATGGCTGATGCCAGGGCTTGTTGCACAGGAACTTTATACAATTGGAAACTTGCGTGAGGTGCAGAAGTAGTCCGTCGTCCTTTTCTTTTTGTTGCAAACTTGTGGGGAAGTTGTGGGTCTGTCTGAGGGGCCCTGAGGTATCAGAAGGACAGGGAGGTAGAAACACAAACATGCATCTGCAAAACAATCACAAGGCACAATGCACCTCAAACAGCGGTGGGAGGGAAAATAAAAGTGTGATGGGAGGGAGACTTACTCCACGCACCACCCCCACGTAAATGTACATTTTGGGGCCTACCTGCTCCGTGCCATGCCCCCAATGGCCGGGAGACACACCTCCCCCACTTTGCAGTCAAGACACAGAGAGGGGTCGAGAAACGAGTGTGTTTTTTAGAAGTTTTGTTTTTTCTTAGATCATTAACCATCCCCCAGCCGTCAGAAAAAGGCCGGGGTCAGCGCCTAATTAAGAGGGGTTTGTTAGACAGGCTGGGGGTGTATTCCTCTTTTTAACGTCAGCTGCTAATGACCTCTGAGAAGAAACAACAGTGGGAGTGGAGAGGGCCTGAGAGTGGAGGGAGAAGAAAGAGGCGTTTACAGTAATAACCCCCCAAAGAAAAAGTAAGGTGTGCCAGGGAAAGTTGGCTTTAGCAAAGCAGGCGTTGGGGGACGTGTGGGGTGCAGTGCTTGGAGGGGAGCACAGCAGACACACTTGGTTTGGTATTATGTGAGGATGTGGAGTGTGTGGGGGGGCATGGCCATGGCCGGCAGAGGAGGGACAGAGTTTTACAGAGCTCCGGACAGGCGCTACGGCCTTTCCTGCCTCTGCCCACTCCAGGTACCACTGCCCTGCCTGCTAAAGCAGACCTCTTACTCCTAGTGTCCCTCGGGCTCAGTATCTAGCAGTTCTATCTGTACCCCCTTACTGCCCTACTATAGACTCAGTCCCCTCTCAGCCTTGCTCTGTCCTGAGTCAGCCTTACTTAACGACCCGCAGGAGACCCAGCTCCCCTCACTGCCCCACTACTGACTCAGCTCCCCTCACTGCCCCGCTACTAACTCATCTCCCCTCACTGTCCTGCTATTGACTCAGCTCCCCGCACTGTCCCGCTACTGACCCAGCTCCTCTCACTGTCCCGCTACTGACCCAGCTCCCCTCACTGTCCCACTATTGACCCAGCTCCCCGCACTGTCCCGCTACCGACCCAGCTCCTCTCACTGTCCCGCTACTGAACCAGCTCCCCTTACTGCCCGCTACTGACCCAGCTCCCCTCACTGTCCCGCTACTGACTCAGCTCCCCGCACTGCCCCACTACTGACTCAGCTCCCCTCACTGTCCCGCTATTGACTCAGCTCCCTGCACTGTCCCGCTACTGACCCAGCTCCTCTCACTGTCCCGCTACTGACCCAGCTCCCCTCACTGTCCCGCTACTGACCCAGCTCCTCTCACTGTCCCGCTACTGACCCAGCTCCCCTCACTGTCCCGCTACTGACCCAGCTCCCCTCACTGTCCCGCTACTGACCCAGCTCCCCTTACTGCCCGCTACTGACCCAGCTCCCCTCACTGTCCCGCTACTGACCCAGCTCCCCTCACTGTCCCGCTACTGACCCAGCTTCCCTCACTGTCCTGCTACTGACCCAGCTCCCCGCACTGTCCCGGTACTGACCCACCTCTTCTCACTGTCCCGCTACTGACCCAGCTCCCCTCACTGCCCACTACTGACCCAGCTCCCCTCACTGCCCTGCTACTGACTCAGCTCCCCGCACTGCCCCGCTACTGACTCAGCTCCCCTCACTGTCCCGCTGCTGACACAGCTCCCCGCACTGCCCCGCTACTGACTCAGCTCCCCTCACTGTCCCGCTACTGACTCAGCTCCACTGCACTGTCCCGCTACTGACTCAGCTCCCCGCACTGTCCCACTACTGACTCGAGCTCCCCTCACTGTCCCACTACTGACCCAGCTCTCCTCACTGTCCCGCTACTGACCCAGCTCCCCTCACTGTCCCGCTACTGACCCAGCTCCCCTCACTGTCCCACTACTGACCCAGCTCCCCTCACTGTCCCGCTACTGACCCAGCTCTCCTCACTGTCCCGCTACTGACCCAGCTCCCCACACTGTCCCGCTACCGACCCAGCTCCTCTCACTGTCCCGCTACTGACCCAGCTCCCCTCACTGCCCGCTTCTGACCCAGCTCCCCTCACTGTCCCACTACTGACCCAGCTCCCCTCACTGTCCCACTACTGACCCAGCTCCCCGCACTGTCCCGCTACTGACCCAGCTCCCCTCACTGCCCTGTTCTACACTCCGCTCTCTCACTGCCCTGCTTCAGGCCCTCCCCCCTGTTCTTGCGCTCCAAGCCCTCCGTACACACTGTGCCGAATGATTTAACTGTTTAAGCACATCTACATCGGGCCCAGCCACCGTCCTCACTGCCCCCGTTGATTATGCAAGCGCCTATTCACTGTCCTGCTCTGTGTTCACCCTCACTGTACCGATACAACCCGAGTGCCCCTCAATTACCAACTAGTGACCAACTGGAGCTTTGCCCCCTCACTTCCAAGCTGCTTAGAAACTACTGCCCTGCTCCACGCTCACCCATCACAGCCTTGTTTCATACTCTGACCCCTCACTGCCATGTGCGAGACTGTGCCCCTCACTGCCCTGCTGCACACTCACCCCTTACAACTCAACTCCACACTCACAACCTCACTACTGCCCCTCTTGAGTCTAAGCCCTCCTTGCTCCCCTGGTCCATGCTCTGCCTCTCACTGACCTGCCCCATACTCAGCCCAGTCACTGCCCTGTGCCATTTTCAGCCCCCCCACTTTCCTGCTCTTCAGTCTGAGCATTCCTCGCTCCTGGTCCAGCCTCAGAGCCCTCACTGCCTTCTCACTGTCTGGCTCCATACTCAGCCCCTCACAGCTCAGCTGAGCTCCACACTTAACTCTTCACTGTCCCTCCTCAATATGAGCCTTCCTCGCCCCCTGGTCCAGTCTCAGCCCCTCCTGCCCTGCTCCGATCTCAGCACTCGCACTGCCCCTCTCCATACTCAGCCCCCTCACATCCATGCACCATACTCAGCTCCATCAATGCCCCGCTCCAAACTCACCCCCACACTGCCCTGCTCTATATTCAGCACCCTCACAGCTTCACTCCACACTCAATCCCTCACTGTCCCTCCCCAGTCTGAGCCCTCCTCGCTCCCCTGGTCCAGACTCAACCCCTCCTGCCCTGCTCCAATGTCAGCCCTCTCACTGCCCCTCTCCATACTCGGCTCCTCACTGCTCCTCTCCATTCTCATCCCCTCACTGCCCCTCTCCATACCCAGCCCCTCACTGCCTCTCTTCAGTTTGAGCCTTAATCGCACCCTGGTCCAGTCTCAGCCCTCACTTCCCTGCACCAGACTCTGGGACAGGAGGGGCGGCCTCTCAAAGTGAGCTGGTTGGCTCCTAGGCTGCCATGTGCGTGGCGGGACACCACCTATGCCCCCCTGTCCCCGGCTCTTTATTATTTCTTCCCCTCCTTCTCCACTGGTCTAAGGTGCAGCGGACATGCCAGGGTATATTCCGGCTCCCCTGCCCAGCATCGAGCGCCCGGCAACCCCAGGACCCCTCCCCTACCAGCTGTAAGTGAAACCCCGCTCGTCTCTCAAGGACCGGACAATGTTAGTGTTAAATGGGACAGGGCTAGTGTCATCTATTCCAGCAGCCAGTACCACAGAAGTGACCTTTAACATACAAAAAGAACATGTGCAGACGCCTGTAGAGACAGTAGTGATATGTGTAATTCAGCACTCCATGGGTTAATTATTAAAGACATGTGACTTTATCCACCGTCACAACCTGTTTGTGACAGAGGGTTTTTTGTATTATGTGACGTCATTCCCATATGTCCTGCTAAGCACCGTGGTCTCTGCAATAACTATGTTATTGTATGTTATGTTACGTTATAGAATTGTATGTTTGTGTGCATCTGTTTTCTATAGTTTAAATTGTATATTTGTGTTTTGTGTTGCTATTCTGTTTTAACTTTATTTTAACACAAATGCCATGTTTGTCAAGTGCTTTTTAGGTTACTTGTGTTGTGTTACATTAAGCTATGTTATGTTTTATGACACTTTTGTGAAGTGTGACACTTTGTTTTGTTGTTATGTTGTGGAATCTTATTTTATATCACCTGATGTTAACTGTATTATTTGTTTTACACCCATGTTTGCTCTGTTTATTTTTTTAAATTTTATGCAATGTCATGGCGTGAACCCTTGCTCGTTATATTTAGTTTGTTTTTACTTAAAGGTTGTTGTGTCTTGTTTTGCTTCCTTTAGATTTGCTATGTTGCATTACTGATGTGGAGTGTGTGGGGGGGCGCATGGCCATGGCCGGCAGAGGAGGGACAGAGTTTCACAGAGCTCCGGACAGGCGATACAGCCTTTCCTGCCTCTGCCCACTCCAGGTACCACTGCCCTGCCTGCTACAGCAGACCTCTTACTCCTAGCGTCCCTCAGGCTCAGTATCTAGCAGTTCTACCTGTACCCCCTCACTGCCCTACTATAGACTCAGTCCCCTCTCAGCCTTGTTCTGTCCTGAGTCAGCCTTACCTAACGACCCGCAGGAGACCCAGCTCCCCGCACTGCCCCGCTACTAACTCAGCTCCCCTCACTGTCCCGCTATTGACTCAGCTCCCCGCACTGTCCCGCTATTGATTCAGCTCCCCGCACTGTCCCGCTACTGACCCAGCTCCTCTCACTGTCCTGCTACTGACCCAGCTCCCCGCACTGTCCCGCTACCGACCCAGCTCCTCTCACTGTCCCGCTACTGACCCAGCTCCCCTTACTGCCCGCTACTGACCCAGCTCCCCTCACTGTCCCGCTACTGACCCAGATCCCCTCACTGTCCCGCTACTGACCCAGCTCCCCTCACTGTCCCGCTACTGACCCAGCTCCCCTCACTGTCCCGCTACTGACCCAGCTCCCCTCACTGCCCCGCTACTGACTCAGCTCCCCGCACTGCCCCGCTACTGACTCAGCTCCCCGCACTGCCCCGCTACTGACTCAGCTCCCCTCACTGTCCCGCTACTGACTCAGCTCCCCTCACTGTCCCACTACTGACTCAGCTCCCCTCACTGCCCCGCTACTGACTCAGCTCCCCGCACTGCCCCGCTACTGACTCAGCTCCCCTCACTGTCCCGCTATTGACTCAGCTCCCCGCACTGTCCCGCTACTGACCCAGCTCCTCTCACTGTCCCGCTACTGACCCAGCTCCCCTCACTGTCCCGCTACTGACTCAGCTCCCCTCACTGTCCCGCTATTGACTCAGCTCCCCTCACTGTCCCGCTACTGACCCAGCTCCTCTCACTGTCCCGCTACTGACCCAGCTCCCCTCACTGTCCCGCTACTGACCCAGCTCCCCTCACTGTCCCGCTACTGACCCAGCTCCCCTCACTGTCCTGCTACTGACCCAGCTCCCCACACTGTCCCGCTACTGACCCAGCTCCCCTCACTGCCCTGTGCTACACTCCGCTCTCTCACTGCCCTGCTTCAGGCCCCCCCGTTCTTGCACTCCAAGCCCTTCGTACACACTGTGCCGAATGATTTAACTGTTTAAGCACATCTACATCGGGCCCAGCCACCGTCCTCACTGCCCCCGTTGACTATGCAAGCGCCTATTCACTGTCCTGCTCTGTGTTCACCCTCACTGTACCGATACAACCCGAGTGCCCCTCAATGACCAACTAGTGACCAACTGGAGCTTTGCCCCCTCACTTCCAAGCCGCTTCGAAACTACTGCCCTGCTCCACGCTCACCCATCGCAGCCTTGTTTCATACTCTGACCCCTCACTGCCATGTTTAAGACTGTGCCCCTCACTGCCCTGCTGCACACTCACCCCTTACAACTCAACTCCACCCTCACAACCTCACTACTGCCCCTCTTGAGTCTAAGCCCTCCTTGCTCCCCTGGTCCATGCTCTGCCTCTCACTGACCTGCCCCATACTCAACCCAGTCATGGCCCTGTGCCATTTTCAGCCCCCTCCCCCACTTTCCTGCTCTTCAGTCTGAGCATTCCTCGCTCCTGGTCCAGCCTCAGAGCCCTCACTGCCTTCTCACTGTCCGGCTCCATACTCAGCCCCTCACAGCTCAGCTGAGCTCCACACTTAACTCTTCACTGTCCCTCCTCAATATGAGCCTTTTTCGCCCCCTGGTCCAGTCTCAGCCCCTCCTGCCCTGCTCCGATCTCAGTACTCGCACTCCCCCTCTCCATACTCAGCCCCCTCACATACATGCACCATACTCAGCTCCATCAATGCCCCGCTCCAAACTCACCCCCACACTGCTCTGCTCTATATTCAGCACCCTCACGGCTTCACTCCACACTCAATCCCTCACTGTCCCTTCCCAGTCTGAGCCCTCCTCGCTCCCCTGGTCCAGACTCAACCCCTCCTGCC
The DNA here is from genome assembly GCA_963921515.1 of Calotriton arnoldi. Lineage (NCBI taxonomy): Eukaryota > Metazoa > Chordata > Amphibia > Caudata > Salamandridae > Calotriton > Calotriton arnoldi. The sequence continues at coordinate 11,557 of CAWUFW010010120.1, forward strand.
CTGCTCCAATGTCAGCCCTCTCACTGCCCCTCTCCATACTCGGCTCCTCACTGCTCCTCTCCATTCTCATCCCCTCACTGCCCCTCTCCATACCCAGCCCCTCACTGCCTCTCTTCAGTTTGAGCCTTAATCGCCCCCCTGGTCCAGTCTCAGCTCTCACTTCCCTGCACCAGACTCTGGGACAGGAGGGGCAGCCTCTCAAAGTGATGTTAAAATACAATTGAAGCCGATGCACTTACAACTATACGCTGCGTGCCGGAGGAAAAAAGTCTATATGGGATCTTCTGGTTTCAAAAAACGTGTCAATTATGCCACTCACGGTCCAAGCCAAAGCTAGAAAAATATGCGGGAGGAACACGATCGAAATTAGGCAAAAATGCACACAGAGAAAGTACTACACTCTGCGGACAAGGCAGGCTGAATCATTACCTTGAGATGTCCCATTTCTTTCAGCTTCTATTTTGAAATTGGGGCATTGGCGTGTGAACGACTCGCCTATAGGAAGCTGGTGTTTGCTGTACGGCAATGAAAAAAAAATGGAAAAGGCTCATTGTAATCTACTGTGTCCCAAGGTCTTGTTTAAAACAATTCAAGGAATCACACCCCCTGGCACACGAGACGCTTACCAATAGTATGGATCCTGGCTCGTGTGTCTCAGAAGCTCTCATGTGGATCGAGGACCCTGCCTCACCGGAGCCTCAGCGTTCCCAACGCGGCCGGTGGAATTTACATCAGTTATTGTGGTTTTCTAAACGGGAAAGTATAGAAAAACGGACATTAAAAATACTGCAATGTCCCCAACTGGCTCCGAGCGATACAAAATTAACGAACGCTTACCCGTATTGCTAATAATGCTCCTCCATAATCAGGCCCTCAGCTCAAATTGAGAGCCCTGAAACGCCGAGTCCACAGAATGAAAGCAGCGGCCGGCGGGAAGGCAATGCGTTCAAAATGTATGTCACGTCAGCGCTCCGCAAGTAGAACAGGGAAAAATACTACCCACAAAACGGGAGGCCACAAGCAATCTAGCAAAGTATCCAAACGTGCACAAAAATGGCAATGACTGTGGAAAGACTAAAATATGAAAAGTACAGAAATCAAATAAAAATAAAAAAGGTGAATGTGAAAAAATAATAAATAATCCAAGTAAAAACGAATAGAAACCCACCACCCAATGTGCATGGCAGCTAATAATCTCCAAACGACGGGAAGCTGAAGAGTCAAGGTATAGGGGAGATACAAAAATACAAGTGCAAGGGAGCCCCCAAGATATCCATGAGAAGATTTTCACTCGATGTGAGGCACAAGATGGCTGCCAACACTTCCTGGTTTGTTTGAAGTGTTGGCAGCCAATTAGAGCCAAGCTAGTGCTGGGGGGGTTAGGCTCCGCCCAGATATCGAAACTTTTTATTTTTTTAATTTATCTGAAACTACTGAACGGATTTACTCCATTTAAAAAAAAGGTCTCTTTCTGAACCAAGGGCTACCTTTTTGCCAAATTTGGTGTAATTCCGTTCAGCAGTTTCAGCTGTAACCGTGTCTAAAGTTTCCTATGGGAAATTGATTTTCCGACCTCTATTTTTTTAATTTCTCAGGAACTACTGAACGGATTTACTCCATTTAAAAAAAAGGTCTCTTTCTGAAACAAGGGCTACCTTTTTGCCAAATTTGGTGTAATTCCGTTCAGCAGTTCGAGCTGTAGCAGTGTCTAAAGTTTCCTATGGGAATTAACATGGAGAAAACACGTTTTGGGACCCCCCTTTTTTCTCGGCCCCCGCTTGCCGAATCACCCCAAAACTTTCAAGACAGGAGCTGACCGGAGCGGGCTACGAGTTTTGAAAATTTCGCGAAGATTCGTCAACCGGCGCCAGAAATATTGAGAAAACAAAAAACGAGTTTCGTATGGAAACTAGGTCCTAACTATAACTATCTACTGGCGACCGCCAGTAGATAATATATATATATATATATATTACCTACTGGCGGTCCCCAGTAGGTAGTTACAGTTAGGACGTCGTTTCTATTCAAAAAGCGATTTTTCTTTTCCCAATAACTTTGCCGCCGGTTGACGAATCTTCACGAAATTTTCAAAACTAGTGGCCCACATCATCCAGTGACTGTGTGTTTCTGTAAAGTTTAATTTTGTTTTATATATATGCCAAGCTGTATTGGGGAATGAGTGGGTGTATAAGTGTCTGTATGGAGGATTTAGTAGGTACGTGACTGACTGTATAAGTGAGTGATTAAATGTGTCTTACTGAATGCATGGGTTAGTGACTAAACTGTGTGAAAGTCTGTATCAGTCTGTCTGTTGTTGTGTAAGCTGCTGCATGGGTTGGTGAGTAGCTGCATGAGTGTCTATATGGGTTATTATTGGTTGTCTGAGTATCTGTATGGGTGCCTGAGTGTTTGTGTGGGTGGGGTGTGTGTGACTCTGTGCATAGATGTGTGAGTGGGTGATTCACTGGGTGCATGGTTTCAAGAGTGCATCTGTGATGGACTGTATTGGTGGGTGAGTGTGTGTATGGGTGTGTTAGTGAGTGAATGTATATCTCAGTGGTACATGTGTGAGTAACTAAATGTGAAAGGCAGTATATATGTGTGTTAGAGTATATAAATGGCTATAAGTGAGAGTGTGTGATTGTGAGAGTGGCTGTATGGATGAGTGTGTGCTTGTATCAGTGATTGTATAAGAGCGTAAGAATGTGCTAGTATTTGTATGAGTAAGTGAGCTGGTGTGTGTATAACTGTATAGGTGAGTAAATTGGAGTGTGATTAATTATTTGCATGACTGACTAGGTGTGTGAGTACCTCTATGGATGAGTGGCGGTGTGTGAGTGTCTATATAGGTGTATGAGTGCATATGATAGTCCTGTACTGAGTGACCGTAAGTATGAGTGACTGTACGGGTGAGTGAGTGGATGTGTGTGTAGACCTAAGAATCAGTGAGTGGGTATGTAGTTATTGGTGTTGGAGTGTCTATGGTTTTGAGAATGGCAGTCTGTAATTTAGAGTGGGTGTATCAAAAGTTATATTAGGGTGTGAGAAGATGCATGACATTATCACATGGATGATGTCATCAGTGATGTCATCAGTGATGTCATTTGAGATGTCATCGGTGATGTCATCAGTGATGTCACTGACCATGTCATGAGTGATGTAATATGTGACGTCATCAGCAGTGCATTGCGGGGGCGCGAGTTATAGTTAGCTGAACTAACTATAACAGGGGAATTTCACTGGTTTTGTACGAGTGAAATGTTCAACTAACTATAACGCCCCTGAAACCTATGGTTTTTTCAGTGAATTTCTAAGGTTTTTTAAATGCTAATTTCTAACTATAACGTGCCTGAAACCTATGGTTTTTTCAGTGAATTTCAATGGTTTTTTAAATGATAATTTCTAACTATAACATGCCTGAAACCTATGGTTTTTTCAGTGAATTTCAAAGGTTTTTTAAATGCTAGTTTCTAACTATGCCTACAGAGGTAGGACATGTGAAGAAAGAAGAAAAACGCACAGAAAGAAGCAAAAGAAATGCAGAAAGAAGCAACAGAAGTCCACAAAGACGAAGAAAAGTGCAGGAAGAAGCAAGACATGTGCAGAAACAACCAACAGAGGAGCAGAAAGAGGCCTTGTTGCAAAATCATCCTGTGCCCACAACTTTTTCAGACGGGTACTGGTGGTAACTGACTCTGACTAACCAGGCCTAGAGCCAGTGCTATGCTAAAAGACACTTAGAATACAGTGAAAACACCTACATACACTAGGGAACGCTATGCGTTGGGGAACCCCTGTGATTAGCATGACCTCCTCTGTAAGGCCCTAGTACATAATAGATGCAAAAACAACAGTTGATGGACTGAATGCAGAACAATGTCATACATTCACCCCAGTACAGAGATCTGGGCCTAAATCCATCGTTTTTTTGCTCACCATGCCATTCCAGTTTGAACCCAGCCATATGCAAATCAGTCTTGACTCTGTGCCTCATGGGAACAGTCCAGCCCGAACTGCCAAGCCAGGACCTCCCTGGACTGGAAACAAGCATCCTAGGACCGCTTTAGGGGTTTCACCCCTCTTCAGCCAGGATAGCTTGATTCCAGTGGCATGGAGAGCACGGGACCCACGTCTGGGCATACCCGTCCCACTCGGGGTGACAAATGCAAAAACAACAGTTGATGGACTGAATGCAGAACAGTGTCATACATTCACCCCAGTACAGAGATCTGGGCCTAAATCTATCGTTTTTTTGCTCACCATGCCATTCCAGTTTGAACCCAGCCATATGCAAATCAGTCTTGACTCTGTGCCTCATGGGAACAGTCCAGCCCGGACTGCCAAGCCAGGTCCTCCCTGGACTGAAAACAAGCATCCTAGGACCGGTTTCAGGGTTTCACCCTCTTCAGCCAGGATAGCTTGATTCCAGTGGCATGGAGAGCACGGGACCCACGTCTGGGCATACCCGTCCCACTCGGGGTGACAAATGCAAAAACAACAGTTGATGGACTGAATGCAGAACAATGTCATACATTCACCCCAGTACAGAGATCTGGGCCTAAATCCATCGTTTTTTGCTCACCATGCCATTCCAGTTTGAACCCAGCCATATGCAAATCAGTCTTGACCCTGTGCCTCATGGGAACAGTCCAGCCCGAACTGCCAAGCCAGGTCCTCCCTGGACTGGAAACAAGCATCCTAGGACCGGTTTCGGGGTTTCACCCCTCTTCAGCCAGGATAGCTTGATTCCAGTGGCATGGAGAGCACGGGACCCACGTCTGGGCATACCCGTCCCACTCGGGGTGACAAATGCAAAAACAACAGTTGATGGACTGAATGCAGAACAATGTCATACATTCACCCCAGTACAGAGATATGGGCCTAAATCCATCGTTTTTTTGCTCACCATGCCATTCCAGTTTGAACCCAGCCATATGCAAATCAGTCTTGACCCTGTGCCTCATGGGAACAGTCCAGCCCGAACTGCCAAGCCAGGTCCTCCCTGGACTGGAAACAAGCATCCTAGGACCGGTTTTGGGGTTTCACCCCTCAAAAGCCAGGATAGCTTGATTCCAGTGGCATGGAGAGCACGGGACCCACGTCTGGGCATACCCATCCCACTCGGGGTGACAAATGCAAAAACAACAGTTGATGGACTGAATGCAGAACAATGTCATATATTCACCCCAGTACAGAGATCTGGGCCTAAATCCATCGTTTTTTTGCTCACCATGCCATTCCAGTTTGAACCCAGCCATATGCAAATCAGTCTTGACCCTGTGCCTCATGGGAACAGTCCAGCCCGAACTGCCAATCCAGGTCCTCCCTGGACTGGAAACAAGCATCCTAGGACCGGTTTCGGGTTTCACCCTCTTCAGCCAGGATAGCTTGATTCCAGTGGCATGGAGAGCACGGGACCCACGTCTGGGCATACCCGTCCCACTCGGGGTGACAAATGCAAAAACAACAGTTGATGGACTGAATGCAGAACAATGTCATACATTCACCCCAGTACAGAGATCTGGGCCTAAATCCATCGTTTTTTTGCTCACCATGCCATTCCAGTTTGAACCCAGCCATATGCAAATCAGTCTTGACCCTGTGCCTCATGGGAACAGTCCAGCCCGAACTGCCAAGCCAGGTCCTCCCTGGACTGGAAACAAGCATCCTAGGACCGGTTTCGGGTTTCACCCCTCTTCAGCCAGGATAGCTTGATTCTAGTGGCATGGAGAGCACGGGACCCACGTCTGGGCATACCCGTCCCACTCGGGGTGACAAATGCAAAAACAACAGTTGATGGACTGAATGCAGAACAATGTCATACATTCACCCCAGTACAGAGATCTGGGCCTAAATCCATCGTTTTTTGCTCACCATGCCATTCCAGTTTGAACCCAGCCATATGCAAATCAGTCTTGACCCTGTGCCTCATGGGAACAGTCCAGCCCGAACTGCCAAGCCAGGTCCTCCCTGGACTGGAAACAAGCATCCTAGGACCGGTTTCGGGGTTTCACCCCTCTTCAGCCAGGATAGCTTGATTCCAGTGGCATGGAGAGCACGGGACCCACGTCAGACTGATTTGCATATGGCCATGTCTGAACTAGGGTGGTGGAGTGAGCTAAAGAATGATGATGAATTAAACCCAGATCATTTGACTGGGGGTGAGTGTTTGATTTGCTCTAGCGCTCCGTCCATCATCCCCTTTGGTATCGCTTTGTTCGCCCTAAGTTGGCAGGGTATGCCCAGACGTGGGTCCCTTGCTCACTTTGCCACTGGATTCAAGATAGCCTGGCTGATGAGGGTTTTGAACCCGAAACCAGTCCCAGGGTGCTTGTTTCCGGTCCAGGGAAGACATGGCTTGGCAGTTCGGGCTGGACTGTTCCCATGAGGCACAGGGTCAGACTGATTTGCATATGGCCATGTCTGAACTGGGGTGGTGGAGTGAGCTAAAGAATGATGATGGATTAAACCCAGATCATTTGACTGGGGGTGAGTGTTTGATTTGCTCTAGCGCTCCGTCCATCATCCCCTTTGGTATTGCTTTGTTCGCCCTAAGTTGGCAGGGTATGCCCAGACGTGGGTCCCTTGCTCAATTTGCCACTGGATTCAAGATAGCCTGGCTGATGAGGGTTTTGAACCCGAAACCAGTCCCAGGATGCTTGTTTCCTGTCCAGGGAAGACATGGCTTGGCAGTTCGGGCTGGACTGTTCCCATGAGGCACAGGGTCAGACTGATTTGCATATGGCCATGTCTGAACTGGGGTGGTGGAGTGAGCTAAAGAATGATGATGGATTAAACCCAGATCATTTGACTGGGGGTGAGTGTTTGATTTGCTCTAGCGCTCCGTCCATCATCCCCTTTGGTATCGCTTTGTTCGCCCTAAGTTGGCAGGGTATGCCCATACGTGGGTCCCTTGCTCACTTTGCCACTGGATTCAAGATAGCCTGGCTGATGAGGGTTTTGAACCCGAAACCGGTCCCAGGATGCTTGTTTCCGGTCCAGGGAAGACATGGCTTGGCAGTTCGGGCTGGACTGTTCCCATGAGGCACAGGGTCAGACTGATTTGCATATGGCCATGTCTGAACTGGGGTGGTGGAGTGAGCTAAAGAATGATGATGGATTAAACCCAGATCATTTGACTGGGGGTGAGTGTTTGATTTGCTCTAGCGCTCCGTCCATCATCCCCTTTGGTATCGCTTTGTTCGCCCTAAGTTGGCAGGGTATGCCCAGACGTGGGTCCCTTGCTCACTTTGCCACTGGATTCAAGATAGCCTGGCTGATGAGGGTTTTGAACCCGAAACCGGTCCCAGGATGCTTGTTTCCGGTCCAGGGAAGACATGGCTTGGCAGTTCGGGCTGGACTGTTCCCATGAGGCACAGGGTCAGACTGATTTGCATATGGCCATGTCTGAACTGGGGTGGTGGAGTGAGCTAAAGAATGATGATGGATTAAACCCAGATCATTTGACTCAGGGTGAGTGTTTGATTTGCTCTAGTGCTCCATCCATCATCCCCTTTGGTATCGCTAGTACATAATAGGGCAGGGGGATTAAAACTACCTCTAAGTCAGAGGTGCAGAAATATGCTTCTTTAACTAGTAGTCGCGTTTGCAGAGTGGTGGAGAAAGGGTGCTGGGCGTCCAACCAACGCTCAGGAATTCCGCTGCGTGGGACTTACAGGAGGTACCAGGAGGGATTCTTGGCCCCCAAACTCCCTCAGGACTAAATTGGACTTCATCCCCCATCCCGTAGTCTGCCACGAGGCACGTTTGCAGAGTGGTAGAGAAAGGGGGCCATGGCCTCCGAAGACGTCTTAGCAAGCCCACTGTGTGGGACTTACTGGAGGTAACACGAGGGTAGTTGGCCCCCAAGGACATCCTTGGGGGCCAACTTCCCAAACTATTACCTCGAGTCAGTCCCACACAGCAGCATTGGTAAGTACTCGTACCAGACCATGCCCACTTTGCCCACCACTCTACAAATGCGCTCCCTGGCACGCTCTTGGATGGGGATTGAAGTCCCCTTCACTGCTGGGGGTCCTTTAGGGGCCAACTAGCCTACCTTTACCTCCAGTAAGCCCCACGAAGTGGGATTGGTGAGAGGTAGACAAAGGCCATGACCCCTTTCTCCACCACTCTGCAAACGCGCCCCCTGGTGCGTTGCAAGTTGGGGGATTAAGTCCCCTTGAATCCTGAGGGTCCCTGGGGTCCAACTAGCCCACCAGGTACCTCCAGTAAGCGCCACAGAGCTGTGTTGCAGAGAGGTGTAAAAAGGGGCATGGCCTGGACCACCTCTCTGCAACGCAGACCTGTGGCGCTTACTGGAGGTACCTGGTGGGCTAGTTGGCCCCCAGGGGCCCTCAGGATTGAATGGGAATTAACTCCCCAACTTAAATCGCGCCACAGGGCGTGTTTGCACACATGTCACCTCAGGCCCCGCCCCCTCCCTTCACCACTGTGCAAACATGCCCCGTGGTACTTTTTAAGTTGGGGGATTAAGTCCCCTTGAATCCTGAGGGTCCCTGGGGTCCAACTAGTCCACCAGGTACCTCCAGTAAGCGCCACAGAGCTGCGTTGCAGAGAGGTGTAAAAAGGGGCATGGCCTGGACCACCTCTCTGCAACGCAGGTCTGTGGTGCTTACTGGAGGTACCTGGTGGGCTAGTTGGCCCCCAGGGGTCCTCAGGATTGAAGGGGAATTAATTCCCCAACTTAAAATGCGCCACAGGGCGTGTTTGCACACATGTCAACTCAGGCCCCGCCCCTCCCTTTACCACTGTGCAAACGCGCCTCGTGGCGCGTTTAAGTTGGGGGATTAAGTCCCCTTGAATCCTGAGGGTCCCTGGGGTCCAACTAGCCCACCAGGTACCTCCAGTAAGCGCCAGAGAGCTGCATTGCAGAGAGGTGTATAAAGGGGCATGGCCTGGGCCACCTCTCTGCAACGCAGCGCAGTGGCGCTTACTGGAGGTGCCTGGTGGGCTAGTTGGCCCCCAGGGACCCTCAGGAGTGAAGAGGAATTAATTCCCCAACTTAAAACACGCCACAGGGCGTGTTTGCACACATGTCACCTCAGGCCCCGCCCCCTCCCTTCACCACTGTGCAAATGCGCCCTGTGGCGCGTTTTAAGTTGGGGGATTAAGTCCCCTTGAATCCTGAGGGTCCCTGGGGTCCAACTAGCCCACCAGGTACCTCCAGTACGCGCCACAGAGCTGCGTTGCAGAGAGGTGTAAAAAGGGGCATGGCCTGGACCACCTCTCTGCAACGCAGCCCTGTGGCGCTTACTGGAGGTACCTGGTGGGCTAGTTGGCCCCCAGGGACCCCCAGTATTGAAGGGGAATTAATTCCCCACTTTAAAACGCGCCACAGGGCGCTTTGCAGAGTGTTGCTGGGAGGGGCGGGGCCACTGGCACGATCGCGGTGTTTTTTTTAATTTGTTTTTTTAGAAGGGGGCTGTGTGGCCCCCCTTCTTTTTACTTTTTTTGGGCCCTGGGGACCCCATCCCCCAGAGCCTGACCCCATTTAAAAAAAAAAAGTATATATCAACGGGAAGGGGGCTGCGTGGGCCCCCCTCCCGTGGCCAATTCCGGCCCCGGGGACCCCATCCCCTGGGGCATGGCCACATATATATATTTTTTTTATGGAGGGGGGCTGCGTGGCCCCCCTCCTGAGGCCTCTATTGGCCCCGGGGACCCCATCCCCCGGGGCCGGCCTTTATTTATTTATTTTTTTGTTGGGGAAGGGGGGCTGTGTGGCCCCCCTCCCGGGCCACTTCTAGCCCCGGGGACCCCATCACCCGGGGCAGGCCCTATCCGTTGGGGACCGTGGAGGGAGCCCCAATGCCCCCACGGTCCCGCCGGCTCCCCGCGTCCTGCAGAAGCCGGCATTGCTTTTCCAGATGGGGAGCTGCTGACATGCAGCTCCCGTTGTGGAAAAGCAATTCTGCTTTGCTTCATTGAAGCGAGAGCAGGTTTCCCCACTCTCGCTTCAGTGAAGCAAAGCAGTTTGCAATGACAGGGCGGGAGCTGCGCGGCTCCCGCCCTGTCATTGCAAACAGCAGTGTCCCGGGGGTGGGCACCCCGGGACACTGCAGGAGCCGGCCCTGGGGGTGGCTGTCCCCAGGGCCATCAAGGGCTCCAGGAGGGGGCCGTGCGGCCCCCTCCCAACGTGTACACAGCCCCGGGGGTGGCGGTCCCCGGGGCTTGGGGGGGCCTTGGAGGCCCCCCCACACATTAAAAAAAACAAGCCCCGGGGGGGCCGTGTGCCCCGGCAAATATTTAAGGAAAGCCCCAGGGGTGGCGGTCCCTGGGGCTGCGGGGGCCTCCCTGGGCCCCCGCAATTACAATATTGCATGACCCCGGGACTTGGCCCACCCGGGGGCTAAATAATAACGAAGCGCGGGAGTCCGCGCTTCATTTTTTTTCTTTTTTTTTGGCCAAAATTCGCGCTGGGTGCGCAAATCTTGCCGATTTTTTATTTTTTAAAATGCTTTTTTTGGCCCTGGGGGTCCTTGTGGGACCCCCTGAGCAGGCCTAGGGGGTCAGGGTGTTTCTACCCTGCCCCCTTTTCTTTTTTTTCACCTTTGCTTCCCTGTTTTCTTGTGACTCGGTTCTACCGAGTCACAAGATGGCTGCCAACACTTCCTGGTTTGGAGTCTTGACAGCCAATTAGAATGAAGCTCGTGGTCGGGAGGGTGCGCGGATCCACCGCGCCTCTAGATATCAAAACTTTTATTTTTTGATTTTCTCAGCAACTACTGAACGGATTTACACCATTTAAAAAAAAGGTCTCTTTCCGAACCAAGGGCTACCTTTTTGCCAAATTTGGTGTAATTCCGTTCAGCAGTTCGAGCTGTAGTCGTGTCTAAAGTTTCCTATGGGAAATTGATTTTCCGACCTCTTTTTTTTTAAATTTCTCAAGAACTACTGAACGGATTTACACCATTTAACAAAAAGAGTTCTTTCTGAAACAAGGGCTACCTTTTTGCCGAATTTGGTGTAATTCCGTTCAGCAGTTCGGGCTGTAGCCGTGTCTAAAGTCTCCTATGGAAATTAACATGGAGAAAACACGTTTTGGGACCCCCCTTTTTTCTCGGCCCCCACTTGGCAAACCACCCCGAAACTTTCAAGACAGGAGCTGACCGGAGCGCCCCACTAGTTTTGGAAATTTCGCGAAGATTCATCAAACGACGCTAAAGTTATTGGGAAAACAAAAAATGCTTTTCCTATGGAAAATAGGTTCTAACTATAACTACCTACTGGCGACCGCCAGTAGGTAATATATATATATATATATATCGAAAGGTAGGACGGCAAGTTTTATTCCTTGTACTCCTCCGCTTGACGCGTTTCGGGCAACACAGTGCCCTTGCTCACATTCGGAACGCAGTCTGCCATTATCTTTTATTTAGAATACACACCCGCCAAGTGTCATGTGATGCTAAACATAGAGGAAACACTTCAAAACAGGACTCTTAAAGTATATCGTAATCTCGGAATCTATGCACATTTCGTTCTACGATGTAACATTTAAAAGCATACCATATTTTTGGTGAAACAAATAAGCGATTAAAAACAGGTATAAATAAATAAATACTTGAATATGAATATAGAATATTAATATATCTATAAAAACATGAATTCAGAAGCTTGGTACTAGGTACATATTTTTTGTATAGCTGCCATGGTCTATATAAATAATACTCTATAGACCAAACTAGTGCAAAATATCGCAATTGATTATACCATGTGACCAAATAACTTCAAGCATGAATATCTCTCTGTTATAAATTCGCCTTGTTGTCATATCACAGCTTAAATGCTGAATTGGGCTTCCTCGACCAAAGTGACATAATCCTTTCTATGCTGTTATGTTCATTTACCCCATTTCATTGTGTCAAGAGTCATGTTGCGATTTATTTTCAATAGCACCTTCAATTTTTTCTTTCTTTTCCTTTTACATGATTCTCAATTTCATTCATTACATGTTTTTCTATTTTATTTGTTTTTGGATATTTTTTTACCCCAACTTATGAATTTCATTCCTCATGCAAAGTGTTTGATTATCTAGCGGCATGTTCCTAAAGTGCAACTATGCTATTTTAAAGTGCTAAAGATGTGCAATGTTTCATCTAGAAGAAAAAGTGCTTGTGCTTTAATAAAAATTGTATAACCATAAAAACACCTGAGATTAACAATAAGATTACATTTAAATTTGATTCGAGCTGCAGCAGTTTATCATTTTTAGTTCTCATGTTGCAAAAAAGATCTACATAATCATATTCATATTCTATGGTGGGAATACATTCGATATACGTTACAGGAAGTTGTATAAGTCCTCAGTGTTGTTAAGACCATTTGGTATTTTGCAGTCCATTTCAAGGATTATTCGTGTTTCTAGTTGCCTTAACATTTTTCCCTATTCCCACCTCTCCTGGGTTTGGGGATGGCATCTACCACATAATAACTTAGACATTTCAAGTCATTATTGTGTGTGCTCTTAAAATGCCGGGCTACCGGGTATGCAGTATCGTTATTAACAATTGCTCTTAGATGTTGTAGTATTCTGACATGCACCTGCAGCTTGGTACTCCCAACATATCTCAAGCCACAGGTGCATGTCAAAACATAAACTGCATACTCTGTTCTGCAATTGTAATTTCCCTTGATGGCAACCTCTTCGGAGCAGAATGGAGTGGTATAGTGTGTAGTGTTAACTCCAAACTTGCATGCTCGACAGGATGAGCATTTAAAAAATCCCTGTCTAGGTTGAAGCCATGTACAAGTAGGACTTACTTCGGAGCTATTTTTTACCAAGTGTGACCGCATGGATAAAGACTTCCTGAATGTAATAACAGGTTGTGTGGGAGCCTAGTTCCTAAGACCTCATCAGTAAGGACAATGGGCCAGTTTGTACGAATTATGGACCTCATCTTCCTTTCCTGTTTGCTATAAGTTATAATGAGTCTGGGTCCATCATCTAACTTTGTCGGTTTGACCACACTTTCATTATTGGGTAACAGAGTGCTCCTAGGTCTTTCTTCTGCTTTTCGTTCTGCCTCCCTTAGTATCTTTTCATTATAGCCTCTTTTTCTGAGTCTGTTGAGTGTTTCTTGTTTTCAACCTATATAATCTTTCTGCGTGCTGCATATACGTTTTAGCCTGAGGAGTTCCCCATAGGGGATACTCCTAATGAGGTGCTTCCGGTGTGCACTGCTGGCATGTAGCGTTATGTTCCCAGCTGTTTCTTTCCTGAACAGAGTTGTTTCAATGTTCCCCTCATTAATGTACACCCTCACATCAAGAAACTCTATACTCAATTTGCTCATGTGTGATGTGAATACCAGATTGGCAGAATTTACATTGATTTTTTGAATAAATTCAGTAGCACTAACTTCGTCACCCTTCCATACCATAAAAACGTCATCAATATAACGTAACCAATACAATACATGTTGTTCATACATATCCTGATGGTTAATCCTGAGGACCTGTTCCTCCCACCACCCAACATGCAAGCATGCATAACTGGGGGAGAAACAGGCCCCATCGCCACCCCTCTTAGTTGTTTAAACAGTTCTTTGCCAAATAAAAAATAGTTATTGTGAAGACTCCATGAGATAAGATCTAGCAGCATTTTGTTATGTGAGTAGCAGTTCAAGGGTCTAGTATCTAAAAAATGTTTCACTGCTTTTAGGCCAGTCTGGTGTTCAATACTTGTGTAGAGTGATTCAATATCTAATGTAATAAGCATTAGATCTTCAGCCCATGCTATCCCACCTAATTTTGTTATAAAGTCCCCTGTGTCCTTCACATAGGTGGGTAACTGTTTAACCATGTCCTGTAAAAAGAAATCCACATATTGTGCAATGTGTTCTCCCATGCTGTTGATGGCAGAGATGATGGGTCTGCCCGGAATTGGAATAATATTCTTATGGACTTTAGGGATAAAATACATGATGGGGACCACTGGATGCTCAACATTCATGTATTTATATTCTTCAGAAGATATTAGTCCATCCCTTTTCAAATGTTGGAGTTCTTTTTTCAGGATTTCTTTTGAAGTATTGTAATCTTTCATGTTTTTATAACACTCTACATTGTCCAGTTGTCTCTTTGCCTCCTGTAAATATTTATCTTTAGGCCATAACACGATGTTCCTGCCTTTATCCGACTTATTAATAATGATCTCATGATTATTTTTTAGTTTCTTAATCAATTTGGCATACTGTGCCTTGTTGTATTGTTTATCACGTTTTTTATGTTTGACTTGATGGTAAAGTTTTTTGATGTCCTCAGTGACTCTCTCATGATAAATGTCTATAGCATCTTTTGGCATTACCGGTAGGAAAGTAGATTTAGGTTTAAAAGGACTACTTCCTGCCCCTCGTTGCAATATATCGATGTTCCGTAACCTCTCCTGTGTTGAACTTAGGCTGCTGAATTCCTGCTTGTCATCATTCACCTCTTCGCTAAGGGCTTGCAATGTCAACAGTGTCGGTATATCTGAGACTTGTAATGTTTCCACATTTCCTTCAACAGATTCCTGACCTGATTTAGCTTGTTCCAATCCATTTTTAATTGTGAAGAATTTTTTGAGTTTGAGCTTTCGTATAAAACAAAACACATCTACCCTTGTTCTTGCGTAATTAAAATTACTTTCCGGGCAAAAATTCAATCCTAGCGAAAGTATCTGTTTTTCCGCCTGGGTTAACGTGGTGGTTGATAGATTGATGATTGTGTTATCGTCTATCGCTGTTCCTTGCGCCATTGCGCCCTCTTTGGTTTTGGATTTGGATTTTTGCCTCTTGCGCCTTGCCCTTCTCCTTGAATTTCTCCTTTGTCAATTGGCCTCTTTTGTTTTCTCGGCCTCAGGGTCTGTCGGCGGTCGAAGGATAAAAAATCAACCTCTTCGCCTAGGCTTAATTTTGTTTTTTCTGTTGTTCCGCTAACGCTGCCTCCATCCGAGCTTGCATCACTGGTCATTGATTCTGTTTCTGTGTTGGACAAATCTTTAGTGATTGTGCCACTCGATTGCTGCGCTGTGTTTGTTAAGTTGTTTCTTGTTTTATCATTCATCCTAAGCCTTTTGGCGTTTTCAAACTTGCGTGCGAATGTAAAAATTTGACCCTGCTCGTAATCGGCCTTGTTGCGCGCAAATCTGTGTGCTTTACGAATTTTTATCTTTTCTTCATGTTTTTTTTAGCCGTTCTCTAATTTCATTTCGTGTCTTGGTTATGTATTCTGTTTGCTCACATTTCATTATTTCTTCATCAAGTTTTTCAATTTCCAACATTAGTGCATGACGATCAATTTCAGCATATTTAATGAGAATTTTAACTAAGTTCATAGAGGCCATCAAATCGCTTTCACCCCATTCCTTAAGCATATTCGGGTTGGGGCTATCAAAGCTAGGTGCCAAGAGGATTCTCAGCCCCCGCGGGACTCTCCCCACTTCTTCATATTTAGTCAGTGATTTGTGCTCCCACCATTTAGTTATTTCGTTTCGCATTAATTTCTCCATGGTTCTTAACAATATTTTTGCATCATTTTCTTTACCCCCAGTGTTGGTATGGGAACTTTGTACACTGGTGGTCGCTTTTGATAGATTGCTGAATAACTCATCTGCTGCAGCCTCTCGCTTGCGTACTGCTTCGGCAGACATGCCGAGGCTTGATTTTCAGTATGGGTACGCAGCGCGGTATTACCAGGCTGCTGTTACTGCCGTCGTGTATCTTGCCTCCCCACCTATGCCTTATGCTGTTCCACTCACCGCCGTGATTCTGTCACCGATGAGTCCTCGGACCCAACCGCTTCCGTCCTCTGACCGGTGATGATTTTTCAGCTGCAGTAGGGGGCTGCCACCAAAATGCTCCTTCCGGATCCTTTCCAAGATTATTGGTTGCAGGCGGCTGCCACTTTTTGGGGAGGGGGTCCGTTAACGAAAGCAACCACTTCCGTGCATTGATAACGAAACCAAAGAGACTCTCTGACTTCCGTGCGGCGAACAGAGAGAAACGGACACCAAAGGTAGGATGGCAAGTTTTATTCCTTGTACTCCTCCGCTTGACGCGTTTCGGGCAACACAGTGCCCTTGCTCACATTCGGAACGCAGTCCGCCATTATCTTTTATTTAGAATACACACCCCCCAAGTGTCATGTGATGCTAAACATAGAGGAAACACTTCAAAACATGACTCTTAAAGTATATCGTAATCTCGGAATCTATGCACATTTGGTTCTACGATGTAACATTTAAAACCATTTAATAATCACAAATGGGGCCGATCCCAGCTGGATGTTTCTAGATGCTACAGTGTTTTATAATGTGAGTGAAGACATCTCACAAAAAGTGAAGGACTGGTCTCACACACCACCTGGTGTCATGCTTCATCATAGACCAGTCCTCGCCCTCTAAAAACTTAGTTTGATAGAGGGCGGGCATACACCTGACAACAGGGATGCACTTCTAAACTAAGTGGGGGCCCATATATACAAAAAGTGAGTTAAAAGGCCATTATAGATGCCAAATTAATTTTAATGTGACTGGCATCTATATGGTGTTTAAAAAGAGTGGTCGGTGCCGTGGGGATTCTATTGTCCCTCCACCGAATTTGATGTGGTCGACATGTTTCTGCCTATCGGCCCAATGGGTTCTACGGCATTCATCAGGACCTCGAAGAAAAGTTGGCGGGCTGAACTCTTACCAGATTATGGTGGAAGAGTTCCCACTATGTGGGGTGAGGAATCACACTCCACTGAAAACAGATTTATTCTAAAGCCTGTAAGAAAGACAAACAACGTACAATCAAAAAGTAGCATCTATATACAATGTGGAAGCAACTGACAGTCATCCACATGCGTCAACCAGTATCGTGAGTGACTATAAGTGCACAGAACGTGTCAATCATAAGTGCACTTAGTAATTAATATGGAGACTACTATCTCCACAATGTGCTTACCCTAATGTTGGGACTGAGAGCCCCATAGGAGGGTAAGTGCAGCAGACCCCTTCGGTCGAGCTGTAATTAAATGAGGAGAAAAAGAAGAAATAGCGCCGCATGAAATATCAGGGGAAGAAAATCCAAGTGCTTTAAGCCCAGAGGTACAATGGTACCTCATGAGGACGCTGGGTTCACACAACAACACCAAGAGCCAAACACTAAAAGCCAAATAGTCATTCATACACGCATTTACACCCTTACTGTATCGTGGTGCGTCCTCCACGTTTTCACCTATGTGTGCTCACTTCCCCTCCTCGACGGTAAATGAGTTGAGAATCCTACGGCTATTTATAGTGCCTGCGGCTGTCAAGAAGTGTTATAATTGAGTATAATCGGCATCAGGTGTCTGTTATGATGTCCGGATCCGGTGTCACAGCCTGGTTATTACTACACTACCGAGGTGTTTGCCTGGGCTGCCTGACGAGCCAATGGCGGCGGTTTGACCTAATAGGGGGCTTCCGGTGTCCTGGAAACGGGCCAGCCCAAATAGGAATGATGGACATAGCGCTCAGTGGGGCGCATGCGCACCGGTCTAGTGTAAATGCAAAGAATCAGCGCATGCGCAGTGTGAAAAGCGGAGCAGCGCTGCTCATGTCTGGTAGAGCTAGCGCTGTGCAAGAGATTTAAAAGCATGAACGCGATGGAAAAACGAAAGGCACTGTGCTTGTTTTTGCACTATACTATCAAAACGATGGGGACATTATAAAATGGTTAGTGTAAAAACATGTAGGTGGTAGATGGACGTGCGAATATCACGTCCTAGTAAAAGTGTTTCTCTTAAAATATGAATGTGTTACGGAGACCTTGTAAATGCAGGGAATTATCCCTTAGTGAGGTACACACACTATAATGTATCAGTTACATGTTATAGCCCTCATGACAGGGGCAGAATATGTATTCTTATTATAATACCTTATTTCCTAATTTCTCAAGGGTATGTATTAGAGAACGTTACACCACAGATAGTACCTGTGTTCTTTATAGTTTATAAGTGCACTGAGACCAAATATGCTGAGGGTAATTCAACAGTGGCCATATAAGAATGCCATATACCATTAGTTGGATGTAAGGATTAGATATCATATAGATATGGAGCATATCAATAAAGTGTTTCTAAGCTGTCTATTGAGTCAACGCTATCCATGGAATCTCATCGTTTAGCCCTTTCTTCCAGGACTGAATACGAAAGACCCATCTCTGTTCTCGGATATGGAGTGGTTTGGTCAAGTCATTTATTCCTTTTCTCATCACTTCTAAAACCACCCATTTCAAGTCAGTATCTTTGTGGTTTTGTTCTATGAAGTGTCTTGTCAGTTTTGTATTCGTTTTTTTACATCGTATAGTACTACGATGTTCGCTGATGCGGGTCTTGATTTTCCAGGTGGTCATGCCCACGTACATCAGGCTGCAGGGGCAGGTGAGAAGGTACACCACATTTTCTGTATTGCAGTTGCTGAAGCTGCTCAGTTTCCAAGGGCGTATGGTTCCTATGTTCACTTCTTTGGTTGTCATCGTTAAAGGGCAAGCTACACAGCCTCCGCATGCATAGTGCCCAATCGGTCTCTGGGTGTTCCAGACAGTCATTTGGTCCTCCCTATCTCCTGGGGGATCCTTAGCATGTACTACCTCATCTCGCAGGTTTTTGCTTCTCTTATAGGCGAACAATGGTGGTTCCCAATGTTTCTCAGCACCATCCAAAATATGCCAATTTCTCTTTATGATTTTCTGTACAATGTTAGAAGTAGGTGTGTACGTGGTCAAACACACTATTCTGTCAGTTCTCTCCTTCTCGATGTTCTCTAACAGGGCTTCACGGTTGTTGTTCCTGGCTCGTTTTTTGGCCTTTTTTATCAATTTCCTGGGATAGTGTTGATCCAGTAGTTTGTTCTCAAGGTCATTGGCTTGCTCATTGAAGTTCTCAGTCTCTGAACAGTTTCTGCGCACCCGGAGAAATTGGCCCACCGGTAGGTTGTTGCGAAGGACTTTTGGGTGGAAGCTGTCATATAGCAAAAGGCTGTTCTTGTCTGTTGGCTTACTATGTACCTTTGTGCTGATTCCGTCTGCGGTCATGCGGATGTCGAGGTCCAAGAAGACTGCATGATCTTTGCTGATTGCATGGGTGAATCTAAGGTGTTGGTCTTTACTGTTGACCCATTCCACAAAGCGTCTGGCTGTATCTTCGTCCCCACGCCAAACAATAAAAACATCATCAATATAACGCTTCCATGTCCTCAGTTGTTCAGAGAATGGGTTATTTTCATGAAATATGTGGTCCTCCTCAAACTGGTGTACGTATAGGCATGCCAGGCTAGGGGCAAAAGTACTGCCCATTGACGTACCAGTGATCTGATGGTATAAAGTTCCTTCAAAGTCGAAGAAGTTTTCAGTCAAAGCCACCTCAGCGCATTCCATGATAAAGTGTTGCGGAGTCAGGAAGTTCCAATCAGTATTTAGCAAAATGTGTTCCACGACCTCCAACGTGCGTCTTTGAAGAATACTTGTGTATAGTGCCTCTATATCCATGGTGATAAAGAGGTCTTCTGTGTTGTTAGTGTCCAAGTCCCTCAGGAGGCAGAGTACATCCTTAGTGTCTCGGAGATACGATGGTGACTTCTGGACAATCGGTTTGAGAAACTAGTCACAGAACTGTGACAGAGGTTCGAGTATTGATCCGATGCCGGAGACAATCGGTCTCCCTGGTGGTGGCATTTTCTCCTTATGAATCTTGGGGAGGCTGTAGAACCTCGGCGTTCTGGGGTCCTTATTGATCAGGAAATCTGCCTCTTGTTTCGAGATCCAGTCATTGCACAATGCCGCATCCACCATTCTTTTGATCTTCGTAGTGAGGCGTGGTGTTGGATCCACCAAGTGTCTTTCATAGCTGGCTGTATCTCCCAGCAAGCGGTTGCATTCCTCTCAGTACATAGACTTGTTCATGAGGACAATAGCGCCATACCATCTTTTTGGCGAAACAAATAAGCGATTAAAAACAGGTATAAATAAATAAATACGTGAATATGAATATAGAATATATAAATATAAATATATCTATAAAAACATGCATTCAGAAGCTTGGTACCAGTGAATATGATATATATACATATTCACTGGAAAAAACAAAGGTTACAGGGACGTTATAGTTAGGAATTCGCATTTAAAAAACCTTAGAAATTCACTGGAAATACATTGGAAATACCAAAGGTTACAGTGACATTATAGTTAGGAAATGGAATTAAAAAAAACCCTTAGAAATTCACAGAAAAAACCAAAGGTTACAGACACGTTATAATTAGGCTCAGGTTTCACTCGTACTAAACCAGAGAAATTCTGCCGTTATAGTTAGTGAGCTAACTATAACTCACACCCCCACAATGCACTGCTTATGACCTCACATATTACATCACTCATGACATGGTCAGTGACATCACTAATGACATCGCTGATGACATCTCAAATGACATCACTGATGACATCATCCGGTGACTGAGTGTTTTTTAAAAATGTGAGTGTTGAATTATATACCAAGGTGTATTGGTGAATCAGTGCGTGTATGAGTGCCTGATTGGATGATTCAGTGGGTGTGTGACTAACTGTATAAGTGAGTGATTAGATGTCTCAGTGAATGTATGGGTGAGTGACTGGTTGTGTGAATGTGTGTATCTGTCTGTCAGTTGGTGTCTAAGTGGCTATATGGGTGTGTGAGTGGGTAGGTGAGTTTCTGTATGGGTGAGTGATTGGTTGTCTGAGTATCACTACAGGTGTCTGAGTGTCTGTGTGGGTGGGTGATGAGTGAGTGGGTGAGTCAGTGGCTGTATGGGTCAGTGAACATGTGTCTGTGGGGCTTATGGGTGATTGAGTGTGTGTATGGCTGTGTCAGTGAGTGAGTACATGTGTCAGTGGTATATTGGTGATTAACTGGGTATGTGAAAGGCAGTATAGGTGAATGATGGGATATATGAGTGACTGTATGGGTGAGTGAGTGAGTGAATGTAGGAGTGCCGGTATGGGTGAGTATGTTCTTGTGTTAGCGACTGTATAGGTGAGTGAGTATGCGTTAGTATCTGTATGAGTGAGTGAGTGTGTGTGTAACTGTATGGGTGAGTAAGTGGCTGTGTGATTGACTGCATGGGGGAGTGAGTAGGTGTGTGAGTAGCTCTATGGGTGACTGACTCAGTGTGTGAGTGGCTGTATGGGTGTATAAGTGGATATGTCAGTGGCTGCATTAGTGAGTGAGTGGGTATAAGAGTGGCTGTATGGGTAAGTGAGTGGATGTGTGTGTTGATCTATGAATCCGTGAGTGGCTGTGTTAGTACTGGTATGTGTGTGAAAATGGGTTTGAGAATGGTAGTGTGGTAGTTGGAGTGGGTGTATGAAAAGTTATATGGGGGAGTGAGTGGGTAAGTCAAAGATTTTGTGGATGATGTCATCAGTGGTGTGATCAGTGATGTCATTTGAGATGTCATCAGTGATGTCACTGACCATGTCAAGAGTGATGCATTATGTGAGGTCATAAGCAGTGCATTGCTGGGGCGCTAGTTATAGTTAGCTCAGCTAACTATAACTGCTGAATTTCTCTGGTTTTGTACAAGTGAAACCTGAACCTAACTATAACGTCTCTGTAAACTTTGGTTTTGGCAGTGAATATATATATATATATATATATTCATATATAAATATAGTGAGTAAGTGAGTGTGTGAAAGGGGTATATGGGTCAGTGAGTGGCTGTATGGGTGAGCTAGTGGGTGTGTCAGTGGCTCTATGGATGAGTGAGTGGGTGTGTGAGTGTCTGTATTGGTGAGTGAATGGCTGTATGAGCAGCTGTATGGGTAAGTGAGTTGCTGTATGGATCTGAGTGGATATGTGAGTGGCTGGATCCGTGACTAAGTGGCTGTGTGAGTGGCTGTATGGGTGAGTGTCTTTATGTGTAAGTGGCTGTTTGATTGGGTGTTTGGTTGATTGATTGGTTGTGTGAGTGTCTGTATTGGAGAGTGAGTGTATATGTGAGTAGCTGTATGGGTGAGTAAGTACATGTGTGTGTGCCTGCATGGGTGTATGGGTGGGTATTTGAGTGGTTACATGGGTGAATGAGTGGCTCTGTTGAGTGGTTGTATGGGTGAATAAGTGAGTGTGTGAGTAGCTTTGTGGGTGAGTGAGTGGCTGTGTGTGTGACTGTAGGGGTGAGTTAGTAGGTGTGTGAGCAGTGTATGGGAAGTGGGTGGCTGTATGGGTGAGTAAGTGGGGATGTGAGTGGCTCTATGGATCAGTGAGTGGGTGTGTGAGTGGTTGTATAGGTGTGTGAGTTTGTGTATAAGTGGTTGTGCGGGTGTGTGAGTGGTTATGCAGATGATGTAATCAGTGATTTCAGTTGAGATGTCATCAGTGATGTCAAAAGTGATATCACTGACCATGTCATGAGTGATGTAATATGTAAGGTCATAAGCAGTACATTGCTGGGGAGTAAGTTATAGTTAGCTCGGAAACTATAACTGCTGAATTTCACTGGTGTTGTATGAGTGAAATCTGGGCCTAACTAACACGTCCCTGTAACCTTTGGTTTTTTTAGTGAATTTCTAAGGATTTTTTAATTTTATTTCCTAAATATAATGTTCCAGTACATTTCTAAGGTTTTTTAATTTTATTTCCTAACTGTTACCTGTAATCTTTGAGAGTGAGTGTGTGAGTGAGTACATTAGTGTCTCAGTGGGTGTGTGAGTGAGTGTGTGAGTATGTTAATGTGTGTGTGAGTGGTTGTGGGAATATCTGAGTGGGCTTGGGAGTAGCTGCATAAGTGTCTCACTAGGTATGTGAATGGGTATGTGAGCGTCTGACTGGGTCTGTGAGTTGGTGCCTGAGTCTCTGAGTGTGTGTCTGAGTGGGTACATGAGTATCTGAGTGAGTGTCTCAGGGGTATGTGAGTAAGTATGAGTGTTCAAGTGGGATTGTGAGTGCCTCCATGAGTGTGTGTCAGTCTGTGAGCGAATGCATGAGTCCCTAAGTGTGTCTGTGAGTGAGTGCATGAGTATCTGAGTGGGTCTGTGAGTGGGTGTGTGAGTCTGAATGGGTCTGTGAGTGGGTGTGTGAGTCTCCGAGTGGGTCTATAAGTGGGTGCATGAGTGTCTAAGTAGATCTATGAGTAGGTATGTGAGTGTCTGAGTGGGTCTGTGAGTGGGTGCATGAGTCTCTGAGTGGGTCTGTGAGTGGGTGCATGAGTCTCTGAGTGGGTGTCTGAGTACCTGAATGGGTCAGTGAGTGGGTGTGTGAGTATCTGGGTGGGTGTGTGAGTGGGTCTCTGAGTCAGTATGTGAGTGGCCAGACCACATTTGAATGAGGGTGGGGGCCGCACGCCCCCCTCCCCAAGCCAATTTCCACCCCGGGGACCCCATCCCCCAGACATAATATTTATATTTCTTTGGGGGAGGTGGGCCGCGCAGCTCCCCTCCCCAGGTCAATTTCGGCCCCAGGGACCCCATCCCCTGGAGCCTGGCCAAAATGTAATGAAAGGAGAAGGGCCACCTGGCCCCCTCCCTGGACCAATTTTGGCCCCTGGGACCCCATCCCCTGGGGCCCTGCTTTAAAATATTTGTAATAAAAGGTGCAGCCCCCTCCCCGGTCCGAATTCAGCCCCAGGGACCCCACTGCATTATAACTTTGGCTCTGTTTGACAAACCTTCACGAACTTTTCTAGAAATAAGTCTCATCCACCTAAGCTCCTTTCTGAATCCCGGGGTGATGCATCAAGCGGGGGCCGAGAAAAAGGGGGTCCCAAAACACTTTTTCCCCATTCATTTTTCCATAGGAAAATTGAACAGCGATAATTGAAAAAAACACAGAACAGATTTACACCAAATTCGGCAGAAAGATAGGTCTTGGTCCAGAAAGTGTGCTTTTTGTGATTTGATGAAAATCAGTTCAGTAGTTTTGAGCAATTAATGCTCAAAAACGTTGTATATTTAATGCTGCAGAGGATCCATGGACCCGAAAGATCTCAAGCTGATATCTGATTGAAAGCCACCACATTAACAACTGAGTCCTAAGTCCCAAAAAAAAGGTAAAAACAAAGCATAAGAGCAGGGTAGGGATACCTTCATCCAACAGGCCTGGTAGGGGGTTCCGGAGGAACCCTCTTAGGGCCTAAAGTTTTTTTGTTTTAAGTTTTGCTCCAAATTTACTGAGGATCCGCAAATCTGTGGCAGAATCCCCCACCCCAAAAAAAGTATGGGATACCACACTACTAAAAGAAAAATATCCCTAGGTTGCGTCAGGGCCCGTGGGGTGATGAAAAAACATATTTAGGGGAGGGAGACACGTGGCTACACCCTTCCAGAGTCTCTAGGAGGCCCCAGGGCCCCCATCTCTCTGGGCTAAACTTCAATTAAAGGACAGGAGTGCTGACCGCCCCCTCCCACAGCCTGAAAAAGCCCTGGGGACACAATCCCCGTTGCCGATTTAGAATAAAGGGGAGGGGGAGTGCAGTCCACCTTCCCAAGCCTCAATAGGCCCTGGGGATCCTGTCCCCTGGGGCCAAACTAATTGAAGAGGAGGGGGCATGCAACACCTCTCCCCTAGTCTTGAAAGTCCCCGGGGTCCCCACCCCTGAGGGCCGGCTCACTCACAGTGCCTGGGGAACCCATCCCAGGATACAGGAGTTTCCCTGCCTGTGCTGTCGGAAAACAGACATACTGCCACCTAGCGGGAGCTTTAAAAATGCTCCCGCCGAGTGAGAGAAGGCGTATGTTTCTCTGCCCACAAGAAACTCAGATTGCTCCCACTAGCCGGAGCATTCAAAAAGAGATGCTCCCACTGGCTGGGAGCAATGGCGGCTGCAGATGCATCCAGGATGGGTGCATGCCAGAGCTGCTGGTGCCCCGAGGCCCTGGGGTTCCCATGCAGCCCCTAACATAGTGTCTTGTGGGTGCCCTGGGTGGGCACCAGGATACCCACCTAAGGCCTCTGGGGATGTGGTTCCTGGGGCCCCTAATGGCTCAGGGAGGGGAGGCTGAACACCCCTTCCCCTTAAAAAAGGAAATGCTCCAGGGATTGGGGTTCCCGGTGCCACTATTGTCTCGGGGAGGGCATAGGTGCAGTTTGAAATATATAGAGTATATTCTAATAGACAAGAATAAGATGTCATAATTGAAAATGTAGTAAAAGAATGTATGGAAACATGATTACAGAATTATTGTCAATTTGCAGCTTTATGAAAATAGAAGAACATTCTAAAAACTAAAATAATGATTGAAAATAGACAAAAGCGCTAGAAACTAAAATTAAGAGTATGAGATTCATACAGAGGCACAGATTGAATAATCCTGAATTTCAGTATATGAGGGACTAATTGATGCCATCAAATGTATGAGTGGCATAAGTAACTCAAGTCAAGATATAAAATTGATATCATGCACATAGAACATGAACTTGCAATAGCGATGTTATAAACTAGAGGGCACTGAAACCTGCGATATGATCCAGATCTGTGCAACATGTGGTCTTTTTGGGAAAGAATATGTTAAAATTCAATGTTAAACATGATAAATGAAGATCACCTATGGAAAAGTTAAGACACAAGCAGACTATACTAAAGCAATATACCACAAATGTGTATATCAGGCATTAAAAGCAAAATGAAGCCTAATACATACTGCTATATCAAAGATGGAAGATGAGTTGCACCCTCATAATCATAAGTTATCAAGAATAGAAAGACTAAAACAGATACAGATAATGGACCAGAAAAGGAATGGTATACAGCATTGCATGTGGCAATGCAAACTTCTAATGCTCCTCAAGCAGCCTGTATTCAAAAGAGTCAAGCATGTAGTTATTTCCAGTGTTTAATTTGTAAAAGAGGGTGGGTTGGTGTCCAAAGCTGTGCTGACAATCCCATAATCAGTGCTATTAAATGTTAGTGCACCTAATACCAAGGCCGCTTAATCTTCAATCCACCTCAGGCCTCTTTACTGCACTACCAGATACCCCTTTCCCCTTGCACATGCCGCCTTTCACCCTTCGTGACAGTTTTTCATCTTTCTCTTCCGCTTTTTTTCCCCTTTGTCTGTTTGCACTCCCTTGCTATCGGGAAATTCCTGATCAAGAAAGCTATGTGGTGGTCACCCAAAATGAGTGCCGGTGGCCCCCACCAGCAACCACTGGCTCAAATTAAGCACTGGTTATTTCTCTTTATGTGTTTACTGTTCAAAGCTGGTATGTCCAAATTGGTTATTTGAAATGCATTCAAGGTAGAAGGTTGTCCTTAAGCAAACATTGGATGTGTAACCCCTGTAATGCCATCTAAGCATAACCTGGACAAATGAATCGCAGCAAATGTCAGACCTGTGACTTAATTGTGTGATCTGGTAATGCTTTCTCCTGCACTACACTTTACTTGATCACTTCATCTCATTGCATGCATCACGTATTTAGGTCAGTGCATCTAGTGCTGTAGGGGAAATTTTTCATGGTTGAGACAAGGCAAAGGAAACAAACACAAAAGAATTTTTCAAAATTAAAAAAATAAACATAGAAAGGTGGCACCATAGGGTAACATGTAGGGGTCAACCATGGATAATATGGTAGATGCCCACAAATTCTTCGAATCAGCATTGAGTACGGAAATGGGCTAAAATGATCCTGTCTCATCCACTGGCTTCCTTTTATTTAGAAAGGGGACTCCCTAACCCATGGTTGAAGCCTAAGATCAACTGACACAACATGAGGAGGAGAAGATCTACAAAGGTTGTGTAAATTTCAGCAGATACACAATCATCACCAGCCACTTTGCCAACAGCTAGTGATGAAATTGCATATGTAGCATCTTCTAAAGCAAACTCTCGATCTAATGATCTAACCTGTGTGAAATGAAATGAAATGAAAAAAGCATTTATTAAGCGCGTAGCTACCCAAGGGCATCCCAGCGCTAACAGCGGTCAAACAGTATACACCACAACCACATTAAGGGAAGAGCCAAGTTTTTAGCAATTTATGAAAGGCCAAATAGTTGGATTCCTTGCGTGATCGAAGTGGAAGAGTATTCCACATCCTGGCGGCATTGTAAGAAAACAGGCGGCCACCACTTCTGGCCTTATTGATCCTGGGAACTACGGCAAGGTACAGGTCGTCTGATCGCATGCGTCTATTCGCAAGGTAAGGGGGGACAATGGAGCGGTTGATGGACGGTCACTTCCCAGCTAGCATCTTGTGGACAATACACATGGCCTTAAAATTAAATCTCTCATGGATGGGGAGCCAGTGAAGAGATTTCAGGGCTGGTTTCGCTGATTGACGGTTCGGGGTCCCAAGAAGCATCCTCGCTGCGCAGTTTTGCACCGTCTGGAGTTTTGAGATGGTAGCACATGGTGCTCCTAAATAAAGAACATTCCCGTAGTCCAGGCGAGAAAGAATGAGCGCCTGGACCATAAGCCTTCTTGCCCGAAAGGGAAGAAGTGGGAGGACTTTCCGAAGCATCCTTAGGATGCCGTAGCAGGAAGCCGCCACATTCCGCGCCTGTACCTTAAAGCTCAGATCTTGATCAAGCCAGATGCCTAAACTTTTCATCTGGGACTTGGGAGCAGGAACGGAGCCCAGACAGGCTGGCCACATTACTTCTGCTTTAAAATGGGAGGAATTCCCTAGAAGAATCATCTCTGTCTTTTCTCCATTCAACTTCAAATATGAATGGTTCATCCACTTAGTTACCTCTTCCAGACAGGGACGAAGGCCAAGAGAGGAATTATCAGAATGGTTAAGTGCCACGACAAGTTGAGTGTCGTCTGCGTAGGTCACTATATGAACCCCAAAAGGAAGCACAATCTCCGCTAGCGGGCTCATATAAACATTGAATAGGGTGGGACTCAAGGACTATCCCTGTGGAACCCCGCAGCGGAGGGGCATCAGTTTTGAGGTGACATCATCTTCGAAGCCCTGGAAGGATCTATCTTCCAAGAATGATTGCAGCCATACTATGGCTTCACCAGTCACCCCCAAACTTATGAGTCTATGGACCAAGATTTGGTGATTGACCTTGTCGAAGGCTGCACTGAGGTCCAGGAGGATAACAACAGTAGTGCCTCCGGCGTCCAGAATCTTCTTGGACTCTTCGACTACTGCTAGAAGGGAAGCTCCTGTTCCCTGTAGTGGTCGAAAGCCAGTCTGTGAAGGGTGGAGAAGGTTCTGGGACTCCAGGAATGTAGAAAGTAGTGAATTAACATGTTTTTCCACCATTTTACTGATCCCTGGGAGAAGTGAGATGGGGCGATAGTTTCCCAGGAGATCAGGGTCAAGACTAGGCTTTTTTAACAATGCCTTCACTATCGCTCTTTTCCACAGAGGGGGGACCACTCCAGTGGAAATGGAGACATTAATCAGCTCCAATATGGTAGGGGAGACAATTCCGGACACTTGCTTCAAAATATTAAGTGGAGCTGGGTCTGTGGGCGACCCACTCTTCACGAGCGCCGAGATGGTTTTGAGTGACTCAGAGTCCATCAGGGGAATTACCTCCAAGTAATGTTCCCTGCTCTGAGGACTAATATCCATTGTTTGATGATTGTTATGGCTATCTACAAAGGGAAATGACGTATAAATGGCTTGAATTTTGTCATGAAAGAAATCTGCCAGATTGTTACAACGTAAGCAGGTAGCGTCAGATGTGGCTGGAGGTAGAGGGGCTCTGGTCAGTTTTTTCGCAATGCGAAACATTTTGCGAGGGGAATTGGCTGCCAAGGAAATTCTTTCTTCACAATATGAGGCCTGGGCCAGTTTAATTTCTGCTTTATGCATTTTAATGGCCTCCCTATATTCCAATTTCTTGGTTAAGGAGAAATCCGTTCTCCAAATTCTTTCGAGTTTCTTGCAGGTTTGTTTTAGCTCACGGAGCTTGGGGGAATACCATGCCGTTCTGTTGGTCCCAACTTTCATATGGGTTCATTTCTTCAGGAGGACCCGGTCTAATGAGCTCTCTATCCATTTATTAAAACTTTTATTAGCAATAATGGGATCAGGGTCAAGGATCGGCTTAGTATTTTCTAAGACCGAGATCCACTGTTCAGAGTTGAGTTTAGACCAGAGACGTGACAGTATTCTGACCGGCCTGGTCGATGGCGTGGCGCAGGTGGTGGTCCAGATAAATGGAATAAGAAAATGATCGGACCAGGGTACTGGAATGGGGTCCCTTCCTGCTAATTCATCCATATTGGAGAAAATAGGATCTAGTAGGTGGCCCCTCACATGGGTCGGATTGATAACCTTTTGTTTAAACTGATAGGCTGCAAGCTCATTAATTATCTCCGCTGCGGCCACATGTGAGGGGTCATCGAAATGAAGATTAAAATCCCCATATAACGTAAAATTAGCGGGGGCACTGGCTAGATTAGCAGCCATATCAGGCAGTAATTTACAAAATTGACCCAATGCCCCAGGGGGACGATAGATTAGAATACCTCACAAAGTGAGCGTGGGTGCAAATCCTATCGTAAATGAGAGGTTCTCACAGTCTGGTAACGGACCTATGGAAGTACGACAGGTAAGTTGACTTTTATAAATGAGGGCGATCCCGCCACCTTTACCTGAAATCCGGTCTAACCTCTGGATAAGGTAGCCCGGAGGAAGGGCTTGAACAAGATCGGGATCAGATCCCGTATTAAGCCAAGTTTCTGTTAAAAACAAGACTTCTGGACATTCTTCCTCTAACAAAATAGAGAATTCCACCGCATGTTTAGGCAGTGATCTACAATTCAGCAAAAGCATTTTATATAATTTCTGATGGGGCAAGGTGGTTTGGGAGAACAGCAACAGTTTAAAAGAACAGTGCGTGCAGCCGGTATCCATACTGCCAGGATCAATAGAATGTGAACAGTTGTCCTTAATTGCTCCCTTTAGCTGTCGAAGCTGATCTGCATTATAAAAGTAACTATTTGTAGAAAAAAATGCAGGAGTTGTGGCCCCTGGCCCCGACCGGACGCAGACGGGCGCAGATGGGCTTGCATTTGGCGCACTAGCGGTGCGCCCGCTGTGCGCGTCCGCTGCGCGGTCGCGTCATCCGCCCCATAAGTAGCTCCTGAGTGAGGGTGCAGCTACTAGAGCGCTGACCAAGATAGCTGCTCAAGAAAGTGCAAGTGCAGAACTGACGTTGTTTTTAAAAGAAGATAGCCCCCTGAGCTTTAACACAGCTCACACAATTAAAAACAATGAATTAAAAGTATCTCACCACAGGATCAATTTCACAATTTTCAGCTCTCCGAGCCCTAGCGTTGCTCGTAATGAACAAAGTTTAACTGCTGCGCGGTCACGTCATCCACCCCTTAAGTAGCTCCCGAGTGAGGGTGCAGCTACTAGAGCGCTGACCAAGATGGCTGCTCAAGAAAGTGCAAGTGCAGAACTGACGTTGTTTTTAAAAGAAGATAGTCCCCTGAGCTTTAACACAGCTCACACAATTAAAAACAATGAATTAAAAGTATATCACCACAGGATCAACTTAACAATTTTCAGCCCTCCGAGCCTTAGCGTTGCTCGTAATGAACTAAGTTTAACCGCATGTGTGTTAACGTGTGTCATCAAGTTGCCGTAGAAGGGCATTAGCCAGATAAGCTTCTGTATCCATGTGAAGGTGCATCATTTTCTTTGGAGTATAATTCTTGATAAAAATCTTTAAATGAGTCGAATATGCCATTCAGTCGAGATAAAAGTCAACCATTACTATCCCTGAGGGCAGTTATGGTGGCCTTGTTATGTTTTCCTTTGATCTTACCGACAACTCAACTCTCTTATGTGCCTTAAGTGTGGCCACAGCCTTTTCCCTGAGTGTGCGGCCAATTTTTCCTGTGCTCAACCAGCCACAGAGAAAGCTCCTCCTCGCCATCTCCATGATTTTGGATTAGTCTAGTGTGCATTCTTTTGAAAGAGATTAATTCAGATAGGGCCTCTTTCTCCATGTTTCATAAAGTTCTATTTTTATTAATCTCAAATGGAGAGGTGACATCCCTTTTATAAGCTTTCATAGAGTCACAGACTAGGTTAAGAGGGACTGAGCCAATTGTAAAGGAAAGAAAGTCCTTGTTGGCCGAAGGATATCCCCCCTTTGTATTCCAAATCTAGCAGAAAGGAACGGTCAAAATTCCATCACCTTGCTTCTTTTATTGTAAGATGATCTTTTTTCAAGCACCAATCAATGGATTATGTTTTGAAGTAACCTTTGGACAAATGTCAACCCATGTATTGGCCAACAGTTGAGTTGGAGCCAGAACAAGGTCTATATGAGAGTGATGTTTATAAACCCCTGAATAATATGCTTATCCCTGCTCAGTCCTTCTGACAAATGTCAGAAAGAGCATCTCCCGGCAAGAGAGTTAATATTGCATTCCTAATTTTAGACATCTGTTTGTATTCATGATGGTTTGTGGAATTAACTTCATAATTCACTACACAGTTAAAGATGCCCACCACAAGCAGGAACCCAGGCCAAGTTACCAGCTCCATAGCTAAGTTATCTAACATCTGGGGTTCATCACTATTAGGATCATATAAAATACATATGGTATAAGTAACATATTCAACCTCCAAGAGAGCTATTACCCATCACCCCCTCTTATCGGCCATAGTTGAGCTATTTTAACAGAGCCTAGCTTCTCACCCAAAATGGAGACAATGTGAGTAGAAGCTTGCTGGGTTGAACATACAATCAAATCAAAACCTATCTGTCGAAAGAGTGCACTGTTCCGTCACGTTATTCTGTACAAAGCATGAGTAGCCTATCCAGTATTGGTTGTTATTTTTTGCCTTCTGGTGCTTCTAGTTTTGTATTTCCCAATGCAAACACTTGAAAACAAACCTTAGAATGCAAAGACAGACTGAATGATGTACTCATACCTGGCACAAAACAAATGGTATGAACCAGAGCAAAGAACCCTGACCGTGTGGCTTTATGACATCATAAAGAAATAAACAACATTAGTTAATGTGTAAGGTATAAACCTAGACAGTTACATCATGCAACAACTAATTATAACAAGCAAAGACATACTAAACATACTAAAAGGTATTATTTATTTCAAACAAATATGATTCTCACTGATTCTTGGTACCAAAAGTTCAAACTTTGGGGGCTCTCAATGCTTTGACAAGCTAATCCTACCTAATTCGTCCAGGTAAGACTCTCCTAAATTGAGTGAACATTACCCCCAGGTCCCACCTGTCCTCGTCCCCTTCATACTAAACAAGTGAGATAATCTATCTCATTGACAGAAAAAAAGAAAAGAAGGAATGCTGGTACACCCCTCCCCCTCCCCACTGGGAGTACATAAGCGTACCCTACCCAGCATTCCTCCTGTTCTTTTTCTGTCTTCGACAGTATGAAGAGGTCCAGGAGCCGGGAGGCTCCTGGGGCTTACCTGCTGCTGGGCTTCGGGTTTGTGCTGGAGCTTCCCGGGTCTCCCCCTGCTGGGCTTGGGGGGAGCCCTGTCGACGCCTCCAGTCGATTCCTTCATGGATGCAGGATCTCCTTCGGCGGCTGGTGTCTGTTGCTGCGCCTCCCGGGTTGCTGGGCTTGTCGGGAGCGCGGCAGTTCCTGTTCTATCCTCCGTGGAGTGCGGCGGCCCCAATGTGGCTGGGGCGCTTCCTTCCGGGGCTTGTCTGACTTCCTTTGTTTGGTGTAGGAAGTCAGGCGTTTCATCACTTGCGGCTGGCGGCGGTGGCGTAGGGTGTTTGCCAGCCCTCTTGTGAGTACCGCGTAGCGTTTTTTTTATTATTTATGCTGCCCGCGTTTGTTTGCTTCTGGTGCTTCTTCTTGGGCCAGCTCCTGGAGTGCGGTACTGCGGTGCATTGTGCTGCTGTCGGTTCCTGCTTGACTCAGTCCCGACACTTGGTTTTCCTGCCTTCTTTCCCTCATTTGGGGGTCTGCCTCCTGTGGGGGTACTGTGGTTGCCTGTGCAGTATCCTTCTGGGTCTTATTTGGCTGCCCTGTTCTGCCGGCTGGCTTGCTGTGCTTCGTGTGCCCTGCGGCCCTGCTCTGGTTCACCATGGGTAAACATGCCAAGAAAAGCAGGCATGTGGATGTTTCATCCTCTTCCTCTTCTTCTTCGCCTTCTCCTGCACGCTCCGGGCAGCGTTCCAGGGGTGGTGATGCCAGGTTGAAGAGGCTCATTAAGGAGACTTTATTGGAGATGGGTGGTGCTCCTCGGTCCAAATCCTCTGGTCGGGCTCCGCCGCCTTCTTCTTCTTCTTCAGCTTCTGAGGAGGAGTGGTTGGGGGGTGATGTGCTGAAAGGCAAATATGTCGACAAGGAAATGTTGCCGGACTTGTTGAGTCATGTGAAGGCGAATATGGGGTTTCCTGCCGATGATGCCCCTGGTACTTCTGGGAGTTCCTTGCTTCGCCAGTTCCAGTGCTCTGCTGCTGTGGTTTGGGGGGCAATTCATCCATGTGTCAAGGAGGTGCTTGACCGGGAATGGAAGGATCCGGATCGCATTCTTCTTCCTCGCTTCATGGCGAAACTCTACCCTCTTCAGGATATGGCCAGGGACTTGCCAGACTCTGTTCCTGTGGATTCTTTTGTGGCCAGTCTTGTGGGGCGCCCTTCTTTGGCTGAGGATGCGGTTGTGTGTGATCCTGTGGACAAAAAGGTGGACGCTTCCCTGCGTAAAGTTTATTCTGCTTCCCATCTGGCGCTCCGGGCTGGCATATATGGGACTTATGTGGCTCAATCCCTGCTCTTCTGACCTGAAGTCCCTGTATGGGTCTATGGATGATGCCAGGACGAGGACAGGCCGGTTGCTCGTGCAGTGACCTTGTGTTCCCTGGCTCAGCGGTTTCTGGTGGGTCGGTCCTTCCCGGTCCGTCTTTGGTTGCGCCTTCTGGGTCTGATGGCGGCTACGGTGTTCACTGTGCCTTGGGCGCGTTTCCATCTTCGGTCTCTTTGGTCCTACCTGTTGGCTCGGTGGGATGCTTTGTCTCTGGATTTGTCTCTCTTGGTTCCGGTGTCTCTGTCAATCCTTCCTGCTCTGCGCTGGTGGACTTTGTCGGACAATCTGGCCAGAGGTTTGCCTCTGCAGTCCCCTCCTCCGGTGGTCCTTACGACGGACGCCAGTGCGTTGGGTTGGGGGGCAACTTTGGGGTCGGAGTTCCTTCAGGGTCGTTGGTCACTGCTGGAGAGTTGGCGGTCTTCGAACTGGCGGGAGTTGTCTGCTGTGTTTTGGGCGGTCATGTGGTTTCGGGGTCTGCTGTTGCACCGCCATGTGTTGGTTCGGTCGGACAACACTGTAACCGTGGCCTACTTGAATCACCAGGGGGGTATCCGGTCCCAGTCCCTGAATGCGGTGGTGTCCCCGTTGTTTTGCTGGGCGGAGGGCCATCTCTTGTCTCTAGCGGCTGTTCATGTCCGGGGGGTGGACAATGGGGTGGCGGATGCCCTCAGTCGGTTTTTCCCGCCTCCCTGGAGTTGGCTTTGACTCCGGTGGCCTTTCGTCTGGTGTGCGTGAGGCTTGGTCTTCTTTTCTGGACCTATTTGCTTCCCCGGCTCAATGCTCTGCTTCCCCGCTTCTATTCCCGGGTTCCTCAGGAGGGGTCTTGGGGGTGGATGCCCTGACCCTCCCTTGGCCTTCTCGCCTGCTGTATGCCTTTCCTCCCCTTGCTCTGATCTCTCGGTTTCTGTCTCGGCTGGTGATGGAGGATCGGGAGGTGGTTGTGGTGGTGTCCTTCTGGCTCCCGACGGTCGTGGTTTCCCACCTGAAGTTGTTGGCGGTTCAGGGTCCTTGGTTCTTCCCCTTCCTCCGTCTCCCTTGCGGTCCTCTCCGATGTTGTCCCTCCGGCGGCTTTGGCTGTCGGTTTGGAGGTTGAAAGGCAGGGGTGGAGGAATCGGGTCTCCCCGAGCATTTAGCTTTGGCTATTCAGCAGTCCCGGAAGCCGTCAATCTCTTCGGTCCTACGGTAGGCATTGGGGGAACTTCGAGCGTTGGTGTCTCGGTCTGGCGTTGTCTCCCTTGGTTTGTCCTTTGCCTGATGTTCTTCAGTTTCTTTGGGATGGGTTCGAGAAGGGTTTGTCTGTCTCAACTCTGCGGGCCCAGTGGACTGCTGTTCGGGCTTTCCGTTCCCCTTGGGGGAATTTGACTGATGTGGATGACCTGGTTTCTCGTTTGTTGCGCAGTTTTTCTATTTCCCGTCCTGTGGTTCGGCCTTCTTTTCCCCTTTGGGACCTCCCTTTGGTTTTGAGGGCTTTGTTGGCTGCGCCTTTTGAGCCTTTGGAGGAGGTTGATTTGAAGTTTGTCACTTTTAAGGTTGTTTTTTTGGTGGCTATTACTTCTGCTCGTCGCCTGGGTGAGCTGGGGGCTTTGATGGCTCGGGAGCCTTTTCTTTCCTTTTCTGCGGATGGGGTTGTTCTTCGTTTGGATTCCTCCTTTGTTCCAAAAGTTTCCTCCCAATTCCATCGCTCCCAGGAGCTGGTCTTGCCTGCTCTGTGTTCTGTTCAGGTGGATGAGGATCGACCTTCCATGGTCCTTGCTGGATGTTTGCCGTGCCTTGAGGGTCTATGTGGACCGTACTGCTCCTTTAGGCGGTCTGACTCCCTGTTTGTTTCCTTTGGGGTGGTCTCCAGGGGTTGCCGGCCTTCCACTTCCTCCATTGGTCGTTGGTTGAAGCAAGTCATCATGTTGGCCTATTCCCTTTTGGGCTCCCCTCCTCCGGCTGGGGTTCAGGGGCGTTCTACGTGGGGGATGGCGGCTTCCTGGACGGAGGTTCGTGGTGTGTCCCTTTCTGAGACTTGTAGGGCCGCTACTTGGGCCTCTGCTAATACCTTTGTTAGGCATTACCGGATTCAGAATGTTCTGGGGGATGAGGCTAACTTTGGTTTTGGGGTGCTTCGGGCTGTGTGCTCCTGATTCCCCTTTTTTTCTTTTTTGGTACTGTGCTGTTTTCAATAAATTGCTGGGTTTGCTATGGCTCTGTGTCCTGGTGGTTTGTTGTGTGATGATGGCCGGTTGCTGCTTGGGTATTCTCACTTGTTTAGTATGAAGGGGACGAGGACAGGAGGGACCTGGGGTTAATGTCCTATTACTTACCGGTAATCTTCATTACTCCGGGTCCCGTTGTCCTCGTCCCCTTCATAGCATCCCTCCCTCCCTCCCGGGCTTTCCGGTCCTCATCTGGGGCTTGGTGGTTCAGGAGGAATGCTGGGTAGGGTACGCTTATGTACTCCCAGTGGGGAGGGGGAGGGATGTACCAGCATTCCTTCTTTTCTTTTTTCTGTCAATGAGATAGATTATCTCACTTGTTTAGTATGAAGGGGACGAGGACAACGGGACCCGGAGTAATGAAGATTACCGGTAAGCAATAGGACATTAATCAACCCTTCTTGCTACACTTAGCCAACAGTAATAAATAGCATGCATCACTGAAATCCCAAAACGTAGTATATAAGAATGTGGCTGAAAGAATGAATTCCACAGTGTAGGTCTGTGCGTTGTAAAATTGTCATCCTGTGACACTTTTTCGGGCAGAAGAATCATAGGTAATGGTAACTAGGGATTTTGGTGGGTTACATTAAGGATGGAGTTGAGTTACGAGTACCAGGAATTTTGAAAGATTGACGGATGCTGCAAATCAGAGATCACTAAGAGGGTAAGTTGAGGATTGATTGCGACTGGCATTGGGATCAGGTATTAGTAGATATACATGGAAGCAGAAAATGTGAGGAGAATTGCTGCTGAATAAAGGGTTTAAGAAGAAGGGCACTTTCCTTATCTCTCTCATACTCTATTCCCATACCTCCATTACCTTCTCTGGTGCTGCAACAATTTTTCAAGTGGACTTGCTGGCCTTTGGTGACACCACACAAATATCACAGGAGTTAGCAATGCCAGTCTCACTGAGCAACTTAGTATAGCAGGATACGAGAAAAGCTTGGAAAATTGGGGTAATATTTTCCAGATACTAGGACATTATTACAAATACATAGTGTAAAAATGTTATAGATTATAAAGATAATTCCAAAGTGAAGCACATAACTGCAACCAATACATCAACATTCAACTAAAGCAGTAGTGTCCTGCATCTTCAAAAATATGAATATATGCCCTTTAGACAGAGCCCTAGATATAGTTACAAATGACCAGAAATAAATTTGAGGTTCCTCGATGCACACATCTGGGTATGAAGTAGTTACATGACGTAGTCTGTGTTTGTGTCTTTAAAAGAATTCCTTCCAAATACATTTTAAAATAATTATATTGATTTTATTTCTATGTTCCATTGCATAGTAGACATGTTGGAAATATGACTGTGGTTTTCTATCAGTTGACTAAAATAGCTAATTGAAAAGGCTTCTGATGAAGTGCAATGGAGTCAAATGCATTGAGCTTTTGACTACTGAAGTGACATTGTTTTCTATGTAACTCAGCTCCTGATTTGTTTTAGCTAAAATGTTGCCAAACATTTTGTGTGATTTTACCCATCACTTTATTCTATTATCTCACTGGAAGAATGAAAAAATCAGCTTTTTTTTATCGGATCTTGAGAGGGTGAATGCTGGCTAAGCGAGTTTGCTGTTCATTTAGAACAGTGCCTTCTCGTTAGGGACCAGCTGGCTGGTATTTTTGCATCGTAGCCTGTATTTTGACACGGCCAGTAAAACGTTTGCGAAAATCAGCAATAACTGGTCTTTTTCCTCTTTAAATATAAATCTTTAAATATCAGACAGTGATAAAATAAGGTGAAAATGTTCTCAAGCTATCTGAACTGATAAATTAATTATATGTATCTGCTAACGCAAACACATGAACACTTGAGTACCCAAAAACGTACACAGGATTGAATACAAAATGTTACTCCAGTACCAGTTATAAACATTACAAAATATCAAAATAAGAATTAATGCCCGCGCTTTTCCTAAGAGGAATGTGTTAACCCTATCTCTGATTCTGGTGCATATGAACATGTGCGCCAGCCTTTCCAATTCTAGTTGAAATAATCGCCAACAAACAAAGCAAACAGGGACTTTTGTTTTAACCAGTAGTAAGGATTTTAACCCATGCACTTCCATGAAAGACACTTACAGTTTGAAGGAGCGCTAATGAATAAACCAAATGAAAAAAGAAATGTGGTCCCGAAACTATATAGCACTCTGCATGTGCCATGCACTGGTTTTGTTTAATGATATAGCTACTTGCTGGACTGAAGGGATTCAGCTGACAATAAATAGCTTTTCAGCTCGATCCCTCATCAGAGGGGTTACATTGTAGGCTCCCTTTTCACTGTTGCCTCTTTCTCAATGCAGAGCCACAGTGAAACACACTCAGCTTTCACTTGCAGCAACACTAGTTTGACCTCCACAGCGGCTATATCATGAAATGATTGGGAGATAAATGATAATTATCTTACTTTTTAAAATTGTGTAACAAAATCAGTGGATGCTCCTGCACCTTCAACACCCCTACTTCTAGCACTTTTGCCTGCCCTCTGGAAGACTTTAATTGCTGCTTACACCTTCTAGACATATAGTTTATTTTTCTATCCCCCATTTTCATCACCCTGTCTGGCCCTTTCCATCTCCAGTTGTCTAATGTCACTTGTATGTAATTCACGCATTACATATTTTCATTTGAAATGTGGTACTTGTAGTCATGTATTCTCTGATGTGAAATTCAAAACTACAAATTCCAGCCAGGTAAGAAAAAACTGGGTTGTATAAGCTCTTCGCACCAAATTTCAGAGAACTTTAAATCGCTGCTCCCTGTCTCTGTGCCCTACATCTCCTTACCTTTCTCTCATACTTCCACTGACTTTAAGCACATTCCAACAGTCTCCTTCCAATACCGCCCTTCCTTCTTTCTGTCGCATTGCCTCTGTGGTAGCATAATTTCCTGTCTTGCATAGAATCCATTTTGTCTTGCTCACTTCTGTGACACTCAATGATAACAAGGCCTGTAGAACGTGCACAGCATACAACAGTTTGTGAACTAATGTACCCTGTTGAAAAAAAAGAGCATCTAAAGCATTATAATGCAAGGCTTGCTCATGATTTGCAATTGCATGCTAGCTCAGCAAATTTAGGGACCGTTTAAGCCCTGTCAGCATAATATATATGATTGAGACAAAGAGCCCACCTCTGATTGGCTTATTGTTTGCGTAGACTTAGAAACACCACAGTGTTACAACCTATCATGCAGGTATCACACACTACTACCCTCTTCTGATTGGCTCCGTACAAAGTGATTGTGTAATATGTACCACTTGATGATGGACAGGTGATATATTGGTCCATAGTAATTGAGAAATTCTGCCATGCTTATGATTTTATTGGATATGTAATGAAAAGTCTTTTTGCAGTTTGCAAGAATAAAAGATTGTGATGTACTTCTCCAATGTGGGCACTTGGTCGTCAGGCCAAGCTGTCTCCGTGTCACATTAATAAACTTCCTGTTCTCCATGTGATCTCACAGAGTCTGTTTCTGATTGTTATTTAGAGTGCTATAGCTCCATTTTAATTTCCCTATCCTTTCTCTATGTAATTACAAAATTTTCGGTTTTGCCATATTACTCCCTTCTCCGCCTCCCACTTCTTCTGCATCTTCTTTCTGCGTTTCACGTTTTCCCTCTCTGACCTCGCTCCTTTCCTCTTCTTCTTCTCTCTCCCAGATTACCTTCAACAGTTTTGTTCCTCTGAGATTTCAAGTAGTCTTATGGCAGGGAAACGTACCTCATCCATTGCTGATTTTCTTTGCTTTCTTGTACTCATATTGCCCGATTCCCAAAAGTAAATGCACACATGTATATTTTCTCTCATGTGTGATTACTTCTACATCTAGGTGTAACTCTCTACTTTATTGTTATTTTCTAATTCTGAGTAGAGATTTACAATTAGATATAGACATACAGGGCTCCACCCTCTCAAATGAGCAAGTGGTGCCTCCTACAATGGAATTTGTGACTGTAAAGTTACTATATTTAATGTTCCGCTTAGTTGGTGGACACGTCTTCCACTGAGAAAGAGACCTCTGTCACAGAGATGGGGATATCCCTGCGCGAAAGTTTTGAAGAATTTAATTAAGATTATTTTGAAGGAATATATATATTATAATTTTTTTTTTTTTGTAAATCAAATAACAAAATATATATTATTATCTTTGGAATGATAATATAAAAATTTACAGCACAACGGAACAAAAGATTTAATCTGATTGGCTGCTTCCACATCAACCAACATGTGGCAGCAACCATCTTGGGACTCAGTCTCCCCAGTATTTAGGGGTTAGAGTAGGGGTACCCTACCCCCCTAGGCCATACTATGGGCCTGGGAACCCCATCCCCCAGTGCAGGCTCAGTGATGGTGTCTTGTAGACCCCATCCTCCAGGACACCGTCTTTTCCCTGTGTGCGAAAGTGTGGGCAGGGAAGTGTAATGTGTTACCACTCGGTGGAAGCAGAAATGTGCTCCTCTGGGGCTGGAGAAATGCTGGCTCCTGCTAGCTTGGGTGTTGGCTGTGAGGGTTTGGGGCTTCCCCTGACCTTGAAACTACTGCGGAGTGCCGTGTTGGACCCAAATCCATGCCTCACAGGCCTGAAGGCTGTGTGTGTGGCATGGGTTTGGTATTACGAATGGTATTAGTTTACGTTAAAAAATCCCTATGTGTATATGTATAGATATAGAAGTTTACAGTGGCGGTCACTCCACTGTGTAGTTTTAGTCAGGAACAGGTTTCCATAGGAAATTAATTTTTAGGTTCGCTAATAACTTTGACAACTCTTTACGAAATGTTTCACAAAAAAGGTTCAGGGTGATCCATTAAGCAGGGAGGCCGAAAAAAGGGGTGGTCCCAAAACACGTTTTCCTCAATGCAATTTTCCATAGGAAAATTGAACAGCACTACAGCCCAAAACACTGAACAGATTTACACCAAATTAGATATTTACCCAGAAAGTGTGCAGAATATTCTCAGAAACAGCTGAATGGATTTACAAAAAGCACCCTTTCCGAGTAAAATTCGAACTTTCTGCAAAATTTGGTGTGATTTTGTGTAGGAAAATAGGTTACTGGTTGAAGGGGTAAACCCCTACTCAAGCAGCAACCACAATTCTTGTCAGGGTGAAGCACAAGCAAATCCCAAAATAACCAGAGTGTAACCCTCTGGTAGCATGGCACAAAAGCAAGTTATAAATCTCAAGGTGGCTGGGTATAATTGGTAAAGCACACAAACAATTCAAAAGTTATTTATTTATACAACATATTATTCCAAATGTGCTCTAAAAAGAAAGGTGGCCACTAAACACCCTTTTAGAACCATACAAGTTCTAATATTGAAGAATGCCTTTGAGCACACAAAATAAAAAGTCCACAATAAATGATTCCAATCTTTTGTCTTTTCATTCAATCTACAAGCTTCGAGCCTCTACACCTGTCAGCGATACTTGCTGACAGGTGTTAAACACAATTGGCAATTATTATTATTTAACGATGGCGTCGCAGATAACTCACCAGCACGATGAAACATGTGCTGGCTAAAGGCTAGAGGCTTGAAGATTGAATTAAAAGACAAAAGACTGGAATCATTTACTGTGGACACTTGATTTTGTGTGCTCAAAGGCATTCTTCAATATTAGAACTTGTTTAGCACTAAAGCAGTCAGATTTAACTTTGAGGCAATGTGTAAATTATTTATGCAGCACTGAAAACAGTAATAAAGTAAAAACACAACACAAGAAAACCCCCCACACTATTTTGGAAAAATAGAGTAAAATGTAATAAATGATTTGACACCAAAATGACAAAAAGCCGATCAGTAGTACTGGAGATATGTCATTTGAAAGATTTAAGGTAAGTATAGCACCTAAAAGCACAATATGCCACTTCCTGTTATCTAGTCGTGTGAGACCAGGTGAAAGTCACGAGTTCTGGCCTACTACAATGCAGTGCAAACCGGATGCAGGGACTATGTTAGTCCCACTGAAAGAGTTACCTTCGAAAGTCTAGTGTGGTCGGTGCGGGAGGCAAGATATTGGCACGAACTGGCCTATTCCTGGTCACAAAGCCTCAAAAACCTCAGGATGTCTCCTTTTCTTTGAGGAGGCAATCAATTGATGCCACACCAATGGTCCAGGACCAGAGGTGCACCTTTTTAGGATTAGGATCTCCATCCAGCAGAGGCCAGCAGGGCTCAGGCATGTCCAGTTCTATTCTATTTGCATTTATATAGGGCATGGCTACTTGTAGGCATCCCAGCGCTGGGCAAACGCAACACAGAATCCTACCGGTATGTTCAGGGGGAGATCAGTTGTCAAATAACCATAATTTTAGCATTTTGCGGAACCTGAATTCATTGTCAGTGAGTCTTAGATTGAGGGGGAGGGCACTCCACAGCTTAGCCTTATTGTAGTTGATCCAGCGCGGCTAATATAAATTTCTCCTTAAGACCCTTAATCCAGAAAAACACTCATGTTGGTGGGGCCCATGACACTGCATACATACATTCATTCAAATATTATGGATCAAAACCTCCCAAGGAAAAAATGAGTTGCTGGACAAGCGGGGATACCTTATTAAGA
This sequence comes from Calotriton arnoldi, assembly GCA_963921515.1. Lineage (NCBI taxonomy): Eukaryota > Metazoa > Chordata > Amphibia > Caudata > Salamandridae > Calotriton > Calotriton arnoldi. The sequence continues at coordinate 54,068 of CAWUFW010010120.1, forward strand.
CAACAGAATTATACTATATACATTATATACATAAACTTCGGATCCTGTCGGTTCTAAACATCAAGGCACTCCGCTATTCGATTGATGGACCAACTAGTAGAATTAGTTGATGGTGATTAAGACCAGCTCAATCACAATTAAAACCTTTAACATTTATAAGTCACAATTTTATTTAAAGAACCACAGACTCTTTTAGAGTTAGAATATAATTTTATCTAAATTTCTTCAAGCAATAAGTAAAATTCTTTATTAAGTAAAACATTTAGAAAATATCATTAGACATTTAAAGAAAGATTTTTAGAAAAGAGAAAAGTTATTCATTACCCTCGCCCATGGGGCGATGACAAGAATGGTTCACCAAAGGAAGATGAACCCGCAGATCATAGGATAGGACTCCCAAACTGACTGACTGTCCCGCTAACCTCCTCGGACGCACCTCCCGGGTAAATTCCCGCAACGATCTCGTTCCTTCCTCAGTCAAAGTTCAAAGTCCAAAATGACAGAGTCTCTTGTAGCATCAAGGTGAAAAATGAAAATCAAGCTGCATAGCAGTAATAAGGTTAAGGTAAGGAGCTTCTTGAAGAAGAAGAAGAAGAAGAAGAAGAAGATTTTTTTCACAACGTAAGAGCAGACTCTCTTATACCCTATTTTCTGGCTCTCTACATTCAAAAGTTACAATCTTTAGGGGCAAGTATTACACTCATTGGTCCATTGGAGGGGTGGTGATGGTCACCTCATCGCCCTCCTTGTTCGAACCGGTTTGGGGACAATAAAGCATACAATAAGTCTCATGACTGAAATGTCAAAAGTTGTCCAATTTGTTAATCCATTTGTAACGAACTTTGTAGGTCACATATTAGTTCATTCCATTGTCGCTCAGTTCTTTCCCATTCGTTCCCATGAATATATGCTGAATTTCTTGGCACATCCTTCATTGCGGGTCAGTTCAGCCTTGACATTTCTCACTCCGAGCACAGGCTGCATACACGTGACTGGAGCCTTTCACCGGACAGGCGAGGGGGCCATTTCTGAAGCACACGTCATCTCGTCCTTTCTAGCGGCCATTTTTGAAGCATGGCCTAGCAGGCCCGAACTAAACTAATATAAGAACAAACACAACAGTAATTAAAACATGGAAAATAAGCCTTTTCTGTTTACCACCCGCCATTCTAAAGACCTGTGTTAGATATTACCTAGCAGAAGCAACATTTAAAGCCATTTTACTTACCATCTGCATTCTTTGCTGCAGTGCAATTTTACTACGCAACATAAATCATGCAATTTACTCTATTTATTACACAAATCACAATAATTATGTTAATTAGCTTCACATTTGTAAGTAAATTAGATTTTGCACAAATCAGCATGTTGCCCACGTGTAATGTTTAATAAAAAGTGTATTTGTTGATTAGTTCATGCATTTCAAACGGTTAGTATCATTAGTTGTTATGGGGTTATTAACTTCCAAAGGGGGTACACAAAAATATTTTGGTTTCCCCTGCTCCATCATAGTCAAAGGAGCACCCTCCGCTTCTCGCTCTTCGAATGGAAGGAACCACAGCCAGACGGGCGTTGGAGGATCAAAGAGTTCTATTTGACATGTAGGGGTAGACAGTGGTCTGAGGATGGAAGGGCATTTTTGTTAAAGGGCCCTATGGGCAATGAAAAGGGCTTTCAATTTAACCCCTTGCTCAATGGGTAGCCAGTGTAGAGTGGCTAGGGCCTGCCGAGCTGAGTTATGTCTAGGGATGTTGAGGAGGACTCGAGCTCATGCGTTCTGCACCACCTGCAATTTTTTGATCACTGCTCTTGGGGCACCCAGGTATAGGGAATTCCTGTAGTCCAGGTGGAAAAGAATTAATGCCTGGACTATGAGTCTCCTATAGAAGAGGGGAAGCAGGTGTAGCATTTTGAGGAGCAGTCTTAAAATGCCAAAGCAGCAGTTGGAGAGGTTAGTGGCTTGGACTTCCATGGTTAGTGACTTGTCCAACCATACCCCCAGGCTCTTGATAACCTCCTTGGGGGCAGGGGCTGTGCCCTGGCAATCTGGCCAGCCTAGGTTCAGATGGGGGGTTGAAGATGTTCCCTATTAGCATAAGCTCTATATTCTCCCCCTTAAGTTTGAGGCAGAAATCTGCCATCCAACTTGCTACTCTCTCCAAATAAGGTCCCAAACTGGGGGAATGGGGATTCTGTTCTTGGGTTAGAGAGAGTATCAGTTGGGTGTCATTGGCATACGACACCAACAATATGTCGTATGACAGTTGGAGGTCCAGTTGCAGATCCAGGCAGCAGGTCAGCTAGGGAAATGCAGGGAGGCCTCTGGAGCTCAGAACAGGAGGTCAGTCAGCTGACCCTTGCAGTCACTTCAGGCTGGGAAAAAGGGTGCATGTCCAGGCTTTCTTCTCAGTAAGTAGGGCAGACCTCAAGCAGCATGCCAGCAGGGTGCTCTTCTTCTGTAGTATGCACTGAAGAGTTTGGTCTGAGAGTCCAGTATTTACACATTGTGCCAGCAAGTAGGAGAAATCTCAAGAGGTTTCTGCCCCTAGAGGTGCTTGGAATTTCCTGGCTCCTAGTCCTGTCCCCAGCTTGTCTGGGGGCAAAATAGACTGGTGTGAAACCCTTTGTGAGTGTGCTGAGGCAGAGACTTTGTGATGTGCAAGTGCAGTAGGTGACAGATCCCCCCACCCCTAGTAATTCAGAGATGGCCCACCCTGCCAACACCTATTCCTTTCTTGTCTCACTGTGTGGGAGAAAAACACAACTTCCAGCTACACCTAGATGTGACCCAGGATACAGGCTTCAGTCCCCAAATGGCTAGGACAAGAAAATGCCAACTTTCTAAAAGTGCCATTTTCAGAACTGTGACTTAAAATCTGACTTTACTGTTAAAGAGGGTTTTAAATTACAATTCTTAACAGACCAAATTCAACTTTCTTAACTGCTGCCAGCTGAAAGTTATCACTTATTATATGTAATACGGTAGCCCAGGCCTTGCAGTAGTGAAAACATTTGTTTTCACTACAAGGATATGTGAAACCTAAAAGTACATGTCCAACTTTTTAAATACAGTGCTCATTGCTCTCTGGCTTTTTTAAGGCCTACCATAGGGGTGACTTATATGTAATAAAAAGGAAGGTTTAGGCCTGGCAAAAGGTTTATTTTGCAGGTTGAAATGTCAGTTCAATACTGCACACAAAGGCTTGCAATGACAGGCCTTAGATATGTTTAACATGCTACTTAAGTGGGTGGCACAATAGGTACTGAAGGTCCACTAATTGTAAACATTATTGTTTAGTCAATTAAAACCATTACAGTAGATAAGATCTGCAGTGTATAAAACAGTTGTCAGATAAAATTCTTAAAACATATGTATGTAAACATGTGCAAATAGAATATTTATGAACAGTACATTATGGCGTATATTTGCTGGAGAGTAACTTAAAAGTAATTAGGGCTGTGACGGGCGAATAACTCCTTGGTTCCTCTATTTGAAATGTGTGCATTGAAAATTTGCCGAGGCAATCAGTGCATTCCAGAATTCTTCAGCTTGTACTCAGTCTATACTATGAGATCGGACTGGTTGTTGAGTTTGCCCTTCCTTGCTGGCCGTAACAGTGCTCAAGGATACCGCCTAAGTATGGCCACAAATTTTAGCGCATCTTGCCAGGACCTAAGGGGCGGGTTTGAAAAACAAATGAGGGTCAGGCATACTGGTTTATTAGTTGTCTTCTCTGAAGCTCCAAGGAGGGGCAGCAACATAGCAGGTGTAACTATGATTCGTTTTGGAAAAGGGCAAAGCCTGTAAGCTCTCTTGCCTCTGTAGTTGGCCCAAGAGGGATATAAATCTTTGATTGGCAGAGTTAGCGATCTCATATAAAAGATCTGTCTCCAGGTTTCTGCATTTATAGCTACCCTTAGATATGGCTGTGGAGACCCAACTAGGTATGAAGCATTTAGCACCAGTGCCACTTCTGAGTTGCTGAGGGTCAGCAAATCTTGGTCCCTCAAGGTAGCCTTTAGTTGCAGATTAATTGCATTTTTCCAGGTAGTAATTGTCACGTTTCCCACCTGGTGGATGGAGTCTTTCATCTGGAACAACCTCACTGCGTTATTTACTTGGTCATACCAAGGGGTGCCTGGGGTTTCGAAGATGTATTTTAGATGGATTTTTAGTGATTGTATGTCTGCCATCCTAACCCTGAGATAATACTTCAGCATGGCTGCATGACAATCTAAAGTCTGAGACACCAAACCTGATTACAGCCTTAGCCTTGAGTGGTGAACAAAGTGAGGTTGTTGGAAAATTGTCTTGTATGCTCCTATAGTGAGCTTGTTCCAAGCTTTCGTCTAAGGTTCCGGGATACGCAAAGTGGCCATATTGCACTGCTGGAAGAAATGTCGCCTTTATAACTCTGAATATTGGTACTGCTGAAGCACTCCTTAATTGTCAATTTAGTTGACCAATCCTTATTAACTGGCAATATCCTTTTTTAAATTGCATTTATATGGGCCACTGCTGTGCTACTCTCTGTGAACCACATGCTGAAGTAGCTGACAGAGCCATTCCCCAGGCTCTGGTGCTGCTGGACCTCTTGGCCGCCTTCGACACGGTCGACCATGGTATATTGGTGGACCGTGTCAGGGAGGCAGGCTTTCGGGGTCCAGCCCTCAGCTGGATCAACTCTTTTTTGAAAGATCGCTCCCAGGCAGTCCGCATTGGTCAATTCACAGCCCCTAAACTGGAAACTACGTGCGGGGTTCCACAGGGATCTTCGCTTTCTCCGCACCTCTTTAACCTTTATCTGCTCCCGCTGATCAGATCCCTGAAAGAAAGGAAAGTGGTCACCTTTAACTACGCTGATGACCTGCAACTATTGTTCACCATTGACAATTCCCCTCAGTCAATATCAGATTTCCAGTCTACCATGCAATTCATCTGCTATTGGATGGACCACAACCATTTAAAACTAAACCCAGGCAAGACCAAACTAGTCTTGACAGGTGGCGTTCTAAGTCTGTGGGGTCCACACTACTGGCCTAACGAACTAGGCCCCCCCCCACTCCCGCCTCCTCATCAAAAAGCTTGGGAGTCACCATAAACAATGACCTCTCCCTAAAAACTCACGTAGGTTCTGTGGTCTCCTCTTGTTTTTTTCAGTTACGAAAAATCAGGAAAATAAGTAGACTACTCACCCAAGCAGCTTTGACACAGGTGGTGATAGCTATGGTCTTATCACGCCTTGACTTTGCTAACGCTATCTACCTCGGCATACCACTCTACCTCTCTAAAAAGCTTCAGATGGTACAAAATCAAGCGGCTAGACTGATATACAAACAACCCAGGTGGCAACACGCTTCCCCCTTCTTAAGGAAGCTGCACTGGCTTCCTATCCCCCAGCGCTGCGCCTTCAAAGTCAGCTGCCTGGTGTTCAAATCCCTACATGGCCAGAGCCCTAAATTCATAGACTGTCTCATGTCTCTTTACACTCCCTCACGCAACCTGCGATTGGCCCATCTTCAACTCCTGACTGTTCCAACTTTTAAACTGAAGCGCCAAGGGGGATGCAGGTTTGCCACTCTAGCCCCAAAAATGTGGAACTCTATCCCCTTGGAAATCAGGTCTAGCACTGACCTACTGAGTTTCAGAAGGTCTCTAAAAACTTGGCTGTTCATCCAGGCCTACGAATGAACCACCCGGCTCGGCTTCCTAGATAGCGCCATGAAACCAACCGGTGTACGAGCGCTTTACAAAACCCTTTTAACATTAACATTAACATAGTTCCTAGCTGTGCTGATGCACTGGCTGCCAAGCCACCAGGAGATGTTCTTTTTATTCCTGGACTGACCAAATATCAGGACCTTTGTTTTTTCCTGGTTAACTGTGAGCTGGATAGCCTTGATGAAAGAATTCAGGGCATTCAGCATTCAATGCCTGCTGTAAGCCGGCCCTTGTGTGATTCATCATCACTATGTCATCGGCGTATTGTATTATTTGGAGCTTGGCAGAACCTAGGTTTGGCGGGGCCAATGCCGCTAGGATCCTGACTTTTCCCTAAATCAGCTCTGTACAAATTAAAGAGTAAGGGAGCCAAGACACACCCCTGCTTTAGACCCCAATTTGTTTCGATTTTCCGGGTGGTCAAGCACAGGCCTGTGGTCACGCGGACCCATGTTTCTGGATGCAATGAGATTATAGCGTTTAACAACTTTGCAGATATACCCCATGCATCCAACTTCCTCCATAGGGCTGCCCTATCCACCTCATCAAATGTTGCACTCTAGTAAAAAAAGCAGCAAAATAAGGGTAAGTTGCTATGTTTGGTGGCTTGGTGCCTTAGTAAGGATAGTGCCAGGATGTTGTCCACTGTTGATGCCCTGGCTCTAAAGCCCTATTGAAAAAACAGTAGGATCTGTTGGTCACGGGCCCAAGCCTGCAGTTTTTTTCAGCAGAGTACGAGCATACATTTTGGTCTCCACGTCAAGAAGTGCAATTAGGCGGTAATTTGTAGGTACTTTATTGATCCCACTTTTTGTATATGGATTGAGCCTCGCCACTTGTCAGGAACCGTTGCCATTTGGAACGCACTGTTGAAGAGTGGGATCAGTGTCCTTGCCCAGTTATCCGGAGCCGTTTTAAACAAGGATGCTGGTAGACTATTAGGGTGGTGGGCCCCATCCTTCCTTATGAGCTTTATATTTCTTTCAACTCTCCTAGGGCTTGTATGTTCAGGTCCTACGTGTGCAAGTTCGTCTGATGAGATGGGGAGCTCAGGCCCGGAGAATAGTCTAGTCTTCTCCCTATTGCTTGTTCCCCTGTGGCTTCTTCCATGGGGGAAGTTTGCTTGGCCATCTTCTCCCTCCATGGGATAGTCATTGTTTGGGGTGTCAGGTTATTGGAGTATAGATTTGTGACATGGCTGACTCAAGCAGCTTCTGAGATGCCGTTCTCCCTTGAGTCATTGAATGTCTTTAATTTGTTCACGTGCTCCCAAAAGAGCACCTGGTTAGGATCCTTCAACAGTTGAAATTGGGTTGCCCATTCATTTAGGTATTTTGCCTCCTTGTGTTCCCAAGTTATTTTTTTGAAGATTTTTCTCTTTTGTTTGACATCTGCCATGGTGTTGGTTGTAGGTTTTTGTTGATTTAGCCGCTGTGCTCTGCAGGTCGCTAGTAGCATTTAATATACAGACCCTGGGTACTTGTAGTACCACTTTAATAGGAACTTACAAGTAAATTAAAGATGCCAATTAGGTATAAGCCAACGCCACCATGTTTAAAGGAGAGAGAACAAGTACTTTAGAACTGGTTAGCAGTGGTAAAGTGTGCAGAGTCCTAAAGCCATCAAAAATGAAGCCAGCAAAAACGGAAGGGTGAAGGCGAAAAGTTTGGGGGTGACCCTAGATAGAGGGCAAAGTCGAATTTTCAGTTTAGTCATTTTTTCTGTATCACTTCCAGAGATTTCCTGTGGGAATTAATGTGGAAAAACAATGTTTTGAGAACCCTCCATTTTCTAGGCCCCCGATTGATGGCTGTGGGAGCAAAACCATACCACAAAATTTAGACACCCCAAAATCAGGTGAAACAGTCCCATCGTTTTGAGTTTCTAACTGAAAATGTAAGATTACCAATGCTACTAAGAGAATGAAAATGAGGACTGGATGAGCTACTCAGGCCTAAGACAGTGAGCAATGTCTCTATCAGCCCTGCTGAAACTCAGGCTTTGCCAGACCTTTGTTTTGAATAGAAGGGCACAGCATGCTCATCAACTCTATTACTAAAGGCAATGCCATGATAAAAAGACCTTTTTAAAAGCTGTGTGAATGAAACCTGGAATTCATAGGTGGTAGGTCTGGATAAAAAGTCATAGCCTCAGTGCTTATTTGAGCCCGGGGTTGCCGGTGGGTGCCACCGGCACTTATTTTTGGGGACCAGCACTTATTTCTCCTCATCAGACATTTCCTGAGAGCAAAAGAGGGAAAAACACACAAAACGGAAAGACAGAAGAAAAGAAACACAGAAAAATCATCACGAAGGGAGAAAACAGAAACCTATAAGAGTGAGATAAGGTGGCAGGGAGTTAAAGAGGACTGAGGTGGATTAAGGACTATGCACCCTTAGTATTTGTCAGCATGACATTTTATTGCACTGGACGCGGGTGTCTGAACAGTAAATAATGCAAAAATAACAATTGATGGACAGAATGCAGAACAATGTCATACATTCACCCCAGTACAGAGATCTGGGCCTAAATCCATCGCTTTTGCTCACCATGCCATTCCAGTTTGAACCCAGCCATATGCAAATCAGTCTTGACCCTGTGCCCAATGGGAACAGTCCAGCCCGAACTGCCAGGCCAGGTCCTCCCTGGACTGGAAACAAGCATCCTAGGACCGGCTTCGGGTTTCACCCCTCTTCAGCCAGGATAGCTTGATTCCAGTGGCATGGAGAGCACGGGACCCACGTCTGGGCATACCCGTCCCACTCGGGTGACAAATGCAAAAACAACAATTGATGGACAGAATGCAGAACAATGTCATACATTCACCTCGTACAGAGATCTGGGCCTAAATCCATCGCTTTTTTGCTCACCATGCCATTCCAGTTTGAACCCAGCCATATGCTAATCAGTCTTGACCCTGTGCCCAATGGGAACAGTCCAGCCCGAACTGCCAGGCCAGGTCCTCCCTGGACTGCAAACAAGCATCCTAGGACCGGTTTCGGGGCTTGGCAGTTCGGGCTGGACTGTTCCCATGAGGCACAGGGTCAAGACTGATTTGCATATGGCCAGGTCTAAACTGGGGTGGCATGGTGAGCAAAAGAATGATGGATTTAACCCAGATCTCTTGACTGGGGGTGAATGTTTTGATTTGTTCTGCGTTCCGTCCATCAATTGTGTGTCTTTTGCGTTCTCGCCCTAAGTGCGCCAGGTATGCCCAGACGTGGGTCCTGGGCTCACTGTGCCACTGGAATCAAGCTATCCTGGCTGAAGAGGGTGAAACCCCGAAACCGGTCCTAGGATGCTTGTTTCGGTCCAGGGAGGACCTGGCTTGGCAGTTCGGGCTGGACTGTTTCCATGAGGCACAGGGTCAAGACTGATTTGCATATGGCCAGGTCTAAACTGGGGTGGCATGGTGAGCAAAAGAATGATGGATTTAACCCAGATCTCTTGACTGGGGGTGAATGTTTTGATTTGTTCTGCATTCCGTCCATCAATTGTGTGTCTTTTGCTTCTCGCCCTAAGTGCGCCAGGTATGCCCAGACGTGGGTCCTGGGCTCACTGTGCCACTGGAATCAAGCTATCCTGGCTGAAGAGGGTAAAACCCTGAAACCGGTCCTAGGATGCTTGTTTCCGGTCCAGGGAGGACCTGGCTTGGCAGTTCGGGCTGGACTGTTCCCATGAGGCACAGGGTCAAGACTGATTTGTATATGGCCAGATCTAAACTGGGGTGGCATGGTGAGCAAAAGAATGATGGATTTAACCCAGATCTCTTGACTGGGGGTGAATGTTTTGATTTGTTCTGCATTCCGTCCATCAATTGTGTGTCTTTTGCTTTCTCGCCCTAAGTGCGCCAGGTATGCCCAGACGTGGGTCCTGGGCTCACTGTGCCACTGGAATCAAGCTATCCTGGCTGAAGAGGGGTGAAACCCCGAAACCGGTCCTAGGATGCTTGTTTCCGGTCCAGGGAGGACCTGGCTTGGCAGTTCGGGCTGGACTGTTCCCATGAGGCACAGGGTCAAGACTGATTTGCATATGGCCAGGTCTAAACTGGGGTGGCATGGTGAGCAAAAGAATGATGGATTTAACCCAGATCTCTTGACTGGGGGTGAATGTTTTGATTTGTTCTGCATTCCGTCCATCAATTGTGTGTCTTTGCTTTCTCGCCCTAAGTGCGCCAGGTATGCCCAGACGTGGGTCCTGGGCTCACTGTGCCACTGGAATCAAGCTATCCTGGCTGAAGAGGGGTGAAACCCCGAAACCGGTCCTAGGATGCTTGTTTCCGGTCCAGGGAGGACCTGGCTTGGCAGTTCGGGCTGGACTGTTCCCATGAGGCACAGGGTCAAGACTGATTTGCATATGGCCAGGTCTAAACTGGGGTTGCATGGTGAGCAAAAGAATGATGGATTTAACCCAGATCTCTTGACTGGGGGTGAATGTTTTGATTTGTTCTGCATTCCGTCCATCAATTGTGTGTCTTTTGCTTTCTCGCCCTAAGTGCGCCAGGTATGCCCAGACGTGGGTCCTGGGCTCACTGTGCCACTGGAATCAAGCTATTCTGGCTGAAGAGGGTGAAACCCCGAAACCGGTCCTAGGATGCTTGTTTCCGGTCCAGGGAGGACCTGGCTTGGCAGTTCGGGCTGGACTGTTCCCATGAGGCACAGGGTCAAGACTGATTTGCACATGGCCAGGTCTAAACTGGGGTGGCATGGTGAGCAAAAGAATGATGGATTTAACCCAGATCTCTTGACTGGGGGTGAATGTTTTGATTTGTTCTGCATTCCGTCCATCAATTGTGTGTCTTTGCTTTCTCGCCCTAAGTGCGCCAGGTATGCCCAGACGTGGGTCCTGGGCTCACTGTGCCACTGGAATCAAGCTATCCTGGCTGAAGAGGGGTGAAACCCCGAAACCGGTCCTAGGATGCTTGTTTCCGGTCCAGGGAGGACCTGGCTTGGCAGTTCGGGCTGGACTGTTCCCATGAGGCACAGGGTCAAGACTGATTTGCATATGGCCAGGTCTAAACTGGGGTGGCATGGTGAGCAAAAAGAATGATGGATTTAACCCAGATCTCTTGACTGGGGTGAATGTTTTGATTTGTTCTGCATTCCGTCCATCAATTGTGTGTCTTTTGCTTTCTCGCCCTAAGTGCGCCAGGTATGCCCAGACGTGGGTCCTGGGCTCACTGTGCCACTGGAATCAAGCTATCCTGGCTGAAGAGGGGTGAAACCCCGAAACCGGTCCTAGGATGCTTGTTTCCGGTCCAGGGAGGACCTGGCTTGGCAGTTCGGGCTGGACTGTTCCCATGAGGCACAGGGTCAAGACTGATTTGCATATGGCCAGGTCTAAACTGGGGTGGCATGGTGAGCAAAAGAATGATGGATTTAACCCAGATCTCTTGACTGGGGGTGAATGTTTTGATTTGTTCTGCATTCCGTCCATCAATTGTGTGTCTTTGCTTTCTCGCCCTAAGTGCGCCAGGTATGCCCAGACGTGGTCCTGGGCTCACTGTGCCACTGGAATCAAGCTATCCTGGCTGAAGAGGGGTGAAACCCCGAAACCGGTCCTAGGATGCTTGTTTCCGGTCCAGGGAGGACCTGGCTTGGCAGTTCGGGCTGGACTGTTCCCATGAGGCACAGGGTCAAGACTGATTTGCACATGGCCAGGTCTAAACTGGGGTGGCATGGTGAGCAAAAGAATGATGGATTTAACCCAGATCTCTTGACTGGGGGTGAATGTTTTGATTTGTTCTGCATTTCGTCCATCAATTGTGTGTCTTTTGAACAGTAAATAAAGCACTGCTACAGCATAATTTAGTATGGTTGGCAAGTACGGGCACATACCTATGATTTTGTCTGCGTGCGACTCATATGAGGCATGCACACATTCTGTCTGACTGTTTGTTTTGATTGTTCGCGTATGTGACGGTATGTGTTTCCTGTTAGTATGTCCTCGTACACGCAAAGGTCTGTATGGAGAGTTTTGTCAGTCTGTGCAGAAACGTAAAGCAAGCCAGACCTTCTGACTTTGCCAATGCTTCTTTGGGTGTCATTTACTTGAAAGAGTAGATTATACTTTGTTAGGGCACTGGTTTCCATTATGCACAACGCTTGAGCCCAATATGTGCACCCAAACCATTTGTCGATGTCTGTGATCCACAACTGGTAGCCTCTGAACCCCACCACCAAGGGCCAATGAATATTGAGAACGCTCTGGGCCATTTCTTCCAATTCAACTGTGGTCAATAGACCTTTGTAGTAGCCTGAGAAGAAGAGGGGTTAACAGCAATTTAAATCTCAATGTACAGTGTGATCATTAGGATCACACAATAAAAGTCTGAATCAATAACTTGAAGTCAAAAAGGTTTATTACAAACTCAAAGACAGACTGATATATATCAATCTCAAAAACATATTATAAAAGTATGAAATAACCAAAGGGAGACCAAAGAGTCTTACAATATTGGTCCTCAACAGCAAAGAACATGTAAGGATCTCGGTAGCTGCGATACAAAAAATAAATAAAAAAATGTGATGACTCGCTGAATGGTTTCGATCCGTCTCCCCATATATGGAAAGGATTGGCAGCATCTACTAAACCCTACACTAACCTAATAGGTAAACCCTATTGAAGCAAGGTAGCAAGAAAGGTGTCAGCATCAGAAACTCTGTAGAAGTTCTATAAGTAAAGAATCATGTATAGCATGAAGCCACACAATCAGAGACGTCAAGAGAGGTCTGCACCTCTCCAAGTCTAAAGGGAATCTGACTAAATCCAAGGTGGGTTCACTAACTAAATAAAATGGACAAAGAACATTGAAGAAAACATGACCTCATACACATCATAATATGTTTCCCGATTACCAGAAAAGAACTTGGCGCCTTGAACTCTACTCCCATATTCCAGTCTCCACTTCCAAAGCGTCCTTGGTTTCTCCCTTCATCTGATAGTACCAAATGGTAACACACACTTTGTTCTTCATTAAAATCATTTGACCTTGGCAGCTCTTCCTCACCTCTCTATCTCTGAAATACAATGTCCTTTTCACTAACTTTGGTCTGCACCTGCAGAGGAGAAAACCATGCAGAAAAAACAATTTCACGTTAATGTTAAATGTCCTGATTGCAAATTTAAGGCACATAATCGAGCTGACTTAACATTTCTACTTAAATGAATATTAATTCTACAACCTATATATAATCCAATAAATGAAGTCTTTAATAATGAATCAAGCTATATCGTGCAGTACTCTTATATGTGGCACAATATACCAATACATTTTACTAAGCAAACACAACTGGTCACAATTTATAATGAAAGCATTAAACACACATATGAGTCATTCGCACGAATCCCTGGAAAATGCACTGCATTAAATGCATGTCAGCGTACTCACCTTACAATCTGAATCTATGGGATATTAATATCAACAGTCCAGGTGTTTCAAAAAAAACGTTAATATTCACACACACACACATGTCAAAGCTCACAATAGATACACTTTCTGTACCTTTTATTGCACCTTATCTCATTAGTATTATTTCTAAACACAAGTACATAAGGCCAAGCGTAAATATATATGTGGCCTGTATTGTAGCAAAAACATTACCAAACCTCATCAAGTAAAACTTTAGAGCACACAATATTCTTTTTGTTTCAGTACTGCGATGTTATTACAGCATCAAACAATAATCACTTCAACTTTTTATTTTGTAAAGCAGATAACAACATCGATACAATTCGCTTTTCTCATTCATAGACTGTGCCCCCTGCCACTTTATTTGTAAAGTTTACATACTCATACATAGTACCAAAAAATGGCAAAGAGGTCAATTAAAAATAAAGGGGCAGATTTACAAGCCCCCTGCGCCACCAGTACGTCACTTTTCGTGACGTACTGGTGGCGCAGGGGGCTCCTCGATATTTACAAGGAGAGGAAAAGCCACCATGCGTGACTTTTCCTCTCCTTGTAAATACCGTCCCTTCACACGCAGCACTTTGCGCTGAAGGGGCGTTCCATGGGTGTTGCTGTGGGTGTTCCCACGCAACACCCATGGAACAAGACACATCTCCAGATTTACGAGAAATCGTAAATCTGGAGATGCGTCTGAAAGCTACGCCACCCTAGAGGTGGCGTAGCGAGGCGCACCGTCTCGTTTTTCCTCTTTCAATGCGTGCTGCATTCTGCAGCACGCATTGAAAGAGGAAAAGCCTGTACTGATTGTTTTTGTGCAGAAAGGTGCCCCTTCCTGCACAAACACAATCTCCCCATGGCGCAGGCATCCTTGCACCATGGTGCAAGGGTGCCTGCGCCGGCGCTTGGCAGCTGTTTGTGCGCCAGCGCAGGAGAGAGACAGGAATGCGACATATTCTTGTAAATATGTCGCATTCCTGTGCTCTGAAAGTGCCGCAGCGTGGCGCAGCCAAAGGGCTTGCAGCGCCACGCTGCGGCACTTTCTTGTAGATCTGCCCCAAAGTCTCTTTCTCCTTGAGAATACCTCATCTATTTAACAAAATCTGTTCAGTATATCTGGTCCTGAACTTCTACATAGAAGACTCTCTGGGGCAGATTTACAATTAACTAACGCAGCACGGCGCAGCAAGTCATTTTGCTGCGCCATGCTGCGTTAGTTTGGAAAGCACAGGGATGCGACATATTTACAAGAATATGTCGCCTCCTTGTGCTTCCCCCTGCGCTGGCGCACAAACTGCAGCCATGCGCCGGCGCAGGCACCCTTGCACCATGGTGCAAGGATGCCTGCGTCGTGGGGAGATTGCTTTTGTGCAGGAAGGGGAACCTTCCTGCACAAAAACAATCACTACAACCATTTTCTCTTTCAATGCGTGCTGCAGAATGCAGCACGCATTGAAAGAGGAAAAACGAGGAGAAATGAAAACATTTCTCCTCGGTGCGCCTCGCTACGCCACTTCTAGGGTGGCGTAGCTTTCAGACGCATCTCCAGAGTTACGATTTCTCGTAATTCTGGAGATGTGTCTTGTCTCCATGAGTGTTGCGTGGGAACACCCACAGCAACACCCATGGAACGCCCCTTCACCGCAAAGTGCTGCGTGTGAATGGGCCGTATTTACAAGGAGAGGAAAAGTCACGCAGGGTGGCTTTTCCTCTCCTTGTAAATATGGAGCAGCCCCCTGCGCCACCAGTACGTCACAAAAAGTGACGTACTGGTGGCGCAGGGGGCTTGTAAATCTGCCCCTCTATTTTGTAAACTGCATTGAGGCTTTGAGAAAGGAAGTGATGTAAGAGTAGAATAGGAAGCGTGACCTTCAGAACGGTTACTTATGTTTTAGTTTCTACCATGAAGAAATTGTCATCGTCTATTGTTCCAGTACACCAGTAATGGATCGTCGCAATAGATAGTGAGACCGAACTCCCATACTCCTTTGGTTTCACTTCCTGTTTCAGGAATTGTAGTCAGTTAACAAAAATGAAGGTCAGCATAAGTTTAAAAAAATATCATAAAGCTGCAACGAAACCAATTGATGAAAAAGGGTTTGGAGTAAGAAACCATAACCGCTATATTACTTTCATAATTTAAATGTGTGTGCCTCCTTTAACAGCGAATGCTTATTCAGAATCAAGTTAACCTTTACTCCTTCAGCATGTGGTCCAATTATTGTTTTCCTTAAAAATGTTTATTTGATGTTTAGTTAAGAACTTGAAACAATCGTAATCGGAAACCTTAATTGTATACGCAGACTGCGTTTCACGGAAACTTTTAGGGCGCTTTGTTCAAGTAATGTAAATGCTGACAATGATGCTTCATTATCAGTTTTTAGATTGTGATTGAATAGAATAGACAGTCTAAATGAATTCAGGTATTGTGCTAAGTAGCATATTGGAATCAATTCATATAAATCCTGTTTTCTTCTTACTTCTTCCTTTATAACATTTTAACCCTTCCACAGATCCTTAGCCTATTTTTTGGTAGTTTTATATAGCGCACGACACAAAGTTATTGAGGTGCTTGACATGAGCACCAGTTACATTACATAAAGCCACATTCATTTTTGAGGCACGGGGAGATTAAGGGGCTTATTTACAAGCCCCTTGCGCCACTTTTGCGTCACTTTTAACATGGGAAAAGTGACGCAAAAGTGGCGCAATGGCCTTGTAAATCTGCCCCTAAGTGATTTGCCCCAAATCGCAGGAAGTTGAGACAATGCCGAGACTCGAACCTGGTTCCCCAGTTCCAAAGTCAGCAGCGCTTCACATTTAGTCAATGGTGGGATGTTTTTTTTCTGGAAGGTCATATATATTTGGGGGCATATTAACAAGGGCCAGCGATAATTATCGCTGGCCCCACATAGCGATAGAAATATTATCGCCGGCTATCGCTGAAAATTATCGCCATGATAACGCTATATTTACAATGCATAGCGCTATGGCGATAATATTTCAGCGATAGCGGTGTTTACTATGGAACATCGCTGGTTTTCCAGCGATGTTCCATGGAAAACAGCGTATAACATTGCTGATACGACCCTGTGGTCGTATCAGCATAATCCACCTACCATTATTAGTATGCTTTAGTCTGGAATTTAACAGACGTTAAATTCCAGCGTTAAGGCCGAGGTAGCGCGATTATTTTTATCGCTGCACCTCCTTGTTAATATCGCGAAGCTGCCTTCGCGATATTTTCATGTGTTGTTTTCACAGCCATGCCTTCTTTGCATCTCATTAGCGATGCGAGGCGAGGCTGTGAAAAAACGGGCTCTACATCAAAGGAACACGCGCTAGCGTGTCCTTGATGATATTGCGATATAATTATCGCCGCTTATCGCCCGAAAACGGATGCTAAAGCGGCGATAATTATATCGCCAGCCCTTGCTAATATGCCCCTTAGTAGGCCTAATATTCATCAGAACTGCTGAATGTTGGCGCTAGCCTTTCAGAAGGATCCTCTGGGAGCTACTCCTCATTTATATACAAAGACTGTTCCCTAAAAGGGTACCTAAACATGATTTACTGCTTCTACTGTAGTTCGAACGTGGACTCCCACTTTCTTGGCATCCACATCTAAGTAACTAAAATCTTCAAACCGAAACATGGAAGAAAGAAAATGAGTGCATTCATTTTCACACGTTATTTTAAATTACATAAAATAAAATTACCCACTCTTTAGTGATTCATATGGTATGTATTGCCAAAGTCTCCCACTGTGGCTATACCAAATGGTATTAATGCTTGCTAATCTGACCTTTATCAAAGTGCAATCAGGTACTACACATCCAAAAGGCGCGGCAACTCAAAAACAAAGGACCTTGGGGCATATTAGCAAGGGCCATTATCTCCGCTTTTTGGCTTTAAGAGCCAAAAAAGCGGAGATAATATTACCGCCCTATTATTAAGGCGGGTGCTAACATGCATTAACGCATGTTAGCACCCGATTTCCCACGCTCGCTCTGCATCTCTAATGAGATGCAAAGTGGGCGTTCCTTCCCAGGATAACAGGAGAAATGTCGCTAACCGACATTTCTCCTATTATCAAGCTGCAGGCGAACTTGCAGAGCGATTAGAGAAGTAGCGCTAACCGCGGTTAGCGCTACTTTTCTAACGCCTGCTCTCAGTATGACTTAGCCATGATATCCAATGGAAGGTGGATATCATGGCTGAGTCTGTCCTGCCCTATCAGCAAGCTATCGCCAAAGTTAGTGTGATTATCGCTGGATTTCCAGCGATAATCGCACATTTGGCAGATTAGCGCTTGCAATTTTATCACTGTTGAGATGAGTGTTGCTGATAGCACGCTATCTCAGTGATAAAATTCAGCGTTAGTCCGGCGATAGTTATCCTCGCGCTAAGCGCGCTGAGCGATAATTATCGCCGGACCTTAGTAATATGCCCCCATATTTACAATGAAAGTGACTCAGTGCGTGCCGTAAGCCATTTGGCTGCACCGCACTGAGTCACTTTCAAAGCGCAGGGATGCGACATATTTACAACAATATGTCACATCCCTGTGCTTTCCACAGCACCATGGTGCAAGGATGCCTGCTTCGTGGGGAGATTTTTTTGTGCAGGAAGGGACACCTTCCTGCACAAAAACAATCCATTGAGGTGATTTCCTCTTTCCATGTGTGCTGTAAAATGCAACACGCATTGAAAGAGGAAAAAAACTAGGAGAACCTCGTTGCGCCTCGCTAGGCCACCCCTGGGGTGGCGTAACATTCTGACGCATTTCCAGGTTTATGATTTCTCGTAAATCTGGAAATGCATCAGAATACATGGGTGTTGCATGGAAACTCCCACAGCAACACCCATGTCACGCCCCTTACACGCAAAGTGAGAAGGGGCGAAATTTACAAGCACACGTAAAGCCACGCAGGGTGGCTTTACGTGTCCTTGTAAATATTGGGCAGCTTGTTGCGCTGCCGGTGTGTCACGCAACGCGACGTTCCGGCGGTGCAAGGGGCTTGTAAATAAGCCCCATAGAACCGTTCTAAGGCACAAAGCTCAATGCCTGTAAGTGCTTCCCTCCCCTTAAATATGCTGTATGCTGCTAAGGTGGTCTCCCTTAGGAAAACAAGAAAGTGATGGATGAAATGTTTGAATTAATCCCAGCGAAGAGGTAATTACTTGGGCCTCATTCCAGTCCATATTTGTTTTGCCCAATATTGCCACTCCAGACAGATGAGACTTGATCCTGTTTCAACTGGTACATGCACTTCAAACTGCCAGGCAAGGTCCGCTCTAGACACAAGAACACAGCAACCACGCCTGGTTTCAGGCTTGATGGGCCTTATCAGTGAGGTGCAGCTTCAGTCCAATCGTACAGTGAGCATGGGCCTTACCTCGTCAGGACACACCTGTTGCACACAGGATGTCTCAATAAAAAACAAAAAGGCGATGGGTGGGATTGTTGAAATAATCTCAGGCACTGGTAATTGTGCATTCTAGTCCAATGTTTTTTGCCCAATCTTTTTTTAAGTGAGACGCCCAGTTTTGAGTGGTTGATCAGGGATCAGTGCATGGTGATTAGCTGGGCAGTTTCTATTGTCTATGAACAAAAGTGTCTGTGTTAGAAATGGGGTTATCTAGTTGGCAGTGGTTTGCACCATGTCCAAGAAGGGACCCTTCCTTCTAGTCAGGGTAAGGGGATTACACAGCTAAAATAACCCCTGCTCACCCCCTTGGTAACTTGACACGAGCTACAGGCCAACTCAGCAAAGCAATCGCAGGAAAGGGGCAGTACTCCTCCTGACAGCTCTTTAGCTCTTCCTCGTGGCAGAGAATCCTCTTGATTCCGAAGTATTCTATAAATCTGGGGTTACAGGGCCAATATTTATACAATAGTGATAAATGAAATTAGCAGTATTTCAGTATCAGGACATGTACAACACACCAGTACATGTCCTACCTTTCACATACACTGCACCCTGCCCAATGGGCTACCTTGGGCCTACCTTAAGTGTGCCTTACATGCAGTAAAAGAGAAGGTTTGGGCCTGGCGAGTAGGTGCACTTGCCAGGTCGACATGGCAGTTTAAAACTGCACTTGCAGACACTGTAGTGGCAGGCATGAACCACGTTTGCAGGGTGACTCATGTGAGTGGCACAATCAGTGCTGCGGGCCCACTAGTAGCATTTGATTTACAGTCCCTGAGCACACAGAGTGCACTTGACTAGGTACTTACCAGTAAATCAAATATGTCAATCATGGATAACCAATTACCAATTCAATTTAGACAAAGAGCGTATGCACTTTAGCACTGATCGGCAGTGGTAAAGAGCCCAGATTCCTAGAGCCAACAAAAACAGGTTAGATAAAATAGGAGGAAGAAGGCAAAAAGTTTGGGGATAACCTTGCAAAAAGGGCCAGGTGAAGGTCTGTATATTCAAAAAACGTCATTAAAAGCAGTGGCCTCTTAACGATTTTTGGGGCCCCGGGCAAGACATATTTTGGGGCCTTGTTCAAGGCAACTTTACATTTTATTATCCATATTCTGCTAAATGAAATATACATAATGCCAAACTTTCAGAAATAGGGTTCACTCAAAAACGGTTTAAATATGTTTTCCAGGACCCCCAAAAATTCTTAGTATACCACTTGGCAAAGAGTAAGTAAGTAAGTAAGTAAAAACATTTATAGAGCGCAACTACTGCCGAGGCGTCTTGCCGCTGAACTGTAATGTGTTGTGGTAACTGGTGTGGAGTGAGCACGATTAAGTTGGTTTAGTTGGAAACAGCCAGGTTTTAAGCCTTCTCCTGAACAGAGCTCTGTTAGGTTGTGGCCTAATTGCGACAGGCATATAGTTCCAAAGTTTAACCGCCCTGTAAGAGAGGGTTCTTCCCCCCCTTTCTAGCTCTACGGATTTTTGGGACCTGGACTAATCCTTTATTGGCTGACCTACGTTCTTGACACGGGATATGCCAGCAAAAGAGTTGCTGAAGGTCGAGAACCTCCTCCGTACAGAGCCTTGTGCGCAAAACACAGCGCTTTTAATTCGGCACGCTTCTGAACCGGGAGCCAATGGAGCTCCCTGATACTGTTGGAGATGGGATGATATTTCGGGATGTTAAGTAACACCCGAGCTGCAGCATTTTGCAAGGCTTGGAGTTTTAGCACTTGACCTTTGACAATGCCTAAAAATAGCACGTTGCAGTAGTTGATTCTTGAAAGAATCAGTGCTACTACTACAGTTTTGCGAAGGTCTTGAGGAATGAAAGGTAAGATTTTACGCAAAACCTTTAAGAGAAAAAAACATGAGGAGGTCAGGAGATTACAATGGCCTGCAAAGTTCAACTGATCATCAAACAGAATTCCTAGGTTTCTTGTCTTCCCAGTGGATTCAGGACACTGCCCAGCCTCCGCTGGACACCATGACTGATTCCAAATTGATGGACCTTTTCCGAAGTCCACAACCTCTGTTTTTTCGGTATTCAGTTTAAGAAAATTCAAATGCATCCATTCAATGATGTGTTTCATACAATTATGAAACTTTTTTGCCACTGTTTCTACATTTGAATATATAGATATCACTATCTGCGTGTCGTCAGCATACGAGATCAGTGCAAAGCCATGTGCTTTGATCAGTCTAGCCATCGGAGTCACGTAGATGTTAAGCAGGGTCGGTGATAAAGCTGATCCTTGAGGGTCTTTACATGGGAGGGAAAAGCTTCAGATGTGAAGTTACCCCAACAAAACCTCTGCTCCCTACTTGTCAGAAATGAAGTGAGTAGGGTTAGGGCCATCCCTTTTATTCCTATTTCCTTCAGCCTCTGTATTAATACTTGGTGATTGAAAGTATCAAATGCTGCTGAAAGGTCCAATAGGATGAGGATGGCTCTCCCCCCACTATCCACCTGTTTATGGGTCTCCTCGGTGGCCAAGGCTAGAGCTGACTCCGTTGAGTGACGCGGTCTGAAACCATGTTGGGCGGGATCAAGGAGATCATTGGATTCTAGGTAACAAGTTAACTGCTGATTGATGGATTTTTCTAGAATTTTTGCAGCCAGCGGTAGACAGGATATGGGTCGGTAATTTTTTACTTCAGTGGGGTCTAATGAGGGTTGCTTCAGAATGGGTCTGATAGAAGCTTTCTTCCATGAGGGGGGGAAGGAGCCTGCCAGACAGACATTATTTAGGAGAGGGGTCAGATAGGTGCTTACCCTGTCAGTAGCCATATGAAGACTGTGGGGGGGACAGGGATCTGCCAGGGAGCGAGATTTTGTAACTTTTAACAGTTTGTTTACCGTCTCTTGAGTTAGCGGCGAGAAATCTGACAGTCCACAGGAGGAGGGGCCATTCAGGATGGCACCCTCAATTATCGTCCTGCTATCTGTATTAGGGGTGATTACTGAAAGCTCATTATAGATCATTTTGACTTTATCCTGAAAGAAGTTAGCCAACTTGTTACAGAATACTTGATCTGGGGCAAATTGATTTGCCCGCTGCAGTTCGGAGAGAGTGGTAATGGTTTTGAATAGTTCTCTTGAAGAGCTTTTAGTTGCCTCTATTTTGGTGGTAAAGTAATTTTTTTTGGCGTAAATGATTGCTTCTTTGTGTTCTGTTAAGGCTAACTTATAGTCCAATTTACCCTGCTCACTATAGTCAGCTCTCCAGGCGCGCTCTAGGCATCTAAACTTACATTTAATAGTTTTGAGTTCTATACTGAACCATGGTGCCGAAGGTTGAACTCTACGTTGTTTACTGGTTGTTTCTGGGGCCAGACGATTTACTGCAGATCTGATTCAATTATCGAAATTGTCAGCAGCCTTATTATTATCTAGGGCTAGGCTAGGAGGGCCTATACCGAGTGCTTCCTCCAGGTTAACTTTATTGATTTTATGCCAAGGTCGAGTCTTAACTGCTGCTGTTCTGCAGCGGGACATCATTTTCCTTTCCGGACAGAGGGGTGTGAAGAACACTGCCTTATGATCTGTCCATGTTAAAGAGAGACAAACTCAGAGGTAAAAGTAGAAGGAGAGTAGAGAGGTTGAGATAAGGAAACAGACAGAGTTGGGCTAGATAGAGAGAATGTTTACTTTCCCAAGGGGCCCCTTGGAAGGAAGGGTCCCTGGGCAATTGCCCACTTTGCCCATGCTTTAAAACATCTCTGATTAGAAGGGAATAGATTGTAGAAGTATTTTAGAATAATGTGCATTGTCAAAAAAGATATTTTGATTTTGTATCAAAATTATTTTCTCAGCAAGCATAGAAACTTAACTGAAACTCTACGTTGTTATGCCTACTTCTTTCTGTATTCCAACCGTCTTCCAAAATATGTCTTTGTCAATTGGTCACCGAAATAATGTGACCTGAAAAGTCGAAATTGAACTGGAGGTCATATCAAACATAATATCACTGGTTTTAAGCCCAAAAAGCACTACCCATTTAGTTTTTAATTCCTGTTAATGCAAAATGTAGTACCTGATGCAGAGCTGTTTTTGTACTATTAATTTGAACGTTGGTATACCGTGTTTGATTGACCTGTACTGCTGTAAACATATAAACAAGAGAACACACCAATACAAATGCCAATACTGATATTTATTCATACTTCATTCAACACAATCACACGTGGCACTCATAGTGATTGTAAAACAAATAAATGTTTATTTTTCTTTTTGTGTTTTTATCTGTCTTTTAAAGAATTATTTCAAGATAAACGAGTTCATGTTACTATTTTCATGAACATTCCAAATATATTTAGGACCACAAAACAATACAACAATATAATACGAATATAACACTCACAAATATGACACTACGTTACATTTCATATTTAAAAACATTTAAGACATATGAGCAAGCTCAAATTCCAACAAAGACTAGAAAGAATAAGTCAAAGAAAAAGAAATAACAGCAAAAGAAACCAAGGGAAAGGTTAGAAAGGTACACCAATAAATCAGGAGTATGTAGGATAGAACTCAAACCCAGGGAGAAAGTTTGCCAAACAGTACTGTATTCAGGTCAATATGAAACTCAAATTCATTAGTTGGCACAATCAGATGTGGACCTGATACTCAATTTTTTTAAAGAACACTTGTTTGGTCACAAAAACGGTCTACGCGTTTCAAACCCCAATTGTGTTTTAACGGGGTTATCCTCAGGACCTGGAAAGAGAGCTGAAAAACGAAAAGGAAAAGGTGCATGTGTTACCATCAAATCAATCTTCAAACACTCCAACACACTTCAGCTATATTTAAGGTTTAACCAATTTACCTTGTGTAGACTTTATCCTGGCACCAACTGTGCCACTCGACAATATCACGACTGCCAATGTCAATACAACTGTCACTATCTATACCAAAAAGTAAAAGGAAAAACTATAAATTTTGAACCTGAACAACCTCAAAGCAATCAGGCAAAAAGCTGTCTCTGACTTACTTAAGGATTGAACGTAGATCTTTAAAGATGGTTTTGATCAAAACGGCAAGGACGAGCTCCAGCGAACAACCTTACAAGGAAAAGCAGAAAAGCGGGACTTAAGACCAAAAAGCGTCCGACATTAGTTACCTCTAGATAGAGATTTCGGCTCTGTGCACACAAATCAACATACTCTTAAGATATGCCGTGATGGCCCGATATTGAATCCATACTCTTTGTCACCGTCATGCGACCATGCGTGATTATCAATCTAGAAAATGCAAAGAAGACGAAGAATTCAAACCGTCATCGTTTCGCATACTGTCTGACGAACCTTACCAAAATGCCACTGGTCAAGTAGCCAATCTATTCTTACCTCACGCTTCTGTTTTTTGAAAACGCATACAATCGCCCGTCCGTTTCGCGGCCAGCACCTCCAGTGCAGCCAGCGGCGCCTTTTTTATGACGGCAGCGTAATCGGCTTCACGCATGACGTTTAGTTTGAAAAAACTTTATTGTCTCATAACGCATGAGACATTACGTGAGTATTGACAAGGTCAGCCTAGCTTGCGATTCAATATCAATCTTCCTATGAGGATAGTAATGCCACAACAAGGCAGTAACGTAATGAAGATTGTAAAGTCGATTTAACAACGGTGCATCATGGGTGTTGTATGCATAAATGGCATTTGTCCAGTGCCCTGTTTTTTTTTTTAAAAAGGGGGGGGTAGAAAGAACCGAAATTCTACTTGACAGTGCTGGTGGCAGCGGTCTTTGGACTGCTTGTAATTCTTCTGTTGTTGACTTACAAGGCAAAAATGCGTCATGCTGCACCCAAATTCAAAGCATTTGTGCAGTAACATAAGTATGCGGCCGTGGCACACAACTATTTTGATCACACCACGCAATGGCAAGTTGTTCATTTCTTGTTCCGTGTGGCCCAGACCTTTAGTCCATCATTCAATTTTTCTGTGGACAAGTTTTTTGCAATCAGCTTTGTATTATAATGCGAGCAAATGTTACAAATTGTAGATTTCTGAAAGTTCATTTAGGCCATCAACGGCTGTGTTGTACTTAACTATAAGCATAGCTTCTCTTTGTAATAATGCTCTCTCCTCATCACCACCTCGTGGATTACTTTCAATTTTCGAAAGAATCGTCCATTTTAAATCATTCACAGTATGATTTTTCAACATCCAATGATTCACCAGGGGCGCATTAGCCGTTTGTTTTCGAATTCGAGACATGTGTTGTATCATGCGTTGGCGGGCTTCCTGATTGGTTTTACCAATGTATAATTTTGGACATGGGCATAAAATGCCATACACTACATTCTTGCTTTTACAGTTAGTGAACAAATCGTGTTTCCACTTAATGTTTTTGAAACTGAAGAGTGCACCTTCAATTGTTTGTGAGATGCATACACACGTCCCGCATTTATGATGTCCACTGATCGGGGGTAAGTTCAATTGGGACCTCAATGTGCTCCTATTTGGTGGTTTATATCCTGCTGCACGTACAATAAGCTTTCCTATGCTTCTGTCCTTTTGTCGCAGGTGGACAAAAAGTGGATTCGGTCAAAAGGAATTCGGTTTTTTGAATAAGAAATATCCAAGGACCCCTTTGCTATACGTCCTCCCAAAAATCCACAAAAATGAAACACATCCACCGGGCCGTCCGATCGTGTCCGGTTTTGGATCAATATTAGAGCCAATATCAAAATATGTTGATTTTTTCTTAAAACCCTTCCTAGCAGATGTACCTTCTCACCTACAGGACACAACGGACTTTTTGAATAAAATTGAAGCATTGGAATTTTCACCTGAAAACCAATTATTGGTTACCTTAGATGTGGTGTCCCTATACACCCAGATACCGCAAGAGGAAGGACTTAATGCAATTGAAATTTTTCTTGAACAGAGATCTAGACCTGTGAGGCCATGGGCTGTCCCTTTGCGCCGGAATTTGCGGTTCTTTTTATGGCACAATATGAAGAACGTTTTGTCTACAATAACAATCCCTTTTGGAATCAAATATCGACATATGTTCGATATATTGATGATATTTTCCTAATTTGGAATGGAACAGTGAGTAAACTAATGGCATTTCATACCTGGTTGAACCAACATACACCTGATCTACAATTCAGTTTGAATTCGAGTCCTAGCACTATAACTTTCTTGGATGTAGAAGTTTACAGTTCCCATGGCACTTTGATTACCTCACTACACATAAAACCCACCGACAGAAATAAAGCCCTCCATTACACGAGCCATCACCCGCGCAGTTTGCGTGACAACCTCCCGGTTGGGCAGTTTTTAAGGGTGAAACGCAACTGCTCAACAAAAGATGATTATATGCTCCATGCAAACAATCTTCTTGAAAAATTGAAATCGAGAGGCTATCCCAGAAAGCTTCTCAAACATGCAATGAAATGAGCATGGTGGACACCCAGAGAAGTTTTGCTACAGAAAAAGAAGAAAGAACCCACTGAACGCCTGGTATGTGTGACGACATTTTGCTCACGTACTAATTTCCTTAAAAAGGTGATTAACCAAAACTGGCATTTAGTACAAAAAGTACACACTTCTTGAGGCAAACCGTTGTTTGCTTTGAAAAAGGACAGAAGCGTAGGAAACCTTATTGTACGTGCAGCAGGACATAAACCACCAAATAGGAGCACATTGAGGTCACAATTGAACTTACCCCCGATCAGTGGACATCTTAAATGCGGGACGTATGTATGCTGCTCACAAACAATTGAAGGTGCACTCTTCAGTTTCAAAAACATTAAGTGGAAACACAATTTGTTCACTAACTGTAAAAGCAAGAATGTAGTGTATGGCATTTTATGCCCACGTCCAAAATTATACATTGGTAAAACCAATCAGGAAGCCCGCCAACGCATGATACAACACATGTCTCGAATTCGAAAACAAACTGCTAATGCGCCCCTGGTGAATCATTGGATGTTGAAAAATCATACTGTGAATGATGGAAAAAATGGACGATTCTTTCGAAAATTAAAAGTAATCCACGAGGTGGTGATGTGGCGAGAGCATTATTACAAAGAGAAGCTATGCTTATAGTTAAGTACAACACAGCCGTTGATGGCCTAAATGAACTTTCAGAAATCTACAATTTGTAACATTTGCTCGCATTATAATACAAGGCTGATTGCAAAAAACTTGTCCACAGAAAAATTGAATGATGGACTAAAGGTCTGGGCCACACGGAACAAGAAATGAACAACTTGCCATTGTGTGGTGTGATCAAAATAGTTGTTTGCCACGGCCGCATACTTATGTTACTGCACAAATGCTTTGAATTTGGGTGCAGCATGACGCACTTTTGCTTTGTAAGTCAACAACAGAAGAATTACAAGCAGTCCAAAGACCGCTGCCACCAGCACTGTCAAGTAGAATTTCGGTTCTTTCTACCCCCCTTTTTTTTTTTTAAAAAAACAGGGCACTGGACAAATGCCATTTATGCATACAACACCCATGATGCACCGTTGTTAAATCGACTTTACAATCTTCATTACGTTACTGCCTTGTTGTAGCATTACTATCCTCATAGGAAGATTGATATTGAATCGCAAGTTAGGCTGACCTTGTCAATACTCACGTAATGTCTCATGCGTTATGAGACAATAAAGTTTTTTCAAACTAAACGTCATGCGTGAAGCCGATTACACTGCCGTCATAAAAAAGGCGCCGCTGGCTGCATTGGAGGTGCTGGCCGCGAAACGGACGGGCGATTGTATGCGTTTTCAAAAAACAGAAGCGTGAGGTAAAAATAGATTGGCTACTTGACAAGTGGCATTTTGGTAAGGTTCGTCAGACAGTATGCGAAACGATGACGGTTTGAATTCCTCGTCTTCTTTGCATTTTCTAGATTGATAATCACGCATGGTCACGTGACGGTGACAAAGAGTATGGATTTAATCTCGGGCCATCACAGCATATCTTAAAGGTATGTTGATTTGTGTGCACAGAGCCGAAATCTCTATCTAGACGTAACTAATGTCGGACGATTTTTTGGTCTTAAGTCCCGCTTTTCTGCTTTTCCTTGTAAGGTTGTTCTCTGGAGCTCGTCCTTGCCGTTTTGATCAAAACCATCTTTAAAGATCTACATTCAATCCTTAAGTAAGTCAGAGACAGCGTTTTGCCTGATGGCTTTGAGGTTGTTCAGGTTCAAAATTTATAGTTTTTCCTTTTACTTTTTGGTATAGATAGTGACAGTTGTATTGACATTGGCAGTCGTGATATTGTCGAGTGGAACAGTTGGTGCCAGGATAAAGTCTACACAAGGTAAATTGGTTAAACCTTAAATATAGCTGAAGTGTGTTGGAGTGTTTGAAGATTGATTTGATGGTAACACATGCACCTTTTCCTTTTTGTTTTTCAGCTCTCTTTCCAGGTCCTGAGGATAACCCAGTTAAAACACAATGGGGGTTTGAAACGTGTAGACCGTTTTTTTGTGACCAAACAAGTGTTCTTTAAAAAAATTGAGTATCAGGTCCACATCTGATTGTGCCAACTAATGAATTTGAGTTTCATATTGACCTGAATACAGTACTGTTTGGCAAACTTTCTCCCTGGGTTTGAGTTCTATCCTACATACTCCTGATTTATTGGTGTACCTTTCTAACCTTTCCCTTGGTTTCTTTTTCAGTTTTTTCTTTTTCTTTGACTTATTCTTTCTAGTCTTTGTTGGAATTTGAGCTTGCTCATATGTCTTAAATGTTTTTAAATATGAAATGTAACGTAGTGTCATATTTGTGATTGTTATATTCGTATTATAT
Source organism: Calotriton arnoldi (assembly GCA_963921515.1). Lineage (NCBI taxonomy): Eukaryota > Metazoa > Chordata > Amphibia > Caudata > Salamandridae > Calotriton > Calotriton arnoldi. The sequence continues at coordinate 82,421 of CAWUFW010010120.1, forward strand.
TGTTGTATTGTTTTGTGGTCCTAAATATATTTGGAATGTTCATGAAAATAGTAACATGAACTCGTTTATCTTGAAATAATTCTTTAAAAGACAGATAAAAACACAAAAAAGAAAAATAAACATTTATTTGTTTTACAATCACTATGAGTGCCACGTGTGATTGTGTTGAATGAAGTGTGAATAAATATCAGTATTGGCATTTGTATTGGTGTGTTCTCTATAGATTGGTCCAGCCTTACTGATTATGGGCCAGAACCCTTTATTGATTTGACGTAAACATATAAACAACAGCAGCACCACACAACAGCCCAACCCCAATACAGGACCCCTCCAGGCCGCATGAGATGCCCATTTCAGGTTCTACTCACTGACCCCATGCCTTGAGAAAGGCCTAATCCGATTTACAATACACTTAACTTAATGCACTATTAATTGATCAAGTACTGAAGATGGATCAGGAAATTAGGAAATATTAAATGAAAATGCTACATGATAATAATGCTTTTTTGTTCTCTTCTACTGATTACTATATTTCTGCTATTTATGAAATTTAAAATACTAATGGCCAGTTAATACCCTTACTCCATTAGCTCATTATCTGTATGGGCCTTAGAGCTCCAATCTGTAATCCACATGTTCTGTCACATAAATTATATATAATTAAAAAACAATATTCTCCTATTACACAAGGGATACTAATGTTTTGGAACCTACCCCTACATAAATTCAATGAATAATTAACATAAGTGCATGCTTTGGCTGTCACATAGCATCAATGTTTCTGTTCTTAACACAATACAAATTGGGGCGGGTGAATGTTTCACTGGTAGAGGTCTCTGTGGACTATCAGACTTTCATATATGAAGTCCATGGTCTTCTTTTTCAAAAGTAAAGGTTTTCTTATGTCAATAATATACTATTTTATATATAAGTCATTTTATCTTGATTCAGTCAGTTCGAGAAATTTGAACAGGTCTGCTCATGCCTTGTTCTTGTAAGTTTTGTTCCTATTCTTTGGAAGTCTGAATCTCCTTTTTATTGTTCTTAAGATCCCTGAATAGAACTACTGATTTGGGTGAGGAAAAGATGACGCCCTGTTAGAGGCAGTCTCAGGAGCTCGCTTGCCCCTCAACAGTATTTTTACCTGGACTACTTGTAACTCCCCCAACAAAATTTGAAATTCACATGGAGTATGTGCGGTCAAGTTACTGAGATTCATATAAAATACAGCATGGTTTATACGCTTGGGCTATCATCAATACTCACTGCTCTTTTACTGGTTGATGGGTGCTGCATGATGGTTGCCTCACGCGTGGCTCATGGACAACAAGCTGCTGGAGTTGGAGTCAGCTGGCATGGAGGCGAATTGATGGGGATAGTAGAGCAGTGGGACACTCCAACTACAGCAGTACTGCAACGATCTGGCCAGAAGCCTGCAATTTTTTGGGAAGCATGAAAGGAGGCTAAGGTACCCAGAAACACTCAATAGCCAATAAAAAGCAAATAAACAGTTTTGGCAAAGATGAAGGCACTCTTATAGATTCTCCTTATTCCGGATAAGGATGCATCCAAAAAATCAATCAGTCCTTCATAATTCATAGTCCACTGCAATGTTTCCCACTGGGAATTCTTATGACACTGCCCAGAGAACATCGTCTAAAATCACTGGATAGACTTGCCAAAGAAGAAAAAGAACGCGGCTGACAGAGCAAGGACATACTGACTGAAACAAGCTCCATAGCAGAGCTGAAATTGCCTGCTTCACAGGAGATCTTTGAAAAAAACAGCCCCATTGCAATTACCTAGAGTGACTGACATGGTTATGTAAGTGAGTACTGAGAAAGCGGATAGAAAGGGACACTGCGGAGAACAGTTGTTGAAGCATTTTGTATCACTTGGAGCCGTTTTCTTTTTGTCTTGTTCTTTGTGCAACAAATCTTGCCTTCAGCTCCCATTTCTGAGTCGTGAGAATTTTTGAGCGTGCAGGGAACTGTTTTCTATCTTTGTACTACACCTGGTATGACTCATCAGCACCAGTCAAGGGAAGAGGAATATTTTTAACCACAGGCTTATGTGAATATGAGCTGGTGCTAACTGTCTGGGTGTTAACAGCGCTTTCTGGCTAAGCCTTGGCGGAGTACTGCTACGCGGAACTCCGCGAAGTGCAAAAAAAACTCCGCTGTGCTACGTGAAGCTCCGCAAGCGGCGGAGTGCATTGGAAAAATGCTGTTAGCTGTGATTTTCAGTGCCACGTGCTTGTCTGCACTATGCAATCATCGGGAACGGCACCATGCACAGCTCAAGCAGGCGCTGCTTCCTTTCTGCTGCTCGAGTAGATTTTTACTCGAGCGGCAGCTTTCTCAACGTGAACAGACAGTTTCTCAACGCGAGCGGTCACAAGCATACTTGACCACTTACAATGAGAAATCTGACCGTCTGCATTGAGAAATGTCGCCGGGAGGTTGATTTTCCTCGCTCACGCTCGCCAACTTGACGTTGATGAACGCGAGCGAGGAAAAAAACTCCACGAGTTTTTTGGAACTCCGCGAGCTCCGCGTAACGCAGAGCGGAGCGGAGCGGAGTTCACCACCCAGACTTATTTCTGGCATGTTATCTATGAATAATGGGAAATTCTACAGTTTGAAATGTTTTCCGAAAGGTTATAAATAACGTGAGCTGGTTGCATACAGCAGTTGGCTTCACATCTCTCAGTTCGAACTTGCAATAAACTGTCTCCACAACTGTGACTGTTTGTCGTCTCTCATTTGCAGATTTTGTGCCTTCACAGTATGAAATTAAATACCCTGAAATTTTATTTTCTTGTCTGGAGAATAGCTTAGAGCTAAGCGAATGAGTGGAAATAAATGCTGGAAATACGGATATGCTGACTCAAATGGCTGCAGTTGAGAAACAGACTGGCAAAACTGACATAGCCAAAATAGCCAAACTGATAGACTTTCATTCCAATCCCCACTTGGAGAATGGAGGTGAAGATGTCTCCTTAAACATACTTCACAACTATCAATATGGAAGAAATATAGTTAGTTGTGGGAACATGCCTCTTTTTCATTGTTATGGACTCATGCTGCTGGTTTTCTGACTCTGTGCACTGAGACACTGCTAATCAGGCCCCAGTGCCTGTACTCTGACCCCAAAAACAAGATAAATGGTCTAACACCTAATTGGCATATTTAACTTTCCTTTAAGTCCTTAGTATATGGTGTCCAAAATACACCCATGGCATGAAAAATAAATGTCATCTATAGACTAAAAGTGAATATCACCAATATGCAATTTTCATTTTTGGAAGGGTGGCTGGCAAACACTAGGAAGTAATATTAAATATTAATTCCACTACCTAAGGATAGGGACCAGGTAAACAATAATTCAAGCAATGTTCTTAATATTTATTAAAAGACAAACTCAATGGTGAAGTCAGCTTTTTAATAAATATAAATTGGGCTAGTTTTTGGTTGGTGTTAGATGCACTTGGGGCATTCGGGCAATTAGAAGAGCAGTTTGTTACACAACATCCTTTTCACAATTTTTCGCGATTGTTATCTTTCTTTTGGTTGCTATGGATGGTATTTTTTTTTAAAGACATTTCTGTTATAAGGCATGGGTTTCAGACACATTGATCTTTTGGTGCACAGAGTAGGATAGTCCCTATGAACCAAGAGGCTGTTTTGAATGAGTTTCCTCAATTGATTTATTTTCAGTTCCTGTTCCCCGAAGAAAGGCACACGAATACCTGAAATATATTGGAATGAATCATGGAATTGTTTTGTCATATGATTAGAAACACAAGAGCAAAGTCTCTTCAATAGAATGTACCAATTGTTTTTCATTTCTGGATTTAACATCGAAGGTCAAAATGTTATGTTCCCATTGATTGCATTAAAATGAGAATTGAAGGAATATTTCAGGGGGATATTACCAAGGAATAGCGATAATTATCGCAAAGCGCGCTTAGCGCTGTTTTTTTATCGCTGGCTATCGCTGGATTTCATCGTGGAGATAACGCGTTATTATCAACGCTTATCTCCAAGGTGATAAAAAATCCAGCGATAGCGGCGAAACCCAGCAATAGCGCGAGAAATCCAGCGATAGATTCACTGCGCTAATGAAAAGCTTGCTAATAGGCAGGTGAGGACTTAACCTTACAGTCCACCTCCCATTGACAAGAATGGTTAAGTCAAGTTTTTAGCAGGTGTTAAAATCCAGCGATAATCGCAGTTAGCGCGACTTTTTTTATCGCTTCGCGGGCATTGCTAATAGGGGGAAGTTGTGTTTGCGACTGTTTCCAGTCGCTTTTAGTTGGGAACGCCTACTTTGCATGTCATTAGCGATAATTATCGCTGACATGCAAAGCGGCACCAAAACGGTCGCTTTCGCCATAAAGCTGGCGCTAACAGCTATTAGCGACAGCTTGCTAATAGGGCGATAGAAATATCGCCGCTTTAGCGGCAAAAAGTGCCGCTAAAGCGGCGATACCGCCCTTGCTAATATGCCCCAAAGTCTTTTACAGCTGGACTCGTTTTGGGTGCGGCCATCCCCGAGGCGAGTGCACAAAAAGTCTGTACATCAGTTGGATATACAGCATTTTTCAGAGTTACTCATTTAAGTGTTCTTGAGCAGGGGCCACCAGAAACAGTGTGTAAAAGATTTTCGGTCAATGTTTATTTAGATTACAAATGTTTTGTCTAGGAGTGTCTATACGGAAATAAAACGTTTTGATATATTCCCATAAACATTTCATCATACTACTTGCACCAAGAAGAATTTGGCCCTCATTACAAGTGTGTTGTAGCGTACCTATCCTAGGACCTCTACCATCCCTTTGCAGACTGCAGTGAGTCTAGTAATGGGGTTATGGAGTCTTGTGTCCACTGCAAGAGGCACACATACGGTTGTGCCTTGGGTGACGGTAACCAAAACAATCCAATGAGTGTCCAGTTCTCTGTCCATAGCCTTAAGAAATCCTAGGGGACATTATAGTTTTTTTCCTGTATGTTTCAGTGAAGGAGTTACCAGGCTAGTGATATCCTCCTTTGCTTAGCAACTGTACTCATATGGTCTGTTATGGCATGTAAAGAGTGGTGGCTCCTCCGCTAAGGTGGAGGAGTGTCCCCTCACTGCTTCGCAGCAATGAAGTAAAGGAAACATAATATGATAATATCTCACGTTATTATCATTTTATGTTTCCTTCTGCTGCAGATTTGCGTTTGGGGTGGGGCTGCTCCGATGACAGTGGAGCAGGGGAGGAGTGGTTTTCCCACTCCAAAGTGCACATGACTGTTTGGCTGGCCCTCTCGGGCCGGCTAAACATTCACACACAGTTCGCATCTTCTCCATGCAGGCTGCATTACAGCCTGCATGGAGAACATGCCCAGGCCCCCATTCCCTGGCTGAGCGTCGATCCATGAGCACTGTGGATCGACGCTCAGCCAGGGAATTGCATTGCATTGCAGCATTGTGATTGGCTATTGGGAGGCTGGGAGCCGGGTGCTTCCTGCATCCTGCTGCGGGACCGGAGTCAGGAATAACAGGACGGAGGAGAGGCAGGAGCCGGCCGGCCATCACAGGTAAGTGTTTTTTTATATTTTTTTTATTTTTCCTGTCTCCCCCTGCCCCCTCTCTACCACCCGAGCCCGGTAGCAGCTGCTACTGCATGTAACTTACTGCCACACACTAGGTGGTTGTTCATGGTTGTCGAGGACTAGCTAATTTGTCTTTCAATGTCCTTTTTTGTGAAGCATGAGGCACACCAGGAGCAGTTTCTCTGTTTTATAGTTACTGGTCATGGTGCTGACAGATTCCCTAATGCAGACACTTGAATCTTCATTAACGTGTATGGCTGTGTGCATAACTCACCAAGCAGGATAGTATTCCTATAGTTGCACATGAGTTCCATCCATTAAGTCCACCTAGATTTTTTCTTGTACACTACCCAGTTTTTAGGTCGAGTGAACAGCGCTTGCGCTGTTGCTTAGCGACCTATTGTGAGGGTTTGTGGAGTTGAATTCCACCCACTTGTTGCCCTTACTTTTTATTTGTCAGTGTCACTGTCCTTTGAAAATTCTCGCTTCCTACTGGGCAATTGTTCCTCTTTTCCCTCCTTTCTATTTCCGCTTTCCAGCTATGGAGCATCAGCTGAGTACTATCTCTCTACGCTGTGAGTGTGAAAGTATTCCTCTGAGGACTACTTTTTTTTCCTGGGTCAAGTTACGTATGTAGACAAGGCACCACGCTTTCACTTTCAATATGGGGGCCGCCCGCTTTTACTTGCTTCCGCAAACGTTCTTTTTTTTAATTTTCAAGCGCTACTGTCTGCTTGTTTTTTTTATGTATCTACTGTTGCTTCCGTATATTGCCTGAAATACACCTCCTTCTTAACTCTGCTTTCACCCACTCTCGCACGAGCGACATTTATCGTTTGTCCCTCCCCCTTTTCTATTGGCCCTTTGCCCTGCTACACTCTTGGCTATGCCCAGGCATGTGTACTTCGTGTTTCCCCAGACCTGTCCCTCTGGGACAGGCCAGCGTTATGGCACGTTCCCACAGAGCAGGGGGCGGTGCTCGTGGATTAGGCGTCTCCTCTGTAGCAGAGCATGGCTCGGGATCGGCCACCTCCCTCAGACTGTCTACAGTCTGGTAAGCGCTGCTCTCCGGTACTGAGGCTTCTTTAAGTGGGCTCCCGTGTCATGGGTGTGGCTGAGGGGGTCTTGTATTCCGTTGCAAGTGGAATGTGCTAATGGGAACTGCCTGCATTTTTTAACATGATGAGATCAGGGAGAGGTTGTGGACGTAGGGCCAGAGCTGCCAACTTTGGAGCTGGGGAACCAGGTTCGAGCCTCGGCGTCAGCTCAGCTTCCTATGAGTCTGGGCAAATCACTTAATCTCCCTCTGCCTACCAAAAAAAAATGAATGTGTCCTTGTGTAACGTAACTGGTGCTCGTGTAATGCACTCTAATACCTTCGGGTCAAGTTTGCGCTATATAAAACTGCACAAAAAAAAAAAGAGAGAGTTCCTAAGCCTGATCGCCCATGCCGAGAAAGCTTTAGCCGCTTTTTTGGTTTTTGCAGATTTATATAGCACAAACTCGAGCCGAAGGTATAGGAGCGCTTTTGTGAGAAGTTGGCCTGGTATATGCTGTCCACTAATTAAAGTGGGCACCTTGCACCAGTCCAAACAGCCCTTATGGTGATTAGGGTAAAGATAACCTTTATAAAAAGCTATCATAGTGGTAGCTATGGAGAGCAGCCTTCAGGCTAAGTCTTGAAGGAATGTTAAGCAGCTTGTTTTACCAGAATGCAACCTTATAGTATTGGTTAAATGAAAGGGAAACCACACAGTAGTTATAAAAATATGTATTTATTATATATAACACTCTCTAGTATCCTCTACATGAGGATTGAACACAAATCAAATAATACAGTTGCAGAGAATCAAACGTAAGTAGCACAATACACAGTGGGCTCCAGGGGAGACCAAACCATATACTAAGTAAGTGGTATAAGAACCACCACTCCAGACTAGACCTAGTCTAGAAGGTGTAGAATCACTGGGACCCCAAGGAACCACCCAAGGTGAGTGAGTAGGGGCCCCACGGAGGACGGGTGCAGAGTGAGAACACGACCGTGGGGTCCGTACAATTCAATGGGAAAGTCGCTGTTGGAAAATCAGAGATTAAGGACCCTTCCCAGCAGATTACGGAGACAACCCTTGGAACTTAAGAGTTTGGAGAGCCACCCCACCCGTGGATACCCTTGTACCAGAGTTACTTATCCCAGAGGAGCCGGGTGCATAGGTACGAAGTGGCATCGGAAACCCTTGTCGTTCTCTATGGATGTCGACAAAGAAATGCTGCTGCTGGAAGTAAGAAAAGTGTCCGGTGGAATCCAAATGTGGATTCTAGATGAGAAGAACCTGAAAACAGAGGGGACAGAGTCTGGGTCACTTTGGAGTGACCAGGGGCTCGGTAGACGAATGCCCACCGATGTTGGGTGCTTCAGGTGTGTTGACGGTGATCTTGACTCTTCAGCTGTGCGGACCAGGAGATGTCTTGGACAACCAGGAGCCGGATACGAGCTGTTCCATGAAGGATGTCATGTGCTGTGGTGTCGGTGTCCGGCGGGAGCACCAACAAGCCTTGGCTGCGGCAAACAACGTAGATGGTCAAATTCAGTGTCGATCTGGCCCAGCAAGGACCAGGAGACTCACCACAGCAAGGGGAGTCAGGGCAGGCCTGGAGCAACCAGGGGAGCCCAAATAAAGCAAAGTTGACCCTCAAGTGGACCCACAGGCCGAAGGCACAGGAGTCGCAAGGGGACCTCAGGTGGTTTCACAGGATACCAGCTAGCAGGGCACAGAGTGCGAGGATGCCGGAGTCCTTCTCAGAAGAGATATGCTGGGGTAAGGGCTAAAAATGGCCTAATGCACAGAATTGTTGCATGACAACAAGCATGTGCAGCTGCAAATGGACGCGGTGCACAGGGGTACAGGTTATGCAGTCCCCACAAGGGATATCTGCCTCAAACTTGATAAAAGGGCAGATCAACCTCAACGACCTTCAGGAACTTACCTCCTGTGTTACTGGAGCCTTCGGAGTCTGCAGGAGCTCAGGATCATCAGACCGGTCAGATGCGTTACGGTGCCTGCGTTTGCAGGGGAGTGACTCCTTCACCCCAAGGGAGATTCTTCTGTTGTCTTGGAGGTCCACAGGGTCCTGCATGGAGCCTGTATGGACCACAGACACTGGCGAGACTGGGGACGGCAAGGGAAGACGAAGTCGAGCCCAAGGGAGGTCCAGCGAAGTACAGCGTGTCCAGACGGTCGAAGTGTAGTGGTATCTTCTTGCAGAATCTTGTCCACGTAAAATCTAATGTCCTGTAGCCAGGTAACCCATTTTATACCCACGGGAGAGGGTTGGACAGACTCTAGGGACCCTCCCAGGGGAGGGACAGGACAGGGGGGAGGCTACTCCCATGTCCTTTGTCCAGTTTCGTGCCAGAGCAGGAGCAAATGGCTCCTAGAACTGGTTTGAGCTGGACATGCACAGGGACACCAAGTGTGCCCCTCGTGCGGACTTTCTGGCACTGAGACAGTGCCCCCACCCAGCCCCAATACACTAAATCCTGTCTGGAAGGTGGTAACACCTCCCTCTGACAGGATGTCTATTGTGCTGCCTTCCCCTGCTCGAGCTTGGCTCAGCATCAGGAGGGCAGACTCGTGTCTGTGGCTGGCAGCATCCATTTTGTGCTGTAAGGCTCGAGAAAGTTGGTACCGGTAGACTTAGGTACCCCAGAACCTCGGTTCTGAGGGGAGGAATCATACCTCCCACACCAGTTACTGGTGTGGAGGTATGATTCCAAGGTGTTTGACACCAAACACGACACACTTCATTGCAGTCGTTTTCGAGATAGCATTTACAGCGAGGTTATAATGCACCTCTACCTATATGTCTGGTAGTGTCACGTACAGCCCGGGAGAATGGTCTCTGAAGACTGCAGAGGGGCCCTGCTCATGCAGGAGCACCCTCTCACACAAAGCCCAGCACCCTGCCTTCAGGATTGTTGAGGCCTGCTATAGGGGTGTCTTACAAAGTTTTAAATGTAGTGATATATATAGATATAGTGAACCTATATCTAAAGTAAGTGGTGCAATCACCAGCTTACACAGGCTGCAGTAGAAGACCTGGGGGTCCATTTTGCATGGCCTCTCATGGGTGGCATAATACATGCTTCAGTCCATGGGAGGTCTCTGGGGTACCTATGCCCTGGGTACATGTGTACCATATACTAGGGACGGAGAAGGGTACCCCAGTATCCAATCTGGAGTTGTACCAAAGTACATACATTGCAATTTAAGGGAGAAAGGAGATAGGCTGGGGTCCTGAATGGCAGGTTCCCAGCCAGACTAGTCAAAACAGTGGGTGCAAAAAGTGGGGGTAACCATAAGAAGCAGATCCTACTTTCCTACACAACCCCCCAAACGAAAGGAGATGAGACTAACCTTGCCCAGTTGAGTCTTCATGTTCTAAGTGGAAATATCTGGAGAGTCCATCTGCATTGGCATGGTTACTCCCAGTCCTATGTTCCACTGTAGAGTGCATCCCCTGTAGGGAAATGGACCACCTCAAAAGTTTGGGGTTTTCACCCTTCATCTGTTTTAGCAGCAAGAGGGGGCTTGTGGTCAGTCTGAACAATGAAGTGAGTTCCAAACAAGTATGGCCTCAACTTTTTCAGAGCCCAAACCACAGCAAAGGCTTCCCTCTCAATAGCTGACCAACGTTTCTCTCTGGGGGTCAGCCTTCTGCTAATAAAAGCTTCTGGCTGATCCTGACCCTCTAATTCAATTGTGATAACACAGCCCATACCCCCAACTCAGATGCATCAGTTTGAACAATGAGTTGTTTGGAATAGTCAGGACTTTGCAGAATGGGAGCAGTGCACATGGCCTGCTTGAGGTCATCAAATGCCTTTTGACAGCTAACTGTCCACTGAACTTTCTTGGGCATTCTTTTAGAGGTAAGATCATTCAAGGGAGTCACTATGGACCCATAGTCCTATACAAATCTTCTGTAGTACCCAGTCAGGCCCAAGAAAGCTCTGACCTGAGTCTGGGTAGTTGGAGCAACCCATTCCATGATGGTCTGGATTTTGCTCTCCAATGGTTGCACATGGCCTCCACCCACAAGGTGGCCCAGGTATACAACCTGACTCTGCACTATCTGGCACTTAGTAGCCTTGATAGTGAGGCCTGCCTTTTGCAAGGCCTCCAAAACATTTCTCAGTTGGACCAGGTGATCCTCCCAGGTGGAACTAAAGACAGCAATATCATCTAGATAAGCTGCACTATAGTCTTCCAGGCCTGTGAGAACTTTATTCACCAACCTTTGAAATGTGGCAGGTGCATTCTTCAAACCAAAAGGCATCACCACAAATTGGTAGTGCCCACTAGGGGTTGAGAATGCTGTTTTTGGCTTGGCATCCTCAGCTAGTCTGATTTGCCAGTAGCAAGCAGTAAGGTCAAAAAAACTCAGAAACTTGGCTGAGGCCAAAGTATCTATGAGTTCATCTGCCCTTGGAATAGGATGAGCATCAGTCCTAGTGACTGCATTGAGTCCTCTGTAGTCAACACAAAACCTCATCTCTCTCTTACCATCCTTGGTGTGAGGTTTAGGTACCAAGACCACTGGACTAGCCCAAAGACTAGTTGAGGGCTCAATGACTCCCAATTCCAGCATCTTTTGGACCTCAGTCCTGATGCAGTCCCTGACATGGTCAGGTTGCCTGTAAATTTTGTTCTTCACAGGTAGGTTTTCACCTGTGTCCACTTCATGGGTACACCAGGTGGTCTGACTTGGAGTCAGTGAGAACATTTGCCTAAACTGATTGAGCACCTTCCTGCAATCAGACTGTTGCTGCTCAGTGAGGCTGCTTGCCAAAGCTACACCATCTACTGAGCCATCATCAGGGTTCAGTGAGAGGAGGTCAGGGAGTGGGTCACTCTCTTCCTCCTGTCCCTCATCAGTAGCCATGAGCAAGTCCATGTCTGCCCTGTCAACATAAGGCTTGAGCCTGTTTACATGGAGCACCCTGTGGGGGCTCCTGGGAGTGCCAAGGTCCACCAAGTAGGTGACCTCTCCCTTTTGCTCAAGTATGGTGTGGGGTCCACTCCACCTGTCTTGGAGAGCTGCTGGGGCCACAGGCTCCAACACCCACACCTTCTGTCCTGGCCGGTAAACAGTCAAGACAGCCTTTTGGTAATGCCAGGCTTTTTGCAATTCCTGGCTAGCCTCAAGGTTTTTGGATGCCTTCTTCATATACTCAGCCATCCTGGAGTGGAGACCAAGTACATAGTCCACAATATCCTGTTTAGGAGGTTTGAGAGGTAACTCCCATTCCTCCTTCACCAAACACAGTGGACCCCTAACTGGGTGACCAAACAAAAGTTCAAAAGGGCTGTAGTCAACCCCCTTCTGTGGCACCTCTCTGTAGGCAAAGAGAAGGCAGGGCAACAGAACATCCCATTTTCACCTGAGCTTTTCTAGGAGTCCCATTATCATGCCCTTTAAGGTTTTGTTGAACCTTTCAACTAACCCATTGCATTGAAGATGATAGGGTGTGGTAAACTTGTAGTTTACACCACACTCTTTCCACATTGCAGTTATGTAACTAGACATAAGGTTTGTACCTCTGTCTGCTAAGACCTCCTTAGGAAAACCCACCCTGGAGAAAATCCCCAGGAGGGCCCTTGCCACCACAGGTGCTGTGGTGGTCCTAAGGGGAATGGCTTCTGGATACCTGGTACCATGGTCCACCACCACCAGGATATAAGAATGTCCATATGCTGTTGGAGGGTTCATGGGACTAATTATGTAAATCCCAACCCTCTCAAAGGGAACCCCCACCACAGGTAGTGGTATCAGGGGGGCCTTTGTAGTACCACCTGCCTTACCACTGGCTTGGCAAGTGATACAAGAGCGACAAAACTCCTTGGTGTCCTCTGACATATGAGGCCAGTGAAAGTGAGGCACAAGTCTGTCCCAAGTCTTGCTTTGGCCTAAGTGTCCTGCTAGGGGAATGTCATGTGCTAGGGTGAGTAGGAAGCCCCTAAACTTCAGAGGTATAACCAACCTCCTGGTGGCACCAGGCTTGGGGTCTCTACCCTCTGAATATAGGAGTCCCTCATCCCAGTAGATCTTGTGAGACCCACTGACATTCCCTGCAGTCTCAGCAGCAGCTTGCTGTCTGAGGGGTTCAAGAGAGGAGTAGGTTTTCTGCTCCTGGCTCAGATCTGCCCTAGAAGGTCCCCCTGTCCCCAAAAACTCAACCTGATCAGGTTCAAGTTCATCTGAGACAGTTCCTTCCATAGGACTGGAGTCATCTTCCTCAAAAGACTGACCCTCACTCTGAGCCTGGGGGGAAGACAGCCTTACCCCTCCTGCTCCTCTTCTTGGAAGGCACCTGGTCCATCTTTTCAGGATCCAGGGCCTGTTCAGTGGCTCTCTGTTTGGCCTGTGACCTAGTCACAGCAAACACATCTGCAGTGATGTCCAACATTGCTGCATGAGTCTTGAGTTCCACTTCAGCCCAGGCTGAAGTTTCCAAATCATTGCCCAACAAGCATTCCACAGGGAGATCTGAACTTACCACAACCTTCTTAGGGCCAGTTACCCCTCCCCAGTTGAAATTAACAACTGCCAAGGAATGGTCTGTCCTGACATTGCTAGCATTGGTCACTTGGTACATCTCACCAAGTATGATCTGGTCAGGGTGCACAAGATCTTTTGTCACCATGGTGACACTTGCTCCTGTGTCCCTGTATGCCATGGCCTCCTTACCATTTATTATAGGCTGTTGTCTGTATTTGCCCAAGTTACTGGGACTAACAAATAAGGAGGCAATATCCATGCCTCCATCACAGACTAGACCAGCCTGAGTTGGAGTTCTGACTAGGCCAGAACCCACCGCAGAGCCCAAGGTTAACCCCACTATTCCCTTGTTCTGTGTACCACCTCTTGAAACTGTGCTAGGGGAGCAGTTGCCTTAGGGGCAGTGGTGGTAGGAGTAGAATCCTTGGCCCTTGGACAATTGCCATCTTTTGTCCAATGGGTCTTTTCCTTACATACATAACACCAAGTTTTCTTTTTGCCTTTTCCCTTGTTGGATGGTGGCCCCCCTCCCCCCCAGATGCAGGTTTTTGGGGCCCTGATGAAGACTTTTGATCTTTATTTTTGTCCCCACCCTTATCTGAGTTCTTAGAGTCTGGTTTCTTCTGGTCACCACCATTGGTCTGAGTTTTCTGCTTCACTCTGGTTCTGACCCACTTATCTGCCTTCTTTCCCAATTCTTGGGAGAAGTCAGATCAGAGTCAACCAAGCATTGATGCAACAACTGGTTCTGGCAATTATTAAGGATCTGCTCCCTCATAATCAAGTTGTACAATCCCTTGAAATCATTCACCTTGCTACCAAGTAACCAGCCTTCCAGAGCCTTAATGGCACAATCAACAAAGTCTACCCTGTCTTGAGTCTGTGCCTTCTGGGTGTCTCTAAACTTAATCCTGTATTGTTCAGTGGTTAAGCCAAACCCTTCAATGAGAGCACTCTTCAGGACTGAATAGTTGTCAGCATCCTCTTCTCTAACAGTGAGGAGCTTATCTCTACCTTCGTCAGCAAAGGAGAGCTACAAGATAGCTGCCCACTGCTCCTGTGGGACCTTCTGTACTTTACAGGCCCTCTCCAAAGCAGTTATCCATTTCTGGATGTCATCCCCTACATGGAAGGGAGGGACAATCTTGCTCAGGTTCCTATGATCAAAGGTGTGTTCCCTAACCCTAGGGACACTATTGCTGCCACCATGGGACTCTAGCCCCAATTTCTTTCTCGCCTTCTGGACTGCTAGGGACTCTTTATCCAGGGCCAATTGCTGTTGCCAGAGCCTAAGCTTAGCTTTCTCAAGCTCTAGAAATTGACACTCCCTGTCATAAGAGTTGTCCCTCTTGCTAGAAACAGAGGTCCCTACAGAATGTCTAGAATGATCTGACTCAGCAGAGGGAGACCTAGATCTCCTTGGTAAACTCTGCACTCTCCCTGGAGGAATAAAGTGATTGTCTTCTTGACCCTCTTCCTCTTCTTCCCCCTGGGGATCTGAGTTGTTCAGGGGTGGATCATTTTGATCCTCCTGTCCAGGGTTTGAGTCCAGGTCACAGAAGGTGTCCCCTCCTGACCTATCTTCTTCCCCTGTACCACCCACTCCGTCCTGCTCATCTGACCCAGGAGTCTTCCTAATGTCATCTAGCAGTAATGCATCAATAAGGCGTTGAGTGTTGGCACCTCTCCCTGTCTTCAGCTTCCTAGATACACACATGGCTTTTAATTCAGTGAATGTAAAGCCATCCTATTTAGTATGCAGGATGCCACCACTGGCATTCTCTTTAGAAGACATAACTAAGTGTGGTGTGGTGTAGGCACCTACCTAACCTAGTGGGAACTAAACTCTCTTAGGTTTGAGAAAGGGTGTGCTAGACCCTTGCCTTACCCAACCCCAAGTTCAGTAGAACTTACTATCTTAAGCCAGTATTATATGTTCCTAGATAATAGTGGTTTTTCAGTTAATCAATACAAAGATTTATCTAGTAAAACAATGCAGGCTTGAATCCCAACCGATGCACACCAATGTGAGAAGTTGGCCTGGTATATGCTGTCCACTAATTAACCCCTTCGCTGCTAGGCCTTTTCCCCCCCTGTGCTAAACCTTTTTTGGGCTATTTGGGGTAGTTTGCGCTTAGGCCCCTGTAACTTTTTGACCACATAAGGTATCCACGCCAACTTTGCGTCCTTTTCTTCCAACATCATGGGGATTCTAAAGGTACCCAGGGTTTGTGGATTCCCCTGGAGGGGACCCAGAAATTAGCCAAAATACAGCTAAATTTTTGTTTTTTGGGGAAAAATGGGAAAAAAGTGCTGCAAATGAAAGTGTCTGGGTTTTTCCCTGCAAATGGTATCAAAAAATGGTTTGTGGGGCTGAAATCAGCATTTTCCCAGCTTTTAGGGAATGACAGACTTTTGTCAGAAAACCAACATTTTTTACACAGTTTTGGCATTTTTCTGGGACATAGCCTATTTTTGCTATTTTTTGTGCTTTCAACCTCTTTCCAGTTAATGGTAGAAATGGGTATGAAAGCAATAATGGATCCTGGAAAGCTATACATTTTTGAAAGGTAGACACAATTCTGAATTCAGCAAGGGGTCATTTGTGTAGATCCTTAAAGGTTTCTTTATAGAAATTAACAGTTAAATATAGGAAAAATTGAAAATTAGTTGAAAAAAACAGCCTTTTGTGTCAACGTTTTCACCTGTAACTTCTTCTAATTATGACCGCTCTTTGAAAACAATATACCATTACATCCGCGGGACCTTACTGGTTGTGGAGATATATAGGACTTGTAGGTTCACCAAGAACCCGACGAACCCAGAGCCAAAAATTGAGCAGCGACTTGCAATGGTTTTTTATTATGTAGCGGGTATATAGCAATTAATCTGGGAAAATGTATACATGGAAAAATTGGTATGAAAGACACCTATGTATTTCTGAAATGGGAACAAAATATAGAGTTTAGAAACAGTAGATATTTGCACATTTCCGAAATTGGGAACACTCATACTACCATGAGAATTATCGGTCATTTTTCAAAATGACTTCTTTTTTACACATTGTCTTTCATTTGGAAGGCAGAAATGAATTGAAAGTCAATAGGTAATAACAGTTGCTTTAAAAATATGAATTACCCTAAGCCTCCCGATAAAAATGGTACCTCACTTGTGTGGGTAGGCATAGTGCCCACGACAGGAAACGGCTCAAAACGCAACGTGAACACACCACATTTTCACAATGAAAAATGACCCTTTTTTTGAAAAGTGCCTAGCTGTAGTTTTTTAATCCTAGCTCTGCCGGCACCAAGGGAAACCTAGCAAACCTATACATTTTTGAAAACTAGACACCCAGGGGAACACAGGATGGTGTGACTTGACTGGCTCTCACCAGATTCTGTTACCCAGAATCCCTTGCAAACCTAAAAAAATGTCCCCAAAACCACATTTTCCTCACATTTCTGTGGTGGAAAGTTCTGGAATCTGCGTGGATCCACAAATTTCCACCCACCCTGCATTCCCCAAAGTCTTCCGAGAAAAAAGGTACCTCACTTGCGTGGGTAGACCGAGTGCCCATGACAGGAAATGGCGCAAAATGCAACGTGGAAACACCACAATTTCACAGTGAAAAATGACCCTTTTTTGGCAAAGTGCCTAGCTGTAGTTTTTTAACCCTAGCTCTGCCGGAACCTAGGGAAACCTAGCAAACCTATACATTTTTGAAAACTAGACACCCAGGGGAATCCAGGATGGGGTGACTCGACTGCCTCCTGCCAGGTTCTGTTACCCAGAATCCCTTGCAAACCAAACAAATTGTCAAAAAAAAACACATTTCCCTCACATTTCTGTGGTGGAAAGTTCTGGAATCTGCGTGGATCCACAAATTTCCACCCACCCCGCGTTCCCCAAAGTCTTCCAAGAAACATGGTACCTCACTTGTGTGGGTAGGCCTAGTGCCCGCAACAGGAAACGGCGCAAAACGCAACGTGGACACACCACAATTTCACAGTGAAAAATGACCCTTTTTGGCAAAGTGCCTAGCTGTAGTTTTGAACCCTAGCTCTGCCGGCACCTAAGGAAACCTAGCAAACCTATACATTTTTGAAAACTAGACACCCAGGGGAATATAGGATGGGGTGACTTGACTGCCTCTCACCAGGTTCTGTTACCCAGAATCCCTTGCAAACCTAAATAATTGCCAAAAAAAACACATTTTCCTCACATTTCTGTGGTGGAAAGTTCTGGAATCTGCGTGGATCCACAAATTTCCACCCACCCCGTGTTTCCCAAAGTCTTCCGAGAAAAATGGTACCTCACTTGTGTGGGTAGGCCTAGTTCACACGACAGGAAACGGCGCAAAACGCAACGTGGACACAACACAATTTCACAGTGAAAAATGACCCTTTTTTGGCAAACTGACTAGCTGTAGTTTTTGAACCCTAGCTCTACCGGCACCTAGGGAAACCTAGCAATCCTATACATTTTTGAAAACTAGACACCCAGGGGAATCCAGGATGGGGTGACTCGACTGCCTCTCACCAGGTTCTGTTACCCAGAATCCCTTGCAAATCAAAAAAATTGCCAAAAAAAACAAATTTTCCTCACATTTCTGTGGTAGAAAGTTCTGGAATCTGCGTGGATCCACAAATTTCCACCCACCCCGCGTTCCCCAAAGTCTTCCGAGAAAAATGGTACCTCACTTGTGTGGGTAGGCCTAGTGCCTGCGACAGGAAACGGCGCAAAACGCAACGTGGACACACCACAATTTCACAGTGAAAAATGACCCTTTTTTGGCAAAGTGCCTAGCTGTAGTTTTTGAACCCTAGCTCTGACGGCACCTAGGGAAACCTAGCAAACCTATACATTTTTTAAAACTAGACACCCAGGGGAATCCAGGACGGGGTGACTCGACTGCCTCTCACCAGGTTCTGTTACCCAGAATCCCTTGCAAACCTAAAAAATTGCCAAAAAAAACACATTTTTCTCACATTTCTGTGGTGGAAAGTTCTGGAATCTGCGTGGATCCACAAATTTCCACCCACCCCGCCTTCCCCAAAGTCTTCTGAGAAAAATGGCACCTCACTTGTGTGGGTAGGCCAAGTGCCCGCGACAGGAAACTGCGCAAAACGCAACGTGGACACACCACAATTTCACAGTGAAAAATGACCCTTTTTTGGCAAAGTGCCTAGCTGTAGTTTTTGAACCCTAGCTCTGCCGGCACCTAGGGAAACCTAGCAAACCTATACATTTTTGAAAACTAGACACCCAGGGGAATCCAGGACGGGGTGACTCGACTGCCTCTCACCAGGTTCTGTTACCCAGAATCCCTTGCAAACCTAATAAATTGCCGAAAAAAACACATTTTCCTCACACTTCTGTGGTGGAAAGTTCTGGAATCTGCGTGGATCCACAAATTTCCACCCACTCCGCGTTCCCCAAAGTCTTCCGAGAAAAATGGTACCTCACTTGTGTGGGTAGGCCTAGTGCCCGCGACAGGAAACGGCGCAAAACGCAACGTGGACACACCACAATTTCACAGTGAAAAATGACCCTTTTTTGGCAAAGTGCCTAGCTGTAGTTTTTTAACCCTAGCTCTGCCGGCACCTAGGGAAACCTAGCAAACCTATACATTTTTGAGAACTAGACACCCAGGTGAATCCAGGACGGGGTGATTCGACTGCCTCTCACCAGGTTCTGTTACCCAGAATCCCTTGCAAACCTATACAATTGCCAAAAAAAACACATTTTCCTCAAATTTCTGTGGTGGAAAGTTCTGGAATCTGCGTGGATCCACAAATTTCCACCCAGCCCGCGTTTCCCAAAGTCTTCCGAGAAAAATGGTACCTCACTTGTGTGTGTAGGCCTAGTGCCTGCGACAGGAAACGGCGCAAAACGAACGTGGATATAACACAATTTCACAGTGAAAAATGACCCTTTTTTGGCAAACTGCCTAGCTGTAGTTTTTGAACCCTAGCTCTGCCGGCATCTAGGGAAACCTAGCAAACCTAAACATTTTTGAAAACTAGACACCCAGGGGAATCCAGGATGGGGTCACTCGACTGCCTCCCACCAAGTTCTGTTACCCAGAATCCCTTGCAAACCTAAAAAATTACCAAAAAAACCACATTTTCCTCACATTTCTGTGGTGGAAAGTTCTGGAATCTGCGTGGATCCACAAATTTCCAGCCACCCCGCG
The DNA here is from genome assembly GCA_963921515.1 of Calotriton arnoldi. NCBI lineage: Eukaryota > Metazoa > Chordata > Amphibia > Caudata > Salamandridae > Calotriton > Calotriton arnoldi. Next base: position 101,777 of record CAWUFW010010120.1, read on the forward strand.
TTCCCCAAAGTCTTCCGAGAAAAATGGTACCTCACTTGTGTGGGTAGGCCTAGTGCCCGCGACAGGAAACGGCACAAAATGCAACGTCGACACACCACAATTTCACAGTGAAAAATGACCCTTTTTTGGCAAAGTGCCTAGCTGTAGTTTTTGAACCCTAGCTCTGCCGGCACCTAGGGAAACCTAGCAAACCTATACATTTCTGAAAACTAGACACCCGGGGAATTCCAGGGAAGTATGGCTTGCGTGGATCCCCCAACGTTTCCTTACCCAGAATGCCTCACTCGTCTGGGAGGCCCAAGTACCTGCGACAGGCAAGGGCCCAAAACGTAGTGAGGTGACATCAAAATTGCCTATCACAAAACAACCTGGTTTTGCAAGGGGGCTCACCTGGGTTTTTGGCCCCGTGCTCGGCGGCCATCTAGGGAAACCTACCAAACCCACACATTTCTGAAAAGTAGACACCCGGGGGATTCCAGGGAGGTATGGCTTGCGTGGATCCCCCAACGTTTCCTTACCCAGAATCTCCTGCAAACCTCAAATTTAGCTGAAAAAAATCACTTTTTTCACACATTTTTGTGTGGGAAAGTTGTGGCATCACCGGGCTGACACAAATTTCCTACCACCCAGCATTCCCAGGGTCTCCCGATAAAAATGGTGCCTAACTCGTGTGGGAGGCCCAAGTACCCGCGACAGGCAAGGGCCCAAAACGTAGTGAGGCGACATGAAAATTGCCTATCACAAAACAACCTGGTTTTGCAAGGGGGGTCCCCTGGGTTTTTGGCCCCGTGCTCGGTGGCCATCTAGGGAAACCTACCAAACCCACACATTTCTGAAAAGTAGACCCCGGGTGATATCAGGAGGTATGGCTTGCGTGGATCCCCCAACGTTTCCTTACCCAGAATCCCCTGCAAACCTCAATTTTAGCTGAAAAAATCACTTTTTCACACATTTTGTGTGGGAAAGTTGTGGCATCACTGGGCTGACACAAATGTCCTACCACCCAGCGTTCCCCAGGGTCTCCCGATAAAAATGGTGCCTCACTCGTGTGGGAGACCCAAGTACCCGCGACAGGCAAGGGCCCAAAACGTAGTGAAGCGACATCAAAATTGCCTATCACAAAACAACCTGGTTTTGCAAGGGGGGTCACCTGGTTGGGATTCTGGGTAAGGAAACGTTGGGGGATCCACGCAAGCCATACCTCCTGGAATCCCCGGGTGTCTAGTTTTCAGAAATGTGTGGGTTTGGTAGGTTTCCCTAGATGGCCGCCGAGCACGGGGCCAAAAACAAAGGTGACCCCCTTGCAAAACCAGGTTGTTTTGAGATAGGCAATTTTGATGTCGCCTCACTACGTTTTGGGCCCTTGCCTGTCGCGGGTACTTGGGCCTCCCACACGAGTGAGGCACCATTTTTATCGGGAGACCCGGGGGAACTCTGGGTGGTAGGAAATTTGTGTCAGCCCAGTGATGTCACAACTTTCCCACACAAAAATGTGCAAAAAAAGTGATTTTTTCAGCTAAATTTGAGGTTTACAGGGGATTCTGGGTAAGGAAACGTTGGAGGATCCACGCAAGCCATACCTCCCTGGAATCCCCCGGGTGTCTAGTTTTCAGAAATGTGTGGGTTTGGTAGGTTTCCCTAGTTGGCCGCTGAGCACGGGGCCAAAAACAAAGGTGACCCCCCTTGCAAAACCAGGTTGTTTTGAGATAGGCAATTTTGATGTCGCCTCACTACGTTTTGGGCCCTTGCCTGTCGTGGGTACTTGGGCCTCCCACACGAGTGAGGCACCATTTTTATCGGGAGACCCGGGGGAACTCTGGGTGGTAGGAAATTTGTGTCAGCCCGGTGATGTCACAACTTTCCCACACAAAAATGTGCAAAAAAAGTGATTTTTTTCAGCTAAATTTGAGGTTTACAGGGGATTCTGGATAAGGAAACGTTGGGGGATCCACGCAAGCCATACCTCCCTGGAATCCCCCGGGTGTCTAGTTTTCAGAAATATGTGGGTTTGGTAGGTTTCCCTAGATGGCCGCCGAGCACGGGGCCAAAAACAAAGGTGACCCTCCTTGCAAAACCAGGTTGTTTTGAGATAGGCAATATTGATGTCGCCTCACTACGTTTTGGGCCCTTGCCTGTCCCGGGTACTTGGGCCTCCCACACGAGTGAGGCACCATTTTAATCGCGAGACCCTGGGGAACTCTGGGTGGTAGGAAATTTGGGTCAGCCCGGTGATACCACAACTTTCCCACACAAAAATGTGTGAAAAAAGTGATTTTTTTCAGCTAAAATTGAGGTTTGCAGGGGATTCTGGGTAAGGAAACTTTGGGGGATCCACGCAAGCCATACCTCCCTGGAATCCCCCAGGTGTCTAGTTTTTAAAAATGTGTGGGTTTTGTAGGTTTCCCTAGATGGCCGCCGAGCACGGGGCCAAAAACCCAGGTGACCCCCCTTGCAAAACCAGGTTGTTTTGTGATAGGCAATTTTGATGTCGCCTCACTAGGTTTTGGGCCCTTGCCTGTCGTGGGTACTTGGGCCTCCCACACGAGTGAGGCACTATTTTTATTGGGAGACCCGGGGGAACTCTGGGTGGTAGGAAATTTGTGTCAGCCCGGTGATGTCACAACTTTCCCACACAAAAATGTGCAAAAAAAGTGATTTTTTCAGCTAAATTTGAGGTTTACAGGGGATTCTGGGTAAGGAAACGTTGGGGGATCCACGCAAGCCATACCTCCCTGGAATTCCCCAGGTGTCTAGTTTTCAGAAATGTGTGGGTTTGGTAGGTTTCCCTAGATGGCCGCCGAGCACGGGGCCAAAAACAAAGGTGACCCCCCTTGCAAAACCAGGTTGTTTTGAGATAGGCAATTTTGATGTCGCCTCACTACGTTTTGGGCCCTTGCCTGTCGCGGGAACTTGGGCCTCCCACATGAGTGAGGTACCATTTCTATTGGAATACTTGGAGAAAGGCGGGGGATAGGAAAGTTGTTGTTTCTTTCTGCAGCGTGAAAATTTTGGCACAATAATGCAAGGAAAACGTGACAGACATTTTGAGGTTTGCAGGACATTGTGGGTAAGATAACGTGTTGGTATCCTCAAGAGAGACATCACCATGTACTCCCATGGGTGTTTAGTTTACGACAATATCTACAGTTGGTAGGTTATTCTTAGATGGAATGTACACCTTAGCAGAGAGACTAAAAAGACAAAGATTCCTGCACATCCATCTATTCCTCAGGCACACACACATACTGGTTGGATTTGGCACGAGGGCGAGTGATGGTTCAGTATATAAAATTTTATTAACAAGAGATTTCCCAAAAATGAAATGCACTGTCAATAATTAAACGGACAAAAACTTGAACCAGTGACTCGCGCTCGTGAGCTGTAAAGCCACGGCAAGGCACCAACCGCTTTACAGGCCATTCACACACCTTTCATACGTGATACACACGAGACCATTCACACCACCAGGCACGAAACCAACACATTACAACAGTCACAAAAAGGGACAAGGTACACCCTGCTTGAGAAAGACAGAAAAGACAAATATTTCTGCACAACCACCTATTCTTCAAGCACACAGACATACTGGTTGGATTTGGCACGAGGGTGAGTGATGGTTCAGTATATACAGTTGTATTAACCAGAGATTTCACAAAAATGAAATGCACTGTTAATAATTGAAAGGACGAGAAACTGAACCATTGACTCACAGCTCGTGAGCTGTAAAGCCACGACAAGGCACCAACCTCTTTACAGGCCATTCATACACCTTTCATACGTGTGACACATACAAAACCATTCACACCGCCAGCCGCGGGCCCAGCACATTACAACACTCACACCAGCAGACAGCGCCATTCAAGGGCCCATCACTTTCACACGCCCACATTCCTGACACAGCAACCACACCAGCTCAAGGATTGCGTGGAGTGGCGTTTAGCCTGCAGTGTGTGTAGTGACCAGCAGCAAGTCACTACTCACACACCGCCAGCCGAGCGCCAGTCCACGCACACCGCCAGCCAAGCACCAGTCCACCCACACCACCAGCCAAGCGCCAGTCCATGCACACCGCCAGCCAAGCGCCAGTCCACGCACACCGCCAGCCAAGCGCCAGTCCACGCACATCGCCAGCCAAGCACCAATCCACGCACACCGCCAGCCAAGCACCAATCCACGCACACCACCAGCCAAGCGCCAATCCACGCGCACCGCCAACAAAGCACCAGACCACGCACACCGCCAGCCAAGCGCCAGTCCACGCACACCGCCAGCCAAGCGCCAGTCCACGCACACCGCCAGCCAAGCGCCAGTCCATGCACACCGCCAACCAAGCGCCAGTCCACGCACACTGCCAGCCAAGCGCCAGTCCACGCACACCACCAGCCAAGCGCCAGTCCACGCACACCACCAGCCAAGCGCCAGCCTACACACACCGCCATCACATTTAGGATTTTTTTATACAAAAAAGAAAACACAAACAAATTGCAAATAGATACAAATCTACTAACACAAAATCTGAAACTAAATACATTGCACTAATGCCAACCTTGAAACAGAACAAAACATTTTAAACAATACAGACCAGGCACTTCACTTTACCACTCATGGATGCTCCCAATAATTCTTTTGCGTGTGGTACGTTCTAAAACAAGCAGGCACACACAGCCCAGGGTTAGAAGGACACTCGGGGCAGTACATATGAGTCTCCTTCCGCGTACCTCTTCGCCAACAGACTCTACATCTCCTAGTGGGAAAGTCTTTTGAGGGTGTGGAAGGAATGTGATCAGGAAAGTGGCGATCTTTCAATCGAGCCACATCCTCCACCACTCCAACTCTAGGAACACTTGCCTGTTCCACAACAACAAGGCTGCCTATCACAGACTGCTGAAACTGAACAAAAGTCAACTTTGACGCAGGAGAACACTCCTTGAACACAACAAAAGCATTGAAAGTTGCTAAATTGAAGAGATGGATGGCCAACTTCTTATACCAAACGTAAGCCTTACTAATAGCAGTGTAAGGTTCCAACCTCTGATCTACTCTATCAACACCACCCATGTGCTTATTGTAATCTAAAATGCACACAGGTTTGCGCACTTCAGCAATCTGGCCCCAAACAGCCACTGCTGAAGTACTCTCATCATGGATGGTAGTCAGCATGTACACATCCCTCCTGTCCACAAATTTCACAGCTAGTAGTTCATCACTACGCAAGGAACTGCACTGTCCCCTGAAGTTTTTTGCAAACAAGCTCTTTTGGATAACCTTTACGGTTAGAGCGGATTGTGCCACAAGCAAAAGTGTCCACTTTGAACAATTCCTTAAACAATTGCACAGCAGTGTAGAAGTTATCAACGTACAAATGGTGGCCTCTGTTAAACAGTCCTCTAGCAAGATCCCACACAATTTTCTCTGAAACTCCAAAAGTGGACGGACAACCAGGGGGGTCAATAGTGGAATCCCTACCAGTGTACGCACGGAAATTAAAAACATATCCTGTCCTACTCTCAGACAACATATACAGCTTAATTCCATAGCGTGCCCTCTTGCTAGGAATGTACTGCCTAAAAACCAAACGCCACTTGAACAGGACCAAAGACTCATCAATAGATATTTCTTTCCCTGGAGTATAGATCTCTGAAAATCGATCTACAAAGTGATCAAGAACAGGCCGAATCTTAAAAGACGGTCACAGTCAGGGTGATCTCGTGCCAACGCCAAAGCATTATCAACAAAATGCAGCATCCGAAGCAAAAGTAAATACCGATCACGAGTCATAATTGCAGGTAATATGGCCGTTGCCATCAAGGGACTGGTAGACCAATATGAAGCCATGGACGGCTTCCTTATCAAACCCATCAATAAAGTCAAACCCAAAAACTTCTTCATCTCTTCCAGATTTGTGGGAGTCCACTGGGTAGCTCTAGAGTGGGCCTAAGTTTGTCACTGTTGTCCCTCAAAAACTGTTCAGCATACAAATTAGTCTGCTCAACAATCTCACCCAAAAATACATCATCCATAAAGAACTGAAAAAACTGTATAGGCAAAAAATGTTCACAATCCACTCTACACCCTGCATCACCACTAAAGGCAGGCAACACCGGCTGCACCATGTTTGGATCAACCCAGAGTCCCGCACTTCCAGTAGGAAGCCTAGCAGCCTCAGGCTGCAATCCAGATGCCTCTTGCACCATCGGCACAGCAGCATCCTCCTCTAAAACAGGCACTTCATCCGCACTGAGAGTACCTTCATCATCTGATGATTCCATGTGGAGAGAAAACTCACTGCCAGAATCTTCCCCTCCCTCCTCTCCCTCAGACGCACTGTCAGTCTCATAATCCTGCTCAGAGGAAGATTCAAGAAGCATACCAACCACCTGCTGAGCAGTCATTCTACGGCTAGCCATAATGCTTACTAATAAAGGTAACTTGTCAAACAAGTCAACAACAACAAACCCTTTGTAAAAAAGAAATAAACAAAATGTAGCTTTATCACAAAGACCTATATACTCCAACACTATACCACTCACTTGACAGAAGCAGCTAGACTCACCACCACCTACTCTGCACAGACACAGTAAGGATCAACAATATCCCACTAAAAAGAAAAAGAAAAAAATTACACATAAGACAATGCAAAACACATCGCAAAGAATTTCATGCTCTGAACACTAACAAATATGCTGCCATTATGGCACCACTTACAAAAAATTCATTCATGCATGACAATAATACTCATTTGGAGTAAACACAACAAAAATGTTTTTCTTACCAAATAAATGCAATTACGCAAAACTGCAGAACAACCACTGCCAAAACCGCAAACAGGAATCAAAAGCTTTACACTAGAATAAAAAGGAGAAAATAAACCATTACAATCACATATTCAAATAATGCACCAGTCCACACACAATCCACCACCTAAGCTAAGGGGTAGGTGGGCCTATGAGTATAAATAAAATATTCACCCCTGTAAAAGGGGAGCAACCCTTGCCCTTGAGGCCACTCCCCAATTCAAAACTTTAAAAACCCCTGTTGTCTAGTGGCTTCTGCCCCCCTTGGGGCAGATGGGCCTAAAAACATACTGCTGATCTGCCACCCAAAGAGGACAGAAATGGCCACAATCATCCTCCCATAAAGGGAGCGACCCTTGCCCAAGGGGTCACTCTCCCCCAAAAATCCCTGGTGGGCTAGTGGGCCCTAGATAAAAAAAGGCGAGATCTGCCCCCCCAATGGGGGCAGACAGCCAAAAACATAGCCCCGAAGGGAGTGACCCTTGCCCAAGGGGCCACTCCCACAAAGTATTCAATGGTGGTCCAGTGGGCCACTGTAAAAAAATGGCGAAATCTCACTGTAAAAAAAAATGGCGAAATCTGCCCCCGGGGGCAGACAAAGCCAAAAACATTGCCCCCATAAGGGGAGCGACCCTTGCCCAAGGGGCCACTCCCCACAAACAAATCCCTGGTGGTCTAGTGGGCCAAACATAGGGAGACACAGCCCCCAAAGGAGAGCGACCCTTGCCCAAGGGGTCACTCTCCCAAAAACAATTCCCTGGTGGCCTAGTGGGCCCTAGATTAAAAAAAAGGCAAGATCTACCCCCCCCCATGGGGGCAGACAGGCAAAAACATTGCCCCATAAGGGGAGTGACCCTTGCCCAAGGGGCCACTCCCCACAAACAAATCCCTGGTGGTCTAGTGGGCCAAATATGGGGAGAGACAGCCCCCAAGGGAGAGAGACCCTTGCCCAAGGTGTCACGCTCCAAAAAAAAAAAAAACCTGGTGGCCTAGTGGGCCCTAGATAACAAACAGGCAAGATCTGCCCCCCCCCCCATGGGGACAGACAGCCATAAACATACCCCCAAAGGGAGTGACCCTTGCCCAAGGGGCCACTCCCCACACAAAACGGACTCTTGGTCCAATGGGCCAATTTTTTTTTAAATTATGCAAAAATCTGCCCCTCCAGGGGGGCAGACAAAGTTATTTAATTATGCCCCCAATAAGGGGAGCGACCCTTGCCTAAGGGGCCGCTCCCCGCACGCAGTATTGCCCTTTAAATAGAAAAAATAAAAAAATCCCTGGCGCTAGTGGGCATTCCTGCTGCACGATCGCACGATCGTGCAGCAGGAATGCACAAAAGAGGCATCGGGGGAAAGGAAAACCCTTTCCTTTCCCCCGATGCCTCTTTTGGAGAAATCCCCCCTCCCCAGCGACAAAACTTACCTGTTTGTTCCCCGATGCGCTGGAAGCAAATGGCTTCCTGCGCGTCGGGGAACAAAGGGAAACCTCCAATGACATCAGCGCGCCTCGCGCGCTGATGTCATTGATGACGCGGAGGGGGGTCGGGGGGAGGCAGGGGAAGGGCTTCCCCTGCCTTCCCCGGTACAAACCCGACAATCGGCGTCCCACGGGGGGGGAGCGCCAGCGCTTCCCCCGTGGGTGGGTGCCATGACGGCCTGGAGCCGTCATGAGCACACACCCACTGGGTTAAAGTGGGCACCTTGCACCAGTCCAAACAGCCCTTATGGTGATTAGGTTAAAGATAACCTTTATAGAAAGCTATCCTAGTGGTAGCTATGGAGAGCATCCTTCAGGCTAAGTCTTGAAGGAATGTTAAGCAGCTTGGTTTACCAGAATGCAACCTTATAGTATTGGTTAAATGAAAGGGAAACCACACAGTAGTTATAAAAATATGTATTTATTATATATAACACTCTCTAGTATCCTCTAAACGAGGATTGAACACAAATCAAATAATACAGTTGCAGAGCATCAAACGTAAGTAGCACAATACACAGTGGGCTCCAGGGGGAGACCAAACCATATACTAAGTAAGTGGTATAAGAACCACGACTCGGGACTAGACCTAGTCTAGAAGGTGTAGAATTGCTGGGACCCCAAGGAACCACCCAAGGTGAGTGAGTAGGGGCCCCATGGAGGACGGGTGCAGAGTGAGAACACGCCTGCGTGCTCAGTACAGTTCAATGGGAAAGTTGCGGTTGGAAAATCAGAGATTAAGGACCGTTTCCAGCAGATTACTGAGACAACCCTTGGAACTTAAGAGTTTGGAGAGCCACCCCACCCGTGGATACTCTTGTACCAGAGTTACCTATCCCAGAGAAGCCGGGTGCACAGGTACGAAGTGGCGTCGGAAACTCTCGTCGTTCTCTATGGATGTCGACAAAGAAATGCTGTTGCTGGAAGTAAGAAAAGTGTTCGGTGGAATCCAAATGTGGATTCTAGATGAGAAGAACCTGAAAGCAGAGGGGACAGAGTCTGGGTCACTTTGGAGTGACCAGGGGCTCGGTAGACGAATGCCCACCGATGTAGGGTGCTTCAGGTGTGTTGACGGTGATCTTGACTCTTCAGCTGTGCGGACCAGGAGACGTCTTCGACAACCAGGAGCCGGATATGAGCTGTCCCACAAAGGATGTTGAGTGCTGAGGAGTCGGTGTCCAGCGGGAGCACCAACAAGCCTTGGCAGCGACAAACAACGTAGATGGTCAAATTCAGTGTCGATCTGGCCCAGCAAGGACCATGAGACTCACCACAGTAAGGGGAGTCAGGGCAGGCCTGGCGCAACCAGGGGAGCCCAAATAAAGCAAAGTTGACCCTCAAGTGGACCCACAGGCCGAAGGCACAGGAGTTGCGAGGGGACCTCAGGCAGTTTCACAGGATACCAACTAGCAGGGCACAGAGTGCGAGGATGCCAGAGTCCTTCTCAGAAAATATGCGCTGGGGTCAGGGCTACAAATGGCCCAATGCACGGAATTGTTGCATGACAACAAGCATGTGCAGCTGCAAATGGACAGGGGTATGGGTTATGTGGTCCCCACGAGGGATATCTGCCTCAAACTCGGTAAGAGGGCAGCTCGACCTCCGCGACCTTCAGGAACCCACCTCCTGTGTTGCTGGAGCCTTCGGAGTCCGCAGGAGCTCAGGATCAGCAGACCGGTCAGATGCGTTACGGTGCCTGCGTTTGCAGGGGAGTGACTCCTTCACCCCAAGGGAGATTCTTCTGTTGTCTTGGACGTCCACAGGGTCCTGCACGGAGCCTGTATGGATCATGGACACTGGCGAGACTGGGGACGGCAAGGGGAGACAAAGTCAAGCCCAAGGGAGGTCCAGCATGTCCAGACGGTCGAAGTGTAGTGGTATCTTGCAGAATCTTGTCCAAGTAAATCTAATGTCCTGTAGCCAGGTAACCCATTTTATACCCACGGGAGAGGGTTGGACAGACTCTAGAGACCCTCCTAGGGGAGGGACAGGACAGGGGGGAGGCTACTCCCATGTCCTTTGTCCAGTTTCGCGCCAGAGCAGGAGCAAATGGCTCCTAGAACTGGTTTGAGCTGGACTATACACAGGGACACCAAGTGTGCCCCTCGTGCAGACTTTCTGGCACTGAGACAGTGCCCCCACCCAGCCCAATACACTAAATCCTGTCTGGAAGGTGGTAACACCTCCCTGTGACAGGATGCCTATTGTGCTGCCTTCCCCTGCTCGAGCTTGGCTCAGCAGCAGGAGGGCAGACTCGTGTCTGTGGCTGGCAGCATCCATTTTGTGCTGTAAGGCTCGAGAAAGTTGGTACCGGTAGACTTAGGTACCCCCAGAACCTCAGTTCTGAGGGGAGGAATCATACCTCCCACACCAGTTACTGGTGTGGAGGTATGATTCCAAGGTGTTTGACACCAAACACGACACACTTCGTTGCAGTCATTTTCGAGATAGCATTTACCGCGAGATTATAATGCACCTCTACCTATATGTCTGGTAGTATCACATACAGCCCAGGAGAATGGTCTCCGAAGACTGCAGAGGGGCCCTGCTCATGCAGAAATACCCTCTCACGCAAAACCCAGCACCCTGCCTTCAGGATTGTTAAGGCCTGCTATAGGGGTGTCTTACAAAGTTTTTAGTGTAGTGATATATATAGATATAGTGAACCTATATCTAAAGTAAGTGGTGCAATCACCAGCTTACACAGGCTGCAGTAGCAGACCTGGGGGTCCATTTTGCCTGGCCTCTCATGGGTGGCATAATACATGCTTCAGTCCATGGGAGGCCTCTGGGGTACCTATGCCCTGGGTACATGTGTACCACATACTAGGGACTGATAAGGGTACCCCAGTATCCAATCTGGAGTTGTACCAAAGTACATACATTGCAATTTAAGGGAGAAAGCAGATAGGCTGGGGTCCTGAATAGCAGGATCCCAGCCAGACTAGTCAAAACAGTGGGTGCAAAAAGTGGGGGTAAGCATAAGAAGCAGATCCTACTTTCCTACAGCTTTACATGAGCACCAGTTACGTTACACAAGGACACATTCATTTCCTGACAGTGGTTGAAGATGTGCCAAATGGCTTGCTCTAAGGTAACTTGGGGCAAGGGATCAACTAAATTTGGCAGACCTGGTCGAGTGAATTGGGCATACTGCCATATGTACGATCACAGAGGTGTTTACCGTAACTCTTCATGACAGGGAGCTCGCCCAGCAGCGAGATGGGAGTATGACTCTATTTCTTGAGGCTAGTGAGCAGTTTTCCTGCTGACTCAAAAGCTGCACTTTTTCTGTAGTAAAGCCTAGCTTGAATTCAAGCATTGACTGCTGGGACATCATTATCGGAAACAGTGAAATGTAGAATGTCTTAGCACTTTTAAATAAGCACGTATGGTATTTCACTGGCGTGGTTAATCAACTGTGGGCGCCATGCTGCTTCTTGAGGGCTTGTGGCACAGTTATCTAAACTCTTCTTTCACCCTCCCGTGACGTAGATGTACATGTCTGGTGAAAGTAGACGTGGGTGTCAGCAGCATTGATGGCGCACACAGGCATAATTATACAGGTTTCCGTTTTGTCCGATTTCGGACCATTACTGCGGTGACATTGACATGAAGAATGCACATCCTTATAAACAACCAGTTAGCCCCTCCTAGTTTGGGGGTAGACTTGACCTAAAATAACTTGCGTATATAGCTCTGAATCCTTTTCAAATCTGCATAATTAGTTACCTCAAACAACTTTAGTGCTGCGCCAAAAAAGATCCTTTTTTTCCCCAAGTCCTCCAACAGTTTGTGTATCCTGCAAACAGTTGTGAAGTAATCACCACCGAACAGGTAATGGTGGGAAAACACAGTTTAATGACCGTCCGTCTCCACAGCCTCCAGGGAACTGTCACAGCAGCTCCTTCAATTCAAACAGTAACATTCCATAGCCCAATGGATGACATCACAGCTAGGCAAATAGAAACAGCTAAGCAGATTACTACAACATTTCCCTTCTTTCATAAAAAATTACAGAGGCAAAGGGAAAAGAATAAAAGGAACAGAAAAATACATTAAGGTGTTAAGATAAGTGATAAAAACAAAGAAGAAAAAGAGCAGGAAGAAATAAGACATATGTAGATCCATGAATAAGAACACAAATGAAACTAGGAGGCACTACAGATCCATGCGTTTAGGGGGACACTCCTCCTAAGACTCCTACGCACAATAGAAAAATTGGGTTTTGATGGACCTTGAGATGGACCCAACTCTCCATTCTTCTCCACACCACTCTCAAGTCTCATTTTGAGAACCAGTTCTTTGGGAATCTTGTAAACCCTAGAACAGTTCCACCAATGCTTCCCATTGACCCTGACAGCAAAACGTGAAATGGCATCTACCTTAACTGGGGTACTGAACTTGGACAATCCTTTTGGCACCTTAGTGGGAAGCTTGATTTTGACCCAATCGCCAACAGAAACTTTTGAATTAAACACATGTTTGTTCACATTTACAGAAACATCACATGTAGATTTGTTTACACTCAGATCAGAATCATGAGGAACAGCCAAAGGCTTGCTCGATGTTCCCACCTTTGAACTCAGACCCCACTGTCTCATCCAGGCAGGACACATGTCAAAAGTGGCAATTCTTCCACGCAGCAATTCAAATGGGCTTTTGCCCATGGCCTGGACAGGAGTAGTGCGGTGCGCCCATAACATACTGTGGACAGCTTTCTTAATGTCAACACCATTAGATAAAGCCCACTGCACACACTCAACCAGGATGCGATTCATGCGCTCAATGAAACCATTGGCCTGGGGATGATATAAAGCCACACGGCGGTGTAGAATGCCAGACTGAAATAAAAATTCTGTCATCTCTTTAGAAGTAAATTGCACCCCATTATCTGAGACAATCTCCTTGTGAAAGCCTTCCCTAGAGAACAAACTTTGAAAAAAACGAATGACCTCCATAGTGTTGGGATCAACCATAAAATGAACTTCCCACCACTTGCTATGATAGTCAGCTACAACCAACGCAAACTTGTATCTCCGGGGAAGAGCATTAAAAGGCCCAACAAAATCTACCGCTAACTTCATCCACGGTTCACTGGGAGGTGCAACCACTTGTACAGGGGGAGTGGAAATCTTGATAACCTTGTCGCTCGAGCAACAAATAATACACTCCTTAACGACCTCGTCAATCTGCCTGTCCATTGAAGGCCACCAATATATAGAGCGAATTCTTCTCTTAGTGCTAGTTTGTCCCAAATGACCTTCATGGCCCAAAGTGATGATGCGTGACCTCAAGGATTCCGGTGGAACAAACTTGTCACCACGTAAAATTAACTCCCCACCCTCCAATGTAAGCTCAATGGAAATCTTGGAATAGGGTTGAAGTTCAGCATCAAGATGCTTCTCCTTAGGCCAGCCTAAAACAATGTGTTCTTTCACTCTCTTTAAAACAGAATCAGTTTGCATAGCTTCAAACCACTCTTTCTCTGAAAAACCTCCCACACCACAAACATCAACTGCTGCAATCAAACATTCTTCATCGTCGTCACCCTGACATAATTCCTCTTGAGTAAGAGGAAGAGGTGATCTTGACAGAAAATCTGCCCTGATATTCCTCGCACCTGGTATGTGTGCAACTTCAAAATTGTATTGCAGCAGCTTCGAACTCAATCTCGCTATCCTTGGAGTATGTTCTTTAACAATATGACCATTGAGAATAGGAATGAGAGGCTTGTGATCAGTAAGTAATTTGAAAGACTTACCCCAAAGAAAACACTTAAACCTTTCAACCGCCCAGCAACAGGCCAATAACTCTCTTTCTATGACCGAGTAATTTTTCTCACTAGGTCGCAAAGCTCGAGAAACAAACCCAATAGTATGCTCCTTACCATGTTTCACTTGAGTAATCATGCCACCCAAACCATCAAGACTAGCATCAACCGATACAATACATTGTACAAGAGGATCAAAAGGTGTAAGCACCTTGCACGTACCTAACTCTTCCTTGATGCGAAGAAACTCATCTTGACACACCTTATCCCACACAAAAACAACTTTTCTCTTGAGAAGCTCACGTAAATGAACAGTCTTGGCAGCAAAATTGGGGATGAATTTAGAATAAAACTCACACACACCCAGGAAAGAAGAAACATGTTCTTTTGATTCAGGACAGGGAGCATTCCGGATAGCCTCAATCAGCCCTTCTCTAGGTTGAATACCTTGACCTGAAATACAATGTCCCAGGTATTCAATGGACTCCTGTCCAAACACACATTTTCGCTTGTTAGCAACAATACCTTTAGCCTGTAACCTTTGTAGAACTTTTGTAAGTTGTCTGTCATGTGAATCTCTACACCTCCCAGCGACCAGAATGTCGTCTTGAAAGACCACTGTGTCCTCCAGCCCCTCCAGAACACTCTCCATGATACGTTGAAAGGCTGAAGCAGCAGATGCAAGCCCAAAAGGCATACGCCTAAATTGAAATGTGCCAATAGGCGAAACAAAAGCAGTCACATGCTTACAACTTGGATCCAACTCCACCTGATGGTAGGCAGATGAAAGATCAATTTTTGAAAAAAACTTGCATCCGTCAAATTTCCCAAGAATGTCATCAATACGGGGAAGAGGATGGGAGTCCACCCAAATCTCTTTATTGAGACTGCGCAAATCAATGCACACTCTCAAACTTTGGTCCTTCTTACGGGCGACAACCAATGGAGACAACCATAAGGACGACTCCACCGGTTCAATAACACCAGACTCACATAACCTTTTAAGTTCACACGACAGATCATCTCTCACACTATACGGCACGTTGCGCAGTTTGTGCTTCACAGGGGTAGCCTGATCTTTCACTTTAATACGGTGCTTAAACCCTTTAATGCTCCCCAAACCATCGGCAAACACACTCTTGAACTTATCACACCACTCCATCACACACTTAGGCTGCTGAGACTCATCCACCACTGAGACTTGCTCCTTAGTTCCTAGTCTAAGGGTCATACCAAATAAACCTTGGTGATACCACCCCAAAATATTAAGTCCTTTCTTTGCCACATAAACCTTCCCAAAAATGCGCCTCTCTTTGAAAATCAAGCTAGTCTCAAAAAAACCCTTAAGCTCAATTTTCCTACCCTCATAGGATACAGGACTTCTATCCGGTGGCTCAAGTGGCTTGTCCTCCCAAACACTCTCAAACAATTCTTCTGTGACCATAGTCATGCGTGCCCCAGAATCCACCAACAGTTGAATGGACTTCCCATCCACAATTATTTCCACGACTGGATCAACACACTCATCAGCATCATCTTTAACCACTACGATTAAATCCCTCAAGGAACTCACCAAATCATCCATTTGTTCAGCATTGTCTATATCCTCTCGAACAGAGTTAACAGGGTTGCCCTTTGACATACACATCTTCGCAAAATGCCCAAGTTTCCCGCATTTGCGACACGAAACATTCTTAGCTGGGCAAATGCGAGCGTTGGGATAATGCGAAGAAAAACCGCACTTTGTACACACATTCTTTTGAGGGTTGAACTTCTTCTCAGGTTTGTAAAATGTGTTTTTGTTTCCACGCATTACATTCACTTGTTTATCTGTAGGCTCCTTGTTTTCCTTTACTGCCCCAACATTCATCTTATCTGGTTTCAACTCTTTAGACGCTAACTGAGACAGTTCAATACTTTTAACAATAGTGATAGTCTCTTCTAACGATGGATTTTTTAACGTCAATAACTTCTCTTGCACTTTTTTATCTTTGGAATGTGCTACAACTTGATCTCTTATAAGTTGCGAGGTAAACTGTTCAAATTCACATTCAGATGCGAGAATGCGTAATGCGGCAACATAAGTTACAATACTTTCATCATTTTCCTGTTCTCTTGTAAAAAACTTATGCCTCGCTACAACCAAACTCCCTTCTACATCGAATTGCTTTTCTAACATGGCTACTGCTTGGTCAAACTCATTGAGAGGTTCTTCACCTTCGGGAACTTCCAGAGGGGGTAAATGTTCTAAAACAGCTTGCCCCTCTAAACCTAAGTTGTGTTCCAGAATGAATCTCCTACGTTCCGCACTGAATCTAAAACCCCCAAAGCTCCTAAATACTTTGTGAAAGCTCTGTACCAAACCTTCCATCGCACAGGAGGGTCTCCTGGAAGCTGTAAAAACGGTGGAGGTGCTTGAACACTCTGCATTTTGAATTGAACAAATGTTATAAAGTAAATGAAAACAAAATAGTAATGCTTAACTATCACCTTAAAGCCGTAGAGAGTAAGTAAATCCCTCAGGGTCACACAGTACACTCAATCAAAATATAATGAGAAGAGTAGCAAATACCTCTGAGTCATACACCAAATTACTGTAAAAACTAACAGTTGACTAGTGGAATAATTTGTTTTTTTTTTAAGACTGGGCAAATCAATAGTAATGCTATTGGATTAATACTGTTTTTTAAATAAACCAAACACTGTGAAGTAAAACAAAACGAAAGTACTTTAAAACTGTTGCTCGAAACGAAAATACTTGAAAACTGCTGCTCCTTGACAAAACAAACACCAGAGAAATGTTCGAAAGCGGTAGACACTCCACTCCTCTTAACCCCGCATGATGGATGCCGTTGAGTTCAGTAAACAAAGAACTCCTCTTCAGCGCGAATTCTCCATATGCCAGAAGCTGGTTGCCAGGGATACCACACACTCGGAGAAGTCCTCACCAGCACGAAATGCGTCCTACGTCATACGCTGGTTGTCATGGAAACTCCGCACACAAACGGAACTGTTCTAAACCAATGCTGTGCAAGTCACACTTGACACGTCAGATAGCGATCATTCTGATACGTCATCACTTGGAGCAGGTTCGCCAAGGAGAAGGTCAGATTCACTCCGGACACCCACAGACAAAAGTACCTGAGCAGCACGCCACTCCGCTCCCACCACTCAAAGTCCAATGACCCTCAGGGGACGCAGGTGATGTCCGAGGAAGTCGCGCACTAGAAAAGTATGTCTTGCACGATGTCCCAGGATATTTGCAGGAGAAGGGCTCACTTCACACCGGAGAAGAGCTCACCTCACACCAAGACCGACGGAGAAGGGCTCACTTCACACCGGAGAAGGGCTCACCTCACACCAGGACCGACGTCCCACTGATGTCTCAAGAAAGGTGAACACCGCCAGGGAATGACTTGTAACACGGGAACCGTCACTCCTCCGCTGCCCTGATAGTCGCTACTCAGTATATGTTAACTGTCAGCCCACAGCTGACTCGAGAGCAGAAGCGCACTGTAACAAACGAGAGTGCTGCACACGTGGGTGGAGACGTCCGACGGTCAGACCACCTCGTCGACAAATTTGAAGTAATCACCACCGAACAGGTAATGGTGGGAAAACACAGTTTAATGACCGTCCGTCTCCACAGCCTCCAGGGAACTGTCACAGCAGCTCCTTCAATTCAAACAGTAACATTCCATAGCCCAATGGATGACATCACAGCTAGGCAAATAGATAACAGCTAAGCAGATTACTACAAGTTGTATTAATGGAAAGATCTTGAAAGATTGGGACTGCCCTCCCCAGGGGTCTACGAGAACCCAGGGAAGAAAACAGAGCCGCGAGTGAAGTGGGTGTAAATGTAATGTTTTGTGCCAGGGCATCCACACTTTGGTTTCTACAGTGGATTGCTAGGCATGGCTTCAAGGCACTTGCTTGTCACTCTTACGCTATTCTTTTCGATGCAGTGGCGTAAGGTACTAACTCGGCTGCCATATATTTGTAGAATGGGTGGATCTGCCAGGCTCTTGTGTCAAGGGGTCACGACGAATATTCAGTTCATATTCGCCCCTAATCAGTTCATACAGTTTAAGATTCTAGAACCCCTGCTTAGGAAAAGGGTTCGTTCAGAAGAGCTGGGGGTCTATCAGTGCAGCCTAGCAGTGCCACACTGTTGCACATGGTCACCCCTTAAACAAATGCAACGCCTACAGGTGAGGGTATTTGCATATAAGTTGGGTTCACTGAGTGATCTCGTGGCATAAGTGCTACCCTGGTAGTCTGACTTGTTTTCTGCACGAGGAAACCAGCTGATGCAGGCTCTACATGTTTGTTATACTGTGTTCCTAAAGTAGTAACCGACACGCTCAGCCATGGAGGAAAGCAAATCACTCACTGTATACATTTGCTGCCGATTCAGAAAACCTGCCAACTTCACAGTGTTACCAGTGCGATTACACAGGCGACTCACAAAACGTGCACAGTGTTTTATAATGTGGTAATTTGCATTGACATTTGGTAGTGCAGTCGTCTTTTAGCCCTTACTGTTTTATTGCACTCATTGGGCGCTTGGTTATAGCATTCATTATCTGGCATCACATTTGTAAGCTCTTAAAACCTTGCCTGCTGTTATAGTACCGTGTTCCGGTGCTTAAACTAGTCAGAATATGGAAGATATTCAAAGAATTGTGCATGTAAAAATACACGTTTGAAGTTGTGGGCCTAGAAGGATTGTCAAGATTGGTCCAATTTAAGTGCCAAATTTAAGAATTTTAAAATTATATATAAATAATATCCTTATCATACGAATAGTGGCATTGTGTATGGCTGTTCACTGGCTCGGAACCGGCCGTATGTGCTTGTCCAAGGATGAATCATGCAGTCTCTCCAGATTTCACCATTGGTTTTGTATCAGACTGGCAGTGATTTTGTGGACAAGTTCAGTGGCCCATCGTGGTCATGCAGCAGTGAACGTATGGTCTGTGGTAGGTTGTAGTTCATGCAAGCACATTTTAAAGTGACTGTAGATGTGATTTATTTGGTTGTCTACAGCACTTTCTAGACCAGCAAGACACTTGTCAAATGAGTATGCCCTTTAGCCCAGCACACTGAGAACATCAAACCAATTCCATTGTGTAATGTGTACAACACCTACTGCTCGTCAGACGTGCTGGTCGTCGGATTAAAAAGTGAATTTAAAACGTGCATGCAGTGCAAGCTTTAAATCTTGGAACTGGTGTTTTTCTGGAGGTGTATATGTTGATTCACACCAGTTTGAAGTAAATTCTGAAAGCTGAGGTCCATAATTGCATGCGTTGATACTTCGCTTCTTTCTCCATGACAGATGTTTTCTTCTGCAGGACCTAAAGTCAAGTATGCATCTCCCCAGCGCAAACTATGCATCCATCCACTCGCCCAGCGCTTGTCCATCCTTATGTTCTAGTTATCTGTATCTGTTGTCTGTGACATGTGCCTTGTTGGCCTCTGTGCACGGGTTTCTGACTAGACTGGGCTTTTGTAAGCCTGTTTTAGGCGCACCTGCTAGCTTGCCTTTCATTTTATTTTTTGCGCTTTGCGCATAAGTTCATTTTGGCATGTGTACGGATTCCTCTTTCTTTATGTCGGATGGACTGTTTGCATGAATACATTTTCGCCATTCACCACCCAAACACAAACCTATAGAATTTGTCAATTATAGTTTTTCTTTTCTAGGACTGAGTGGATAATGTGTAGCCTGTTGCCTTCAGAAGTTGGTTTTCAGGTCTGCAGTTAGCTAAGGCCTTTTGATTTTGCTCAAGTTATTTATTAAATCTACTTGAATTTAGGGGCTTTTAGCAAACCCTGTTCATCCAGTGGGTGGTGTTGTCATTAGCATTGTTTTCTCCCACTAAATCGTAGGGAAATAAATTAGCTAACTTCATTGTCAGCAATGGCATTCTGTTCTTTCACAAGGAGCACATGTGCACACAAAGTACTTCCATACAGTGCTATGAACTACGACATTGCTTTTTGAGGCCCACTTTTTAGGTCTCGCCTATGCAGCGATTGCGCTGTCTCTTTGAGACATGCTGTATTCAGGTATGGACTTGAAGCTCCGCCCATTTTCCACCCATCTTTTCAATAGGCTCCTCTTACTGTCTTTTGTAACTAGTGGCTTTTGATTCCTGAATAGGCTTAATAGTCCCGCCTTAGTACAGCCTTTTCTCCTTTTGTAATCTCTCATGAGGACTGGCCCTTTTACATGTGTTACTCAGTATGTTTTATTTACAGTCTGTGAGCACTATTTTATTAAATGACTTTCTCACATGCTCTCCTGCAACCACTTGTTTTTTAAGCACCGCTGCACGCCGCGCTTTATCTTATCTAGTATTTTTACTTCAATAATGGTGGCCGCACCATTAACTCTGCACGCGCCCTCTACTATATTTTTTTTTAATGCAGCAGGCACGCGGTGCTTTAGCTTCAACAATGGCGGTCTGCACTCGCTGCTCAAAATTATTTCTTCTCTCACAGCATGGCACCCACTTTCATATCAACCCGGGCACCGCGCTTTAATCGCTCGTGTTGATAATATGAAAGTGGGTGCTGTGCTGAAGCATAAAGTTTATGCTAGCACGGCGCCTGTTTTCATACTATCAACATGGACACCGTGCTTTAATCGCCTGTGTTGATAATATGAAAGCAGGCTCTGTGCTGAAGCATAAAGTTTATGCTGCAGCACGGCGTCCACTTTCATATTATCAACACGGGCGCCGCACTTTTGCCTAATTACAATTGTATAATGTCGGAGAGGCAACAGTGGGCGCAGAAGGGCTGAAAGCAGAGAGCTCCTGGTGTGTGCACTTGACTCTTAACACGTCAGCGCAGGCTCTGCCTTCCACTGATTCCTATCCAAGACTGCACTTTGCAGCAGCTGCAGTAAAATAAAGCACTGCTAACTAACCGCTCTCCTCCTCTGCTGATCTATTTCCTCAACCCTCAAGGTCTCGCATCTGTTGAAATTGGAGTTATTGACATTATAAATGCCATTGTTTTTTACCTACCCATGTTGCAGTGTTCAGTACCATATGTGGGCAAAAGATGCACACTGCAACATGGGTAAGTAAAAAACAATGGCATTTATAATGCCAATAACTCCAACTCTAACAAATGCAAGACCTATTGCATTTTAAATGCTTGTTGGATCTGTACTGTGGGTGATTCTCACTACCTGAGTCTCACACACGGTAATTTTACGGTAATTGGAATGAGAATGTTTACTGCCAGTGTCTGCCTTTTAAGATAAGGCTATAGTGGTGCAGCTAAGATAAGGGGTCCAAGATAACGGGCACTGGGATTTTTACACGCGAACATGTGCACCCTTGTGTGTGTACATGTGTGGGCTATGTATGTGAAACTACTGTCAGGTGTACCCCAGTAATTAAGCACAGGTAGCCAGGTGCAGTTAGGACTCTACAAGGAGTGGTGCTGACTTGAGGTAGGCTTTATGATATTAGTGGGCATTCATTGATAGATCAGTAGGGCTTACTAGAGAATCTGTAGACCTTTCACTGAATTATACATATAGGGGAAATCTGCCTTAAAATGTGGTTTCACTCCATTTAGGCCTACACAGTCCTGCAATGTGTCAAACTGGGATAAAGCAAGCATGCCAAGTATGAAATTGCAGTTCCCAACACACCACATATACATCTTATGGGACGTCAAGAATTGTCATATTTCTTTGGCTCAGCTCATAATCATATTCCAGACCTTTTTCCCACTTGCTGGGCCAAGTTAATTACTCCACCTCCCAGCAGAAGGAACAAAGGCCTACCCACATAAAAGGAGCAATAATCAGTGATTTGCCCAGTTCCTGGTAGATGAAAGTAGTGTGGGGGAAATGTGCATCTGTTAATTATCTGGGACACTGCACCTGGTCTGGGTCAGCCGAGACCCACTGAACAAAGGAAGAAGCCCACAGTGGCGGCTGGCATGTATGGGGAGGGAGAGGCAGGCACACATTTGTAAAATAATATAAAAAAATAAAATAAAACTTATCAAACTCAGCGACATCCTCGCTCCGGACCTCTTCTTTTGCTGACACAGGAACCGAATGCTGGAACTCCCTTGGCCAATCCTGCGCTGCTTTCACCAGCATGAGAGCAACGCTAGGATTGGTGGGAGCAGGGGCGGCTCCTCCATTAAGGCGGAGGACCGTCGCCCCACTGATTGAAATGCCCCCCATTCCTCAGAGATGAAAAATAAAATACAGCTAATGTATTATTATTTTATTTTTCAATAAACCCATTCGAGCCGAGCATCAGGACAGGAGCAGGGCAGCTGCTAACTGGAAGTAGCAGAAAAAAGTTATGGGCAGGGCACTTATGTTTAAAGTGCTCATGTCCCTTTGGCCAGCCGTCTTGTGATGGCCAGCTAGACATGAGCATTTTAAACCTCTCAACTCAGCTGTCTTGAAAAGCTGGGTTGAGACAGAGCAAAGGCTTCCAGTGCTCTTTGGAGCACTAAGAGAGCCTGCTCCATTCAATCCTGGCGCTGCTCTTAACAGCAGCACCAACTTTGATTAGGGGAGTTGCCTGGGGCCTGAGCTGGAGAAATGAAGGACACCGGACGGGAGCACGGATGTGCCACAAGGTGAGTTTTCTTTTCTTTTTTTTCATGTTTTAAATGTATTTAATGTGCACCAAAATCGCCAACATGCATTACATTACTGTTTTAAAGTTACGAGAATGTAATGCATGTCAGCAATTTTGTTGATGTAATCTTTCACCGCATGCACTGGCACCCACCTCCCATTTGCCATAGGTGGCAGCTGCTACTGAGTGGGAAGCGGCCTCACTCTGCACTCCACAGAGCTCTGGAGGCTTTTGCTTGCCCTAACCCAGCTGTCTCAAGACAGCTGGGTTAGAGATTTTAAAGTGTGCATGTGTGGCTGGCTGTCGCAAGACGGCCGTCCAAAAAGACATGCACATTTTAAAGAGTGCAATACCAGCCCACCCACCTCCATGCTGCCGTCACTTAGCAGCAACCCCGCCCCCATCCTAACGCTCAGCTTGGGACGTGGATGAAAAATAAAATGGTAATTAATTTCCATTTTATTTTTCATCTCTGGGACTTTGGGGGGATTTTTAAGTGGGGCAACGCTCCTCTGCTCAAACAGAGGAGCTGCCCCTGGAAGCCCAGACATCTGGAGCCAACAGAGGAGGGGCTCATCTTTGAAGTTTTGTTGGGAAGGAATCTGGCAGTGATATCAGCTAGGGGAAAATCTGAGGCCCTCAGAGGATTTCTTTAACAAAACCATTTTGGGTTGTCCCAGAATGCTGTGCAGGAGGGTTAGGGCGGGGTGTAGACATTATGTGACATTCTAGGTTTGGCTAGGGGTGCTTGGCAACTAGAACTTTACAACCCCACTTAAAAACCCCTGGATAAGGGAGAGACAGTTTAGAAGACTCTGTGACCTGGAACGCGACAGGAGCGGAAGAATAACCAGTTGAAAAGAGAAGCCACCTGATGCCCTGACATGATGGATTAAGCACTTTGAATCCAGTGGACTCCAGTACTAGATGGGTCTCTCCAGGGCCAGTGGTGCTGCCCCCCCCTAAGTTGGGTGAAGGCATGAATTTCAATGCCACCTGAGGTGTTCTACAAGACAGACTGGAGGCTATGGGGCCTGGGAGTGCAGGCAGGATGGTGCTCTGCTAGCTGGTAGTGGAAGGAGCTGCACAAGATGCCCCCACCAGAAGGAGATGAGCACCAGAAGCCAAGCAGGAGAGAATTCTAGCTCAGTGAGCCAGAAAACACAGCTCCTCACAAAGCCCACCTCTTTAGAGGCCAGGAGGTCTGTCAAAAATACTCCTGATAGAACTCATCCCTAGGAGCACAAACGAGCCAAAGATCATGAA
Source organism: Calotriton arnoldi (assembly GCA_963921515.1). NCBI lineage: Eukaryota > Metazoa > Chordata > Amphibia > Caudata > Salamandridae > Calotriton > Calotriton arnoldi. Next base: position 125,725 of record CAWUFW010010120.1, read on the forward strand.
CACTGGCTCAAGGGGCAGGCACGGCCGGCACAGGTAAGAGCAGTCCGGTGGTGGGGCGGGGCATAGTGGAGGGGTAAGTTGACAGACGACGGGATAGGTAAATTGAAATAAAAAAATAAATAAAACCACTTACCTTGTGCTCGCCGCATCTACTACTCCCCATCCCGTCTGCCCCCACCCCCACCCCACCGCTCTGACCTGTGCCAGCCACGCATGCAAGGGGGTAAGAGATAGGCACTTGGAAAAATTTGACTTTTGACCCTAGAAAGGAGCATTGAAGCACTTGCCACTCCTACCGATCCCCATTTCAAATCCCTGGGTTGGGCCAGGGCCCATGGGTCAGTGCATCTTTAAATATTTTACTATTATATGGAGAGGGATATGTATGTGGCCCCACTCACAGGGCCCACATTTAGCCCTGGGGGCACTTTCCCTTGGGGCCAATGGCAAAGTTATGGGACCTCATCCCCAGGCCTTGGTTGGCAGAGGTAGTGGGAGGGCGCCTACGCACATCCCTGCAGTTCGTGTGTGCCACTTTTGCTCCCTCTTCCCTTGACTGGAGCGAGTGGAGTGCACACTGCCATCCTTGCTCCCTGCCTGCGTTCTTCTGGGCAGGGGAATGAGCAAGTGGGCTCCCATGCTAGCAATGGATGGAGCTGACCATGCAGGGAGCCAGCTGAGCAGCATCAAAGTGAGTTCCCTGTGCTGCCCCAGCTCCAGAATCACGTGGTTGCCCCCTTGAAGAGGCAGGGGCATCCATGCTCCAAAAGAAAATTGCAGTGCAAATCCACCCATGGCCTCTGAAAAGAGTAGGGCAAAACCCACATCAGATATTCATGGCTCCAAGGCTGGAGAACTCCATAATGCCCTTAAAGGTCACTGTTGTCTATTTCCTTCACCTGTGCTGCCCCAAGAAGGGGCAGGGGCACCACCAACATCTCTCCTGGGTGTTTAGGGGGTAGCAGAGAGTGCAGCAATCCCTTTACATTGATTTTTAAAAACGTAACCCTAAGTCTTCTGTGGTTTTGAATTCATGGCCCTTGGAGAGGTTTGTGTTTGTTCAAAGCACTCCCAGAGTTGTAGTTTTGCTCTTGGGTTTGGGGACCCCATGTGGTTGGTCTTATGGCTGCAGCATGTGGCCTCGAGAGTGTAATAGAAGGACTTAGGCACATTTTAGTTGAAATCAGATGCTTCATTGAAAATACCATGATTCTTGATGAATATTGCAGCTTATGTTATTGATGATGAATGCATTTTACTTTGGTTGTTGATTCCATAGGTTTTAATGGTGATTCATCGCATGTGATTACTGTCTTATTAATCCGGTGACACTAACAAACAAACACAACAAGTAGATGGACGGAGTGCTGAAACTTTTCAACCATTCACCCCCAGTCACAGAACTGGGTTTAATCCATTGTCCTTTTGCTCAGTATGCCACCCCAGTTTGGACCCAGCCATATGAAAATCGGTCTTGACCCTGTTCCTCCTGGGAACAGTCCAGCCCGAAACTGCCAGGCCAGGTCCTCCCTGGACCGGAAACAAGCATCCTGGGACCGGTTTCGGTGTATTACACCTAATCAGCCAGACTTCCTTGAATCCAGTGGCACAGCGAGCAATGGACCCATGTCTGGGCATACCCTTGGCCACTTAGGGCGAACACAGCAAATACAAGATGATGGACGGGGTGCTGAAACTTTTCAACCACTCATCCACAGTCACAGATCTGGTTTAATCCATCGTTCTTTTGCTCACTATGCCACCCCAGTTTGGACCCAGCCATATGCAAATCAGTCTTGACCCTGTTCCTCATGGTCCCTGGACTGGCTACAAGCATCCTGGGACTGGTTTCGGGGTATTACCCCTCATCAGCCAGGCTAGCTTGAATCCAGTGACACAGCAAGCAAGCAAGGGACCCTTTTGCATATGGCTTGGTCGAATCTGGGGTGGCATAGTGAGCAAAAGAACAATGGATTAAACCTAGATCTGGGGGGGGGGAGTAGCTGAAAAGTTTCAGCACTCCGTCCATCATCTTGTTGTGTTTGCTACACTCTAACAAGGTCAGCAGGACTGCCTTAAATATATTACTGTGGTGACCCTGTGACAGTGGGGCTGCCCTATTTAAAATAACACCACCTTATATTGTGATGTTGCATCTGGCATAGGTGGGGGCATTGGGGTTATGGGGTTCAAGACCAACTAGGGGTGAAATGTGACATACGGGTGTCACCAAAGGTTTTTTCATCCAACCGATGTATATATTTGTAGCTTGATGAGTAGTATTTAGTAGTGTGTGTAATAAAAAATACTTTTGTTTTTGTTTTTGAAAGCACTGACTGGACAAGGATTTATTATTGTTTTTTTGTGCAAGCAAATTGGGATTACTAGCCCACTCTACCTCTCCTGAGTAGACCTTGGACTGCTCTTCTATGCTACCATAAGAGAGTGCTACAACGGGGTGCTTGGTTCCCAGTAAGGAGTCAATTGTAGATCTATTACTTTTAAAGGGCTCACACCCTTCACAACTAATAAATCAATTTCTTACAGCATATCTAAGTTTTTTCATTCTTTCTGAGGCTCCTCTGGTGTCCAAGATGGTCAAGTCATGCCAGGAACTTGTGAGACCTTTGTAGTATGCAATGAAGTAGAGTTGCACATTATCTACGGGCTGTATGTTGAGACAGGTGTATACTTTTTAGCAGTAGTAGTTGAAGTGGACCCTGCAGGACATTTTGATGGTGTGATGAATGCAATTATTGGCTCAAATGCCTTATGGGTTTTGAATATATCAGTGACATATCAGGACAGCTTTGATATGCCAATGTTGTGTTTAGTGGCTCTCTGGAGGCGCAGTAGTTGTGTAATGTTATAGTGTGCATAGTAGCTTGTCTTGGTAAACAAAGCATGTGATATTTGTTTATGGCGGTTGATAAGGAGCATGACAAGTCATACAAGATGGCTGATGATGACCTGTAGAGTCTGAATGGCTAAAGACTTTCTCCATAAGTGTACCCTCACATAACGTTGCCCCCATAGTCAAGCAGCATAAAAAGAGCAACTAACTGTGCACCATTGTTTATCCCTGTGTTCCACGACCCTTTCCCCAAACATTATCTTCAGAAATGCTTCTAACCTCCAAACCCAACACCCTATGTCTTCTACATCAGCTGCCTACCTGGGTTTCCACCTTGAAAAGTGCTGAGAATGGCACAAGTGGGTATTTGCTTCTTTGCTCCATAAGGGTTCGCACTGTTGCTCCTTCTTTATACCCCTTATCAGCCACAAGATCACTCGATAGAGACAGGGAAGTGGCAAATTATGGAAGATGGGCAATAACATTTGAGAAAGGCTACAGTTCTAACTGCTACATGAAGAGGACATTTAAAGTTCAGAAATTCACTTTCAGTCACTAGTGGTAGAGCATAGCTAATTGCACTGCACACACATTTTATTTCCTGGAACACATTCATAACGGTATTGGCTGCCACTCTAACTTAGTACCATAATTGGGCTCTCTGTTCCTCCAACTTTCTACTATTCTCCCTTTTTCTGGTTTCTCTTTTGTGTCAGGTCCTTTCTCTGAGGACTTACTGTTGGTTTGTCCCTTTTTTGTATGTAGTTCATCCTAGTTGTTAACAGTTGCTGTTCTGAAGGTCTCCCGCTCATTTGCATCATGGAGATCGGTGCTTCTATCCTGGTTGAGGTCTAGTCTCATTACCGTAACCTCTGCAATGAACATGCTCAAACCCAGTCTTCCTTTTTGTGTGAAATTCTTCACAATATGATTGCTACCTTGTACTTCATGCACACTAAGCCTCTGCTATTTATCATGCTTACCCAGAACTGCATATGGCTGGGTCCAAACTGGAATGGCATGGTGAGCAAAAAAACGATGGATTTAGGCCCAGATCTCTGTACTGGGGTGAATGTATGACATTGTTCTGCATTCTGTCCATCAATTGTTGTTTTTGCATTTGTCACCTAGAACTCACAACTTATACTATCTGACAAACATCAATTGAACTACCCTGATATGCAGAAGCCAATTCATTTGGAAATTGCAGGTGGCCCAACACTTTGACAAGCAACTCCAGTGCTATCTTTCTTTCCTATTTCCTCCTATTTCTTTTGCAAAGTATTCCTACCTTAATTTATCCCAGAGAGACTAAGTGCCTGATTTAGATCTCAGCGGAAAGGTTACTCCATCACAATGGTGACAGATATCCCGTTCGCTGAAATATAAATCTAGTAGGATATAATGGGATTTATACTTCAGCGGATGGGATATCCTTCGCTGTTGTGATGGAGTAACCTGTCCGCCGAGATCTAAATCAGCCCATAAGTGACAAATGTCATACTGAACGGGTCTACATCTTCAGCCAAAGCTTGACACTAACCCACCTAACCAACACTACCCAACATACTCTACCCCAGTCAACTCTTTGCTTAATTCTTTTCAGCTGGAAGAGAAGCACTCATCAAATCAAAACTGCTCTTCTTCCGTTGCCACTTCGTGTCTCTCTGTTAGCTCCCATCACTCTTTAATCATCCTGTTGTCTTCAGCACTGCTAATGCACTTTCCTCTCCATTTTCGGCCTCCTCTAACCCAAATTCCTATTTGAGGTACTAGTTCATCAACACACGTTTAATGAACAAGTACCAACAAAACATTTCGATCTGGTACTAACCTCTGAACCAGACCATCTCTTCATACCTGAAATACAGTTCAGAGACAACTCTTCAGCAGTAGACCATGAGGCAATACCTGCAGGATCCTGAATCCATACACTAAGGGCCAGATGTAGGAAGCGAAATAGCGATCGCAAACGCTGAAATTCGCAGAATTTCAACGTTTGCGACCGCAAAATAGCCCTGTGCAATGTAGGAAGTGAAAAATCCACTCGCAAAATAAGGAATCGCAAAATTTGTGATTCCCTATTTTGCGCAAGCATTTAGAGAATCGCAATTTGCGATTCCCTAAATGCTATTCTGGGAGACATCGCAAATTGCGATTTTGTTGTAAGGAATCGCAAATTACCACCAACTTCAGGTTGGTGGTAAATTGCGATTTCCCTTAAAAATGCAATTTTATGCATGTTTCGAGTGCCATGTGGCACACATACATGCCCTTTGGGCATGTATGTGCGCCACATGTGCACACCTGCACATTTCAGGGGTGCAACAGGGTGTCCTTTAGGAACCCTTGCATCCCTGAATTACGTGCAGACAATTTGCGAGTACCTATTAGGTACTCGCAAATTGCGCACGCTATTCCCATTCATTCCTATGGGCCTCTTGGCCCATAGGAATGATTGGGAGGCCATTCCTTATTTGCGACTCGCAATTTGCGAGTCGCAAATAAGGAATGCGTAGGAATCGCTAAATATTAGCAGATTCCTACCTACATAGCAGTTTGCGAGTCCTTAATAGCGATTCCCAAAAAATCGTTATTAAGGACTCGCAAAATCCTATTTTGCTACATCTGGCCCATAATCTCCAGCGGAGGCCGGAGGAGGATTAGCAGTGATAGTCAAAGAATTATTACACACCACCAACATAGAATACATACTTATGTGAGACTGCAATCTCTACTAGTTCACTTCACCCCACCTCCACTCCCACTTTCTCAAGTGCATTCTAATTAACTTACAGACCACTGCAGAAAATGAAGCTTTAGCAGTCATCTTGGGTGATCTGAGCATCTGGTTCAACCAACCTTCCCTGCCACTTGCAAAAACCCTCACTACAAACTAGAAGGTGCTGACTTCTTTTCATTTGGTGACTGGAAGTAACTGGAAACCACATACATGAAACCTTCTTCGCCCTGCCTGGAGTAATCACAATGAAAGAAAATGAACCTACCGTTTGGAGTGACAACCCCCTCATGTATTTAGCCCTCAAATTCCCTTCAAACCTATATGCTAACAAAGCACAATGTCAACCACCTGCAGGCAGTGGAGTAAACTCAACTTCTTGGACTTTAATTCTCATCTGTTAATGTTCTCACTACCCAGTCAAATAAAAAGTGTCAGTTGCTGTTCAATTCGACTCTTCAAAGTCTTTGACAAACTCATCACTCTAAAAGAAATCATTGTAAACAAATAACACAAGATGCCGCCAGTCAATAAAGGAATGAACATTAAACCTTAAATCATCTACATTTCGAAGTCAACAGATGAAATCCAACATCAAACCAGATCTCCAGTGCAAAGTGTCTTGTATAAGAAATCCATAAAATCATACTGAATTCTGCTTCCTGTAGTGCACTGTAGGATAGATTCACAGTCTCAAAACAACTGTACCACCTTCACAGACTACTTTGAGCCACAGCTGATACAAGCATTTAATTTTGCTAAAAAGACACTAGGCTTCCAACTCTCCAAAGTCAAGACAAAGAGGATTATGTAAATCAAGAGACATCCAACAATTGCCTCCTTCAAGTAACTCAGCCTTGGAGTGCCATGCTGTGATCAAGGACAGTGGACCTGGAAGTTCACCTTCAGACCCGCTGCCCACTAACCTTCAAGAAAATCTTCCTATCTATGGCCACTACAACACTACTGAAAAACTTAGTTAACAACTCCATATCATCAGAATCCTTCTCCTGATCACTCAAGAGATCTTTCATACAGCCACTTAGCAAGTCAAGCATTCATGACCCAAACTAATCTTGAATGACCTGTTCCTTAAAAATTAATGCAATTTGCCACATTCACTCAGTTCTATGACTTTCTTCATGAATAGAACTTGACTTACCTTTAGATGGACAAATTCAATGTTCATTTGACCTCACCCTAACTTCACAAAAAACAGAAATGATCTCACTAGTGACATGAAATATCACTTTACCATTAATATTATGAATCGGAAGACTAAGGATACAGTAAGATCTGTGTGTGTGTTGTCAATGCAATGTGTTGAGTGAGTTTCTCCTATTCATTGTTATAAATATTCTGTGGTCCTCAGATGTGCATTTGGTGTGCATGGTAAAGTTGTGAGCCAGGGTTTGTGGAACTTAACATAACCTGGCAATTCCATTTTTTTGTTTTTACTTCATTATCAAAATCACACTTTAACTGTGTTTTAAATGATTTTCAAAGGTGATTTTTAAACATACATTAAGGTGTTATGGCCAGAGCTAAACTTAACTTCACTTTAACTGTGCTATTTCAGTCAATTTCTAGCTTTCTTGATTGCATACAACATACGATGTCTAGTAAATCAATAACTACCTTGAACACCTGAACCCAATGTGTTGGCTGCAGGGCTGGCCTACAGCCAGGACCTGTGTTCTAACCTGTGTCCGTGGCCACCCCCCACTGCATCTGGTCTTTGGCTACGTGAAGCAGAGATGCCCCATACTATTATTTAAGAAGTAAAAAGGTCCAGGCAGGGTCCTCGCTCCACAAATCGAGTATCGGATCCATGAATCCTGCAACATTTGTTTAATAAATTAATTTAGGTAGGGTACTTTTGGGGTGCAGTTATGAGGATCTATGGATCAAGGCACACTCACCATGCTCCCTTATGCCCTTTTAAAAAAGATGTTCCCAGTGCAGTTGTACCATGTTGGGCACAGGCGCCTACAACATAATTTTTGATGTGATGGCAAACCAGTCAGAGTGCACAGATTCATGGCAGTGGCGTATCGAAGGCCCACACAGCGCCCGCAGTGCCGGGGGACCCCAAGCACCAGGGGGCCCCCTCAGCACAGTATCCTGGTGTGACAGCCCCTGACTGAGTCCGAAGGGGTGCCCCTCTATGTAGTTTGCAGGGAGGCCCCCACAAGTTTCTTTACGTTAGTGGTTCATGGATCTGAGACTCCATAATGGAAGACAGAAATAAAAGCTCCCCCTTCCAGTGGCATAGCTTTATGTCTTTTAAATGGATTTACAAACTCTCTACGGATATGTTAATATGCAGATGATCCTTGAATTAATGACAAAGATAGCTCTATATTTGAACCCTTTGAAACCCACTCAATACACTTTTATAACAATCATTTCTCAAAAATTACTGAACAGATTTACACCAAACCAAGCAAAGACACACCTTTCAATAAAATTCTTTTTATGCAAAGTTTGGTGCAGTTTCATTCAGCGATTTTTGTATTACCAGAGAGCAAAATATCCAATGTGAACCCATTGCTTGCCCAATCCTTTTGCAATTTACACTCAGGATATTCTGACTGATAAAATCTGGACGGTGTTACGCTATCCAAATAATACAGCTATTGAAACAGAGAGATAGCCATGATGTGGAGATACTGTTTCTCCCTTCCAAATACCAAAAATAACAATGTCTTGTGGTATTTATTAATGCTTCGAGACCAAAATCTGGTCACAAAATAAATATTCTACTGACACCTCAAACAGATACCATAGATACCCCTTCCCCTTTGTGAATGTTGAAAACATTTTTTAGGAGTAGGCAGTGTTCCATGAGACGGACCACTGCTTACTCCTAAAAAAGTTTGTGAAACTTTTAATTTTGTAAATGCATCCCATTTTTCTGTAAGGAAAACTAGCTGCCTTTTAAAAAAAAAGATTGTTTATTTAAAAGCAATCACTGACATGGTGGCTACTGACCACAGCAGGTCGTCATACCTGAGATCATAGTTTGTCATATTGTGACCTACCTCATTCATATTAATGAAGTAGATCAAACTGGGATCCAGTATGATTCAGTATTTTGTGGACTGACATATTAGTATAAAACCTGGAAGAAGACGAGCATATTCTTGGACTGTTTATTCCTGAAATGAAGTGCTATTCTTTGTCATTACTGTTGGAGATTGCTCCGGTGTTATCAAATAGTTAGTATTAAGGTTGGTTGACAAAATACCAATGCAGTCGATAACAGTCAGCAACCACTTTTGCCATACTCAATGGGGCCGATTCACAGAACTAATCTGAGATAAAATCCTAAACTTACTACTTTTGGTATTCACAGAAGGCATTTAGTAGTAGTAAAGTTAGGACTTCTAACTTTACTACTACTAAACTGAGACAAAATCCTAACTTTACGACTTTTGGTATTCACAAAAGGCATTTAGTAGTAGTAAAGTTAGGAGTCCTAACTTTACTACTACTAAATGCCTTCTGTGAATACCACAAGTAGTAAATTTAGGATTTTATCTCAGATTAGTTCTGTGAATCGGCACCATAGTTTGTATATCTGGCCCTAACTCCTTCCCTTAGCAAAAGTAAATCTCTGGTCCCGTCCAGTGTAGAAATCAAGGTGTGAAAGATTCTGTGGATAGCGCATATTTCACAAAACGTTTGGTGGTTATCATTTTTTTTTTATCAACGTTTTATGGCATTCATGACTCTGGAGCACACAAACTCTGCTCAGGGAAACGGATTTGCTCCCTCATACAATTACCCCAAGCTCTTTTTTTTTTTTTTACGTGTGACGAAATCAATTTACAGGTGTAGTTGTGAATGCACACTTGTACAACATGCCGCATGCCCACCTAAGCCGAGGTGCGTTGAAATGTCATTGTATATTAAGCAGTCAGTATTCAATAAAAGTATCACTCTGGATCAATGTGCTTCAATCTCGTAGCATATTTATTTTTTAATTCTTTTGGGATTATATACATCTATTACTTTTCACATTTGGCTTACTTCTTTAATATGTTTGAAAGTCTGTCTTGGGCAGTTATTTAAAGTATGCCTTGCTGTAGGGAATTTTTCTCTGCAAGGAAGTCGGATTTATAAAGCTAAAACAGAGGCAGATATGGGACTGATGATCTGTCTATATTGTTTCATAAGGAACAAAGACAACACGTTTTTTGACAACTCATTACAAAAAGGTATTATTTCAAAATTAAGCTTATAAAAACAATACCAATTCTGTGAAACATTATTTCATTTCAGGAAGATGGTGCATTTATTGTTCTTTCCGCTTGTTGACAGAGCTTGTCAGTAATTAGTGCTGTAAAGCCTGTGAATATTAAGAAAGACATATATTATTTACGTTTCCTTCATTACATACTAGAAATGTCTTTATTGATTTACTAGGTGTGAATTGGGGGCGGATTTATATAAGACTAATATTGTGAATTTGCAATATCACCATAAACCACAACCAGTTATTTTCTTCTTTAAAAAAAGTAGGGGGTATATGCATGATTTTATTGTCATAGACTTTAATAAGAAAGTTGCACACTGCAAGTGGTAAATAGTAGTGATATTATATTATTTCCTCCTCAAAAGGAGCCATATTATAGACATTTGGGGCCCCGTTCAGAACAACTTTAAATTTGTTAGCCATTTAAGCTACTTCATGACATCATGATGCCAAACAAACTACACTATGGGGCATATTCTCAAGAACGTGTGATAACCACCGCAAATTTAGCTTAACGAAACTTTGCATATCGCAGTCCATCCCGGGAAATTAACGCCTTGTTAACCAAGTATTCACAACACGGCGGCACGATGCGATACTCCCCAGATAACGCGCCAACTGACCGCGTTGGAATCAACGCCACACCGCAAAAATGCGAAACACCAATGCAAAAAAAGCAGCAATGAGGCCAATCGCGATACGAAAATCAGCGAAACCCAGCTACAGGCCTGCAATCCACACGCGTCAGGCGGGAACAACCACCATAAAAGCAGAAAAAAAACAGACAAACAAATGCCAAACAACAGCGAAGCACAATGGACGTTGCCGGAGCAAGTACGGAGGAGAGCCAGAACCCCACAAGCCCACCGGAGGACCATCCTGGGACTTCGGGGTCAGGGAAGGACAAGAAGAAGAGGAAGACGAAGTTCAGTCCGCAGGAAAACAGGATCCTGATAACGGAGGTGACAGAACACCATCAACAACTGTTCGTCACCTCCACTGTGTCATTGGCAACAAAAAATACATTATGGCAGTCCATCGTGGACAAGGTGAATACAGTCGGAGTGCTGAATGATGGAATGATGTCAAGCGCAAAACCAACCTGAAACTCGCCAACAACCTGAAGGCAGCAATGCAGACTGGAGGTGGGAGCCCAGCGCCACAGGAGGAGCTGGACGACATGGAGGAAATGGTGTCCACAGTCATCAGTGGGGAGACAGTGGCAGGAGTTGGGGGCCCGGACATTGCTCAACAGGACCCGACACAACAGCAACAGGGTGAGTAACCACCAGGGACTGGGGGGACGGGGGGAGATGGGCACAATGGCACACATGCACAATTAATTTGAGCACATCTGCGGACACACCATGCCCCAGACCACCAACTCCCACCAAGAGACCAACGTACCCCAGTATGCAAGATGTCAACACTGTACAAGCACAGGAGTCAGAGGCACACCTCATGAAAGTGATAAGGGGCAGCAAAATCTGAGCTGCAGGGGCGACTCCCCAAAAATGCAGCACACACATCACATACAGAGCACATCTACATTGACAACGATGTGACACAATCCGCAAAACACCTACAACAGAACACAGGACACTACTGGTGCCGCTTGGGTGCAGACACTGGCCAATCACAATTGGCATTGCAGGGATATGTGCGTTGATAATGTACAAGTACAAACACACATCCGTGATGTTGTCGAAATGTCCACTGTCCCCCATCAAATAGGCAGCTCCTCCCAAACAGCCACAATGTACCCAGTCATGCTGTCTGTATGTAAACATGTACAATACGACAACATACATGTGGACACATTGTTAAACTGCATCTCCCCTTCACATTGCAGAGGGAGAATCAACACCTCCTGCAGAGCAGTCCGACCCTCTCTTCTCTGGAGACGAAGAGGACGACCACAGCTTCGACTCTGACGCCCTCCAACTGCTTGTGGAGAGCCTCCGCAGCCCACTACCAGGAGCTGGGCAGCCCCGCTGCTACGAGGAAACCCCACCCCCTGCACAGACCACACAGCAGGCAGCACCCACCACCACTGCTGCCTCCCAGGACCCCCAAGGAGAACACATGGCCTTCCAACACCGTGTTTTGGGGTGCCAGGAGAATCTGGCTGAACAGGTGCGGGTGGGCTTCGACCGCATGGCAGACAAACTAGATGCCATACGTGGGTGTCTAAGTCCCATCAGGGACCACTCACGGTCCCTAACGGACACCCACAGTCCGCTCCATGCTCTCCAACGGACCATGGCTGACATCGCTGGAGCCCTGACTCAGAGAATAGTACAACTGTCCAGTCCGAGTGGCTCTAGCGATGTCACACAGGAGTTGGGAAACATGCAGAGGTTAATGGAGACCATGGAGCGGGCGAATGCGGAATGAGCGGCTGCCATGGCTGCACACCAGTGAGAGGTAGCTGGGTTCCTCAATTACCTCAGGACCCTCCTCATGGCATTGCTGCCACAAGGCCTGGTGCGGATCCATGCTGCTGCCACCCCTCCATCCACATCTCCGCCCCCTGAAGTGTCAGTGCCACACAGTGTGACAGACCTTCCACCTCCAGCCACAGATGTATCACTGCCACACAGTGCTGGAGACAGAACACCTCCACCCACACGTGAGGTACATGAAACAGCAGAGAATGAAGATGCGGATGATACTGCCCTCGTGGTAAGGAGGACGCAGCAGCATGCATCTCATCCATAGGTCCGGCTTCAGCTTGGTACTGCCCTCTGCATCATCACCTTCCACTGTCCCCCCATGCACTCTGCGACGCTAACCTTGGACCTCGACATGGACTGCCATATGATGTTTGATCGCCATTGACACAGAAATCAGACTGCAGACTGTACTCGTCCTCTTCCTTTGGACTTGTCATTCCCTGGAGGACCCTAGCTGGACCTCCATGGGACAACATCGTCATGTGGGGTTTGCATGGTCCTGTACTGCTCCAGATGCAACACTCCACTGAATGTGCATTAAACATTCATATACACACAGATGTGTCATGTCTATGGTCTTTTAAGTGTGGAAGTATGGATGAATGTGGGCTCACTGGACTCCTCTTACGTCCATGTGGCTCATGTCGTAGAACAGGGGTCACAGGGTGACACATTGCCCAATGCGGTCCGGGTGGCGCTGACACAACAACAGGGGCACACGCATGAGTTACTTCCTTGTCCAGCCCAGTACGAAACCACGCCCAGGGCCCCGGGGTCATTTACAGACCCTTACGCTGGACTGGCATACGCCAGGCCAGCCCACTCCGCTTACGCTCACAGGGGGGGACGGCAACGCTACATGTCCCCTGTCTTTCCTGTGGTGATCTGCTGCTCACAGGTCTAGTTGTCAGCATGCCACAGCCACTCCCTCATGGCTGGTTTACACCCACACCACACCCATCCAGCACACGCGTCACGGGACATGTGACCCTGCCAATGAAAAGGGACGGGCGCACGTGCTCGACGCCATTTCCACTCTCTATCTGGGTGCGTCCATGTGGTGTCAATGTAGGCATGAGGGCCTCGGGCCCTGCAACATCACATTCCCCAGGACCGGAGGTGACATGATGGCGTCCGCAACACGATACCCAATCATACAGGGACCATGACTTTGGGACACAGACTTGGTGGCACCGGATACATTGCGGCCGGCACAGGCACACCGTCACGGGATGGTGACTTTGGGTGCACTGAGGTAGGGGCACCTTAAGTGCTGAGCGGGTGTGCAGCCTGCGATGATGCCCCGTCCCGGCCGTCCGGACTGCTCAGGATTTGTGTGCCCTGCTGGACCGCAGTGTAGGCCAGAGCCTGCGGGCAGCGCAAGCCTACCGCCTCGTGGCGTCGCATCCCGGATCACGGAGTTAGTAGCACCTCAAGGGCTGAGCGGGTGTGCAGCCTGTGATGATGCCCGGTGCACTGGTATGTCCTCTGCCATGGCGAAATCAAGACCCAGAATCATATGTGAGACCTGGTGGCCTGCGGAGCGGGGCTGCATGATGTGGAGGGTGCCATGTCCGCGGGTCCCGGGCATGTGGCTTGCAGCGGCACGTGGTGGGCCCTCATTACTACGCGCCAAGGGCGGAAGGTGAGCAGTGAGGCCTGGGTGCGCAGGGGTGGACAGGCAATGATGTCTTGTGCAATTGTGTGTACTTTGCCATTCATGTCTCTGGACTCTGTTTCAGATGACGGATCTGTTTCAGATGTGTGACCTGGTGAACTGCACTACATACAGGCACGTGGTTGGAGAGACACCTGTGGCAGCAGGTGGGCAGTGTGGCCTGGGTGCGCATTGTGGGCACTCTCTCTCCCTGTCCATCTCTTCTGTTATCTGTGTCTCACTCCCCCTCTCTGTCCATCTTTCTCTCGCTTCCCCTCTCTGTCCGTCTTTCTCTCGCTCCCCCTCTCTGTCTGTCTTTCTCTCGCTCCCCCTCTCTGTCCATCTTTCTCTCGCTCCCCCTCTCTGTCCGACTTTCTCTCGCTTCCTCTCTTTCTCTCTCTCTCTCCTTCGCTCTCTCTCTGTCCTTTGATGTGCGCAAGACACACCATCTCATCATGATTTTTGTCTTGCAGGCTGTGACCTACGGATTGTCCCGAGGGGAGCCGCCATGTGTCTTCATTTCTGTTCTGTGTTTCTTTGAATAAATTTTCATTTGTTACATCGAAGGTGGATGTGTGATGCTCATTTTTGTGACGACACATGCATGCCACCAAATGTGATTGTGCGACATCTGGCGAATTATTTGGTACATGTTCCGTATAGTTGATGTGGCATGTCTTTGGCCGGGGGGGGTGTCCTGGGGGTGGTGGCGGTGGGTGTTGTGGCCCTGTTGGGGCTCGGAGCTGCATGATCAGTGGCTCCATGGCATCTGTTGCCCTTCAGGTGTGGCTCTGGGCTGGGCTCCATTTTGTGGTGCAGGCTGTGGTCCGACTTTGCACCAGGTCAGAGCAGGTGTTAGTTTCCTGCTGCTAACGGGCCTTATCGCCTGTTTTGTGGTCTTATCGCCGATCTGGCTGCTCGTTGAGAATGTTGCGGAGTGGTGTTTTTGCGGCTTTTTGCACTGGTACGCCTACTCTGCATCTCATTAGCGATAGTTGCGGGGGTCATCTGTGGCGATGTTTTTTGCGGATGCTATCGCGGGTATAATGGTGTTCTGGGCTGTTAACACCAGCTTGTGAATGGTGCGATGAATTTATCGCCACTTTGGCTGCGATAAAGTGCCGCTAACTCGGCGATAAGTCCTTGAGAATATGCCCCCATATGTTTAACTTTCGGAAATGGGGAAGGAGTGTGGCTGACAAGATGGCTGCTCGGATGTGATTTTTACTAGCTTTATCTAGCCTGCTAATGAAACCTGCCTATATTTTACACTAACATCTGTATCTGACTATGGAATCCCCAGTGTCAAGCTGCCAGCACTCTGCTATACAACCGCTGCATCAAAGGTGTTGCGTGGCACCTTTCATTACTGGTGATAGCCTTGCTGCATTCAGGACCAAGATGGCGGCTGCTGAAAATTAGGTGCTGTGGCCAGCAGGAGTGTGAATGGCGGTACACCACTCAAAAAGGAAATATCCCACAGCTGTTTTGCCTGCCCTGGGCTATAATGCTTGAGGTGGAAGAGGGCGGCCGGCACTGCCATAAAGATGCTTGGGACAGTGGAGTGTTAAAGCGCCAGCATGGGCTGTGGCAGTAAGACGGCTTAGTGCAGTATCGCAGTCTGAATGAGGAGTGATCTTCTTCTCTGCCAGAGGGGGACGAAATGCAGCACAACTGAGGGTGGAGTGGGGAAGCCCTGGCCTTGGGCCAATGCTGTGACTTATTTCTTCTCCTCTCAACCCTTCCTCTCCCATTTCATATGGAGGGAGTAGCGCTGCAAGTGGTTACAAAAGACACCTGTAATTTAAAAGTGGTGAGGAAAGTGCTGTATTATATGGTGTGGTTGTGAGATCTCACCGTGTAATACTTTCACATCACCATCTTCGGTCCAGTCAAGCTTGTTTGTTAAAATCTTAGTTCAACCCTGGGTAACTGTGGCTTTGAGCAGTCAGGCATGAAAAAAGAAACAAGTGTAAAGCATTTAGAAGTACCAAAACAACAAAATAAGAAAGTCACATAACTCAAAGGAAATCCAATAACAATTTATAAATATGGATCTCATTCTTATGAATTTTTAAACACCAAAATCCACTAGAGGGTTCCAGAGATATACATTTTTAGGTAAAAGGTAAATCACTGCTTTTAACTCAAAATGCCAACAAACATTGGTAACTACAGCGGTTAGCTGAAACTTTGGAAACTGGAAACGTTTTAAAGAATTGTCTTTGGGTACTCCGGTCATTCTGGGTAACCAACTTTGGCAGGGAGGAGGTCAAGGGGACCAGTAAGAATTTCTAGGATAGTTACCCTGTCACCAAAGCAGTCTCAAGGTGAGTTCCAGGCTCTATAGGTGAGCCGCCATAGACAATAATGGAGCGGTCCTGATGCAAGGGACACAGAATGCTGAAGATGCTGTATGATGCTAAGGATGCTGTGTGGTCGACGGGGGCTCCCTGGAGATACTCCTTGGTCCACTGTCCTGGTAGGGCAACTTTGGCCATGCAGGTCGATGTTCCTCGAAGTTCTCTTGGTTCCAGCAGAAGTCCATTTACCACTGGACTACTAGTCTCCAATCACAGCGAAGACAGTGGTTTTCTTTGGTGCTGGCTAGTGTTCATCTTGGGTGACCAAATAGCTCTCTGACAACTCTCCAAGGTCTAGCAGACTCAGATGCAACTTTTGAGCATGAGGACTTGGTCGTCCAGACTGCACATCAGCGGTCAAAGGCAATCAAGGGATTATGGCTACTGACTAGCTAGATTGGGCTTCTTTAGTTTTTGTGGCAGTGGTGCTGTAACAGGTATTTAGCTGATTGACTCTTGGAGTTCCCCTCTTCTGTTTGGGGCTCGGGAGTGACATTTCCATGAGCCTGGAAAACAGACACAGTCCTGTCTTTGCTAGCCAAAGGAGCAGCAGGTGCAGTCCAGTGATTGGTGCAGCCTCTCTTCCCAGCTCCAGGGAACAGCAGCAAACACAACAAGATGATGGATGGAGTGCTGAAACTTTACAACCACTCACCCCCAGCCAAGAGATATGGGTTTGATCCATCACTCTTTTGCTCACTTACCACCTCAGATTGGACCCAGCCATATGCAAGTCAGTCTTGACCCTGCTCCTCATGGGAACAGTCCAGCCCGAACTGCCAAGTCAGGTCCTCCCTGTACTGGAAGCAAGCATCCTGGGACGGGTCAGGTCCGGGCCGCTCGAGGACTCAGCGCGTCTAACGCGATGCAGCGGGAGAGAGACGGGAGCACTCCGGTACTCCTCCTGCGCCTCCCCAGGCCACACACCCTTGCGGCTCCCGACCGGAGTCCAAACCTTACCTGGGGGATGCGCTGCCTCGCTCTCTCTCTCTCCCCGCTCGTCGGACGTCCTGCTGGGCACTCCCGATGACGACGCAGCTCCGATGCAAGGCGACGCTGTAGCCGGACAGGTTACGGCGCTGCCTCCTCCGTTGCTGACGATCTTGGGCAGATTCCTCTTGCGAACAATGATCACGATTACCTCACGACTTCCTCAACTTTACGAAGTCCTTCAGCACGTTGCGGCTCGGGCCAGCGGTGGCGATATTGATCTGCAGCCTCAGTTACGATGACGGCTCGGGCCACAAACAGCTACACAGCAGCGTGGACGATGATTCACGCTGCAGGGGCACTGCAGTCACAGGGCACTTTCCAACCAGTACCACGGACCCCACGTCAGTCTCAGGCTGCACACGCACAAAGCGTCGCTGAGACTCGGTTGGGTTTCGGGCCACACAATCCCGGTACAATGCTTACGAAGGTCTCAGGCTGCAAAAAGCACACGCACACAGCGCCGCTGAGACACACTTGGAAACGTTGATGTTCCTGAGTTTCCACAACAGGGAGCCAGCTCTCCTCGGGCCCTTGGGGACAAGGTACTTTGGGACACAGCACACAGCAAAGTCCTTTCAAGCAGGGGGACACAGCACACAGCACACAGCAAAGTCCCTTAGCCTCTCCTTAGTTAAATCAGCAAACTGCAGGCCAGCTCCAGAACACACAGCAAGGGTCAGTCCTTCTCTTCAGTCGCTTCAGCTGTTTTTCCTTGGCAGAGGTTCCTCTTGACCACGAAGTAGTTTCAATCCTTTTCAGTCTTGATCAGTACAACGTTCAGGGGCTTCAGCTCTCATAGTTATACCCCTAAATGTCTTTGAAGTCTTTGTGTTCAGGGGGCACTGACCCCTGTCCAAACCAGTTCTGGGTGTCTTCCTGCCAGCGGCACCTTCTTTCTTTGATAGTGGGGGTCTGGGTCCTTAATCACTCAGCAGGAGGGGGAGCCATTCTTTTATGGCAGCAGCCCAGGCCTCTTCACCTCCAGGGGGGCTACTCCTCCCCCCTACACTCCAGATGCAGGTCAGCCTGTTGCTGTCTCACCTACCCCTCCCCCTGGGTCAAGACATTTCCCAGATCCTATCACATTCAAATCCAGACAGTCAATCCACAACCAGGCAGAGACACACAGAATTGTTAGAACAAAAAACCAGCCACTTCTAAAAGCGTGGTTTCTAAACACACAATTCAAAACCACCTTCACAAAAAGATGTGTTATTAAATTGTGAGTTCAGGCACACTAAACTTCACCTCTCCATCTTAAGCCTATGGGAAGATAGACTGGAAACATATTACACAGCCTTCCCCATTCTGCCCTATGGGCAAGATGGCCTTGCAACAGTGAAAAACGAAATGGAGAGTATTTCACTGTTAGGACATGGTACACACCTCAGTACATGTCCTACCTTTCACAGACACTGCACCCTGCCCAGGGGGGTACCTTGGGCCTACTATAGGGGTGTCTGATGTGCAGGGAAAGGGAAGGGTGAGGCCTGGCAAGTGGGTGCACTTGTCAGGACAACATGGCAGTTAGCAAACTGCGCGCAGGCCCTGCAATGGCAGGCCTGAATTCTCTCTTTAGGGCTACTTGTGTGGGTGTTGCAGGCCCACCAGTAGCATTTGCATTACCAGCCCTGGCACACATAGTGCACTTTACTAGGGACTTTACTAGTAAGGCAAACATACCAATTATGGACAACCAATTACCATAACACTTTATACAGGGAGCACTTGCACTTTGACACTGATCAGCAGTGGCAAAGTGCCCAAAGCATCTAAGTCGTCAACATTATGTCAGAAAAAGGTCTAGGAGGAAGGCAAAAAGTTTAGGGAGCTTTTGCCAAAAAAGGGCCAAGTCCAACACTTATGATGTGCTTTAATGGTTTGTGAACAAAAACCACTAGCAAATCATTAATATTTTACCACTAACTCAAAGGAGATGGTAAGCCATTCGCAAACAGGAAGAGGTCCCCAGGAAATCCCTTTCCATTTGTGAATGTTGACAAAAATATTTTATAGGAGTAGGCAGTGGTCCATGGGACAAACTCATTAATTGGGATGAAGAGATTGCCAAATACAGGTATCAGTGGCACAGGTATCTCTCCCTTCAATTACTGCCCTTCTTTTAATGGGGCTTGTTCATTTCTTTTTTGAATATAAATGTAGATCAAGAATTCCCAGAACGGCTAAGGAAAATTAGACCTGGTTTAACAATTCATTCTGATTTGGAGTAACTGCGGACCTGTTTGGGAAATGGAAAGGCTCACTTTTAAAATAATCTCTTCCTTGTTATTTGGAGAGAAAGTATAGGAAAGCAGTCTTCTTTTGAATAAAGGCCAACCTGCGGCCTTGCTCCTAGCCACATTGGCTGGGCAGTGGGGAATTCTGAAGTGTTTCAAGTCTGTGCAGAGTTCAGTAACTGGCTGCTATCCAAAACAGGACAAGACTGGGAACCAGAAGGAGCAACGACAAATTTTGTCAAAGCACGCTTCATTCCTCACAAAGTGAACGAGTGCAGCGTGTGAACTCGACCACCGTTTGGAATTTTGAAGGAGTTACAGCCTCAAACATTTAGAGGAAAAAGGAGGGAAATTGTGCATTTTTCATCGTATATTGACTTTTTCCACATCTTGTTTTCCCCTTCTTTTTCCTTTCTTCTGCACTCTCGTTCTTGCTCTGTATCCCATTTCTCCTTTCTCTATCCATACCATCTCTATTACCTACTGTCTCACTTCTTCCTTTCTTCTGCTCCCTCCTTTGTACTTCCATCTTTTTCCTTTTTCCCTCCCTCACTCTTCTATCTCTCCATCTTCTTTTCCTTGCTCCCCTCAATTTCTTCTCTCATTTTTTACTACGCGTAGTCCAGTCTCCATCTACGAATCCTTTCTTCTCTTTTTCTCAGCACTTTCTACTTTCTCTTCTTTCTCCGGTCTTCTGCCTAGATCCCCTTACCCACTTTAATTCCTCTTTGGCTTCCCTTCTCTTTTCTATCCTTACCCCCTTCTCACCTTACTGCTTTCTCTATAACTTCGTTTCTTATGAAGACAACTAAACACAGAAAAGCTGCGAAAAAGGCTTTAAATGCAGAAAAGCTACTGAAAGCTTCTTCAGTGTCTTAATGGATTTCTTCTTAAACAATGTTCCTTTATCCCTGTTGAGGTTCTAAACAAATTTGTATCCGTAATTAAATGTAATGTGCGATTGTGCGCTATGGCTCAGTTGATTTTAAAATTGCTGTGCTGCAAGTTCAGTTGTGTAGCTGCCTGATGCTTATAAACCTGTTCAAAACCAATAAAAATATGTTTTTAAAAAACCCATGTGCATCTCAGACAAAGCACCCAATGATACTAGCAAGCTGAGTCACAAACAAACAAGGCGATTTGACCAAGACCATTCAATTCAGTCAAATGGCGAATCGGGGGTTCTATGCCTGATCTGTTCCACCATATCCCAGCTTCTCACTCTGTTGGCATAATTGATCTGGGCACAAAAGCAAGAGACACTGCCATCCTTACTTAAATGTTTTTGCTTGTGAAACCTTTTTTTAACACATATCACATTTTTCTTGACATATTATGACTTCTGACTTTGTGATACAAATGAACCCGATAGGCCCCATAAGTTAGACTTATACTTGCCGCCACATCCATGGCCGTGGAGTGATGTCCATGGACCCTACGGACCAGTGGTCATTGTGCTGAGTCAACGAGTGTGGAAAGGAGCGAAGGTGACCACTACAATATTACTCCATTTGGTGACTGTTGGATTTCACTGCCAGTGAAAAGGTTGGGTTGTTGCACGAAGGGTCGTGTCCGTCCCTTTTCCTGCTCTCCTCATCTCTCTGTTTATGTTCCTTGGCTGCTAGAGTGATAGCAGAGGGAGAGGAGTTTCACTCCTGGCAAGAGATTTTTGAACCTTTGCCTCCTATCCTATTCAAAGCTCCGTTTACATACGGCTTCATAGCCAGATGCAAATGAGAGTTGGAATGGACATGCCTGTGGAATTAATGCATGCAAGAGAAACTTGCAGGTAGGTGTGAGAACACTGGGGAGAGGAAGCAGTGTGGTGACCGTGGGACCTGTAGTGGAAGGCAGAGGATATGAGAGGGAGATTTTGGAAAGGGGAGGAGTCTTATAAGTAGGAGAGAGAAAGATGGTGGGTTGAAAGGGGACTTGATGCAGGCATGCAAATGGAGAAGAAAGGACATGCAGGAGAGAGAAATAGGGACATGCAGGGGGTTGTATGTCAGAATATTGTGTACAAAAATATTGTCCATCAAAAATATCATAGCCAGAAGAATGTCTCCCACAATATAGTGATAGTATGTATAAATGACTAAGTATAGATGTGCAATTCATCATCATCATCTTTATTTCGGTTCGAAGAACCATTAAAGCAGATAAGAGCAAATACAATAATTACAGAAACGCACAGTGTAATTGCAAAACTAAATTTCCTACAATACAGTTAAGTAGACTGGTATAAGTTCCATCCCAAATTACATCCTTTTGCACAAATGGTTGATGAATCGATACATCAATCAATAAACCTTTATTCGGTCTAAAGAACAATAGACCATAAAAGTACATAAAATATTTCACATAACTGTAAAAACATATAGAAGTTTAAAATAATTGTATAATGAGGAATATTTTAAAAGTGTTAAAAAACTGCTAAGATACAAGACAAACACGTCAGTTAATACATCAGATATCCAAGCGAGCTGAGCAGCATGACCCTAAAATTACAAAGGAATATTTCACATAGCTATGAATACACAAGCAGAATTAAAATAAGCAAGAAGTTAAAAAGGTGTTTGGCAAGATGCACAGGGGGCATTCAAAATTTCAAAAGTGATATATCAAAGAATACATCAGACATCGAAAATTTCAAAAGGGAACCTAGGATGCGAAAACAGAATTAAAATTGCAGAACACTAATACAAAATAGAGGATAGAAGCTGCAATTAAAACACCATGAGGGGGGGGTAAAGAGAGGGCAAAGACCTCAGATAGGGTCCGCCATGCGCTCCTACTATCCTCCGTTAAATAAGCCCTACGCTTCTATCAAGTTCAGTGCACTGAACCGCACTGCGCATAAAGTTCTGTCGGGCTATCCCAACATAGTGTGTCTAGTCCTAATCGCTGCTTTCAGGAAGGCACAAACAGAAAACACAATTTCAGGGGAGCGCAAGGATTGTAGGTGAAGGAGAGCGGGACTACAGCGGCGAAGGCCGAGCCTCCTTAATAGGAGAATCAAAAAGTGCTGTTGTGCTATACTGTGCAAATTGCAGAAAAACAAAAAGTGCAACAAAGATTGGACAGTGTGATTATCGCAGGGACAACAGGAGACCGTATTCCCTACAGGATCTAAAGAATGTTTAAAAAAGAGAGACCAGTAGATTGTCCCAGCTCGAAAGCGAAAAAGTAAGGACCGCTCCCATCTGGTCAACTCCAGAGCCAAATACAGCAGGGAGTCGTCATTATAAAAGAGATTGTAGTATTGCAACACCAAGGGTTTAGAAAGCTCAGAATTTAACCTAATATTTGCTAGGTGGTCCCTAAATAGTGATTTCACCTCGGTCTTGGTGTTAATAGGAATGTGGCTGGGTTCAGAGTACCACCAGGGTATGCCGAGGGAGCCGAAAGTGTCTTGTAAATAGCTCAGCCATGGTATAGAGGAAGCCTTGTCCATTGTCATGCAGTCGGATATAATGTCCTCACAGAGTTTGGCGGCTGGGTTCGACCAGATGCTAACCCATAATAAAAGTGGCGCCATCTGAATCGTATCCTCAATAAAACCCTGGTATAGCTCAAAGTGCATGATGAGGGTGGAGGTGGATAGGGATGCACTTAAAAGCCTTCGGAGATAGCAATTTTTCACTGCCTGAATGGAGCCGCACTTGCTAAAACCCCAAACTCCTGCTCCGTAAGTAGCCGCACTAATGCATTGGGAGTTAAAAACTTTCAAAGGTGGAGACAGTGTCCCCCTAATTTGTGGAATAATGAAGTTGCTTACTGTGCCTGCAGTTTTGCTTAACTTAGTACAACCCTGAGCACAATGGGGATTCCATGACCCTGAGGAAATAAAATGTAATCCCAGGTAAAATAAATTCTCAACGGACGTCAGAACATGTCCGTTTATACTGATTTTATTTAGTCTTAGTTTGCCTGGGTCACAGGACATGATGTGCGACTTAAAATAATTAGTATTAAGGTTCAGCTTATGCATAAAGGAAACAAAACAATCCACCTGGTGTCTCAGGGCTTTTGGGGTAAGGGCCAACAATATTGCATCGTCATCGTATAACAAAGCGGGGATTGGGAAGCCTGCAATTCTAGGTATGTCTGGTGAATCTAACAGAGTACCCCCAATAATATATCTGCATAATAAAACAGGGTGCCAGAAGCAAAAACCTCAAAGAAAGCCCTGGGTAGCACCAGATGGGTCTGTTATGCCATCCGGCAAAAGAAAATAAAAAACAATAGGATACAATTCTTAACTCCACATGTATCATACATAAGACTAGTTACTCCGAACTTACCTAGTTATGCTATCATTGACAAAATTATGGCAGTTTGCATTCTGGTTATGACATTTGTGTAGAATTACATTTAAAACCTGATATTCTGGTGGAATTATATGTGGGGGAGGTTAACTGTACTGTGTATGTTCATGTAAGTCTTCCCCCTGATAAAGTCCTTTGCAGCACTGGGCTAACCATGCCCAGGCTCCTTTGCCTGTTAATAGTTCCAGAAATGGCACTATTAGCAGGCAGCTTCAGAGGAGGATATCCTTGTTTCCTCCAAGTCCCTCCTCTTTTTTAAGTTTAAAGAGGAATGTATTAAATAAGATTGCAACAGGCATTACATAAGCATAGTAAAAGCTGTGAGCATAAGGATTAGAACAGGAATTTTACAAATAAACCCAGCATAATATTTAAGTAAAATCAGTTTCATCTAAATAATTATTAAATGCAAGTAAGAAGAGAAAGGGAGAGAAATATGGTTAAGAAGGGGTGTGATAGGTGTAAATAGTATCTAAGGGGATTAGAGGTGAGGAGAGTGAGAAAATAAGTGTGGGAATATACAGTCAATATTAACATATCAGCAAAATTACAAGCGTATAAAATCTGATAAAGAACAAAACTCATGGGGGTTTAGGAACGTCTAGCAGAGATTGTTGAGAGACAGAGTTCTAAGCAGAGGTGTCCAAAAAGATGGCAACTGTTGACCAAAGAATGTCTCTTTTAATAACAAGTGAAATGGAGGAAATGTATGCTCTGTCAAGTCTATGATTATATCAAACACTATACCACCAGGCTCAAAAATAAATTTTGGACGAGTTTTTCAAATGTTTAGTGACTTGCTGAAAAGCAAATGCAATTAATAAATCAATTATATCAATTTTACATATAGTGTTTTGCCAATCATTTGCAAGACTTCCATGAAAAATATTGGGGAATAAAAATGGAGCGTTTGTGTGAAAAATAGTTTATTTGGCTCCAAATCTTCAGCCAAAATTAATGCGTATGTGGGCGAGAAAAAAGAACATGATGTAAATATACAGAGGGGAGCACCACATGTTCAACAGTTTGATAAGGATTCTGGACTTATCTTATGTAAGGTGACTGGGGTAATCATAAGCTTATTATATATATAAAAAAAGAGTTTGAATTGTGTTTGCAGACCGTGATGCTTTGCGAAGTTTCAATCAGACTTTATCCCAAAGTGTAATAGGCCATGTCATTTGGAAATATTTTCGCATTGTAATTCAACTTCCGATTTGTGTCTGTTGTCTGGAGTCTTAGTAAGAAGTTTATAGATGGTAGAGGCATTGGGGGATTTGGAAAGTAGAGGGGTAATCTGGGTATCCTAATCTGTGACAGGAACAAGTGATGATAATGTAGTTAAAGTGTGGGTAATAGCATGTAATAAAGTGTTAAATTTGTTATGATATGTTTCAGGAGATTATAGAGCTGTTGAGCTTGATGAAATGTAATAAAGGAATCATTTCACATAAGTTGGTAAATCCAAATCAAATCTTTGTCTCTTCAAGTTTTCCAAAAAATAGGTTTGTTATTAAGTTTTAAGAATGGGTTATGCCAAAGAGAAGATTGAAGAAATTGTTCTTTATCCAAGAGATGTGAGAAGAGTATTGGTCTGAGCAATATATAGGTTGTCTTCTGAATAGGAGAGGACACTAAATGGGTCTTCTGGGTGAAAGATAGAAATCCCTTAAAGGGGAAGGGGGGTATGAAAAAATTCCATATCCTTCCAAAGGGGAAAAAATCTGTAAGAGAATCTGTATTTTGAAGATTTTTTAAGCAGGAAAGCCTTATGGTATGATTGGAAGTCAGGAAAATTCACACCACCATAATGTTTAATATGTTTAAGTTTAAGAAGAGACATGTGAGTTTTTTTCTTATTCCATAAGTGTTGTATTCCGCTTTAAGGTGTCCGTATATAGGCTTTCCTGAAACATGTCCTTATATAGGCACAATTCGCATTGCCCTTATATAGGCATAAAATCCCAGTCCTTATTTAGGCATTAGCCATGCACTCCAAATACAGGCATGGTCACCGACATCCGTCCACCCTAACGTCACAACGAGTTCTTAGAAACCAGACCCTTAAGCTCTTGGGAATTCCCCTAGCACAGGATTATTGATGTCTCCAAGAACTCATCTATTATGCATGAACCGCAATTCTCTAAGGGTTCATTCCTGAGGTCTTCCTCTGTCCGACTTCACGTCAATGCTAACATTCCAAAGCACCTACCAGGTATAAATATACCTTCCCTTGCCCAAGCAAGTTAGGAGGAGACCTCGACTTTAGAGGAGCCCGTGTCCCGGCCTGACGCACTGAGAAGAGACGCTGTCATCCCCGCTCGCAGAGAATCCAGCTTCCAGTGTTCTGACTCCCTTCGCGGGGTGTTAGAGTTCCAGATCCGGTAAGAGATTCCCACCTCTCTCATTCTCAAGGTATGGAGCTGACTAGAACCTAGAGGGACTCTTGGCATACCAGACTCTTGGCATACTAGACTATAGCATACAATACTATAGAATACTTCACCTACTTCTTACCTTACACTACACCTAGGTTAGGTTAGGTACACTGGGGTAGAACTAGCTTAGAGAAGCATCTTATGAGTACTCGCATTTTTAGCTTATGTTTCTTATGTATATGAATATATGTGTCATAGCTAAAAGATAATGCTAGCGCAGTATTATTTCTTTCTACTGCTTACGCTGTACATTATATATCTCGCTTACTGTCTTGGATCATAACAGCTCATATCTCTTACACGAGAAACAAGACTGTTCAATAAATCCTTTTATTGAAACGCCCGTCTATTCTTTCTGTGTAACTCTGAAGAAACTAAGCATGCACGATTAGCTGAGTGAAACTGTTATCTATTGTTTCCACGATTCTGAGAGCGTTCCGATTCTAAAGGGAAACAAAGTTGTCATGTTTATGCGGTTGCCAGAAACTACTCCCTTCTTGTTCACAAGGAGTTTCTAGTGGCCTCTGAGTTAGCTGGCACAAAGTAATTAAGTTTAATATACTCGATAGGGACATACTGACCTCAGTCCTAGGTCAAACCTATAGGGTATATTATTCCGATGCGCAGAGCCTATTAGGGAAATAGGAACTACACTACATGGCGCCCAACGGTTTGGTAAGGCACTAATTTAACGCTAGATACTGAGTAACTCAGTCGTGCTTTTCTCTCAGAGACCCCTACTCACATACTCCATAAGACGTCTGGAGAGGGTAGGGTTAAATATCCGCCAAAGCTAAATAGGACAAAAACCCTATATATTAGATGTTTGGTTTGTTCAACGTTGAAGGATACAGTGTTCCAAAATATTGTGCACCTTATCTTTTTGTTTCCTTGAAACTTGTTCTACATTTTTCAAAAAACAAATGTCCATACACGGGGACAATGACACCGGGAACGGTGTAGCTGTGGCTCAACCAGTCGTAACAGCTTTTAACTTTACAGGTTTAAATGAAACCGAGGAGGGTGTTATAGACATCGCTCCAAACTTAAGAAGAGCCATCACTCTAAAACTTATAAAACACGGCCTACCACCAAGAGGAGGTACTGCAGTTTTCTTGATAGAGGTACACGAATCCTTTCAGACAGAGGTATTCTATTCATGGATAGTATTCCCAGAATCAAATCCAGTCACAAAAATGTTTCACTTCTACAAAGAAGATGAACCTCCAGAGGAATATATTCCTTTCGAGGATATTGAAATTCCACTCACATACCAGGAGCATCATCTCTGGTTTAAAGGCGCCCTAAAACATCACAAAAACATTACCAGGCTCGGTCCACTAGGTAGACCAGGAGCAACATGGCCGATTCTAGCCGGGCTACACACCTCATCCTGACATTGAAGAGATGTCAGACGAGGAATTACTTACTCAACTACAAGAGTTAATAAAAATTTACAGACAATTAGTCCAATATGTCATGCGGAATTTCACAGTCCAACCACCAATGACCATTCCAAATCAAACCCCTCAACAGGGGAATACACTAAAAATTACTCCACAGACTTTACACGCAGTCATGGGTAAAATGCCCACAAAACGTGAGCAAATTCCATTCTGGATAGCTCAAAAAATTACTCCAATCGAAGCAGTATTTCCTAATACTAGCCCTTATGAGAAACACAGAATCCTAACAATCTGTTTACCAATGGGGATCACACCACAACTGGAAGATTGCACCACTTGGGGCACAGTCTTTGCTGCCATCTATACGCGGTAAGACCAGATGTCCTGAAACAAATTCAAAATGAATACGGGGCAGAGCCTGCTCTGAATTTAGGTATGAAATTACTGAAAAACTTCGACCAGGTCTCAACAATAATATTATCTAAAATTAAAGGGGAGGCAGCATCAGTGGCGATCCGCCAACGCTTAAGGGAATTTGATGTAACAGAACATCAAAATGAACTACCCAGAATAATAGAACAATCTTATGCAGAATTAGGCAGAGATAGTTTGGGTGGAAAACCTTTGAAGCCAAAACTATCTGAAAGTCCTGAGAAGGACTCTATTAAACAAACTCCTACATCTTCTAAAAAGAAGTGGGAAACTAATAAACAAAATTCAAACGAGAAACGTTCTCAATCTCGAGGTAGGTCTCCTCAAAAGGAGCCCTCTGAAAGGAGGTATAACCTCAGGAATAGGGATAATTTAAGAAATTTAAGAAAGTACAAAGGCAGTACCCAATAAAGCAAGAAGCTAAAAAACAGGTCAGGGAGATCTTAGATCAACTTGAATACCAAGGGGTGAATGAAACATGCACCTCCTCAATGAACAATCCTTTGTTTCTTGTATCCAAACCAGACAATACATATCATCTAGTTTTGGATTACAGACACTTGAACACTTGTTCAAAAACATTTGCAGTGCAAAATGCACATAGTACAGCATTAATGAATAACATTGTGCGTAAAAAATATAAAATCACATTGGATATTTCAAATGGTTTCTTTTGTCAAAACATAGCACCTGAAAGCAGGTACTTAACAGCTTTCTCAATAATGGGGACCCAGCGTCAATTTTGTAGACTCCCACAAGGGTTCAAAAACAGCCCGGGGTTATTCTCAGCGAGGGTAACAGAGTTACTACAAATTTATGATAATGAGGCATTGTCATATGTCGATGACATCTATCTGACAGACGATGACCTGGATAGGCACTTGAACAGGGTGAGTACCATTATATTGGGCTTCGCCTCAGAGGGCTATAAATTCAACTTTAAAAAATCTAGAATTGCCCATCTCAATGTCCTTTTCCTAGGATATGAGCTTTCAAGTGAAGGCAAGAGCCTAGCAGCTAACTTTTTAGAAAAGTGCGCGCTGCTCCAACCTCCAAAAACGCTGAAAAATTTACAATCTATCTTGGGTTTCCTAAATTTTGGAAGAACTTACATTCTAAATTACACAGAAAGAGTTAAACCTCTCTACGAATTAATCAAACCTGAATTTTCAACAAAACATTGGACACAGGAACACACAGAAATCCTGCGTTCACTCCAAGCTAACATGTTAGCAACAAATCACTTACAAACACGCGTAAATAGACGCAATTTGGTGATCCAAATAATTTCGAGTCAATGCGGATTCACCTATTTAACATTTAATGAGGGTGAAAAAGTACCAATAGCATACAAATCACATTTGTATACACAAGCAGAAATGCGCTTCACTTCAACAGAAAAAATACTGACAGCAGTTCAAACCGCTGTAGCAAAAGAAAGAGCTCTAGCTCAAGGAAAACGCATTATTGTCGTAACCCCAGTACCAGCCTTAGAGGCGGTTACAAAAGCGAGCATTCCAAATGCAAAAGCTTTACATCCTAGATGGATACAATGGATTAATTCTCTTGCTGCAACAGATGTTGAATACGTTTTTGATCCTGATTTAAAAACACAAGCGTTCCTTCAATATGAACATGAATGTCCTCTGCCCACTGAAATTTTGCCTCTCGATCAGTACGAATTTATAATTTATACTGACGGATCAGCACAACCCGCTACAGGGAGTAAGCAAGCTTACAGTGCAGCGTGCGCAATCGTTAAAGGTCGCATGCGCGATGGTAACTTCAGACCAATGGTCACTAAAACTCAATCTCTAGGAGATTGTACAGCTCAGTGAGCTGAACTAAAAGCATTCAAACTGGCACTTGAAAATACAGATCGCGAATTCCCCACACTCATAGTGTGCGATTCTTTTTACTGTGTTCAGTCGTATAATGAATATATACAAAATTGGCTTGAAAACGTGTTCAAAGATGCAAAAGGTGGCACAATAAAGCATAAAACGCTTTGGGAACAAGTAGTTCAGTTGAAAAACGAACTACCAAAAGCTCACGTGATACACACGCTGAGTCATCAACGTGATGGCGTTCACGTTGCAGAGAATTCATTGGCTGACGAAGCCGCAAAGGGGGCTGTTCAGACGGCTTCCATAGCTGCGATCACTCATTCAAAAACGAGAATAGACAGTGAGATATTGTTGGCTGTCAATGCTTCAAGCAAAGGCAGTGGTGCAGCGTTACCTAAGAAATTTCCACTCAAGTACTCTTATGTAATTGATGCGAACAACGTTCCTTTTGCTCGAATCCCTGGAGTGGGGGATAGGGTAATTCCAAACATGGAACGTAGAGCAGCTTTGATTTATGAAGCACATCTGGGGGAGGGTCTGTCACATCAAGGGATCTCTAAAACAATATTAACATTAAAAGAGATGTACTGGTGGCCTGGAATGAATACTCAGATTCACATCTTCATCGATGACTGCATAGACTGCAATAGACAGCGTGGTGCAGAACGCCATCAGACACCAGACTACGAAGTAGCCTGCCCAGTACAGACACCATTGTTAGACAGCATAAGACTATCTACGCGCAGGCGTCCTTTTGGACAAATGCAATCCCACAAATACTAAGTAAAGGTTCCTATGGATATGGCCTCAGCGCTCGGCTGACGCTCGAACTGTTATAAAAGATTTGCGAGTCTTTATCGGCACATACGCAATAGGCACACTACATTCTGACCAGGGCCCTGCGTTTAGCTCTCGGGCTTACAAAGAAGCCATGGCCAGTTTGGGCGTTGCATTGCGGTACTCCTCTCCATTTCATCCTGAGGGAAATTCTGTTGTGGAAAGGAAAAACCGGGACATAAAGCAGTCTATAACAGCTAGAGTATTAGGTTCGGGTGATGGGTGGGTCAAACATCTTTATGGGGTCCAACGCTCATTAAATAATTTGCCAAGAAGTTCTCTAGGGGGGGTCACTCCATATGAGGTCCTATTTGGGACAAGAATGTGGGTTCCCGATCTCGAATGTAAAGTCACAGTGGTGGAAAATAAACCCTTTGATATCAAAGATCGTTTGGCTGTTTTACAGGATCTAAATGAACTAAGATCGAAACAAAGCAACGTGTTCCTGAAGCCAACCACCACTGGGGAAACACCGGCAGTCCCAGCAAGGCCTGTCTGGATCCCAAAAGTTGGGGATCTAGTCAGAGAGAAGATTGCGGACAAGAAGGAATTTGGACCTTCTTACAGACAACCAGTAACTGTCCTAGCCGTCCACGGAACAAGAACAGTACTTCTGCCACCCCTTGCTGGAAAAAAGGAGAAGAGATTTGTGTCAATCGACCTCATCAAACCACAGTATGTGGCCAATACTAAATAGTAGGCCTCGTGGACTCCGACCTAGTAGCAGACGCACTCCTCTCGCTACTATCCAAGAGGTTCAGACTGAAAGACTCATAACCATCGAGAATTCAGCAGTAACAGATGAAGGACTAAGCAACAATGCTATGGAACTCATCCCTCTTGAAACTCAAGTAACAGTTCGTCCAAATACACCTGTCTACACCAACGTAACAAGTGATCAACTGGTTCCAGCGATTTCAACAAATCCTGATGCAATTTCAACAATTGACCGAACTGCCTCTGGCTATTTCATTAACTTTGATACGTTTTCTGAGGATCCGAGTGAGCCTGAAACGACGCCAGTATCAAAAACTTTCAAGCAACAAGTACAAGACCTTTTTCATTTTCTGAAAGAGACTTATCTGGTTTCACCATGGATTGAAATATGGATTATTTCTGGAATATTTTTCTTTCTGTTTTGGCTAGCTTTGGTTATGACACTTAGCATGCTTATAAATGGCAGATACATCCATATGGACATTGAAAGTAAAAATGTGAACTTACTTTTAAAACCACACAAATCTTCCCATCGTGAAACAAGAGACTTGTCAGCAGTGAACATCACAGCCGTTCCTATACAGGATGGTATAGTGTGGGACAAAACCGATTTCGACATATTCGGCCCGACTGAACTTTTGAACATTCCACATTTATTTAAAATTTCATTAAGTGATTTTATTACCTCCAGTACCTATTCTGATGATTGGGACTTTGAGACTATTAATGATATGATGTCTGATCTAGAAAAGTCTGCAGCGTTCTCTAACAATGAATATTTAGAGGGTTCATCAGACTATGAACAGCTTTATTGTTATAACCATTATGGTCATCATTTCTTGCATAAATCTGCAACACCTAGAAATGTGTTTATGTTTAACCAATGGGAACATTGTCCTACACCACCAAAGGTAGTTCAAAAACGTTTGCAAATAAGTTTCCATATTTTTCAGGGTACAATACATCTGATCCAGAATCATTTTACTATAAGAATGTAAACAAAACAGGTCAGAAAATTATGTTAACTAATACAAAACAGATTTATTCTGCAGCCTTTATTACCCAACTGTCTAGACAAGGATTTGACTTTTGGAAAGACACAATAGACACAAAAACTGTCTGGGGTTCTAAAGATTGGCAAGTGCAGGGGATAGAAGCTTTGTTTAGAGCATGTATCATCCCACATCAAATAATGTTTTTGAATGACACTGTGCAACAAACGTCTTGCCTTGGTATAGCCAAGATCAAAGACATGAATACACCTTCTGTACCAACACCTGCAAGTAATAGCACTACACAGGGAGCGGTCACAGTAGACACAATACTACAAACCAACAGAACAGATCCTGATTGGAAAAAATGGTTACTCTGCCCACAGACACAAACATCTGTCAAGAAAGATTCCTGAATAGAATACAGGGCTTTACTATCCATAGGCCAGACCCACGATATGTTCAACGACAACATCCAGGGGTAGTAACAACATACAGTGTAGGAAAATTGTGCCTTGACTGGTTACAAAAATCTACACTCGAGGATGTGAAACAACACTTATCTTTACTTAAAGAAGACGCAGACCTTAGGGAATTTTTGCTAGAACCAAGAAAACCGCGTCAAAAACGTTTCATATATGCCGGCATCTATGCTGCTTACAATGAGATATGGAAGGTTTCTTAGGCAGAGGCCGCAGAAAGAATACGTGAACTTGATCGTATTAACTTAGAGAAATCTCTAAATGTGGTCGACAATGGGTTAACAACTTTGTCATCCAGAATTTATTCATTGGACAACATTGTATCCTCTGCTATAGACATACTGGAACAAGATTTAGCCATGTTACAACAAGGCCAATCTCAGTTACGTTCTATTATGTTATTAAGCTGGACGCTGCAATCTTTGCGTGCAGGCTATGTGCCTTGGCGTTTTATCAACACGTCGTCTCTGTTTGCAGAATACAATCTAACAGATAAACAGATCGAACTGGCACAAAGGGGAGCAAAGTATACAGTGCTGAGCATTGAAAAACTGGAAAAATTACCATTCACAGTAGCAGAAAAAACAGCTACAGAATGGCTTATTCATGGCAAAATAACTCTGCCTGTCTCTACTTTTCATTTTCAGTATTGCCTCAAACAAATGCAAGCAGGCAAATATGAAAGGTTGGGTAAAGAATACATTAAGACATCCTGGGATTTACCTTACGAATACAGATGTTGGAGTGGGGATCGTGAAGTGTTTCTAAGCGGTACACACTGTGAAAATGCACTAAGCGGTTCACTCATATGTCAGGACATTTCTTTGCACGGGGCTTGTAATGGTTCTGTGGCAAATTTATCCTGTCACCTGCAAGGTACACCAGCTGCTGTGATTAATCCAACGTTTGGCCAACTTTCTAACAGGAGTTACCTCATGTTGAATGATCAGGGTTGCTGTGGCATGTTGCCAGGAATCCCATATCTGGTAACGGTCGACTCCAGGGTTACTTGCTGTATGCAAGTATTGTTCCCCCAAACAGAGACAGTCAGGGAGTCGCCTCTATGGCCTTCATTGAATGTTTCTTTTATACGTTTTGATAGTTTAAGCAGAATTAAAGCCATGCTTTTACAACAGACCGTGCCTTTGACCTCGGCCAAAGAAACCTATGATTTACAAATTGCAAGGACTTCGGCTGAGATACAGGCTCTTATTCGTACAAACTGCCCTATACATTTCTCAGAAATGATGGGACGTATCTTAAACATGTCTGATACGAGCGGGATTGTACATGTATTTAAGACCATCTGTTCAGGACTGTTAGCACCCTTCCAGGCAGTCCTCGGAATCATCCCAAACTTCGCACATTCGGTGTTTGGTGGTGTGCCATTAATTCTAGCACTTGTTGCAGGAATCCTGTTTCTATTCCTACTACTACGTTATGGCAAGCCTATTCACCGGCATCACTCCCAGCGATGTGGAGAAAGTTCTCCTAGAACGGAAGTGCCGTGAGCGCATAGTGCAGCTTTTTGGCATACCTCGTCTACGGGAACTTAATACAACATGGTTTCTGTCATTCAGACCAATCTGGCAAGATTGCATCTTACCTGTTCTACGCTGCCTGCTTTGCGGTGAAGAATGTGTGCTAGACACCTGTCTAACACTCCCATCAGTCATGCCAACGGATATCGATACTCTGCTGGACCCGATAACGGCCCATGCTCTGTGTTGTCCCCAGAGGCTACCAATCCTGATGACGGCATTCATTGAGATCTCACAGACACTTCCTGCTGCTGCTGAGGTACGAGATGGATCAACAGGCACACAGGTAGGGGTGGGCGGAATTTGCGTAGTCGCGTTCCGCAAATCTCTGCGAAATTGTTAAAAATTTCCGCGAGCACGCAGAAATTCCACGAAGACGCGGAATTGCTTGTCCCGCCCGTTCGCGATGTGTTTTTGCGTGCTCGCGGGGGAATATATCGCTAACTTGCCCATGCGGTCGCTTATGGGCGCGGCCATCTTGTTTTTCACTTGTCCCGCCCGCTCGCGATGGTTATTTCCTGTTCCGGGTCGCGCATTGCATGCTCCCGCCCGCTCGCGATGCTTATTTCCTGTTCCGGGTCGCGTATTGCATGCTCTCACCCGTTCGCGATAAGTATTTCCTGTTCGGGAACGCGTATTACGTGTTCGCGATGCTTTTTGCATGCTCGGGGGGAAATATCGCGCGAACTTGCCCATGCGGTCGCAATGGGCGCGGCCATCTTGTTTTTCACTCTATTGCTATGGTTCTGGGCCTGCTTTTCAATCCTCCCTCTATCTTTTCAATCCTTTGTTTCTGGAAACTTTTTTTTGATCTTTTTTATTTATTATCTATCTCTCTATTTTCCTGATTCTATATTTTGAGTTTTTTCTACTTTTTGTGTGTTTTTCACTACTTTTTCACTCTTTTTCTATTACCTGCTTTTTCCTTTCTTTTACTTACTTTTTTAATTCCTACCTTTTCTTTTCCGCCCCCCCGCCTACCCAGAACCATGGCAAAGGGCCACAGGGCTCGTAGCCGTAGCCAGAGCCGCGACCGCCTTCCTTGCGGAAGGCGGCACCAAAAAGGGGTGCAGGCACGGGCCTTATTTGGTGAGGCGGAGGTGGCCGCACTGTTTTTTTTTTGTGCAGCGCCACCTCCCCTTAACCCTGGCAGCAGGCGGCAGGCCTGGGTCCGGGTACGGGCTCCGGGAGCGTCGGCAGCGGTGGGGCAAGGTGCGTCGGGCAGTGTTTCGCTGCTCTGGTGTCCGGCTCACCAATAACCAGCTGACGCACCGGTGGTCCGATATTCTGGACCAGGAGCAGGACCTGCTGGACCTGCTAGGAGTGGAGGTCCCGGGGCTTGGTGAGTAGCTATTTAATATTACTACTTTGTGTTCTTCTGCTCTGTGTTATATATTGTGAATATTTATTTTTTTCCGACTAGCAAGAATGCTGCTGCTTACATTGCAGGTAAATTATGTTTAAAAATCTTCTGTGATTGTTATGACACAGGTGCTCGGTGCTACTAATCTTACTTGTTTGCAACTTTGCGCTCGCTTGGCCTGATTATGTAAGAGTTTACTTTAGAGAACTTAAGTTAGGTAATGCTAGAGAGACTCTAGTCCTTCCTTTGTCCTCCTGCCACTAAGAAGGGATGGTGGTGGATTGATAGGTTTAGTTACTTATTAGTATTAGTTGGTAATTTTTAAGTGGTGTGTGTGATGCATCCTCTGTCACGTCACGTGCTGCTGAGTGCTGCTTACCCCAGTCCTTAGTAGAACCTTTTGTAGTTTGTTTAGTGAGTGTTAATAGGTTTATATCATCACTAGCAGAACATCAGCAGCAACCAACCAACAATTTGGTGTATGCAAAAATGTATGCATGTGTCCTCCATCTATGCATTTTTGAGGACTAAAATAAATGGAAATGCAGACTTAGTGAACAATTGGCCCGTCTGGAATAGGTGGGCTAGGTCAGGTGGTACTTAGGCTTACTAGACGGTCCGTGAATCTCTCAATACTACTAGTCGATCAGATTAGATAGGTCAATTTTATTGCAATTGTTGTTCACAAAAATGTTTTTGGAGCGTATTTTAAAATATTTTATTTGTTTCACACCAAACTTTAATTTTTGTCTCTTTCTTTATGAAATCTTACATGATCAGCACCCAGGGGCAAGAAGACGGGGTCTGAGTCGGCGGAACCAGAAGAACAACATGCCTCCCAGGGCAAGGACCACTCCTCTACCGAGGGCTCTGCTGCTGGCCCCAGTAAGTCCTCCAGTGGTTAATATTAATAATTATATTTCCCTAACTTTTCCTGCACCTTATTTTTTCCGAACTATTATTTCGGTTTCCTAATTCTATTTTTTACAAATTCTTCTTCGATCTAGACTATCTGTTTCTAAATTCTTGTTATTCCTGCCTCTAACTGCGTCTGCTATGACTCTCTGTACTACTACTATTAGTCTGTCTGTAGCTAAGCTTGCCCAGTTGGCCACTCTTTATTTAAAAGTTTTTAAATAAAACTCAGATTCACCAATAGCTCTAGCCATTGAGTCCAGTCATTTGGGTTGTCCTCTTCTACTACTTCTAGTCTTCTTAATCTTGAGGCTTTTCGACAATTCCCACCAACAAAATGCCCAACCAGATTTTACTATTTTTGATAGGATAGGACATACTACTACTGTTGTAGGGATTCTGCACATACAGAACTTTGCACAAGAAAATAGGACGTTGGTGATGGGAGGTTGGACCTTCCTCACACCTCAATCAGAAGCCACCACAATCCCCTGACCGACTAGTAATAGTGTCTCATTAGCTCTCCGAACCCCCCCCAAGATACCCAATGAGTAGACAACCCAGAACATAACACTCCCGACCTCTCAGTCGCGGAAGCAATGCACACCCTTTCGCTCACTCACTCGTGTAAGTCCACACCAAATACCACAGAGTCTATGTAAGTTCAAAAGGTTTATTTTTCAACTGACAAGCTCTGTACGTTGTTCTATAAAGCAGCAGCAACAGCAAAATGCATAAGATTAAAACACTAAACATTGTTACACTTAGTTACACTTACAACTACAAGTCCATAGAAAACAAAAGGCGAAATCATGATAACTGAACAGTGGTGGAAGAACCACCATCCCCTTGGTAGGAATATAGTTTATATAAAATTATAAATGAAGATCTCTGAGCGAATTCTGGGGACCCCTCACCTTAGAAGAACCTAGTACTGGTTACATCATAAGCTCTGCAAAGCTCTGGTTCGTAGAAGGGAATCTTCCGTCTGTTATGAGAAAAATGGTGCGCGTAAGTATAGTGCAAGCATTTCTCAGTCGTGCCAAAAAGTGTAGTATTTTTATGGATAAGCAATATGGACTAACACCAGAACTCCATAACAAAGTGGCTTGTTTTTTTACCTTGTACGCAGCGCTCAGACAGTAGCAGTATGAGCTCATGTGGGCTCAAAGGCGTCTTACACAACAAGCTGCGAGGTAACTTGCGCAAAAATAAAAGACACAAAGCTAAAATGGTTGCATGGCTCGGGGTAACTTAGCAAAGACTAGAATGACCCTAGGGGCCATATAACACTACTAGTGTCTACTCTACTACCTGATTTGTACTAGTGATGTATGTTGTATATGTATTATGTATGTATTAACTTTTTTTTCAATCTTGCTAGTGAAAAATAGGGGGAGGTGTATATGGCATCTAAAAAATGTGTAATGTTTTTTCTAGGCATACCGGGGCCAGCGGCGAAGGTGACGCGGCCGCTGAGGGTGCAGGAGGAGATGCAGCAGTTGCAGGAGGAGCTGCAGGGGGTGAGCCAGCAGCAGTGGTGGGCGGTGGTAAGTTAAATTCCTAATCCTTACTTATTGACATTACACTCGCTGCAAGGGTGTAATGTATACTGTACTGTTGAGACTTAAGTAAGAAGTTGTTGTGAACGGTTGAAGAAGACACCCTTTACTTAGCATTAGCAATAGCATTAGCGGCGGGAGTGTACTGTTGAGTAACTAATGGCCTCTTCTATCTGACTTCAACTCAGCTGTGAAAGTTTTATGGAGAAGACTAAAAGTCAGATCAGATGACCTTGATGGATGGGTTGAACGAAAAGGGAAAGAAGGGTGGAAGGAGGAAGGACGGACGAGATTTAATATTTATGACTGGCAGAGAAGGATACGTGGGATGCATGCATAGGTGGCTGATAGGAATCAGATGCATGGGTGGTGGAATGCCTGAAACTCCCACAAATGTTAGAGGCCGAGGTAGTGGGAGGATAGATACATACCACAAATGTTATGTACTGTGCTTGCTAGTGCTACTGTGCCACTATGTGTAGAATTAATTTGTCTTACTGCTTTGCTAAGAGTATATTTTACAATAGTCTTGTTTTTTCTTCTTGATATAGCTACTCCTTCCAAAGTGAAAGTAGACAGGAAGGAGTTGGCAGCCAAGGCCCGGCGCCGGAAGCTGGAGGCCATACAAAAGGAATACAGGCGGCTGGTTGTTCTGGAGGAGGAGGAGGAGGAGGCGGCAGCATCTGCAGCCTCCTCCAATGCCCCGGGCCCCAGCCACCCCCTCCAGTGTTACGGCGCCACCGCCTGGCAGCCGCCCGCTGCCCTTCATTTAATAGCACTGCTGCCCCCCTCCCCCTGTGGATGCAATTGCCGCGCATTGAAGCGCCGCGTGGCCCGCCTAGAGGAGCATATTTGTGTCCTGGAGAGGCGAGCCCGCCGATGAACAGACCCTGCTGATTGACCCTTTTTTATTGCTTATTTTGGTGGGTGGGAATCGGGCATTGGGGTTTTCACTTTTGGACAATTGGACATTTAATTTGTTGGACTTTTTCGTTTTGGACAATGGACATTGGTTGGGGTTAGGGAGAGGGGTGGGTCAGGTGTTGTTGTGGCATTTTTTTTACATAGTTTATTTTTGTTAGGGGATTAAATTATATATTTATACTTTACATACGATGTTGTTAATGTTTTGTGGGTGGGGTTACTGTTTTACGTCACACTGTTTCCTTGCTGGTGCAGGGCCACAGCCAGTGTTTGATTTAAATATTTGGCTGACTTAGTAAGACACAAACAGAAAGATGCGTTACCCCTCACTGAGGGACTTGTCCTACTAGTACTGTCAGTTTCTCCTCCTAGTCTATGCATTCTGCAACTGGACTCAAAGGGGTGTGTGAAATAGAATTAATGAAAACATTTCCATTATTAATTATGCCTCCCCCAAACTTCTTCTCTTACCTGTGCTTGATGTTTAACTTAGGCACGGCGATGGCTGCATGGTGATGATGGTTTTCTTTCCCAACATGCCATGGTTGTGGTGGTAGTAGTAGTAGACCCTGGCAGTAGCATTTGCAAAAAAAAGAAAATGAGACAGTCAGTCGCCTAAGAGAGACTGTGGGAGGAGTAGTAGAACGAAGTACAGTACGGAACTTACTGCCAAACATTAATATGCCAAAATACAATAAAACATAATGGTGGCGGGGATAGCCTAGTACATAGAGTTACAAACTCTAGCTGTGTCGAGTCACTCGACTAGGCCTACAGTACACTCGACACAAGCGTAACCGTTAGTGCTGTGTAGGAGGATGACAACAAATCCAATTGATGCCGGCAATTAATGCTGATGGATTAGGTTCCTTTGGTAAAAAAATTATCTCGCAAATATACTGCTCATGGGTGGGCAAGCAGAAGAAGATTCTCGCCCTGCCTTGAAATTGAATTAGTGTTGCTTTTGCCACATCCGCCCCAGCAAGCGTGTGATAAATTATTGGTGTACATTTAATTTAGTCACACCTCAATAAGTCACACAGCCCGGGGAAGAGGGTTAGGGTTTGATGAATGGTTGGGAAAGGGGGTTTGGGGAAAGGTTTGACAAAGAAAAACAGTACGCATGGACAACAACAAAACACAATCTTGGCAGACGACCATATCCATAAATCTGTTAAGGGAGAAAAAGGAAATGCATGCATGATGATGATAACTTGATGGTTAATGATAAGTAGTACTTACTAACTACTACTAGACAATTAGACAGTACAGGGCAGCAGTATATTATGCAATTTGCCTTGCCTGTCTGCCCTCCGAGAGACCCGAATTACATACAGTTTCTGTTCTGTTGTACCGGCCCGGGCTTACTATTAAAGATAGCAAAGAAAATTCAAAAATAGCTGTAGGGATGAATTGAATTATAAGCAGAGAGCAAACATAATAATAACAACAACACACAGTAGTAATGATTGAAGACAAAAAATGAATCAAATTATTTAAAAGATGATGAAAGTTGATACTGTTACTGTATGTTATCCTGGTCAAAATGGGGAGTTGCATCTCAGCATTCCTCTTGGTCCTCCCTTCCATGGACGCTCCGGCCATCAATCTTGGGTGATGCCACTGCCTGCCTGGCAGATGTAGATTCATTGGTAAGGTAAGTGTGAGTTGTTTTTCCCAGTATAGCACAGGGTAAGGGCCGGCCTGTAATTGTAGATGGAAAAACAAAAGGGATATTGAAAAATCAAGTAGAAAAAAATGCATAAATTACGGTGGAGTGCAACAAGAACACTTTCAGAGGCGGCATGGATACATCATGTCTACTCTAGTCTGTTTCCAGCATTAACCTCCAACAACAACAGGACAGAGCAGGCCCACGGCACCCGTGACCCATCCTCCATTTAGCGTACATTTATTGACAGAGGCAGACAAAGCAGATATACAGCAACATAGCATTTTACAAATTAAGTGACTAAATCAATGCACCGCTGTCAGTCATACCACCACACTCGACTCCACCACTACACAGACATGTAGGTCTGCAGTGGTTGTTGTTGACTTGTTTACCTTTTATGCCACTCATGAAACGCCCTGAGTTATTCCATCAATCATCTCGGATCGTACTGAGTGACTGCGAAGATATTATGTCACTGTGGTCATCATCATGATGTGTTGTCCAACTCAGTGTGCAGTGTACAGATTGAGTCCCCTTTCCATATTCAAAATGCAATGGATCGGCCTGCAGTAGAAGTAGAAATTTGTTATTAAAAACAAGAATGGAAACAAACATTGCATTGAGTTACTTTTAGTGTGTAGATTAGATAATAGTACACAATGAATTAACTTCATGCACTACAAACAACAACAACACAAATCACTCAGCCAGCGTCCAATGCATGTCATCATTCATTACCTGTTCCTTCTCATCTTCAGTTAATGGGCGGTCTCTCTCGGCTCGGAAAGGAGGATAGCTATAGTAGTCATCATCATGTTCCACTTCTTTTGGAGAGACTCAACGAGGCAAGATTTTCTTTTTCTTCGATTATGCTACATCCAATCATCATCTGGCTTGAGGGCAATAGATTTAGGGCGATTCAGGAGGATGGAGGAGCAGGACTCGGAGGAGTGGACTGAAATGCAGACAGCTAAAACTCATATATGGCAATAAAAGACGAAGACGGTGGTGATGGATTTGTTGTGATTTGAAGTTTCCAACCAGAAAGACAGACACACAAATAAAAGTAAATAAGGGAGGACGACAGTAAGAAGTGGAAGCCTAGTTGTCAGGGAAGTATAGCTCGTCCTCAAACTCTGGGGGTTCAACCAGAAGTAGGTAATCAGCATCTAACACGCTACTTCCGTCACCTGAGCCGCTGTCCTCATCTTCCTGCGTTGATTCATATTGTGTAATTCGGTGGTATAAATTGCTGATTCATTTTGATCATGGTTAACCTCTCCACGTTTTTGGGTGAGAGACTGGTCCTTTTCACTGTTACAATGGAACCAGCAGCACTGAAAACACGTTCAGAAGAGACACTTGCGACAGGGCAAGCCAGATAGTTTATCGCCAGCCTGCTGAGCACTGGCCATTGGCCCCTTTTGCCATACCAATACCGCAATGGGTTTTGATCAATGTAGACCTCTGTTGGGTCATCCAGGTAGGCCTGGACCATCCGGTCAATGTTCAGGGGTGCTACACTTTGTTCGGCCTCTTTTGT
Source organism: Calotriton arnoldi (assembly GCA_963921515.1). Taxonomy (NCBI): domain Eukaryota; kingdom Metazoa; phylum Chordata; class Amphibia; order Caudata; family Salamandridae; genus Calotriton; species Calotriton arnoldi. Next base: position 168,288 of record CAWUFW010010120.1, read on the forward strand.
CTTTGCATCAGCACTGGACCTAGCAAGTCCTTGCTGTAAATACCAATCCTGTGCCGTTTTTACTGGGGCTGATGATCCGGTTCTTGCTGTTGTCGATAGTGTTGGTGTTGGTGACAGCTGTGAACCAAATGCACTGCCCTCAGGCTCTGAAGTCTAACTTGACGCCGGATGCCCTGCTGCAGTACTTGTTGTGGGTTTGAGTAGCGGGCCTTTAATTACCAGCCGTTCATTTTCCAATTTACTGGCTGCCTCAGCTATCCAAGTTTTGTACCGGGCAACATCCACTTCTGAAAAAGGGAGTAATGAGTTACTGTTCAGTGCCGATTTATACCGTGGATCCAGAATTGTGGCACAAATGTAATGTTCTTGTGACAAAATCTTAGTTTGCACCCTTGCATTTTCAGTTAAGCGACATGATAAGCTCTCCACCAACTCATATGCTTCTTTTTTTTCCTCCACACCTATGTACGCTTCAGACACCTCCTTCAGCTGTTGCTCTAGCATGTACAACAATGGGATAGCTTGGCCCATAGTACAGTCCTCCTTGCTGACTTCACGTGTGAAGACCTCGAAAGGAAGAAGCATCTCTGTCAGGCATTTAACTAGGCACCATTGGTCCATCTGAAGGATCATGCCTTTCACAGTAGCATCCGCCCATCGCATGACATATTCATTGATTGGTCTGTACTGCTCAAACAGACGGTCAAGCATGTAATACGTTAAGTTCCAACGTGTTGCCACCTCCTCGATGAGTGCTTTGACTGGCATTCTATAATCACGTTGAATGATCCTCAGCTGCTTCCGGGCTTTAAAAGAATGGCTGAAATGAGTGCATATTCTGCGGCAGGTGGTCAGTAAGTTGCTGACTATGGGTTCTTTTTTCAGAAAGTCTTGAACTATAATGTTAATGCAGTGCGCCAAACACGGGACCCTGAAATAGGCACCAACCTCCATGGCCTTAAGTACATTACTGCCATTATCCGTGGCAACAAAACCAATGTTAAGCCCTCTTGGGCGCAGCCATTCAAAGACCTTGCTGTTAAACTCTTCCAAAATGTTTGCAGCAGTATGAGATTTCTCCATGGCGAACATGGCTACAGTTGCATGTTTCCGAGTAGCATTAAAAATCTCAGCTGTGTCAACAGCACCTACTTCAGATAGCTTTTCTCTAACCCCCACAAAAGAGACCCAGTGTGCAGTGATGCACATGTAATCAGTGGCTTGGCAACTGGTCCCCATGTCTGTTGTCAGGTGGATTTTGTGAACAGCACTCTGCTGCAAAGCTTGTCCAACCAATTCCAGCACATCGTGATGTAGTGCTGGAACAGCAACTCTGGCGAAATAGGACCGGCTGGGAACCTTCCATTTAGGGCAGATGGCTGACACAAATTCAAGGAAACCCACCCCTTCCACAAATGAAAAAGGGAGAAGGTCCAGCGCTAACATTTTAGCCAGCTTCGCATTGTACAACCGTGCCGTTGGGTGGTTGCGTTGGTACTGCCCCTCCGACCTAAGCATGCTGTAAATGGTAGGCTGGAATATTTTCCTTTGTGGTGCAGCTGTCTTCTTGAACCCAGTTAGGCTCAACGACGACGCACTTTTTCTCATTGCAGTATTCGGTTGCCTTGGTGTCTCAGGCTGACTCTTACTACGGTGCCACTGAGATGTTGCTGAGGATGTGGGCGGTACCACTACACTGCTGGGGATAGGGTTAGAAATGTCTCCCTCTTGTTGACCTTCCACCGCGATCATATCTTCCCCTACTTCTTCATCCCCAACAACAGCAATGGGTCCTGTTTTACTTTTTTCCAAGTGAAGTAGGTGAGCCTCCCACTTGATACTGTGGTGTTTTTTTAGATGACTTGTTTGTCCTCCGGTACCATAGTTTGTACCAAGCTTACCCCGCCTAACAGCCTGCCGACAAATTGAGCATATAGCAATGTTCTCCTCCTTACTGCTAACCGAAAAGAAGTCCCAAACTGGGGAGGAGAACTTTCTGGCGCTGCTGGAGGTGCCACTTTCAATACCAGATAAACTGGAGGGTGTGCCTGGAATTTGACTCTGTGCAGTTACATTACCACTACCTACTGAGGTGGTGGTTGAGCTGGATGTAGGTCCCTGCCGGGCCTTTGCAAAGGCAAATGTGGAAGCTGGAGGTCGTGTTGGTGTTACCTGTGTTGGTGGTATCCGTGCTACATCCCTCGCAGCGATTTTGGATAGTCTAATAATGTTGGTCTCCATCTCCTCTGGCCCGGGAGTGATGTTCATGATGACTGGCTCTTCATCATCATCACCCCCTCGTCTACATCTACCTCCATAACTCTAAGGCTTTCTGGAACCTTCCTTTTCACTAGCCTTGTCTTGTGGCGTGCATCACTCTCAGACTGAGCTGGTGGCTTCCAAGTGGCATCTAGATCATCAGAAGCGGGGCTTGAAGAAGAAGTTGATGGACTAACCCTCCTTTTCCTTGCTGGGGGTCTGGAAGACAATGGATCTTCTGAAACAGTGGCTTGCTCCTCTTCGTCTGCAAAAAGCTCGATTTCCTGAACTGCCCCTACTTCTGGTGGAACAACTACTATTGTGGGCTGTGGTTGCGGCTGTGGTTGCGGCTGCGGTTGTGGCTGCGGCTGTGGTTGCGGCTGTGGTTGCGGCTGCGGCTGTGGTTGGGGCTGTGGTTGCGGCTGTGGTTGGGGCTGTGGTTGCGGCTGCGGTTGAGGCTGTGGTTGCGGCTGCGGTTGCGGCTGTGGTTGCGGCTATGGTTGCCCACTTATCTGCTGAGTTTCCACCTGCGAGTGCGTGGATTGGGTACTACTTTGCGATAATGACATTTCAACATCACTGCTCATTAGTAGACTGGCTACCTCTGCCACACTCATGGGCTTGGGCCTAGGTTGGTGGGGTGGGCCCGCTGATGCGGAGGTGCTGCTCCCAGCTTGGTCCCCGCCGGACACCGCTGCTGCAGGCGTAAGGTTTTTTTTCCCAAAAAACACATCGGGCGGCACAGCAGTCTTGGCAAGTGCCACTTCCTTCTTCTGTTCCTTCTTCATCTCACTGGCAACTTTCTTGGTACTGGAGGACCTGGTACCTTTCTTTGGGGCCATCTTCTTCAGATGTCAGCAGGACGCAGGTGCACAAGTTGCAGAGATGTCTGTGGTCACACGTGGACGTGACGTGGTGCGCAGCAGGACTTCTGTCTGGCAGTACAACGGGTGATGATGATGACACCTCCTCCTCTGTCTTTTTGTGCACCTAAAAGCAAAGAAGCCAGGAGAAGAACATCAGTGAAATGTTGCATTTGTTGTTGTGGTTCAATTACTACTAGTACAAACAAACAAATAAAATATATAACTTAGTGTAGCCATTTGTGAGACTTTGTCAACAAGGGCTTTCATGGTATACTGTGTACACTCTCAGGAAGGATAGGAAAGAAGAGGAACAACAACAAAAATACAAATGTAATGGAAGTGGACCCTGTTTGGCGTTAAATTATTTGCTCATCACATCATTCAGGGAGCTGCAGCTGGCAAAGGGGATGGATGGATGGAAGCAGTAAGCCAAGAGGAAAACCATGCAGGCCTAAATGGCAAAAGCAGCACACTTATAACTCCCACCAGAAATGGCCACCAGCCACATGGACACTCACAAATCACAAGCAACAAGCAGGAGGCCTGGAAAACAATGTACTGAAAACAGGCCTATAATAGCCAGGCAAAGGCTGCATGCTAAACCACACTGCTTTGCCTGTAATGCAATAAAATGCAAAAACGAAAATCCACAGGGCTAAACAAGGACTGCAACACACCACACACAACTAAGGCATGTATTTAACACACACCCAAAAAAACTGAAATACACCCAAAAATACACATTTTGCAATTCAATCCAATGCCATCCATGCTCTAAATGATGTTTAAATTCAACAGAACACACAGAAACAGTTGTTTCATGCACCCCTGACTACCTCTGAGCCTACTGGATGAAAGGCCTGTTGGCAGACTAGGCAACAAGCTTGCAGGCCTATGGATAAAAGCACACTACCGGGCTTCAAAATGGCCACCAGCCACATGGCCAGGCCCACAACAACAAGAAACTGAAGACAGACAATGCAGGCCAATGACAAAAAGCACACTGCCTGGCTTCAAAATGGCCTCCAGCCTCATGGCCAGGCCCACAACAACAAGAAACTGAAGACAGACAATGCAGGCCTATGGCAAAAAGCACACTGCCTGGCTTCAAAATGGCCGCCAGCCTCATGGCCAGGACCACAACAAGAAGCCTAGGCCACAAAGGAAACAACATGCAGGCCTATATGGCAAAAACAGCACACTTATAACTCCCACCAGAAATGGCTACCAGCCACATGGACACTCACAAATCACAAGCAACAAGCAGGAGGCCTGGAAAACAATGTACTGAAAACAGGCCTATAATAGCCAGGCAAAGGCTGCATGCTAAACCACACTGCTTTGCCTGTAATGCAATAAAATGCAAAAACGAAAATCCACAGGGCTAAACAAGGCTAAACAAGGCCTGCAACACACTACACACAACCCAACACAACCCAAAAAAACTGAAATACACCCAAAAATACACATTTTGCAATTCAATCCAATGCCATCCATGTGCCCTAAATGATGTTTGAAATAAATAAATACATCACACAGCAAAGGAACAGTTGTTTCATCATGTTTCATCATGCACCCACCCATGACTAGCTCTGGGCCTACTGGCTACCCACAACTATTTATTTTTAAAAATGATGAAAAGTACCAAAATTGTAGTTGCAGCAACAGCAATGCCCCAATCAAACAACACCAACTTACTTGTAAAATCTCAAATCCAAAAGTCCTCAAATCCAATGATAATGATGCAGCAGACACAAAGAGTGATCCTTCCAGCTCAAATCCAAGTGAAAAATGAACAGGAGATGGACAAAGTACTGGGAGGAGCCTGCTGGACAGGAACAGGAAGTAGGAGACTCTGTGGCACTTCCTCCCTCTCCCCCCCAAAAAATTTGACAAAAAAGAACAGCCAAATATCAATCTGAGTTTTTTTTTTCATCCAAATTATCATTTTATAGAAGGTTTTATGCTGCTCGAGATATTCTTCTTCTCCAGATTGAAAATTTTCCATGTTCGGGATCGCGAGCTTTACCAACATTCCGCCGGATGTCCGATGGCGTGCCCGAATGACGTGTTCGCGATCGCAATCTCTCTCGCGGTGCACGATGGCGCGGCGAATGACGTGTTCGCAATCGCACACTTTTGCAGTGTCCGATGGCGCGGCGAATGACGTGTTCGCGATCGCAAGCTCTCGCGGGATTGCGCGGCCGACTACCGAAATCTCGTGGAGCACGCGAACGGATAGGAAAACTCGTCGGCGAACGCAGGAATCCCGGTAAGTCGCTATTGCGCGCGCTAGAACGCATTTTTAAAGCGCGAACAAGAAAATAATTACGCTACGCCGCGGATCGCGGAATTGTTGGCAATTCCGCGTTCTCCGCGGAACGCGAAATTGCCTAAATTCCGCAAATTCCGCGAGCGGAGCGGAATTTGACGCCCAGGCCTACACACAGGTAACAACGGACGCGAACATTGCTGCGGCATCCTATGCTGAAGGCGATGCTTCTCATCTCTGTGCAGTTAACCTTCTGAACGAGGTGTTCCAAATGTCACCAACATCGGTAGACGATATTTTGTCTATAGAAATAGATGATTTCATGTTTACACCAGACCCATACACTGACTTTGATTCGGCTACAGTGTACCAGGGACGCAATGAAATTTGGCCTCCATATTTTCAAAACAGAACAAAACTTGGAACTCTTCCTAAAAATTGAACTTTCTCTTTTTCTCTATTTTTGAAAATACATGGCAACTCAATCTGCTTACAGTAGAACTATTCATATAAAACAGACTTCTTTGAATACTTCCAGGGACACTTTGTCACCTTGTTTACCAAAATTTCATGATATGCAATGGCTTTGATTTTTGAAAACTTATCAACCATTTCGTCATATGTATATATTTCTGTTTATTCATTCATGTTGCATTTTTATTTTATAATATATGCTTAGAATGAAAAAATGCTTTAAAATGTACAGTACCTATTGCATTACATGTTTTAGCAACAGTTTCTTTTAAAGACTTCTTTTTAAATATGCTTTTAGAAATGTTTTTAGCAACATGTGGTACTCAGTTTAATGTTTAGCATTTCATGTTTAGCATTTAGTACTATCGTTCATTCGAAAGTGGAGTGGGTGTTGTATTCCGCTTTAAGGTGTCCGTATATAGGCTTTCCTGAAACATGTCCTTATATAGGCACAATTCGCATTGCCCTTATATAGGCATAAAATCCCAGTCCTTATTTAGGCATTAGCCTTGCACTCCAAATACAGGCATAGTCACCGACATCCGTCCACCCTAACGTCACAACGAGTTCTTAGAAACCAGACTTTTAAGCTCTTGGGAATTCCCCTAGCACAGGATTATTGATTTCTCCAAGAACTCATCTATTATGCATGAACCGCTATTCCCTAAGGGTTCATTCCTGAGGTCTTCCTCTGTCCGACTTCACTTCAATGCTAACATTCCAAAGCCCCTACCAGGTATAAATATACCTTCCCTTGCCCAAGCAAGTTAGGAGGAGACCTCGACTTTAGAGGAGCCCGTGTCCCGGCCTGACGCACTGAGAAGAGACTGCTCGCAGAGAATCCAGCTTCCAGTGTTCTGACTCCCCTTCGCGGGGTGTTAGAGTTCCAGATCCGGAAAGAGATTCCCACCTCTCTCATTCTCAAGGTATGGAGCTGACTAGAACCTAGAGGGACTCTTGGCATACCAGACTCTTGGCATACTAGACTATAGCATACCATACTATAGAATACTTCACCTACTTCTTACCTTGCACTACACCTAGGTTAGGTTAGGTACACTGGGGTAGAACTAGCTTAGAGAAGCATCTTATGAGTACTCGCATTTTTAGCTTATGTTATTTATGTATATGAATATATGTGTCATAGCTAAAAGATAATGCTAGCGCAGTATTATTTATTTCTACTGCTTACGCTGTACATTATATATCTCGCTTACTGTCTTGTGATCATAACAGCTCATATCTCTTACACGAGAAACAAGACTGTTCAATAAATCCTTTTATTGAAATGCCTGTCTATTCTTTCTGTGTAACTCTGAAGAAACTAAGCATGCACGATTAGCTGAGTGAAACTGTTATCTATTGTTTCCACGATTCTGAGAGCGTTCCGATTCTAAAGGGAAACAAAGTTGTCATGTTTATGCGGTTGCCAGAAACTACTCCCTTCTTGTTCACAAGGAGTTTCTAGTGGCCTCTGAGTTAGCTTGCACAAAGTAATTAAGTTTAATATACTCGATAGGGACATACTGACCTCAGTCCTATGTCAAACCTATAGGGTATATTATTCCAATGCGCAGAGCCTATTAGGGGAATAGGAACTACACTACATAAGAAGGAGGATAATTTAGAGTAAATGTTTTTAAAGAAATGAGCAGTAATGGTGAGAGGAATTGCAGATATGGTAAACAGAATAATAGGTACAAGCCTCATCTTAAAAGTATCATGTCTACCCCACCAAGATAGAAATAAAGGATGCCATCTAGTTACTGAGAGGGTGAGGTTGGTTATAACTGCAGTTATGTTTAAAGATATTGGGCCCGATTCGCAAAAGTATTCTGAGACAAAATCCTAACTTTACAACTTTCGGTATTCACAAAGGGCATTTAGGAGTAGTAAAGTTAGGATTTTGTCTCAGTTAAACTTAAGTTTTACTTAAGTTAAACTTAAGACCAAAAATTAAGTTTAACAGAGACAAAATCCTAACTTTACTACTCCTAAATGCCCTTTGTGAATACCGAAAGTCGTAAAGTTAGGGTTTTGTCTCAGATTACTTTTGTGAATCGGGCCCATCGTTTGTTTAATATAGGGTGTAAACCAAAGCCCTAAATATTTAATTTTGTAAGGATTCCATGCAAAATTGGATTGAATAAAATCTTGTTTAAATCATAAAATGTTCAGAGGAAACATTTCACATTGATCTGGGTTTAATTTATAACCAGACAGAGCAGCAAAAGAGTCAACTTCTGTGAAGAAAGCTGGAAGCCAAGAGTCAGGTTTGGATAAAAAGAATAGGATGTCATCAGCATAAACACAGAGTTTAGTCTGTTTATTTCTAAATATATGATGATTTTGTTCTATTTTTGTAAGGAAGAGTTCTAATGCAAGAATAAAAAGGAGATGGGAAAGAGGACAAACTTGTAGTACTCCTCTATGTAAAGAGAAAGAGGAAGAAATGAGACCGTTTGCAAAAATAAAGGCTATCAGGACAGTATATAAAAAGGATATGAAGGAGATGAATTTGGGACCAAAACTAAACCACGAAAAAGTATGAAAAATAAAGGTCCAAAACATGCGGTCGAAAGCTTTTTCTGCGTCAAGGGAAATAGCAGCTAAGGATTGTGTGTCCTTATGAGATTTATTTAAAATGTTAAAGAATAGTCTAATGTTGTCTCAAATGTGTCTACCTTTGATGAAACCTGATTGCACCTTACCTATAAGGTATCGAGACGGAGTGCAAGAATCTTGGCAAACATTTTGTAATCAGAATTTACTAGAGAGATCGGGCAGTAATTTTTACATCACTTGGGGTCACGTCCATCTTTAGAACAAAGGCAGATTAACGCGTCTTGAAGAGTGCCTTTCAAGGACTTTGTTGTGATAAACTGAGTAAATAATTCATGATGTTTTGGGACTAAAAACTTGGAGAAGTGCAAATAAAATTCAATAGGAAAACTGTCTATTCCAGGGGCTTTCCCAGTCTTAATTAATTTCATTGCCTTAATGATATCTTTATAGGAGATATCAGTTTCCAACACGACGAAATCTATGGAAGTATCGAAATCTTTATGAATAGAGGATAAGTAATGTTGTGTGTCATCCGGATTTGGGGTCAATTCAGGAGTGTACAGAGCATTATAATATGTATTGAATTCATTTAAGATATTTGTAGCTTTAAAAACAGGAGAGGAATCTGCTTTTAAAATGGAATCAATTGTAATATCTTGTTTTTTAATTTTAAGGTAAGTAGCTAATAATTCCGGGCTTTTTCTGGCCTCCATAGTATATAGCAATTCCTTTAAGAAGGTAGGAAGCAGCATTTTCTGTAGAAAGTTTGTTATATTGAACCTTTTCCGCAATCCATTTAGTTAGATGAATATTAGATTTTGTGGTGGTGTACAGGGTTTCTAGATTTTCAATTCGATTCAGGATTTCTAGTGGTTTTTGGGATTTAATTTCTTCTTCTTGGAAACATAGGATATAATAAAATCTCTGGTGGTAGCTTTAAATGAATCCCATATAACATGGGGAGCGAGGTCTGAGGAGGAGTTGAGAGTGAAGAAGTCAGTAATAAATGATTACAATTTTGAAGTGAAAGTGGTGTCTAATAGCAAGGATGTATTAAAGTGCCATCTTCTGTTACCATTACTGATTGGAAGTAAGTCTAAATCTAATGTGACAGGGGCATGATCAGAGATTAATATGGAACCAATATCTGCCTGTATAATACGTTGTGCTACAAATAATAAACAAATAACCAATTCTAGATTGGGAACAGGCGTGTGGGAGAGAAAAAAGTGCACTCTTATAATGTAGGATTGCATAACCTCCATGAATCAAGGAGAGATCGTTGGTCAATGGTTGTAGTAAACTGTTGATGCATAGTAGATGGGACAAGTGTGGCTTTAGAAATACAGTCTGAATAAGGGTCCAAAACTAGTTTGCAATCTCCTCCAAATATTATATAATCTGTTGAAATGGACATCAATTCAGAAGAAATACCAGGCCAAAAGGTATTGTTGTGTTTGGTGGGTGTATAAATGTTGAATAAAGAGATAGGAATTTTGTTAATCTGAAGGTGGATTTCTACCCATCTACCATCTGTATATGAATCTTGGGAAATAAATGTAATATTTAAATGTTCATGGCAGAGAATAATAACCCCATTCTTTTTCCCTGAACAAGGGAAAGAAAAAAACATTGCCTACTCATTGTCGTTTAAGATTTTGAACTTTTGAAGCCACAACATGAGTTTTGTGTAAGAACACAATATCTGCTTTTTGTCTGGACAAATGAATGAATACCCTTTGTCTCTTAATAGGTGAACCTAAACCTTTCACATTCGAAGAAATAACATGTAAAGTCATTTAAAGGGAATCAATAATTATGAAATGCAAACTACACTTCGAAGAACAATGCAAAATGGAAAACAGTATTGAAAAACACTCAAAATAGAATGAATAATAATAAATAGAAAGAAGAGATAGAAGAAAAACAAAAGAAGAAAGGATAGAGAAAAGGAAAAATAAGAAAAGAAGGTGATAGAATCCACATAAAATGTTTTAAATGTGACATGCAGATGAAACAAACATACATCAAGGGTGGTGAAGCCAAATGGAGGAAACGACCTGACTGAACTCCAGGGCAGGTCAGGAAGGGAGGATAGACCATCCAAATGGATGAAAGTTATTGTTAAGGAAATAGTGAAACATCACTTCATATGGATGAAAGAAAGAAAAAACATAATCAGTATAGGCATACTATGAATATATAAAGTACCTAGATGGTATCATAGCAAAACTTTCTTGAGAGAGGCAGAAGAGAAAAATCAAGTAGTAGAAAGTCTTGTAACTTCGAGCTTCTTTTCTACAAATATCCAAAAATCTCTGTAGTGGAGCAGGATCTTCATAAGTCATAGTCTTATTTTTATAAGTTACTTTGAAAAGACAAGGGTGAAATAATCCAAATCTGGTGTTTAGGTTTCGAAGAGCTGGTTGCATATCCAGAGGCTTCTTTCTTCTATTGTCGTTCTCTTGGCGATGTCTTGGAAGAAGAACAAGGTAGAACCTAGCCAGGTTAATTGACCCTTAATTTTGGCCGCTTAAAGGACTTTCAATGAATCAGTAGACTTCAGAAAATATAGAATGACATCTCTTGGCTTTTGAGAGGAGGATGCACTGAGTGGACTATGTCCTAGTTGGTGTGCTCTTTGAATATTCAAGATGGGGGTTTCAGGAAGCTCAAGAACTTTTGGAAGAAAATGTCTGAAAAATGGAGTAGCATTGGATACCTGCAAACATTCTTCCAGGCCATAGATACATAGAATGTTTCATTGATTGCAGTTCTCAAGGTCTTCCACTTGGCTCTAGAGATAGGAAACTTCTGTTTGAAGAAGAGTCACTTTTTGAGTTGTAGTTTGAAGTGATTCAGCTCTGTGGTCCATTTGTGTAACTCGGGTGTCAATGGCTGACCATTTATTGTCTAGTCTTTGATTCTGTCTACTTGTTTCCTCCACATATGGTTTAGGAGGTCTTATTTCCTCTATGAGTAGTTCCATAGATATGGGAGGAGAAGATTTAGTGGGTGATGGGGGGTCTTTTTTAACGCTCTTGTTTGATGAAAGAGCAGGAGTACCATTTAATTTTGACATAGACTTGGTGACAGTAATTGGCATACTCAACATATTGACTGATGATGGTAAGGCTTTGTTAGTGGAGTCGGAGTCTTCCATGTTATCTGGTAGTATAGAGGAGGGATTAGGATGAAGGAGAGTGGAAGATGTAAATTGATGTTTTACAGTTCGTATTTTCCCTAAATCTCAGTCGAGATTTGCAGTAGTACCAAGCCGTTCAACAGGAGAGGGCTATTATAAGAACTGAGAACTAGAGGGGGTATCTCTGTCGCTTAAAAGGAACTTCAAGTTATCCAGCAGTGTGGTGAGTAACTCAGAAAGGCAAGTGTTATTTCAAATTCAAACAGCCAGCATACTCATCATTCTATAGAGACTTCCAGTGTCTGTCTGAGAGAAAGAAGTCATGCTGGAAGGAAACCCTGCTGCCAGTAACCATCAGTAGTAGACGAAACAGAGTCTGTTGGGCAGGGTTCATAAAGAAATGATGTTGAAAACCTCCATTTAAGGTTTAACGAAGTGTCAGCATGAGGATGGTGGGCGTGATTTAGTCAGGGAGCATGATTTTTGTAATTTATGAAATACGCGGTTTTCTAAAATTTACCAACAGGAATTGAACATAGTGCCAAATGCAGGGGAACTACAGCCATCCAGAATAGTGAAAAGGCTGAGGTGAAGTAAGGGGAGTCCGCTGGGAGGCCGACACCCCTCCCAAACTGCGATGGAGCTGCGCTAGCAGGCGGTCATCTTTGTTGATGCCTCCCCTCTAAGTCCCTCTTCTAACTACTTCTTATCTTCCCAGTCTCTCCACTGAGGACAGCCACTACACTGGTGCTCAGTTCCATCACTAGTCCTGTCAGAGTCATTTGAAAGGGTATCTTAGGGAAGGGATATAAAAAGTTAGCACCCTCAATGCATGCTCAGAGGTAGTTAGATAGTTGCTAGTAGTCCCCAGTTTTCTACTGTCATGCTTGATGCTCGGGTAAGCAGTACCAATGTAGGTATGTTTGCAAATCATTGCTTGTTAAACATTTGTTTTCTGCAAATGTTGCAGATTTGCCATTGTGTAGAGTGCCAGCTAAGGCAAGTAAATGTGCACAGTGCCAATTCCAGTGGCAGTACATGGGTACCGGAACATAGAGTATATGAACAGGCTTCTCTGTTCAAAATGCCAGCTTTAGTTGCAGTGCATGGGTACAGGTGTGAAATGGACCTCTTGCATGTACATCTATCCACACAGTGCCAGCTTCAGTAAGAGTGCCCACACACATGCACATACATGGTCGCCTGCAGGTACAGAGATGTGCACTGTGCCGGCTTTGGTAGTATTGCACATGTACAGGTGCGAACAGGACCCTACATGGTCACCTGCAGGTACTGAGATGAGTACTGTGCCGGCTTTGGTAGCATTGCATGGGTACAGGTGCAAAGAGTTCCCCCTGAATGTACATTTATGTTCACAGCACCAATGTCCTATCTGCAGAGCTACAGTTTTACAGGTACTGTGTGGCATTTACAGTGACCCATGATTCAACCAGATCCAAACCAGCTGGGCATTTATTTGTACTTTATCTTTGGTAGCAATGTGTTGTGGGCAGGCAAGCCTGAAGACTCTTAAGTGGCCCTTATATCTTCTCATTTCTTGGTGGCATTGCTAAATGTCATTGGGCAGGCGGTAAGCATTTAGAGATGATCACACAAAGGCTGTTTCAAAACATGCCTTCTAACGTGCTTCTCCTTCTCTCTCCTCTCCACCTGTTCAAGGTCTATCCTTCACTGAAGTAAAGAGTCTTGCAGTAAATGAATATTATCAACATTTTTTCTCTTTTGTCTCCCATACGTTGCTCAATATGGAAATATATTACCATATATTTGTCTTTAAACTCCTGATTTTGAGATTCACTTCACTAAAAACACTTTCACCTTTCTTTGATCACTACTGCAATAACCAGTGGTTTTCCTCCGGATGGAGGAAGCATACAAAAACTAACCCTATGATGATGCTGTCACGTTTTTAAGAGCAGGGCGGATAATCAAGATATACCGCTTTTCCGACTTTTGTACGTGAATGAGGGTTTTTTATCGGTACACTGCACGAATTTCATAAAACCCTGGTTACTCAGGTCAAGTGATCCATTCTCATTTTGATATCTAATTTACGAATAAGGAAGCTGAATGGATCACAGTTCCTTCTTTCTCCCTCCCCTTGATTTAACACATATTATCAACTTTATCCAACAAGTTTATTAAATAATTGCTATGAAATTAAAGGGCGGTGGGATCCAAGAGCCTTATTCCACTCTAAAATCTAAGTGTTTGCAGTGATTGCTCTCCAGATCTCTGTTGATGATCCTGAAACTATTTCATATCAATGTGGGTGTTTTTTCTCACAACAGCTTTACTCTTGGAAGAATTATTTCTGGCACTTTTCTTTCAAGTGAAAAATAATCCATTCCAGAAATAACTTTGGGTTTTTAGAGTGTACCAAATGGCACTTTACCTTTCCTTCCCAATTCACTATGGTGGTTAATCTCTTCCTGTTTCTTGTTTCCTCCCACTGCCAGGTCATCCTTCATTATTGATAACATAAAGAACTGGGCTCACGTATTCAGTGTGCCACAACTCTTCCTGCTTTCTAGTTAGTTACCTAATCTGGATGTTCTGTTGCCTTCTTGATTACAGCTCTTCCATTCAGTGCATCAGGACCCTCTGCTGCTCCTTGTCAATTTTAACACTGTTCCTATGCATTCATGGAACTTGTACCTTTAATGATTAAAGCTGTGCTAAGACTGAATACCTGTCCAGTGGGTTCTTTCTCTCTTTTCACATTTTTCCCTCTAGGTGACTGGGATTCCGTCTTTGTTCTTCCCTTCCACCTTGGATAAACCTATATCCATTCTAACCTTTCAGGGTGTCCGACAAAAACAGCAGGGCTTATCGTTGTCAGAATTGCACTAAGAAACTTCTTTCAAGGCAAGCCCTTGACAGGACATCTTTCAACTTGATTACTCAAATTCATCTGATAAATACTTTTGCAAATCATAGAGCTATCACATATTTTGCTGCTCCCAATCCATCTACTCTTCTAAAAAACTTCAACAGCTTTGTCACATCTTACCTAACAAATTTGATCAACACATTTCTGATGTAACTAGAACTAGTCTGCCTGAAAACAGAACATGTCCCCATAGACTGATGCAATCCACAAAACCTAAACAACTTTGGCCCAATGTGTAATCTTAACTTCCTAGCCAAAGTCATTCGCAGTTGTGTGGCGATGTAGCTGTAGCAGTGCATGACGTAAAACAGGTTTTCAATGGCTGATGAGGGCTGTTAGCCCGAAACCGGTCCCAGGATGCTTGTTTCTGGTCCAGGGAAGACATGGCTTGGCAGTTCGGGCTGGTCTGTTCCCATGAGGCACCGGGTCAAGACTGATTTGCAAATAGCTGTGTCTGAACTGGGGTGGCGAAGTGAGCTAAAGAACGATGATGGATTCAACCCAGATCTGTGACTGGGGGTGAGTGTCTGAAAAGTTTCAGAGCTCCGTCCATCATCTCCTTGTGTTTGCTTTGTTCACCCTAAGTTGGCAGGGTATGCCCAGACGTGGGTCCCTTGCTCACTTTGCCACTGGATTCAAGATAGCCTGGCTGATGAGGGCTGTTAGCCCGAAACCGGCCCCAGGATGCTTGTTTCCGGTCCAGGGAAGATATGGCTTGGCAGTTCCGCCTGTACTGTTCCCATGAGGCACAGGATCAAGACTGATTTGCATATAGCTGTGTCTGAGCTGGGGTGGCGAAGTGAGCTAAAGAACGATGATGGATTCAACCTAGATCTGTGACTGGGGGTGAGTGTCTGAAAAGTTACAGCGCTCCGTCCATCATCTCCTTGTGTTTGCTTTGTTCACCCTAAGTTGGCAGGGTATGCCCAGACGTGGGTCCCTTGCTCACTTTGCCACTTGATTCAAGCTGGCCTGGCTGATGAGGGCCATTAGCCTGAAACCGGTCCCAGGATGCTTGTTTCCTGTCCAGGGAAGACATGGCTTGGCAGTTCGGGCTGGACTGTTCCCATGAGGCACAGGGTCAAGACTGATTTGCATATAGCTGTGTCTGAACTGGGGAAGCGAAGTGAGCTAAAGAACGATGATGGATTCAATGTAGATCTGTGACTGGGGGTGAGTGTCTGAAAAGTTTCAGCGCTCCGTCCATCATCTCCTTGTGTTTGCTTTGTTCGCCCTAAGTTGGCAGGGTATGCCCAAACGTGGGTCCCTTGCTCACTTTGCCACTGGATTCAAGCTAGCCTGGCTGATAAGGGCTGTTAGCCTGAAACCGGTCCTAGGGTGCTTGTTTCCGGTCCAGGGAAGACAAGGCTTGGCAGTTCAGGCTGAACTGTTCCCATGAGGCACAGTGTCAAGACTGCTTTGCATATAGCTGTGTCTGAACTGGGGTGGCGAAGTGAGGTAAAGTACGATGATGGATTCAACCCAGATCTGTGACTGGGGGTGAGTGTCTGAAAAGTTTCAGAGCTCCGTCCATCATCTCCTTGTGTTTGCTTTGTTCGTCCTAAGTTGACAGGGTACGCCCAGAAGTGGGTCCCTTGCTCACTTTGCCACTGGATTCAAGATAGCCTGGCTGATGAGGGCTGTTAGCCCGAAACCGGTCCCAGGATGCTTGTTTTCGGTCCAGGGAAGACATGGCTTGGCAGTTCCGGCTGGACTGTTCCCATGAGGCACAGGGTCAAGACTGATTTGCATATAGCTGTGTCTGAACTGGGGTGGCAAAGCGAGATAAAGAACAATGATGGATTCAACCCAGATCTGTGACTGGGGGTGAGTGTCTGAAAAGTTTCAGCGCTCCGTCCATCATCTTCTAGTGTTTGCTTTGTTCGCCCTAAGTTGGCAGGGTATGCCCAGACGTGGGTCCCTTGCTCACTTTGCCACTGGATTCAAGCTGGCCTGGCTGATGAGGGCTGTTAGCCCGAAACCGGTCCCTTGATGCTTGTTTCCGGTCTAGGGAAGACATGGCTTGGCAGTTCGGGCTGGTCTGTTCCCATGAGGCACAGGGTCAAGACTGATTTGCATATAGCTGTGTCTGAACTGGGGTGGCGAAGTGAGCTAAAGAACGATGATGGATTCAACCCAGACCTGTGACTGGGGGTGAGTGTCTGAAAGGTTTCAGTGCTCCGTCCATCATCTCCTTGTGTTTGCTTTGTTCACCCTAAGTTGGCAGGGTATGCCCAGACGTGGGACCCTTGCTCACTTTGCACTGGATTCAAGCTAACCTAGCTGATGAGGGCTGTTAGCCCGAAACCGGTCCCAGGATGCTTGTTTCCGGTCCAGGGAAGACATGGCTTGCCAGTTCGGGCTGCACTGTTCCCATGAGGCACAAGGCAAGACTGATTTGCATATAGCTGTGTCTGAACTGGGGTGGCGAAGTGAGCTAAAGAACGATGATGGATTCAACCCAGATCTGTGACTGGGGGTGAGTGTCTGAAAAGTTTCAGAGCTCTGTCCATCATCTCCTTGTGTTTGCTTTGTTCGCCCTAAGTTGGCATGGTATGCCCAGACGTGGGTCCCTTGCTCACTTTGCCACTGGATTCAAGATAGCCTGGCTGATGAGGGCTGTTAGCCCGAAACTGGTCCCAGGTTGCTTGTTTCCTGTCCAGGGAAAACATGGTTTGGCAGTTCAGGCTGGACTGTTCCCATGAGGCACAGGGTCAGGACTGATTTGCATATAGCTGTGTCTGAACTGGGGAAGCAAAGTGAGCTAAAGAAAGATGATGGATACAACCTAGATCTGTGACTGGGGGTGAGTGTCTGAAAAGTTTCAGCGCTCCGTCCATCATCTCCTTGTGTTTGCTTTGTTCACCCTAAGTTGGCAGGGTATGCCCAGACGTGGGTCCCTTGCTCACTTTGCCACTGGATTCAAGCTAGCCTGGCTGATGAGGGCTGTTAGCCCGAAACCCGTCCTAGGATGCTTGTTTCCGTCCATTGAAGACATGGCTTGGCAGTTCGGGCTGGACTGTTCCCATGAGGCACAGGGTCAAGACTGATTTGCATATAGCTGTGTCTGAGCTGGGGTGGCGAAGTGAGCTAAAGAACGATGATGGATTCAACCTAGATCTGTGACTGGGGGTGAGTGTCTGAAAAGTTACAGCGCTCCGTCCATCATCTCCTTGTGTTTGCTTTGTTCACCCTAAGTTGGCAGGGTATGCCCAGACGTGGGTCCCTTGCTCACTTTGCCACTTGATTCAAGCTGGCCTGGCTGATGAGGGCCATTAGCCTGAAACCGGTCCCAGGATGCTTGTTTCCTGTCCAGGGAAGACATGGCTTGGCAGTTCGGGCTGGACTGTTCCCATGAGGCACAGGGTCAAGACTGATTTGCATATAGCTGTGTCTGAACTGGGGAAGCGAAGTGAGCTAAAGAACGATGATGGATTCAATGTAAATCTGTGACTGGGGGTGAGTGTCTGAAAAGTTTCAGCGCTCCGTCCATCATCTCCTTGTGTTTGCTTTGTTCGCCCTAAGTTGGCAGGGTATGCCCAAACGTGGGTCCCTTGCTCATTTTGCCACTGGATTCAAGCTAGCCTGGCTGATAAGGGCTGTTAGCCTGAAACCGGTCCTAGGGTGCTTGTTTCCGGTCCAGGGAAGACAAGGCTTGGCAGTTCAGGCTGAACTGTTCCCATGAGGCACAGTGTCAAGACTGCTTTGCATATAGCTGTGTCAGAACTGGGGTGGCGAAGTGAGGTAAAGAACGATGATGGATTCAACCCAGATCTGTGACTGGGGGTGAGTGTCTGAAAAGTTTCAGAGCTCCGTCCATCATCTCCTTGTGTTTGCTTTGTTCGTCCTAAGTTGACAGGAGTACGCCCAGAAGTGGGTCCCTTGCTCACTTTGCCACTGGATTCAAGATAGCCTGGCTGATGAGGGCTGTTAGCCCGAAACCGGTCCCAGGATGCTTGTTTTCGGTCCAGGGAAGACATGGCTTGGCAGTTCCGGCTGGACTGTTCCCATGAGGCACAGGGTCAAGACTGATTTGCATATAGCTGTGTCTGAACTGGGGTGGCAAAGCGAGATAAAGAACAATGATGGATTCAACCCAGATCTGTGACTGGGGGTGAGTGTCTGAAAAGTTTCAGTGCTCCGTCCATCATCTTCTAGTGTTTGCTTTGTTCGCCCTAAGTTGGCAGGGTATGCCCAGACATGGGTCCCTTGCTCACTTTGCCACTGGATTCAAGCTGGCCTGGCTGATGAGGGCTGTTAGCCCGAAACCGGTCCCTTGATGCTTGTTTCCGGTCTAGGGAAGACATGGCTTGGCAGTTCGGGCTGGTCTGTTCCCATGAGGCACAGGGTCAAGACTGATTTGCATATAGCTGTGTCTGAACTGGGGTGGCGAAGTGAGCTAAAGAACGATGATGGATTCAACCCAGACCTGTGACTGGGGGTGAGTGTCTGAAAGGTTTCAGTGCTCCGTCCATCATCTCCTTGTGTTTGCTTTGTTCACCCTAAGTTGGCAGGGTATGCCCAGACGTGGGACCCTTGCTCACTTTGCACTGGATTCAAGCTAACCTAGCTGATGAGGGCTGTTAGCCCGAAACCGGTCCCAGGATGCTTGTTTCCGGTCCAGGGAAGACATGGCTTGGCAGTTCGGGCTGCACTGTTCCCATGAGGCACAAGGCAAGACTGATTTGCATATAGCTGTGTCTGAACTGGGGTGGCGAAGTGAGCTAAAGAACGATGATGGATTCAACCCAGATCTGTGACTGGGGGTGAGTGTCTGAAAAGTTTCAGAGCTCCGTCCATCATCTCCTTGTGGTTGCTTTGTTCGCCCTCTGTTGGCATGGTATGCCCATACGTGGGTCCCTTGCTCACTTTGCCACTGGATTCAAGATAGCCTGGCTGATGAGGGCTGTTAGCCCGAAACTGGTCCCAGGTTGCTTGTTTCCTGTCCAGGGAAAACATGGTTTGGCAGTTCAGGCTGGACTGTTCCCATGAGGCACAGGGTCAGGACTGATTTGCATATAGCTGTGTCTGAACTGGGGAAGCAAAGTGAGCTAAAGAAAGATGATGGATACAACCTAGATCTGTGACTGGGGGTGAGTGTCTGAAAAGTTTCAGCGCTCCGTCCATCATCTCCTTGTGTTTGCTTTGTTCACCCTAAGTTGGCAGGGTATGCCCAGACGTGGGTCCCTTGCTCACTTTGCCACTGGATTCAAGCTAGCCTGGCTGATGAGGGCTGTTAGCCCGAAACCCGTCCTAGGATGCTTGTTTCCCGTCCATTGAAGACATGGCTTGGCAGTTCGGGCTGGACTGTTCCCATGAGGCACAGGGTCAAGACTGATTTGCATATAGCTGTGTCTGAGCTGGGGTGGCGAAGTGAGCTAAAGAACGATGATGGATTCAACCTAGATCTGTGACTGGGGGTGAGTGTCTGAAAAGTTACAGCGCTCCGTCCATCATCTCCTTGTGTTTGCTTTGTTCACCCTAAGTTGGCAGGGTATGCCCAGACGTGGGTCCCTTGCTCACTTTGCCACTTGATTCAAGCTGGCCTGGCTGATGAGGGCCATTAGCCTGAAACCGGTCCCAGGATGCTTGTTTCCTGTCCAGGGAAGACATGGCTTGGCAGTTCGGGCTGGACTGTTCCCATGAGGCACAGGGTCAAGACTGATTTGCATATAGCTGTGTCTGAACTGGGGAAGCGAAGTGAGCTAAAGAACGATGATGGATTCAATGTAAATCTGTGACTGGGGGTGAGTGTCTGAAAAGTTTCAGCGCTCCGTCCATCATCTCCTTGTGTTTGCTTTGTTCGCCCTAAGTTGGCAGGGTATGCCAAACGTGGGTCCCTTGCTCACTTTGCCACTGGATTCAAGCTAGCCTGGCTGATAAGGGCTGTTAGCCTGAAACCGGTCCTAGGGTGCTTGTTTCCGGTCCAGGGAAGACAAGGCTTGGCAGTTCAGGCTGAACTGTTCCCATGAGGCACAGTGTCAAGACTGCTTTGCATATAGCTGTGTCAGAACTGGGGTGGCGAAGTGAGGTAAAGAACGATGATGGATTCAACCCAGATCTGTGACTGGGGGTGAGTGTCTGAAAAGTTTCAGAGCTCCGTCCATCATCTCCTTGTGTTTGCTTTGTTCGCCCTAAGTTGGCAGGGTACGCCCAGAAGTGGGTCCCTTGCTCACTTTGCCACTGGATTCAAGATAGCCTGGCTGATGAGGGCTGTTAGCCCGAAACCAGTCCCAGGATGCTTGTTTTCGGTCCAGGGAAGACATGGCTTGGCAGTTCCGGCTGGACTGTTCCCATGAGGCACAGGGTCAAGACTGATTTGCATATAGCTGTGTCTGAACTGGGGTGGCAAAGCGAGATAAAGAACAATGATGGATTCAACCCAGATCTGTGACTAGAGGTGAGTGTCTGAAAAGTTTCAGCGCTCCGTCCATCATCTTCTAGTGTTTGCTTTGTTCGCCCTATGTTGGCAGGGTATGCCCAGACGTGGGTCCCTTGCTCACTTTGCCACTGGATTCAAGCTGGCCTGGCTGATGAGGGCTGTTAGCCCGAAACCGGTCCCTTGATGCTTGTTTCCGGTCTAGGGAAGACATGGCTTGGCAGTTCGGGCTGGTCTGTTCCCATGAGGCACAGGGTCAAGACTGATTTGCATATAGCTGTGTCTGAACTGGGGTGGCGAAGTGAGCTAAAGAACGATGATGGATTCAACCCAGACCTGTGACTGGGGGTGAGTGTCTGAAAGGTTTCAGTGCTCCGTCCATCATCTCCTTGTGTTTGCTTTGTTCACCCTAAGTTGGCAGGGTATGCCCAGACATGGGACCCTTGCTCACTTTGCACTGGATTCAAGCTAACCTAGCTGATGAGGGCTGTTAGCCCGAAACCGGTCCCAGGATGCTTGTTTCCGGTCCAGGGAAGACATGGCTTGGCAGTTCGGGCTGGACTGTTCCCATGAGGCACAAGGCAAGACTGATTTGCATATAGCTGTGTCTGAACTGGGGTGGCGAAGTGAGCTAAAGAACGATGATGGATTCAACCCAGATCTGTGACTGGGGGTGAGTGTCTGAAAAGTTTCAGAGCTCCGTCCATCATCTCCTTGTGTTTGCTTTGTTCGCCCTAAGTTGGCATGGTATGCCCAGACGTGGGTCCCTTGCTCACTTTGCCACTGGATTCAAGATAGCCTGGTTGATGAGGGCTGTTAGCCCGAAACTGGTCCCAGGTTGCTTGTTTCCTGTCCAGGGAAAACATGGTTTGGCAGTTCAGGCTGGACTGTTCCCATGAGGCACAGGGTCAGGACTGATTTGCATATAGCTGTGTCTGAACTGGGGAAGCAAAGTGAGCTAAAGAAAGATGATGGATACAACCTAGATCTGTGACTGGGGGTGAGTGTCTGAAAAGTTTCAGCGCTCCGTCCATCATCTCCTTGTGTTTGCTTTGTTCACCCTAAGTTGCCAGGGTATGCCCAGACGTGGGTCCCTTGCTCACTTTGCCACTGGATTCAAGCTAGCCTGGCTGATGAGGGCTGTTAGCCCGAAACCCGTCCTAGGATGCTTGTTTCCCGTCCATTGAAGACATGGCTTGGCAGTTCGGGCTGGACTGTTCCCATGAGGCACAGGGTCAAGACTGATTTGCATATAGCTGTGTTTGAACTGGGGTGGCGAAGTGAGCTAAAGAACGATGATGGATTCAACCCAGATCTGTGACTGGGGGTGAGTGTCTGAAAAGTTTCAGCGCTCCGTCCATTATCTCCTTGTGTTTTCAACTTTCTAAAACTGCCATTTTTAGAATTGAGACTTATAATTTGACTTTACCATTAGAGATGATTTTAAGTTACATTTCCTCAGACATCAAACATGACTTTCCCACCTGCTCCTAATCAATAATTAGCATTTATTAAATGTAAAAATGTAACTCCATGTTATCTGTTAGATCTGTCAACCATAGCGTGGTCTTGCCTCAAACTTTTTGTCTTCCTCTTCCATTTTTTGCTGATCTCGTTTTTACTGGCCTTAGGACTCTGTGCACTTTACCACTGCCAAGGTGTATGTGCTCACTCCTTAAAACATGGTAATTGGCTTATCCCCAAGTGGCATATTTATTTTGCTTATAAGTCCCTAGTAAAGTGGTACTACATGTATCCAGGGCTGATAAATTAAAGGCTACCAGTGGGCCTGCGGCACTTATTCTGCTATCAATTAAATAGCCCTTTAAACATGTCTCAGGCCTGATATTGCAGCCCATCTGTGCAGTTTTGCCAGGCCTAAGTCCTCCTTTTTAGTGCATTTAAGTCACCCCAAGTGTAGGCCTTGGACAGCCCAGAGAGCAGGTTGCAGTGTATTTAAAAGGTAGGACATGGACTTTTAAGTTTTACATGCCCTGGTACTGAAAAACTCTTAAATTCCTTTTTCACTACAGCAAGGCCTACCTCTCCCATAGGATAACATTGGAGTTACTTTATTACATTTAATAAGCTGCAATTTCCGAATGCAAACAGGTAACCAGTTCATGTTTGGTGTCTTTGGAACTGTAATGAAAAATCCTCTCTTATGATAAAGTTGGATTTTAAATTACAATTTTGAAAATGCCACTTTTAGAAAGTTGCAATTTTTCTGCCTCAGCCATTTAGTGCCTGTAGCCTGACCCTGTGTCACATGACTGAGAGTAGCTGACAGTGGGCTTTGCGTATTCCTCCTAGACAGCCACTCACAATAGAGAACTTAGGTGTGCCTAGATAGGTCATCACTTGCAGGATAGGGGGGCAAAGCTGGGCACAGACCTACTTATACTACAATAGACTGTGTCCTGCTCCCATACAAAGGGCTGCATTCCCCTTGTAGTTAGTCTGGAGCCAGGACAGGGAAGGTAGGATGCCTGGTGACTTCAAAGGGAAACCTCTAAGAAGCTTCTCCCACTTCAAAGGCAAATCTCCAGTTGACTGAAACCTCGAAGACAACACAGGTTCTAGCATCGCAGACTCACAACTCTTCGGAGCTGACGCGTCACCTCGACTCTGCATTGCATCCTAGGCACAGGACCTCACATTGCAGCTTCATAGCTCCTTGGAACAAACACATTGCTTTGACTGCATGACACATCATCGGTACGGGACCTCGCAACGCTTTGCAACCAGGATTTAAGGTACTTTTGTTCAAGGCCTAACTGGGTCCCTGCAGCCGGTCGACACACCATTGCACTCGGCCTGAACTTGTGACTTTGTCCTGGTATGGTGCGTCCAGATATCCACATTTGGCGCTTTGCGCTTTTTTGCGCTATTTTCACTGAAATTTGTAAACCTGCATAACTCCGCTTCTACTGTTCGGATTTTTGTTGTTTTGATCTTGTTTTATTTATTTAAAAATCGTCTATTTCTTTTTTAAAGTGGTGTGGGATCTTTTTGTAGTCTGTTTTCACTGTGTTACTGTTTGAGGTGTACTTTACACATTGCTCCTAGTTAAGCCCCACTACTCTGTGCCAAGCTACCTCAGGGTTGAACACAGATTAATGTAGGGTAAGCTGTGCATTTACCCTGACAAGACGTGTGGTTCCTGCTTGAGTAGGGTTTCACCCCCCTCAACCAACAACCCAATTTCTTACATTATCCTATGGAAGAGGTAGGCCTCACAGCAATGAAAAGCTAATTTGTAAGTTTTTCACTACAAAAACATGTAAAACTTAAAAGTGCATGTCCAACTTTTTAATGACAATGCACCCTGCCCTCTGGGGCCAACTTTAGGGGTGACTTATCTGTAATAAAAAGGGAGTTTAAGGCTTAGCAAGGGGGTTATTTTGTGAAGTCAAATTGGCAGTTTAAAACTGTCAACAGGATGCAATAGCAGGTCTGGGACAAGTTTAAATGGTTGCTTAAGTCGATGCACAATAGGTGCTGCAGGCCCACTAGTAGCATTTAATTTACCAGTCCTGACAATATGGTATGCCACTTTACTAGGGACTTGTAAGTAAATTAAATATGCCAATCAGGTGTAAGCCAATTTTACCATGTTTTAGTGAGTTAGTGCTGGTTTGCAGTGGTAAACTGCAAAGAATCCTATGGCTAACAAAAACAAATTCAGAAACATAGGAGGGGTGAAGGCAAAATGTTTGGGTGAAGACCACCCTAAGGCTGACGGGTCTTACAAACATTACTGTTGGAATTCCTATCTGAGGTCCTCATATACAAAGCCATTTTGTGATTGTAAACTGTAATTCTCAGAATCATATGGTTATGTAACCACAACATGACTTTTCTTTATATACAAAAGCCCTTTTACCATTTGGAAAATTATTTTTCTCTGAAAGTATAGTCAAAGTCTGGTACTCTGTTTCCTCTTCTGTCAGGACAATTCCCTAGCTATATTACTTAAAAAAAATTAAATGCCTTCCTTTTTAACACCATTTCCATGTGAGATCTACTACTAGATGTTGTTTCACTGGTATTTTTTCTGTATTCTCTGATTCTGTATAAAGCAATCTGATGCTCATGCAGGTCTGCTGTACGCTGTATAAGGCTACACATAAAAAGAGTTTAAGCAGTCAATATTAGACAGATTACATTCTACATGTGCAGGCTGCCGACATCTGGGAGAGCAAACATTAACCCCATAGACTGCTGAATGCTCTCCCCAATATTCACATTCGTAATTCCAGATTTGTACGCGTTCTGGCCTTTGTCCCTTTAAAAGTTGGGGGTCACAATGTGTTTGGATGGAAAAGTCCCTGGCATGGTGATGGATATGCATCCCTGCCCTCAGTGCCCCAGCTGCAATGATGTCTGGATCCCTGGTGATGATTTTTGTTGCCATGGGTGAACATGGATAATGTGTGTTCACCATGACATAGGCCTGTCTCATGAATTGCTGTCTTTTTGGACCAGGAGGCGCACCCAAAGCACTACTCTCACAGTGGTGTAAGACTACTGCCTTTGCTCAGAGTTAGGTAGCATTAGCGCGGTGGTTGCAGCATACCCTGTAGTGATCAGTAGGAGTGGACAGGCCTTTTTGCCTGTGTCACTGAAGCGAGGCCTACAAGCTCACCCATTCATAGTTCCGCTGCTGTGTACTTAACTCACTCCTGGCCTACACCAGTTTGGTGTGATGTGCTGCACAGTGAGTGCGTTTTATACATATGCTGGGTGTATGTGTGCCTATGAATGGTACAATACAGGTATGATGCAGTGCTGTGCAGTGGGTGTATGTTATAGACATGAACTGGGTGTATGTGTGCCTGTGAATGGTACAATACATGGGAGATTAAGTGCTGTGCAGTGCATGTGTGTTATATGCATGTGCTAGTGTATGGCTGCCTGTGAATTGAACACTACATGGAACATTCTAGTAACTATTTTGGGAGACCCAGGGATATCTCAAGGAACATGAGTAGGTAGGATAATCCCCCAGACATATTTGTGGATTGCTACATTCCTTGAGCTGGGTGGGACACACATACTTTAAAGGGTGCTCTTTAATTCAGAGAGTGCTCACTGGAAAGGGGGCAGAACACATCTCTAGAAGTAGATGGGGCTGATAAAGGAATCATAAAGAGTAGGACTGAGGCCCTGGTATAACCTTTTGAAACAGACATCATTGTGGCTGCATCCAAGTGTGAACATCTAGTCACGCCCACGGCCTGTATTGTGAGGGTATCAGATTTGGAGTTGCTCCTGCTGTGATAGACTGCTTTCTGGAGGAAGGCCGGGACATAGCAGAGGAAACTCCGAAAGGAAGTGGACCGACAACATAAACTTCAAAGACTCTAAATCACATTTGGTCTCTGGAAATTGACTATAAGAAGGGGAGGCCGAGGCCCTAAAAATTGTGAGCAGTCAGGCTGTGCGAGGAGAAGCTCTGCAAGACTTCTGCTTGTGACCAAGACTGGAGCCAAGGCCTGACAGTCTCCAAGCTGGGTGATAAGTTATCACTCAAGGAATCCAAAATTACCTATCCCTGGTGCCTGGACCACCAGTGCCTGCCTACTTGTCAAGACCAGTGTACCGTGTGAGGAAGAGGAGAGTTGGAGGGAGCAAGGTCCAGTTGGGGATCTTGGCCATTCAATCCCAGTAGTGGGATGTGAGGAGATGGCTGCTGTACCAGCCGGGTTGTTGCCCGTGTGCAGGTTAAATTCTGCTGCCCCGCATGCCAGGTGGGGCCGCCGTCAAGATTAATGGTGTGCCGATCGGTCTGTAGCCTGTGTGTGGAGTGAATTGGTGACCCCGTATCCCGGGTGGGGCCATTATGAAGATTACAGCCAAGCTGATCGGGCTGTAGCCTGTGTACAGAGTGAGGACGATGATGCTGTGAGGAGGGAGCATCAGATAAAGGCAAGGAGCATGGTCTGGTCAAGAACTTTATCTAGAAGCTGCTGTGGTGACCCATGCAGGCCCAAGCCCCAACTGAGGACCAGCACCAGAAGCGTTGACTCCCCCTACCAATGGGAAGCATCCCAGGACACTTACCAGCATTGACAGAGCATCAAGGACTCCCTGGCTGCTGCCTCTACAGGAACAAATGTGAGGAGCTCGAGGACACTCGACCACTGCCGCTCTAGGGCTGTGAGTGAAGAACTCACTGGAGACAGCCGTTGCAGCTTCAGCGCCCGTGAATGGGGTGCACTCGGAGACTCCGGTCATCCAGCTCATGCTGGCGTGGCTAAGAGTGATTTACGGGCCAGGCGGCCCTGGAGGAACTTGTCTGGTACATAAGAGTGGGAGTGGGACTCCTGAGACTGGGACTACTAGTAGGCTTAACCTGAATTTTGCCTATAGTGAATGGATAATAAACACTACTGCTATTGAAAGGGGAGTGGGACTCGGGACCCCACCTGTTAAACCACTAGAGCCCTGATCTCAGGGGGCTCTCAGTATTGTTTGTGAATGTCCTAATTTACTTTGTGGCAGAATATAAAAACTTATTTTGTCTTAAAAGCAAGTATTTGACTGGATAATCACTTATTACTGCTGACAGGAGCATAACGAAGGCCTCTGCAGCCCCCACAGTGCAGGTGGGCCCCTACACCATTCAACTCAAAGGGGGCCCCCATTGAGCTGGCCAGGTGCTAACAAATAAAACACTCAGAAGCAGCAAGGCACTTAGGGAATCGGTAATGAGGGCCCCCATACCTTACCTTGGAGGGGGGCCCCTGAGGTTTTGTTTTGCCACTGTCTGCTGAATGTATTTTGAGTTATGAGCCTGTGTTCACTCCCCCTGTGCCTACCACCCCCGAGAATTCTTGGACTGCTCAACCCAGGTTACCACTGAGAGTCAAGTGCTGAAGGGGTACTTGGCCCAGTTGCTCAGGACCTATAGTAGGTGGGGCCCCGGGACATCAGGAGTAAAAGGGCTCAATGACCATGACCCAGTAGCTCCTGCTTGCCCCATGGCCCTCTGAACGGGATTCTGACACAATGCAACCACATCTTGACTCATAGTTGCCAAACTGCCCAGGTCCATGCGTGACTAGTTAGGCCAGTCCAGGATTTTTCGTAGAATGCTGGGTTAACTACAAGTCTAGAATTCTAAGAAAAAGTCTGTACTAGTCTAACTAATCACACATGGAGCTCAGAAATTTGGCAGGTTCAGTTACTGTAAATGTGATGGAGGACTGCTGTCCCAAGCAGGCCTCCATCCTAGCATTTGAGACTTTTTGCCATGAGGCACAAAGCAGATTCTGAAAACATTAATACTAACGAGGTGGGCAGTTTGCGTCTCACTACAAACTGTCTGGGCATTTTGTCTAATTATTCATTTCAGTCTGGTAGTTGTAGTCTTCATGTGGTTTAATGAAAGCTACTGAAATACTACTGCCATAACAATCACCTGTAACAGAAAAACAGAAGACTGGAAACAGGATGTTCTGCCGGCATGGAGTGGGGTAAACGGGCCCAGCAGTTCCACCACATCATTCCTCAAAGCTTTGCACTCAGAATAAACATTGGCAGTGAGCGAGCTTTAGCTTAAAGCTCTCTGGCTGCAGTTGAACTGTGTGCAACACAATGCCAGTTTCTGTTGAGATGCCATATATTCCTTTCTAGTCCCATAAAACTAGAAAACTCATCAACAACAAAAAACGTACTTCCTGACAATATCGGCAGCAGTGGGACTATGCAAACGGGTCTGCTCATAAATTGTGTCACTGTAGTCGCCCATGAGGCAACATCATTTTAACCGAGGCAGAATACCATCCCCACCCGATTTTGGAATTGTAGTTCAGCTGCTGGTCTAGCCTAGTGGAATAATGCACCTGATGTGGATATCTGCGCAATTTACGGGTGTGAGATTTAAATCTCATTGGGATAACTTGCCTCGGCGTTCTTCCTCTGATAATTTGCTTACCCTGAAACCGAAATACCTCATTATCAAGAGCTATAAATGCCAACAGCAATATTGGGCTATTAGGGCAGTGTAAAGTACACAGTTTTCAACTTGTGGGTATTCTTGAGGGAAAAGGTTAATTCATGCTTCTGTCAGTGCAGCTATTCGTCATCCACACATTCAGTCACTCACTCTGGCACTCATGTATCCATTCACCCATCTATTGACCTCTTTCGGCATTCACCAATTCGCCATTCATACTACAAACACACAAACACAAATTCAACAATCAGTACAGAGGTACTTTCTTTCATGTAGCGTATCAAGGATGCCATGTGCCCCGTTGCAAGCAAGCAAAACAGCTCCTTTGACTGCAGTTGGGAATAAAATACAGCATTTTCAGGGTTCCGTGGGCCAGTCGGGGCTCTGGGCCCCGGTGCAACTGCACCTGCTGCACCAGTTGTACCTGCGCCCCTGCTCCGGTCATAAGTCTGTGGGGCATATTCTCAAGGAGCCATCGCCGAGTTAACGGCACTTTATCGCAGCCAAAGTTGCGATAAAAACATCGCCCCATTCACAAGCTGGTGTGAACAGCCCATAACACCAGTTTACCCGCGATAGCAGCCGCAAAAAACATCGCCACAGATGACCCCGGCAACTATCACTAATGAGATGCAGAGTAGGCGTACCCGTGCAAAAAGCCGCAAAAACACCACTCCGCAACATCCTCAACGACCAGCCAGATCGGCGAAAAGACCACGAAACATGCGATAATGCACGTTAGCAGCAGGAAATTAACACCTGCTCAGACCTGGTGTAAAGTCGGACGGCAGCCTGCACCACAAAAGGGAGTCCAGCCCACAGCCACACCTGAAGAACAACAGATGCCATGGAGCCACTCACCATGCACCCCGGAGCCCCGAGAGGGCAACAACACCCACCGCCACCACACCCCCCACCCCCCCGGACACCCACCCCCCCGGACAAACACTGAGGCAGCGCAGACAAAGACAGCGACCCTCCGAAAATGCACCAACCTCACAGACCCAACACCAGAGAATGTCATTGCCCACTATATGCCCAAAGGGACAATCCTCCTCCGCATCCTGACCACCATAGCCCACAGGCTGACGGTGCCAACACGCGGACAACCAACATCCCACCGCAGACAAAGCTGCTGGCCGTGCTGCACGTGTTGGCCTCTGGTACCCTCCAACCAACCTCCGCCTGAGACGGAGGAGTCACACAGCCTGGCCAATCCAAGTCCCCCACAACAGTCATGGATGACACCATCAGCTTGGTACCCCACTATCTATACCCCACACACACTGCGCAGGAACAGCCAGAGACCAAGCAAGGCGTGTACGCCACAGCTGGCTTTCCGCACGTGTCAGGGGGAAATTGACTGCACACATGTCCTACTAGTGGCCCCTGGTGACACTGCACACAATAAGCGCAACAGAAAGCGCACGTATCCCACCAATGTGCAGGCAATAGTGGACCACCGTGGAATCTCCGCCAACGACGTCGCCAACCACCCAGGCAGTGTGCATGATACCTGCACCTCCCGACAGTCCATCATCAACCTGCGCCACCAGGATGGCACCAACGGAAATGCACTGCTCGTTGGCCAATACCAAATGCACACACCACACACCACACACCTCAACTCCACAATCATGCAACACACAACACAGGAAATGCACACGTCACAAGCTCACATACAACATGCACACCCACCAGACACGACAGCACAATTCACTGTGGGAACCTGGGCCAGCCATGTACATGAGCCATCAACGGCATGGCACCTCGGACACACAATAGCAGAATGTCGGAAGAGGTGGGGACTAGGCATGTGCGAAGGAGGCAAGGGACCGATGAATGAGAATGTACACAATGCCAAGTGTGGCATGGATGTGCTGGCCAGACTGCAGTATGCAGACCACACACATATCCATATCGACACACACCACTGGTGTTTGGAGTGTACTGGACAGTGGACGCAACCATGTCACCCCAGCCAGTGGGGAAGTCGCGGAAATGTAGCTTGTGACATCCCCCCGTAAGCGTGAGCGGAGTGGGCTGGCCCGGCGTATGCCAGGCCAGCGTAGGGGTGTGAATAAAAGACACGTAACCCTGGGCGTGGTCCTCTTCCGGAATGCCCAAGTCTCTGCCAGGGCGGCGCCCCTCACCCCGCCACGAGGCTGACGCCATGAGCGGTGTTGCCAGAGATCCTGTGCGCTTGCTGCACCCCAGGACGCTGGTCCCCGAATCAGTCCTGCCCGCCCCTGCGCACCCAGTCCTCAATGCCCACCTTCCGACACCGGCGTGTGTCGATGAGGGCCCACCACGTGCCGGTGCAATCTCCAAGCCCGAGGCCTGTGACCTTGGCAGCCTCCTCAGACCATCACGGCCTCCGCAACACAGGCCTGCAGTATTCCTTTCACAATGAAGTACTCCACCGGCATGCACAGCGGACAAGTAGGTCACACATTTGGAACTGAGTCTTGATTACACCATGGCAGAGCACATAAATCATGGCTGAGTGTATGTCACTATACACCCTTCGATGTGGTGCCAACAGGTCTTAGTGCTACATCACAGCCGCAAGATTCTGTGGGCCCACGCGGACTACTACTCTCGGCCTACACTGCGCTCGAGTAGGCCACAGAATTGGAACTGAACATCGATTATTCAAAGGCAGAGTACGAATCATTGCATGCAAGGAGAGGCATAAGAGGATGATGCGTTGCATTTGGGAGGAAAAAAGGATCATCATTACGGAGGTGATCGAACACTACCGACAACTGCCCTGATGTCACTAACTCTGTGCATCGCGAGCCTACGACACGTGGCTGTGGCCCACTGCTAACCGCTCCCTCCGGCCTACACTGCGGTCCAGTAGGTCACAGAGTCTTGAATCGTCAATGCCGGAGTTCATATCAGTGTACCGGCATCATTGCAGACTGCATCCCCTCTCAGCCCCGGTGCCACTAAGTCTGTTCCCCGACATTCATGGACACTCTCTGGTCGTACATTGGTGGCGTTTGAGTCTATGGACTAGGGGGTAGTTTTCATCCTCATGCAGCTGATACCAAATTGGTGGTGGCAACGAGGCAGTCGCTTTCCACTCCTCCATTTGCTGCTTCCGGATAGCTTCTGACCTCTGCATCATGCCATGGAAGAACACCTTCCACCGTCCCCCGAAACACTCCGCGACATTCACCTTCGACATCGACGAGGAACCGCTCAGTCTGTGTGGCCCTACCTCAGTGGACCGCAAGTCACCGTCCCGTGGCAGTGTGCCTGTGCCTGCCGCTGTGCACCCGGGGCCACTAACTCTGTGCAGCTCAAGTCAGGGACCCTGTCTGAATGAATATTGGATGACCTCTGTGACTGTGGTCTTGGGGTCATCGACGCCATGTGCATGTGGCCCTGCGCTGTCCGCTGCCTCCGGCCTCAACTGCGGACCACCAGGGCTCACACATCAAATCGTGTCCTGACCGACCCGGACGTCGCATCACCACAGGAGGCACACGCCACCATCGCCAGGGCCAACTCCAACAACCATCTGCCAGAGTCGAAACAGTGGTACTGGCAGACTAACGGAGTTGCTCAGACCTGTCGTGGATGCCATCACCTGCCTGATCCCCTGCTCAGCACTCCAGGAGCCACTGACTCAGTGCACCACAGCCAATGGACCGTTACTGATTGAGTTTTGTGCTGTCGAGATGTTGCGCAGCAATGTCACCTCAGGCAGTGTGGGAGACCTGGGACATTGATGAGGAAGTTGATGCAGGTCTAACACATACCACTGCATCTGCATCAGGAATATCCCGAATGGACACAATCCTAGTCATTTTCATCACATGAGCACGCTCAGCTCTAGTGCCCCAACCTCAGTGCACTGCAACTCACGGACACTGCTGTTTGTATGTTGGGTGACCTCTGTACTTGCTCCGGCTCCCTCCATGTTGCTCAGCAGTCGACTCTATTATGCAGGTGTTTTCTGTTTCCATTGCACTGGTGTCCACTGTTCAAGTTGTTGCCAGCACCAAGCACTCCGTCCGGGCTGGCTTATGCTCACCCCACACACATCCAGCACAGGCGTCACTGTACATGTGGCCCTGCCAATAAAGGGGCCGGGCGCACGTGCCCGTAGCCAGTTCAACATAATGTCTGCGTGTGTCTCTATGGCAGTGTGGGTCTCCTTTGTGGGGTGTAGGTGGTCCCTGAAGGGTAATTGACACCCATGTATGTGATCTAGTTCGCCTTCCATGGGTTCGGACCACACCCGCACCTGTTCGGCCACCTCCTTTTGGCGTTCTGACACCTGGCATTGTGGTGCCATGTGTGGGTGGGTGAAGTGTTGTGGGCCAGCCGTGCTTGCGTGTGTTTCATGCTGTGTGGTCTGTTGCAGGGGCTGGGTTCTCCTCTAAGTAGCTTGTCTGCCCTGGTCCTGGTGGTGGGTTGCGTGGGATGTCCATGGGCTGTTGTAGGGCGTGTGTGTCGAAGGTGTGTTGGTCGTGTCCTGCATCACTGATGGGTTGTCTGGTCTGGCCTGCTGGAGGTGTTGTTTGTCCCTCTGCATTGTGAAGGGGAGATGCATGTTGACATTGTGTTGACATTTATGTTGGCGCATTGTTCTTGTAGACATGCAGACTGTGTGACAATGTACATTGTGACTGTTTGGGCGGTGCTGGCAATTTGAGGGGGGACAGTGGACATTTGGACTACATGACTGTTGTGAGGTTGTACCCATACATATGCATCTCACAGTTCCCTGCTCTGTCAAATGTGATTGGCCTGTTTCTGCGCATGGGCGGACCCAGTTGTGTCCCCTGTTCTGCAGTGTCGGTGTTGCACTTTGTGCCACGTTGTCATGGGATGTGCTGTGATTGCCATGTGTGTGTGCTGCAGTGTGCCACGGGGATGGGGGACATGACCCTGGGTTATTGTGGGTGTGCAGTGTGCTACGCATCGTTGTGCATGTGTGCCATTGTGCCCATCTCCCCCCGTCCCCCCAGGACCTGTTGGTTACTCACACTGTTGTTGTTGTGTCAGGTCCTCTCGAGCTGTGTCCGTACTCCCACCTCCTTGCACCGTCTCCACACTGATGACTGGCCTCCATTTCCTCCAGCTCCTCCTGTGGCGCAGGACTCCCACCTCCTGTCGCCGTTGCTGCCTTCCTGCTGGCAGCGGCTTTGGGCCTGGTTTAGGTTTTCACGTCATGCCAGCCCCTCTTGGCCTCCTCCATTGGCCTCCTCGGCACTCCGGCTGCATTCAAGGTGGTCTGAATGTGGGTCAGTTGCTGGTAGTGTTCTGTCACATCCGTGACGCTGGTCTTGTTTTCCTACGGACTGCACCCCGTCTTCCTCTCCCTCTTCTCCTTGGCCTTCCCCGACCCCGTTGGTCCTTGCTGGTGGTCTGTGGTGCTTGTGGGGTTCGCGTTGGCCTCTGCGCTGGGTCAGGGTGCATCCATGTTGCTACGCACTTTGGATTGTTTCTGGTGTGTTGTTTTTGTTGCTTCTATGGTGCATTTTCCCGCCAGACGCGTGGGATTTGCAGGCCTGCCACTGGTTTTCGCTGCTTTTTGTATCGCGATCGGCCTCATCGCAGCTTTTTGGGCGTTCGTGTTTCGCATTTTTACGGCGTGGCGTTGATTTTAACGCGGTCAGTTGAAGCGTTATCTGGAGACTATCGCATGGTACCGCCGTGTTGTGAATACTTGGTTAACACGGCGTAAATGTCCCGCGATAGACTGCGATGTTGAGGGTTGCGTTGAGTCACTTTTGCGATGGTTATCACACGTTCTTGAGAATATGCCCCAGAGCTTTTAGCTGTGCCTGTGCTTGTTTAGGCTTGAGCAGAATAACAACTGCATCCGTTCCCACATTAAGCCAATTCGAATAAGTCTGAGCTTGATGTACCTTGTTTTTGCAACTATTTGACATATATGTTATTAGAAAGCTCTGCACCGCCTAATGCGGTGGATTATCGGTGGCCATTTAATGGATTTGCTAGTGGACATGCTGGTCAAACACAGCGGCCACTGACAAGAGAACTGAAATAAATATTGAACAAGTTTCCTGGAAATACACGTTATAAATTCATGCCATTCCTCCCTCGCAGACAAGAATTTAGATTCACTCCGGGATGTCTGCCCCTAACAAGGTACAAGAAAAACAGGAGTATATAGTGGACAAAGAGACTACATTTGGAATTCCAACTTAGTGCGTGATTCGGATGCGTTATCTTTACGGTGCATAAAATGCCTTTCACAGTGATATCGTGTTTGTTTTTAGCAAATCTTTCTTCCTGGAGTCAGGAAAACAACCGCTTTAAGTCACCTCTAGCGTGTTAATTTTGCATTAGCATATTTTCTCCTCCCTGCCTCTGTCGATTTATAATTTATTGTACAAAAGGTTATGCAGCCAATGACTCAGAGTGGCAGCACGTGCAGAATGGGATGCCCATGTATTGTTTTGATTGATAGGATGGCTCATGTCAATCCTGTTAGCTATTTGCAGTTGTTAGAAAAGGTTTTGCAGCAAAGTTGGAAATTGTGACGGTGTGCTTTATATTTACGGAGCTGTTTTTGCGTTTCTTCATCTGCTCACCTTTAAAAAAAATAAGTAATGTTTTATTTCCATCCGGATGTGTGAATTATCTTTTTCTTTCTATTGCTGTAAGATGGCTGCATTTCTCTTATTTACTCACTTCCATTGCTCTCTCAGTGATTGGACAGTCAATATATATTGATGAAGCAAAAACGATTCGACCCTTAACATACCATTTTAATTCTATCCGATAAGTAAGCAAGGTCGAAACCTCATCATTATTATTCAAAGTAAAAACATGTTCGAAGCAACATGCACAGCACTCTTAGGAGAAAAAAGAACGAGTGCAGGGACATGAGGGTTTTTCTTTCTAGATTTCTTAAAAAAATCTCACAGGGTCAAAGTTAAACGGCATAGATATGTTGATATGTGTCCAACGGAAGTGACATCATAAATAACAAGACTGGTTCAATTGGGTAAACACCCTATTGTGGATGCCTACTTGTGCACGATTCGATGCATTTCTGTGTTGTATCCCCTCAAAAACACCACGCACAAGCTCTCCTCATAAACTATGAAGTGAGAAATAAGGGAACGCTGAAATGTGGTTGTAGGCATTGTGATCTAACTGAAGTTGATAACGAAATAAATGACTACGTTGTGTTACAGCAGTTAGCAAAGTGTTCTAGAAATGTCTGTTTTGTATAATGGCTTTCTATGTAAATTGTATCCAACACGTAGAATTATAGACAGAAAATTAGCATTAATGCAGTTGTCTTTCACCAATGAATTTCAAGAGATATCATGGTCAACTGGAGTAAAGGTTGAGTTGCCCATTATTTCCTTTGACCACTAGGGTGACTCTTCGTTATGTATACGTTGCCAATAGAAGTGGGTGAGTGACTTAAATCTGACTTAAAGCTCGAGCCAGGCTCGGGCCAGATGCCAGCCAATGGCACAGCCCGAGGTACTCTTGGAGCCTTAATAAGTTCAAAACAAGCTCAACCTTCAAGGGAGCTGATGTGGCCTAGTGGCAATTTCTGCCATCTATGTAATAAGGGGAACCTCAATTGAATGCTGGTTTCGGCTCAGCATCCTGTGAATTGCGGCAAATCTCCCAGTGCCGAAAAAATGTGTAACCTATTCGGTGTCTGTTTTGGAGTGGTCTTATGTCCCTAGGCAAGGTTTGTGCTGCATAAAACTGCCCAAAAAATTCAGATTTTGCCTGTCACCTATGCCCTAATCTCATCGTCCCAAAATAAAAGATAAAGGGGCCGATTCAGATCTCGTAAGGAAGGCCTCCAAATGGTATTCGTAAAGAGCAAATCCGATTCGGAGCCTATCTTTCCGTCCATATCATCCCCCGTTACAAACGACCAAGTACGATGCGAAGATCGCGTCCGCGCCGACCGAATCGTTTACGAACCCGAATCTATCCGTCCGACTCGTACGGAGCCAAATCATGCCACGCAATGGAGTCGGATTCTGAACGGGCGAGTACGATGCACGATTCGGACAGCTGTATCGACTCGGTCTCAGCGAGTGTAAGCAGCTGTCGGAATCGGATTTCGGGGGGCCAGAGCAGGCCCCCCTTCACACGGAGCACTCCGAATAGGTCGCTGGGGGTGCGCATGGGTCCCCCCGATCCAAGCATACACAGTGTGGCGGGCAAAATGGGGTGCCCGCCACGGTGTGTACGCTTTTCCCCACCCACCCCCTTTTTGCTATGGGACCCCGATACGCGTCCGTACACAAGCTCCCATAGAGTGCTATGGGAGTTCGGCCGAACCGAGTCCGTAACCATGCGGTTGCATCGTACTCGCTCGGTTGGACTCGCACAGCGCATCTCGCTTGGAAAGCCCTCCAGGTCTGATTCATATGGAGGGCTTCCAAGCGAGATCGGAATCGGCCCCAAAGTGTCAAACTTTGATGTCAGAAGGAGATACCCATCTAGTGGCTGGATTGCACATTGTGAAACTGGAAATTCTGGGATCAATCTCTGGTTCCCTGGTTGATCAAATTGTGTGATCCAAGGCAAATTTCACTGAGTCTTTTTTTTGTGTTCATTATCATATATGAGAGCACGTTCAAATGCATGGGGTCGGGACATGCCTTGTACAAAAATCTCTTGGATTTGATTTATTAGCCTATAATGTTTCTACATCTCTTATAAGGATCTAGGCCATGTATTTGGTATAATATAAGGTAAGCACCCTCGCCCCGCTGAAAAAACTCACCTACAGCGACACCACCAAAAGAGCCAGCTGGTTCACCCCGGAACTCCTAGCTTCCAAGCGGACCTGCCGGAAACTAGAGAAGAAATGGCACAGTGATAAGACACCGGACAGCCACGCAGCCCACAAAGACGCCATCCGTAACCACCACCACCTCATCAGGTCCGCCAAGAGAATCTCCTTCAAAGACCGCCTCGACAACAACGCACACAACAGCAAGGAGCTCTTCAACATTGTGAAGGAACTCTCCAACCCCAGCTCCAACACCAACGACATCCCGCCGTCGCAAGCCCTGTGCGATTCCCTCGCCACCTTCTTCCACCGCAAGATCGCCGACATCCACGACAGCTTCAACACCCAGACAGCCCCTACTAAGATAGATACACCAGACCCGCCGCACACCATTGACCATGACCCTTTGCCAGCCTGGGCCAGCAAGAACATCGATGACACCATCAAGACCATGAGCACAATACACTCCGGCTCCCCGTCAGACCCTTTCCCGCACCACATCTTCAACAAAGCCAGCAGCTCCATCGCACCCCACCTGTGCAACGTTATCAATCTCTCCTTCGAGACCGCGACCTTCCCAGAGAGCTGGAAACACGCAGAGATCAACGCCCTACTCAAAAAACCCAAGGCGGACCCGAGAGACCTCAAGAACTTCCGGCCCATCTCCCTGCTTCCGTTCCCAGCCAAGGTCATCGAGAAGATCGTCAACAAACAGCTAACCCGATACCTCGAAGAAAACAGCATCCTGAACCCATCCCAATCAGGGTTCCGCAGAAACCACAGCACTGAGACTGCCCTCATCGCCGCCACCGACGACATCAGGACCCTGCTGGACAACGGTGAGACCGCAGCCCTCATCCTGCTGGACCTCTCCGCCGCCTTCGACACTGTCTGCCACCGCACTCTACGCGCACGCCTCCACGATGCAGGGATCCGAGACAAGGCCCTGGAATGGACCACCTCCTTCCTCAACGACAGAACCCAGAGAGTCCGCCTCCCACCTTTCCGATCCGAAGCCTCCAGATCATCTGCGGCGTACCCCAGGGATCTTCCCTCAGCCCAACACTGTTCAACATCTACATGGCCCCGCTCGCACGCATCGCCAGACAGCACGACCTCAACATTATCTCCTACGCCGACGACACTCAACTGATCCTCTCCCTCACCAAGGACCCCCTCGCCACCAAATCCAATCTCCATGAAGGAATGAAGGCCGTCGTCGATTGGATGAAGATCAGCCGACTAAAGCTGAACACGGACAAGACAG
This sequence comes from Calotriton arnoldi, assembly GCA_963921515.1. Lineage (NCBI taxonomy): Eukaryota > Metazoa > Chordata > Amphibia > Caudata > Salamandridae > Calotriton > Calotriton arnoldi. Next base: position 207,159 of record CAWUFW010010120.1, read on the forward strand.
AGGTCCTCATCCTTGGCTCCAACCCCTCAGCCTGGGATGACTCCTGGTGGCCAACGACGCTGGGAGCAGCCCCGACACCCACCGACCACGCACGCAACCTGGGAGTCATCCTCGACTCAACGCTCTCCATGGCCAAGCAAGTCAACGCAGTCTCCTCCTCCTGCTTCAACACCATCCGCATGCTTCGCAAGATCTACAGGTGGATCCCGACAGATACAAGAAGAACAGTCACCCAGGCCCTCGTCAGTAGCAGACTTGACTATGGGAACGCCCTCTACGCGGGAGCACCGGCCAAGCTCATCAAGCAACTGCAACGCATACAAAATGCCTCCGCACGCCTGATCCTCGACGTACCACGCCACAGCCACATCACCCCCCACCTGAGGAACCTGCACTGGCTCCCCGTCGACAGGAGAATCTCCTTCAAACTCCTCATCCACGCACACAAGGCACTCCACAAGACTGGCCCAGCCTACCTCAACAGACGACTCCTCTTCTACGTCCCCAACTGCCAGCTCCGCTCCGCCGACCTCTCCCTCGCCACCGTCCCTCGCATTCGAAGAACAACCACCGGCGGCAGATCCTTCTCACACCTCGCCGCCAAGACCTGGAACACCCTTCCACTAAGCCTACGACAGACCCAAGACCTGCTGACCTTCAGGAGGCTACTCAAGACCTGGCTGTTCGACCAGTAGCAGCACCCCCCCCCCCTTTTTTCTCCCCAGCGCCTTGAGACCCTCGCGGGTAAGTAGTGCGCTCTACAAATTCTGTGATTGATTGATTGGCCCCTGACTTGCCTTTTAGTTCAATAATAGCATTGTCATCAGGGTGGTCAGGAATGCTTGCATGTTAAAGTAATACACTTCTATGAATTTTTAAGACACCTTATCGTATTCTAAAATGAACTTTGTTGCATGATTACATGCCAGAGCCAACACTTGCCTTGTCTCTCCCTGTTAATTTGTTGGCTTACTCACATATACATCCCCATCTAAATTGTTATGTGTTATTCCCCTCATGAGCACCTCTCTGTAACACTGCTTCTGCTAGAAGGTGTGTATGATGTCACAGAATGGCAGGGTGAGAGTGTTCTAGTAAATACCGGGATATGCGGATTGTAGTGTGTAGCCCATCAAATCCGCATATAATTCCCCATTGTTATGGGGAAATTTGTAATAGGTGCTATTTATTGCAGCAGTTCAATTCCAAACCCACAGTATATTTATAAAGTGTGATAAATAGCGCTCAACCTCGAGGCACTTGTAATCGCAGACTTTATGTTCATATAAATTTATACTTTGGGTCCGCCTAAAATGTTTGATGGGCCTTTTTAGGAAGAGATCACTTGATCATGTTTATGTTCATGTGAAACCCTTTCGGGTTACTTTATTAATTTTAAAATGCTGCAGCGACAAAGGCCGTGGTACTCTTGATATACATTGTGACTGACTTGATAAAACCTGTAAAGTTCACCATTTTGATTGTGAAACTCCTCATATTTTTCAATAGGCCAACATAGGTATTTTCTGATTTCTACAATTAGAGCCTGCTGGTGCACAAATTGTCACATGGTACCTCATAGATATTGGCAAGAATACATTTATAGGATCAGTTCCCATCTCTGATATTTCTTTTGGGTATGTGATTTGCACCTGGTTAATCTGCAGGGCCCCGATAGGAGATGTTCCGATTTGTAACTACACCTGAAATCTGCTAAATATTTGTGATTATGATCATAATATACAGGAGTGTGCTTTAAAAAAGTTTTCTATTTTGAAGAAAGAGCACCACCTTTACCTTGATCCATTGAGTGTTAATAGTTGCTGTGTGCTGAGTTTCTAGCTCACAGCACTATCCTGAGTGAGCTCTGGAATTCTCTTCCTAGTTACTCTTAGAGACTAGTGTTAAAAGGGTCACTTGGTCCCCAGTTTGACGGTCTGGAGTGCAAAGGCCAAAGGGCATCAGAGGTGAAAGACCCCCATTGACACAATGGGGGCTCGTAACTTGTGACTGCCCTGGGATATCCTTCTCATATGCAATTGGAACGGGCTTACATTGTGAACTCTCTGAGAAATACAATAGAAATGACTTGACATTGCATTGTCTTGCCAAACACCATATGGAGAGGCTTTTCATTGTGAACCCCCTGACAAGTGCTATAGGAAGAGGTTTTAGATTGTGGACTCTGACAACTATAGGTAAACAGACAGAATATCGAGTCTTTTATTTCAACCTGCACTAATATCGAGTGCAGAATATCGGGATACAAAAATATCGACTGTCAGAATATCGTTGTAAAGAATATCGAGTCTAAGGGGCACATTACGATGGCGGGCGGAAGCACCACCGCCGTGCTGGCGGATGCAAAAACCACCAGTTACCGCCGGCACGCAGCAGTCCACACGCCCGTCCAATTACGATGCGAAAAGTAGGCCAAACACCGCCGGCAAGCCAGCAACACCGTCCGCCATCAAAGTGCGCCCGTACATGTAGCGGCGCAGCCCAACTGACACACACCGTCCGACGAAACACGTCCCGCCCGGCGCATAAATTACGATGCCGCAAACAAACGGCTCCCATGGCCAAGAGATACCGTACGACAAACCGAAGCGGTAACACGGATGCCGAGCACGGACAACGAAGAAGCGGCTCCCCGAGCATGAATCCAGCACTGCAGGCACTCCCCATGCTTCTGCTGATGCACCACCAAGGACGCAACGTACCGCGGAGACGCAGGTAGGCACACACACAACAAGTGCACGCAAACAGCGCACACAGTGCAAGGGCGGAAAAAGCGGACAACCCCCACCAGCGCGTGTACACTACACATCCACCATCGCATCCACATATGACACACAGGCCAAATCGTAACATCGCAGAACACATGTGTACACACCACCTGGGACTAGGAACCAACCACCCCGTCACGGCCCCAAAGCGCCGATGACGCCGCCACACATGCGCACAACGCAGAGGCCAACCGCAGCGCCATGCATGCGTCGCACACAGACACAGGGACACAACCAAGCAGCACACACATCAGCCCCACCCCGAACGCACATGACACGTGACAGGCCGGCCACAGACATGTCCCCAACGCCCAATTCACGGACAACACCCAACGCCACACAACCGACGCACACATGTCAGTGAAGACACGCAACAGCAGGACACACCCCAGTGTAACAAACATGGCGTAGCACACAGCGGCGGCAACACCAACTAGGAGAAGCAGGGCCCCTTCGGGAAGAGGAACGCCAGTACCACACAGAAACACCCATACCACCCTGCACATATGAACAAGACATATAAAACGGAACACCAAAGAGCCCGGGGACCGACAACAGGTGGCCCAAGAATAACATTCACACACAAGGCCCAACGCAGAGCGGAAAGGCAGCCTGCCGCCCACACAAGGGAGAGCAGACAGCACTGAATGACCTTCCATTCCAACTCCGAAACCACAGCCCTACGACAGAAGCCGGTGAATACAGCCATTGTCCAAGAATAGACCAACACAGGCATGCCGAGGAGACCGACCACAGGGCAGATAGCGCATATCACAGAAGCACACAACGGACGGGGAAGAAAGAAGAAAACACTCCCCCATGTCGGCCACATGCAAGTTAATTGGAAGGAGTCACACATCACTGACCTTGAACTGTCTGAGAAGCATGTGGGAAGAGGGCCCGTGTCCTCCAAACAAGCCAACAGAACACAAGTCCTGTCTCCCTACGACTACACAGAGCTCACAGCAACCCCGGAGCGTGCACATTGCAGACTGCACACACAGCCGGAGCACGCCACCTCAACGAACCGCTGCGAAATGGCAACCGCAACACACCTACCCAACTACGCCCGAACAGCTCAAGCTGTACAAAACCAACCTATTCCATACATTGGGATGCGATCTCCTGTCCCTGCTGAACGTAAGTTACCGACTGACTTACCGCATCACATTGTTCAGCTGCGTCATGCCCGTCTTCTACTGTCGGAGGTGTCCCTACCAGCATCCCGTGGAGATATGCCTCTCCAACCCGGCATGTCTGAAGGCGGACCTGCTACCACTACTCCTCCCTCTGGACGCACACGACAGGGCCTGCTCTGCCTATGGGGGCATGGCGTATGTGGCCAACATCGCACCCGCACTGAAATGGGACCACTGTGCCTCCACACGACGGATCATCGAGAACAGCTACATCGAATGTCACCCAGCATGCCCCATCATGGTCCTCCAAGGGACAACTTACGAACAACACCTTGACAGCCATCATCCGCTACATTGGCTGGCAAACATGTACACCACCAATGACATGGAAGCCCTGCTGGACGGCATCGCATACCTGACAACCTGTAAATACGTCGGACCACAACGCAGGTTCCCCGAGTGACCTATGATGTCCAACCCCGCACCCATGCTTAGCTTCCGCACGGACTGGCCCAGTCACCACCACAACAGCCATACCAAACGACCGGCAACTGTAACCACACCATCAACGACATCGCCATGACATCGGATATGACCGGGACATGCACACTGTTCCCCATCACATCCAGGAACACCGCATGCATCGTGGGAGGCAGTGGCATGGGCTCTGTGTATCGCACCCACATGGACGGAACTGCACGAACAACCAGGACACGACATGGATCCAGCGCACATGGACACACACACCGCTCAGTGGACATGAATAGGTCGCCTGGAGTCTGTGGGTGCTGCACCCCTCCCACCCCCGCCCCGGGAATCCCATACCAGGACCTTTGCATGGACGACAAGTGCATACAACAACAACACGACCCCAGTGACTGTGACATGTCCAGTAACCACCACAGTGCAACAACAAGTGGCACGCCGCTGCATGCATGCAAGCACATGCCCTGATGTCATCTCACATGCACGCGTGCATGAGGAACAACCGCAGCAAACCTGTCACATGGAACTGAGATGGACTGTGCCCATGATGCCAAGCGGTCTGGTAGGCTACATGTATACCGTCTGTGTCAAAGTCCGCAGCTCCGCAGCTATACGTAAATGTACATTAGCACAGCCTTGGCCAAGCAGATGTCACTCTGAAGCCCACATCCCACATGCAACAGCCAATCACATGTAACCCCACACCCTATCCCATTTGCAATCATGCTCAGTATATCCTCAACATGTATTCCGCTGCCAGTAGTGTCCACTATACTGCATCACAGAGGACAGAAGACACAATATAATGTTTGAAACCAAAACTGTCTCCGCTGACTCATTTCACAAGTACGAATGAGAGAGGATGAGAGTATGTGAAGTACACGGCAGTCGTGACATGACCATGTAGTCCACTGGTATTGGATGTCAACGCAAATGAGTAGCACTACTGTGGAAGACACACATGTGTCGTGTGAAGTCGTATGGACGCAGTGCTCAGGTGGGTGGGTGCGAAGGGTAGATGCGCACATGCCAAGTTGGAGCACACCGTGTTGGGAGGGGTCATGAACAGTACACCACCGCTTCCCTGGGCATTGTGAGAGGACACCTGTCGGGGGGGAGAGAACACGTGTGTGCACAGCAGCCGGGCACACGTACAAAGCGGTACCAGGCGCACCTCAGCCCACCCTCTGTGGACAAGCTGGATCCTGTTGTGCGCCCGCCATGCCCCTTCACAAGGCACACACAGCCCCAGTCGACCAGGTGTAACCCCAACATAGTCAATCCGCACAGGCGATACAGGGCACGGGATGGCAGTGGAGCATGGTGTGTGAGAGGTCTCCTCGCGCTCCTCCTGGTCATATCACGCAGGCAATAGAACCTCAACGTCTAGCATGGCACAAGTCACATGGAAGTGTAGGGGGGGCGCACCACAGCACGAGCAGCACTGACGTCACGGGAGGTGGCTCGCACCATCCCATCCATTGCCCATCATACCAACCACGCCACATGCCATTGCGACTAAGTGCAAGCGCGTGCGCCACCACCCCCAAGCCCTCCCCAGAGAGGCCAAAGAGTGAATGTGTGGGCCATCAGTCACAGACGGACGTGGCCTGGCCGCAAGGGCAGCCACAGCCATTGGGTGTCGCAGGTGGCGGATCCGGAAGGCGAAGACTGTGATGCATAGTCCATGCAGGCCGGGTCTCCATTTGGGGCACCACGCAGGTGGACGGCGTCCCGCAACACATCATACCCTGAGACAGCCCACTCGTGCAACTGGACCCACACATACACTCCTTGCCCTCTCTGGTGCGAGCTTGGGGCTGCCTGTGCAAGCGCTAGCCTCGCAGGTGAGCATGCATATTGGGGGAGCGAGGGGAGGACATGAGGGCTGGGGCGAAGATGACTGTATCACTGTCAGTCAGTACAAGGGATGACCCAGATGTGGAAAGGAAGAGACGTGTCCCGTGTGTACTGCAACTAGTCGCCAATCCAACTACCCCCCATGTCCGGAATGTAAGCCCGCACCTAGGCCCGCCCATCCGCCACATCGAACATACCACCAGCACGACAACCTTCCCATTCGAAACACTGACTGGGGGTGGCGACCAGTGTACAATCATGTGTAGCCTACCCACGTGTACATGTGGGCCCTCCATGATCCATGTCACCTGCGGCAAAGTCATGACATGCGCAATGAGGGAAGTGAGGAGAGCTGTCCGCCCCACGCGCAGAAGGTGCATCAGCTCCACAGACCCAGCAGCGAGTCCAGCAGGGGTCACATGTGCAGGGGCAGCTGTGCCTGGTGTGAAGGCACATGCATATAGACAGCACATCGACCAATGTGTAGTCTGCCCACATCTACAGTACATCATCATGCGGACATAGGAATTGAACACAGGGCAACACATCTTAGTTGGTGCACACACCGTGACCAACAATGCGCAATCATCGACGTACCCGCCCTGTGCATGGCCCCCCACCCAACGGAGGCACATCCAGTGCCACCATCCCACACACACAAGCCTACCATGGAACATGCTGTGTCCAATGGTCAGTACAGAGTCAGCGCCCATCTGGTGGAACCTGAACAGGAGACACATGCACACACATGCCAGCTCCCACTATGTACGTCTGCCACCTGGCACGTGCAATGTAACCTCTCACCTGTGACGTGTGACTGCAAGCACACAGCCGTCTTGGCATGGGGCTGTCAATGTGGACACCTGTCAATGTTTCGGGAGGTGTGATCCGTACAGTGCTGTACATAGGGTGCAGTGCTGACACCTACTACTGTCTCATATCCCCTCGTGCCACAGGTCCCACTTGTTTTGGCCGCTCAGCCTGTGCCCACATCGTTGTCGTCGTGTGCCATACTCATCCAGCCGCGGAAGCAGTTCCATGCTCAGCAGACATTCATGTTGCCGTGGCGTTGCCGCTTGACGGATATGCAGTCAGTCCCCATCAGCACGCCCCGCAAGTCATTGGGGCCTAGATCCCCATGTGCATGCACATGGCAGTGGTTTGTATCACTAGCCATTGCCATTGTTGGGAGACCTGTGTAAGTGTATTGTGGACGTGCCGTCCCAGCTTGACAGCTGGGCTGTGGCTCATGTGCTTGCTCAGTCATGTCAGTGATGTGTATGCGAAATTGCTATGTGTCCTGTTGCATTGACATGTGTCCTCTGCCATTGTCCCTAGGCGGAGACCGAACATTGACCGCCCATACCAATTGCTGGCGGACATGGACGATACAGAGGTTATTAGGAAGTTTCGGCTGGACAGGCCAACCCTGCATCGACTGTGTGCCATGTTAGAACCCCATCTCCGTCCCCGCAGGGTGTATCCGACTGCTGTCACCCCCACGGCTAAGGTGATGGCCGCCATGCATTTCTTCGCCACTGGGTCATTCCAGCACACAGTGGGCATTGGAGGAGGGATGTCCCAGCCCATGTTCAGCAAGGTGCTGAGGGATGTACTGGCAGCCATGATGCTGTACCGGAACAGGTACATCCGCTTCCCCAGGGCTCGTGAATTGGCGGCAGTGAAGGGTGCATTCTATGCCCTTGGCAGAATCCCACACGTCGTTGGAGCCATTGACTGCACACATGTCGGCCTTGTTCCACCACAGGCCACTGAGCACCTGTACCGCAACAGGAAGCACACGCACTCCCTGAATGTGCAAGTGGTGTGCCTTGCGGACATGGTGATCACCCACGTGTGTGCAAAGTTCCCAGGCTCGGCCCATGACGCACACATAATGCGCAACAGCATCTTGCCACGACTGATGTCCAATATGCAACAGGATCGTGCCTGTATTGTCGGTGAGTATGTGGAGTGGTGTAGCGTGCTGGCTGTGCGATGCTGTCCCCTGTCCAGTTGGATTAGCAACGGTTCTCTGTGTCCCTCACACCCAGGTGACTCTGCGTATCCGAATGGGGCATGGCTGCTCAGTCCATTGAGGAATCCTCGCACCCCAGCAGACGATCGCTACAATGAGGCACATGGGAGGACCAGACGTGTGGTCGAGCGTACCTTTGGCCTCCTCAAGTCCAGGTTCAGGTGCCTGGACCGCACCGGGGGTGCGCTGACGTACTCCCCACAGAAGGTGTGCCGGATAGTGGTGGCGTGCTGCATGCTGCACAATCTGGCCATTCGGAAGCAGATCCCCCTCATCGTGGATGACGGAGATCAACCAGGGCCCCAGCCCGCAGACCAGGACAGCTCGAGTGAGGAGGACAGCGGAGAGGAGGAAGCTGGTAATGTGCGGCAGCAGCTCATCGCCCGCTACTTCACTTGACGGTGAGTGTCCATGTACGACGGCTGATGTGGCTGTATCTGTGCAGGTGTGTGTGTGCTGTGTCAGGGTGGCCGTTTGTTCACTGCGTGCTGTGTGTCAACGCTCCATGGCCAGGGTAGTATGCCACTGTTGGTGGCTGTGGCATTGTGCCCTATTGCTCTGTGCGATGTGTGTACATTGCTTGTAGTTGTTGACATGTACTGTGTGATGGGTGTGTGACACACTCATTGAATGTGCTCCTGTTCTGTCTCCCACCCCTAGGTCCCTACAGGCCCTCCGGATTCAATTGCCATGCCACGCATCAGGTGCCTTTCCGCCCAAGGTGGCCGTTGTATTCCGTACAAATAAGACACAGGGCACAAACAGCAGTTAGTGAAAAAGGTGCATTTATTACAAACTGTGACATGTGATTGTGTGTAAGGTGATGACAAAAGTGGTGCGTGCAGTGACAATGAGCTGTCGGTCATGGCTGCGTGATGATCAGGGTGTACCCACTGGTTCTATGTCCATAGTCCAACACACACATGCCATCCAGATGGCTGTGTGGAGTGGGATCGTAGTCCAAGTCAATGCAGTGGCTGGTCAAGGAAGGCTGTCGGAAGGCTGGCTGGCTGCCTCACTTGCGCTTGGAGCGTGCGAAGTCCTCCCGGGAGATCTGTTTCCACTTCGGACGGCCCCTTCCACGTTTGCGAGGGGGGGTGCCTGCTTGCGACATGCTGGTGGTTGAGGTGTGATCACTGGCTGTGGACGCAGGGGAACTGGACACTGCTGCTCCACCCTGCGCCCCGGCAGGTGGTGGCGGAGGGGAGCTGCTGTCCCTGGCTGTGACCTCACCGCCACCACCAGCTGTCCCATGAGGTCCACGATTTGGCCCATACGGGCGTCCATGGACCTCAGCACCCCCAGCACCTCACGCGTGTCTGAAGCAGACCGGACCCATTGTCCTTGGGCCTCTTCATAGGCCCCAAGGACTCTGGCCATGTGAGGCAGGGCATGGCTCCCAGGGGAGGCTGGCGTTTCCCTGACCCTGCTCCTCCTACCAGTCCTGCTGCCACCGGCCTGCCCACTAGCCACATTGCTCACCACGGTCCTCGCTGTGGCTCCCAGGGTGGATCCAGTCGTCCGGGCCACCACCTGCGCTGGGGCTGGTGCCAGCGAAGACGTGGCGGTGGTGGCGGCGGTGGTGGTCGGTGCGGCGATGGTGGCGGTTGCGGCAGTGGTAGTGGCCACAATGACCGTGGGTGTGGCCGCAACGACAGTGGCAGCAGGGGGCTGGGAATGTTCAGCAGCCCTGGATGATGGGTTGGTGGGTAGGAGGGGTCCTGGGGAGCGGCTGGGCCCTGCCACACCAGATGGGCCTGCTTGGTGGTCCGTGTCCGAAGAGGAGGACAGATCCTCCAGATCCGTGTGTCCTCGTTGGGGGCTTGTAGGCTGGCTGTGCTGGCTGCTGGCTCCATCCCCAGCATCCAGCAGTTCGTCACCTGTGGAGAGAATGAGATTTGTTATTGTGTTGCACCTGGCGAAGTATGTATTTGTCGTCTGACATTGACAGTTCGTGCAATCTCGTACATGGGTTTCCCGGAGGCGTGTGTGTGGCTGTAGCATCTGTAGTTGTGTGTGCTTGGCAATGGGACTGTGTGCTGTGCACATGTGGCATGGGACGGATTGGCCATGCCGATGGGTGTGTTGCTGTGCCCCTACTTATTGTGACTCTGGTGTATGCGGGCTCCTGGCCCATCCTGGGTCTGGTTTGTACTTTGCTTTTGGTGTTCAGATGGGACGCTTAGGAACGCATATGGCAACATGGGGGCCATGCCCCAGATTCGCATTTGGGAGGGGATATGCTTTTGGGGTTCAAATGGACCGCTTAGGAACGCATATGGCAACATGGGGGCCATGCCCCAGATTCGCATTTGGGAGGGATATGCTTTTGGGGTTCAAATGGACCGCTTAGGAACGCATATGGCAACATGGGGGCCATGCCCCAGATTCGCATTTGGGAGGGGATATGCTTTTGGGGTTCAAATGGACCGCTTAGGAACGCATATGGCAACATGGGGGCCATGCCCCAGATTCGCATTTGGGAGGGGATATGCTTTTGGGGTTCAAATGGAACGCTTAGGAACGCATATGGCAACATGGGGGCCATGCCCCAGATTCGCATTTGGGAGGGGATATGCTTTTGGGGTTCAAATGGAACGCTTAGGAACGCATATGGCAACATGGGGGCCATGCCCCAGATTCGCATTTGGGAGGGGATATGCTTTTGGGGTTCAAATGGAACGCTTAGGAACGCATATGGCAACATGGGGGCCATGCCCCAGATTCGCATTTGGGAGGGGATATGCTTTTGGGGTTCAAATGGAACGCTTAGGAACGCATATGGCAACATGGGGGCCATGCCCCAGATTCGCATTTGGGAGGGGATATGCTTTTGGGGTTCAAATGGAACGCTTAGGAACGCATATGGCAACATGGGGGCCATGCCCCAGATTCGCATTTGGGAGGGGATATGCTTTTGGGGTTCAAATGGAACGCTTAGGAACGCATATGGCAACATGGGGGCCATGCCCCAGATTCGCATTTGGGAGGGGATTTGCTTTTGGGGTTCAAATGGAACGCTTAGGAACGCATATGGCAACATGGGGGCCATGCCCCAGATTCGCATTTGGGAGGGGATATGCTTTTGGGGTACATGCTGTGAGCCATGGGTGCCGAACGTGACATGTGTTGTGGCAGCATGACAGTGCATGGTTTGAGGTGTGTGCATGCTTGACATGGCCTGCATATTTGCTGTCTGTTGTGATTACTGGACATGGCATTGGACGCATCGTTATGAGTGAGTGATAGTTGTGTGCCAGCCAACGTATTGCAGTTGTCCCATCTCCTTGGTGTGCGTGCTGCCCTGTGCCATGTGCATCACTGCAGTGCTCGGGGGGGTGTGGCCCATGTTGTGTCTTGTTGCTCACAGTGTGTCGTGCGCTTCATTGACTTCTGGCACATGGTTGGTCATGGGCATGTGTCTTAGCGTGACTGCTGTATGTGTGGCAGCTGTGCGGATGACATGCCTTTCATGAGACTGGGGCTGACGGATGGGATGGATGGTATGTTGTATGTGCATGGTGTGTCTGTGAGTTTGATGGGTTCAGTGGTGTTCGTGTGCATTTATGTTGTTCCGCTCTGTTGCGTCTAGTGTTGTTTGTCTTACATAGGCGTAGTTGTGGGGTGTGTGGTTGACAGGCAGTAGGGGCTACATGGACAGGACTTCAATGGTGTTTCGGTTGTGTGTGATGAGTTGCACAGTGGCTGCCGTGTGGGACTATATTCAGTGTGGCTTGTGCATGCAGACGTGGCTCCTTGGGTGTTGCTATGTCTGTGATGGGTCATGTGGGGTGTGAGTCTGTTGTTCATGTCCGTGTGCACATTGTTCACTTGTTCGTGACGGTGGGCGGTGCTGCGTGTTCGTCTGCTACGTGACATGTCCCATGTGTTGGTCGTGTTATGGTCCTCATGCCTCCAGTAATCCAGCCCTGTCCAGTTTCCCACCTGCAAGTTGTTCGTGCGTGCACTGTACTGGATGCCACATGGCTCTAAGCGGGGGTGCTCCATGTTGCAGGTCTGTGGGGGTGGGGGGGTGTTGTGGGTCGTGGGGGTGGCTGGACACCCACTGACACCGATTGCTGTGGACCGTGATGTCTGCCTTTCGGCTGTCGTTGTGCACTGCGGTGGCTGACACGTGGCTGTGGGGTGTGGGGGATGCTCCTCCTTGCTGTGCTGTGGGACTGGGGCCTGGTGTGTGTTGTACTTGGGCTGTCCACCGTCCCACCCACTGCACTTTGTGTTCCTGCCACTTACCTGTTACTTGTCGGTTAGTGCAGCTGTGGCGGACACATGGGTGTGGTGGGTGCTCGTTGTGGCGCTTCTGGCATATTTGGGGACCTGTTGGTGGTTACGTGGCTGGCTTAGTGTACACATGTCCCCATGCATCTTACAGTTGTTCGGTTTGGGCTGTGTGTGGTAGTGTCTGTTGCATGTGTGTGTGATGTGTTGTGTATTGTGTGCTGGACATGGGGGTGTTTGTCCCTGGGAGCTGTGGCATGGTAGTTGCGCATGTGAGTACATAGCGGTGTGCTGGTATACATTAGTTTGTACTTACCAGCCTCCACTCCCCTGCTAATCCGGCGAGGATCTCCGGATGTATTACGACTCGCACCTTCTCCTCCCACGCTTTGAAGGTCTTAAAGAGCGCGGGATTTCCTCCGCCAGTGACGGCAGCCAGCTCTCTGTTTTTGCCCTCCTTCTTCTTGACCAGGCTCTTTACGTCATTCCAACGTTTGTTAATTTCGACTCTGTTCCTGGGCAGGGTCCCGACTGCATTGACCTGGTCTACGATCCGGTTCCACATTCTGTTTCTGGTGGCTAGTGGTGTGTGCTGGACCATGTTCCCATAGATTTGTGGGTACACCTTGATGATCTCGTCGACCATGACCGTCAGCTCCATGGGCGTGAACTTGGGCATTCTTTGTGGTGCCATGGTGTTTGTGGTGCTGGTGCGGTGTGTGTTGTGTAATGTGCAGGGGGTTTGTGGTGCCGGTGTTTGGTGGTGGTGGTGGTGGTGGTGTTTGGTGGTGGTGGTGGTGGTGGTGGTGGTTGTGATGTGTGCGTTTCTGTGGTGTGCTGCTGTCCTTGCTGTGTCACTGTGTCCTCTCCTCTCCTCTCTGGTTTGCAATGTAGCAAGGGGTTGTGGTCTGTGGGAGTGCTGCTTTTGTACTCACCTATGTGGGTGTGTCCTCATGGTCTGTTGTTTTCAGGTGTGTTGTGTCTGGGGTTCTGGCCTTTGTATTTTTTGTTTGTCCGGGGGGTGTTTTCGGGATGTGTACTGTGCTTGTGTATTTGTGCGTGCCTTGCTGTGTGGACTTGTTGGCCATGATGTGTGCTATTGGTTTTGTGTGCGGATGGTTTCTGTGCAGGTACGTTGGCGCCATGGCTTCTGCCGTGTCGATTCTCATCGGCGTTGTTTGCGCTGGCGGGCGGTATATTTGTGGGTTTTCCGCGCTCATGTCGGTGCGATCGTAATGTCACGTGCGGTGTGTCGGCCGTGAGGGCGGGCGGTTTTGTGTTGTCGTGCGTGTTTCCGTCCGTGGCGGGCGGTTTGACTCCGACTCGGACGTTGGCGGGCGGTATTTTGTGTGCTTTTTCCGCCGATGGCGGTTTTCGGTTTGTGAAATCGTAATGGCGTGGTCGGTGTTCAGGCGGTGTGTGCGGGCGGATTTATGCCGCTTCCATGCCTGGCGGATTTATTTACGCCGGGTATCGTAATGGGCCCCCAAGGTAAGTAATATCGTTTTTCAGAATATCAAAGTCATTAATATCGTTTGCAAAAATATAGTTGTTAAAAATATTGTTTTTTTAGTTAGTTAGGTATTTTAGTATGTATTTTAAATGTATGTGTTCTATTTTTTTGTTTTAGTATTGCATTTGTTTTTTAATATATGTATAAAATTTTTAGCAGTTATTAATTTTATTTTAAGTAGATTTTGCGTTTTAGTTCCGTAGCGGGTTGTGGGTTTATAGGGGAATAGGGTGGGAAGTAATTTAATTATAATAAATTTATTAATAATTTTTTGAAGTTTTAATTTTATTTTAATTAAATTTTGCGTTTCAGTTCCGTAGCGGGTTGTGGGTTTATAGGGGAATAGGGTGGGAAGTAATTTAATTTTAATTAATTCATTAATATTTTTCAATAATTGATATTTATGTATTTAATAATTTTTAATATTAATTGTGGTAATTAATTTATGATTAATTATTTATTAATTGGTTGTTAATTATTATTAATTAGTTGGTAATTACGTTAATTGTGTCATTTTTTTAGGAGCGGGTTTTGGGTTGATAGGGGAGTAGGGTGGGAAGTAATTTAATTATAATTAATTAATTAATATTTTTTCTTAATTAATATTTATGTATTTAATATTTGTTATTGTTAATTGTGGTAATTAATTGATTATTAATTATTTATTAATTGGTTGTTAATCATTATTAATTAATTGGTAAATATGTTAATTGTGTCATTTTTTTAGGAGCGGGTTGTGGGTTGATAGTAACCCGGGGCGTAGTTCGCGAAGTAGCGCTACGCGAAGCTACGCGAAGTGCACTTCGCACTACGCAAGCTACGCGTAGCACTACGCGAACTGCGTAGTGCGCTGTTCGCGATTATTGCACAGTGCCGGATGCTTGTCCGCACTGTGCAATCATTGAAAACGGCATCTTGCACAGTGCGAGCTGTCTTTTACTGCCGCTTGAGTAGATTTTTACTCGAGCGGCAGCTTTCTCAACGCGGACTGGAAGTTTCTCATCGCAAGCGGTAGCGAGCATACGCGACCACTCGCAATGAGAAACCTGACCTCCCCGCATTGAGAATCTCGCCGGGAGGTTTATTTTCCACGCTCCCGATCGGCAACTTGATGTTGCTGATCGCGAACGAGGAAAAAGTCTCGCCGGGATGTCATTTTGCTTGCTCGCGGTCGCCAACTTGATGTTGAGGACCGCGAGCAAGCAAAAAATGACCGCTGCACTACGCTACGCTACGCTACGCGTGTTTGCACTGTGCTACGTGCAATTCGCGTAGTGCAAAGTAGCGCAAACTTCGCAAACTACGCGAGCGTAGCGTAGTGCTTTGCCCAGGGTTAGTTGATAGGGGAGTAGGGTGGGAAGTAATTTAATTTTAATACATTTTTTATTATTTTTATTATAAAATGTAGTTAATGTTATTTTATATTGTTACTTGTGTGAATTATTTTTTATTAATTTTTTTATTTTGCTTGTTAATTTTTATTAATTAATTAATTGTTAATTAATTATGTTAATTGTGTCATGTTTTTCAACATTGGTGGTGTCATTTATAGGGGATTATGGTGGGAGGTAAATTATATATAATTAATTAATTATTTGTTAATTAATGCTAATTAGTTAATTAAAATTAAATATGCTAATTGTGGAATAATTTTGATGTCTGAGTTGTGTGGTTTATAGTTGCAAATTTTGGGATGAAATTTAAAAAAAATTCATTTATGATTTGATGTTAATTGTTATTAATTTTTTAATGTAAAATTAGTAATGGAAATTGTGTGAAAAAGTTAAGTGTGTGTTTTGGTGTTTATTGGCGTAGAGGGTGGAAAGTAATTTAGTTTAAATAAATTAAACATTAGTTGATCATTAATATTTATTTATTAATTGATAAATATTTTTGGTAATGGTTTTATTTTTATTTTGTATGGGGATTTAGGTTCAATAGCTGTAATGTTTTGTTTTATTCCCTCCGCTATCCAACACTTTCACTACTGTTGCACTTGCTGGAGTGGGAATAGTAAATTATTTCCCTTCGCTATCCAACACTTTCCCTACTGTTGCACTCGCTGGAGTGGGATTAGTAATTTTTACCCCTTCCGCTATCCTACACTTTCCCTACTGTTGCACTTGCTGGAGTGGGAATATTAAATTATTCCCCTCCGCTATCCAACACTTTCCCTAGTGTTGCATTCATTGGAGTGGGAATAGTAAATTATTCCCCTCCGCTATCCAACACTTTCCCTCCTGTTGCACTCGGAGTGGGAATAGTCATTTTTACCTCTCCGCTATCCAACACTTTCCCTATTGTTGCACTCCTTGGAGTGGGAATAGTAATTTTTATGTCTCCGCTATCCAATACTTTCCCTACTGTTGCACTTGCTGGAGTGGGAATAGTAATTCTTTTCACTTTGCTATCCCAAATTTTCCCTACTGTTGCACTCATTGGAGTGGGAATAGTAAATTATTCCCCTCCGCTATCCAACACTTTCCCTACTGTTGCACTCGCTGGAGTGGGAATAGTAATTTTTTCCCCTTCGCTATCCAACACTTTTCCTACGGTTGCACTCGCTGGAGTGGGAATAGTAAATTATTCCTCTTTGCTATCCAACACTTTCCCTAGTGTTGCATTCATTGGAGTGGGAATAGTAAATTATTCCCCTCCGCTATCCAACACTTTCCCTACTGTTGCACTCCTTGGAGTGGGAATAGTAATTTTTATGTCTCCGCTATTCAATACTTTCCCTACTGTTGCACTTGCTGGAGTGGGAATAGTAATTTTTTCCACTTTGCTATCAAAAACTTTCCCTACTGTTGCACTCATTGGAGTGGGAATAGTAAATTATTCCCCTCCGCTATCCAACACTTTCCCTACTGTTGCACTCGCTGGAGTGGGAATGGTAATTTTTACCTCTACGCTATCCAACACTTTCCCTACTGTCGCACTCGCTGGAGTGGGAATAGTAATTTTTTCCCCTTAGCTATCCAACACTTTCCCTACTGTTGCACTTGCTGGAGTGGGAATAGTAAATTATTCCTCTTCGCTATCCAACACTTTCCCTAGTGTTGCATTAATTGGAGTGGGAATAGTAAATTATTCCCCTCCGCTATCCAACACTTTCCCTACTGTTGCACTCGTTGGAGTGGGAATAGTAATTTTTACGTCTACGCTATCCAACACTTTCCCTACTGTTGCACTTGCTGGAGTGGGAATAGTAATTTTTTCCCCTTCGCTATCCAACACTTTCCTTACTGTTGCACTTGCTGGAGTGGGAATAGTATTTTTTACCCCTACGCTATCCAACACTTTCCCTACTGTTGCACTCCCTAGCGTGGGAATAATAATTGTATTCTCTATGCTATCCAACACTTTCCCTACTGTTGCACTTATTGGAGTGGGAATAGTAAATTATTCCTCTCCGCTATCTAACTCTTTCCCTACTGTTGCACTTGTTGGAGTGGGAATAGCAGATTTTATCCATCCGCTATCCAACATTTTCTCTACTGTTGCACTTGCTGGAGTGGGAATAGTAAATTATTCCCCTCCGCTATCCAACACTTTCCCTACTGTTAGACTCACTGGAGTGGGAATAGTAATTTTTACTGCTACGCTATCCAACACTTTCCCTACTGTTGCACTCGTTGGAGTGGGAATAGTAATTTTTACATCAACGCTATCCAACACTTTCCCTACTGTTACACTTAATGTAGTGTAAAATGTAGTTTTAAAAAGTAATAAATATTTTAATAATTTGATTTATAACATTTTGTTTTTAATTTTTAATGTTACAGGTGTATGTATATTAACCCTGGGCAAAGCACTACGCTACGCTCGCGTAGTTTGCGAAGTTTGCGCTACTTCGCACAATGCGAATTGCACGTAGCACAGTGCAAACACGCGTAGCGTAGTGCAGCGGTCATTTTTTGCTTGCTCGCGGTCCTCAACGTCAAGTTGGCGACCGCGAGCAAGCAAAATGACATCCCGGCGAGACTTTTTCCTCGTTCGCGATCAGCAACATCAAGTTGCCGATCGCGAGCGTGGAAAATAAACCTCCTGGCGAGATTCTCAACGCGGGGAGGTCAGGGTTTCTCATTGCGAGTGGTCGCGTATGCTCGCGACCGCTCGCGATGAGAAACTACCAGTCCGCGTTGAGAAAGCTGCCGCTCGAGTAAAAATCTACTCGAGCGGCAGTAAAAGACAGCTCGCACTGTGCAAGATGCCGTTTTCAATGATTGCACAGTGCGGACAAGCACATCCGGCACTGTGCAATCATTGCGAACAGTGCACTACGCAGTTCGCGTAGTGCTACGCGTAGCTCGCGTAGTGCGAACTGCACTTTGCGTAGCTTCGCGTAGCGCTACTTGCGAACTACGCCCAGGCTTAATGTATATATATATATATATACATATATGTGGTTATAATTTTTAATATATTTCTAACATTTTATAATTTATTAAAATAATTATTATTAAGGAAATATACTTATTACATTTTATATATGTATGTTTCATTTATTTTTATATTACATTTATTACTTATAATTGTTAACATTTTATAATAATTCTAAATATTTTTTGTAAGTTATATGTATTATTTAATTTATTTTACATTATTTTTTATACATTTAAAAAAATGATATTTTTAACTTCGATATTTTAACAACTATATATTTTTTCTCAATATTTTAGTACTTACTATTATGTAGATAGGATGTCGATATTTTTGACATCGATATTTATGTCCCAATTTTTAGGAAACACGATATTTTGACCTTTGATATTTTGTCAGTGATCCAAAACTATAATAGGAAGGGGTTTTACACTGTGAATGCCATGACAAACACCGTAGAAAGGAGCCTTACTTTTTGAACTATGTGACAAATATCACAGGAAGAGTTTAACATTGCGTCTTCTTGCCAAACACCATAGGGAAGGGCTTTACATTGTGAACACAATGAGAATTGCCGTAAGAGGGGGTTTATAACAAAGTTTTTTTAGGTCTGGCCACAGTAAACGCTTGATGTCAGTGAGGTGATTTCATGTGCATGTTAATGTATATTTTAGGTCTGCATACAGTGTTTAAAGGGTCTCTCTTGGCAACAACCAAATGTTCATAGTGTTAGCAAAAACTGTTGGTCTCTCATTTTACAATGTGAATGAATTGGCACATCTTGTAGAGCTAACCTTATCCTGAAAAACGTTATTTGTTGCAATCAACGCATATAGGGGCATTGCATGTTTTAGGATAGTAGCCTGTTGCTGTGCAAATTGTCACCTAGTACCATAAAGAACAAGAATGGGCTTCATGCCCCTGTGATATTTTGTTGGGAAAACTGATTTGTGTGCTCCGATTCTGCAGTGCTCCTTCAGAAGGGGCAACAATGTGCAATTCCATTTGTAAATATTTGTAATTCTGTGCATAGTATTTAGTTGTGTGTTCATCAGAGTACTTTTTCTTTTGAAGAAGCTTTGGAAGGTCATTGATTTATTGTTATTTGTGTGTGGTTGAGTTTTGACCTTCTAGGCCAGATGGCTGACAATAGCGCTGAGTCAGTTTGGGCTACTCTGCCTCATTATCCCAAGATGCAAGTGTTAAAAAAACAGTACTTGATCGCCAGTTTGAAGAACCGAGATATAGATGCTCCAGGGAACCAAAGGAGAAACACCCCAGTGACACAATTGGGACCCATTAACTACCAAATACCATGGGGTGTCCCGAACTGTATTTCCTAAGTACAATAGGAATGGGTTTTATTCCATGAACCTTTTGATAAATACAAGAGGATGGGGTTTTATATTGTGAATTCCTTTGGAAACACCATAAGAAGGAAGGAGTCTTATATTGTGAACGCTGTGACAAATACAATGGGAAGGGGTTTTAGATGGTGTATTCTGACAAATGCAATAAGGACGGTGTTTCAACTCTGACCAGTACAATGAGACAGGGTTTTACAATGCAAGCTTTCTGACAGCTTCAATAGTATGGAATTTTACATTGTAAGCACTCTGACAAATACAACAGGAAGGGCTTTGACATTTTGAACTCACGGATTAACACCATAGGGAGGGCCTTTACAATGTGGACTCTCTGACAAATCCGATAGGAATGGGCATTACATTGTGAACTGTGATGCAAGCAATAGAAAGTGGTTTTATGTGGTGTATTTTTAGGCAAATATAATAAGGGGTTTTACACAGTGAACTCCAGGACAAACACCATAGGAAGGGGCTTTACATTCTTAACTGATAAATACAATTGAAAGGAGATTTACATTATGAACTTTAATAAATGCAATAAGACAGAGTTTAATACATATATCCCTTTTCTTGGTCTGGCAACTGCAAATGCTTGATATCTCCAAAGGCAGATTTAATGTGCCCGTCAATGTATACTTTGAGCCTTCCATAAATGTTTGATAGGTCTCTGTAAGCAGAATCCAATTAGCCATTTTTATGTATTTTTACACTGAAGTCAATAGGCTAGCTGTTTTTTAAATGTGGTACCAAAGACAGTAGCCCTATTATTTTTCATTTTGAAAGACTTGACAATGCCCTTAGGTATTACCATTTTCATTGTTAAAAACCCTCATGTTTTCAAATAGTCCCATATAGGAGCATCGCTTTTTTTAGGATTAAAGCCTCCTCGCATGAAAGTTTCCACATGGTGCTTCATAGATAACAGGAGCAGACAATGGGCCTGATTTAGATCTTGGCAGACGGGTTGCTCCTTCACAACGGTGACAGATATCCGGTCCGCCAAAATATAAATCCCATTATGTCCTGTGGGATTCATATTTTGGCAGACAGGATATCCATCACCGCTGTGATGGTGTAACCCGTCCGCTGAGATCTAAATCAGGCCCTATGTTTACAGGTTTAGTTACACCCTGTTATATTGCTGTAGGGTACCTGGTTTAATGTGTGAGGCACATCAACTAAGGGCCCAAATTTTTAATTTGAAGTGAAATCTTGTAAATATTTGAAATTTTGGATATAGTTGTTAGTTATGTGTACATTAAAGTACTTTTCCTTTTAAAAGAAATGCGTTGGTTAGATTTTGATGTATTGCAAAGTAATTTGTTTGTTGTTCACTTCTGAGTTTCTACCCTACAATACCTCCCTTAGTCAGCCTTGGACTGCTCTGCCTCAGTATACTAAAAGGTAGGTTTTACATTGTGAACTCTTTGACAAATGCACTAGGAAAAAGGTTTACACTGTGAACGCTCTAAAAATGAAATAGGAAAGTGTTTTATATTGAAAACTCTGTGGCAACTACAATAGGAAGAACTTTGACAAACACCATAGGGAGCAGCTGTACATTGTTTAACAAACACTAAGAGACCTTCTGATAAAGATCTGTAGTTCAGGTGCTGCTATAAGGTTCTCAATTTCATTGTGTACATTTGTAATTTTATGTGTAATAATTCGTTATGTGTGAAATAAAATACTTTTTCTTTTTAAAAATAAAAAACTGCTTATTGATTAATAAAGAACGTTTAATACCTTTGGATGCTTTAATGCATTCTTTTGGCTTTTCTTTTTTAAGTATGCTGTTGATACTCAAGTCCTGGTAGAAGAAAGTTGTAGTAAGTCTGGCATTCCACTTAAACTTCAAGAATGTCTTGCTTTAGTTGCATGTTTGGTCAACAATAATCTTTTGAAATCAAATGCTGATAAAACAAAAGTTTTAGTTTCAGCGAGTCAGCCTTACACCTGGATCTCCATTTGGAAGTCATTTGCTCTAGAGCCCCTCCTAATATGATCTAAAATGCCTGTATGACATCAACATCATGGGTAAACGTAACTCCTTTTGATGAGGTTTTGGAAATTTTTGTTGCCTCTGAGTTGAAGGGAGGAGGTTGGTGATCTAGGCAGTTATCTCATCCTAATTTGGTTATAGCAATGCAGTCTTACTTGGCATATCTGGTCATTTTATCTGGCATTTACAGATCGAGCAAAATGCTGCTGTCACATTTGGTACTTAATTTTCCTCAGCACGTTTCTGTTAAATCCCATTAGGACTTCCTTTACTGGTTAGCTGTGAATAAACAGATCTTTTCATGGTTCGTAAGACAGGTGCTGACTCTTGTCCAGAGCAACTCAGCTTTCGGCTTTAGCTCTACTTCATTCTCATGATTCCTTCCTCTTCTCATGCGTGCTTGGTTGTGCCAATGTTCCATCGAACAGGAACAGGCAGACTCCCTCGCTTGGTTCTGACTCCTAGTCCCAATACACCAGAGGTAAAAGACTCTGCCCTTGTGAGTGCATGGTGAACAGTGCACTTGTGAAAGTACAGGGGTGCAGAACCTTAAAGCCAGACAGATTGGTACCTCCAATGCTTGTTCTGTATGCAAGGGGTTTCCAACATCACCTCGCATTGACCATTTCATTTCAGCAGCTGCAGATAATTTGAATCAGTTACAGAAGGACAAACAGCTTGTTTCAGACAGCTTTCATCATTCAAAGGTCAAGATAAAGGGGTGTGCTGAGAAAATTGGATCAAAGCATTCTCTTTAGCTTTGGAACAACCATTTGGTTGTCTTCTTCTTTTCTTCATATCCAAACCTTAAACTTAAGTTTTGACCATGATTTTTGGGGTCTTTCTCGAGAACTCACCAGATCAATCCTGTGACCTGTCGAGTGAAGTTACCTTACAATTGAAAGATTAATTCTGTTTTCCATGTGTTTAAATTGAAACAATATGTTTTTGAATGTCACTGATGTCCATCTGAACCTCAACCAGTTATGGCACAATGACAACCCTATTGTGAAGTTCAAGAAATTTGTGATTCTCGGATGCTTTGAGGTTGTTGTCTCGACCCACTGGAAATAGTTTCATCCTATTGCACATCTCTGGGAAGGTGTATCTTCTGTTTATGCTCCCTTGCTAGTTATCCGTTCCTTTTGAAGGCACCTGGATAAGCGTGGATCTTGTGGAGGAGGGCCTACTGTTGTAACTGTTGTAACTGTGCCGAGAATGGAGCCAGGAACTTCTAAAGGCTTTGCACAGGCCAAAGAGGAAGGAGTGTGGTCCATTTTGACAGGTGGTGTGATGTGAGACACTGTGTTCAGCATGCTGCTGAGCAGCCATGCCGTCTGACCCATCAAGGTGCCTCTGTACTCATGTAACCGAGAGGGGTGTTCCTCATGCTAGTTGGAGTGCCATCTATGGATGATGGCAGCCGGACCAAATAAATCAGCACAGTCAAAGAGATGTCAAACTTGGACTAGTTCTTCATCTACCTGGTGATTGCCATGATTTCCAGAAAGGGGGCATAGTCAAGCAGTATAGCCAGCCATCTCCAACAGAGTGAGTTGTCCATAAGGGAGCCCAGTTGTCCATACATTGTTAACATGGGAGTCCAATCCAAGATGAAACAGAGTTCTTACTTGTGAGGTCACCTCCTGGTAATACCATACATAAGGAGGCATTTCTAAGTCATGGATGCATTACAGCACATTTGTTTGTTTTCATCACATCCTTCACCCCTTGCTCCTATTTTTACCCTCAATGTTTCCTTCAACTGCTTTGACCCTCTTCTGGATGTCTCACCTGGATTTGTCTTTGCTCCTTTCTCCTTCCTGATGTTGGAGCTTGGTGTCTTGCTGATTTTTCTATTACTAATCTTCAATAATGAAATAAACAATATCCAAGTAGGTTGTTCCCCTTTGCGGTGTTCCCCTTCTAACTGGTACCCTTTTAAAGGGACACTTGACACCTTCACATATTTTCTGTGCAGGGTGATACTTTGGCTAGAGGGAGGCGCACCATTATCATCTACCACTCAAGAAGGTGACTCAACAGATCATTTTAGCATCCAGTCCCTGACAGTTCCATGAGGACTGTGCAGATATGTGTAAACATTTGCATCTCTTGGGGTCTTCCTATGGTATAACATATGGTAACCTATGGAAGATAACAATAAACTCTCTCATAAAACAGCTATCTGTGTAGATGTCATCTTCACTAGCTATGTCTTAACAGTATGTCAATCTGACTGCATCTTTTTTAGTGATTCTAATACTTTTTTGGGGTGTGTATCCCAACTTAGCCACTGCTAGTTTCATTACCTGCGCTGGCTGTTCTTAAACTTGTCATCAAGAGTTTCTGTATTTGATACTTTTCTTGGTTTAATGCATTTCTTTTTATTCTCATCATTGAGCGAAACTGAAATGTCATGTTCTGAGCTCAGAGAGAAAAAAGTGATATTTCAAAAGAATGCCGGCCCAGTTCAAAAGTAATTTGTACATAGTCCTTCCTTTCCTTCTTCAGTTGTATCATCCAGGTACTTTATAGTTGTGGCTGCTCCTGATGAGTAAAACCATTGCCATTTCAGCTATCTTATCATGCGCCTTTATTTTGTTCTGTAGTTCCTTTTGTGTGCCATGTCATCATAAAAATGATGTCATCTATCTATCTGATTTACATCTTCAGTTTTTCTTTCAATGTAGATTGTGTTAAAATGTGTAGAGTTTCAAAATGTTGCATGCATATGTTCGCAAATGTAGGTGCTGTACTTGAACCTATTGATGTGCTGGATGTTTATAGAAAAAAGTTATGTTTCTATTGAAGGTAGTTGTATTACGGTATCACATGCATTATGTTACGTTAATATTCAGGGTTTGCTTCTTACAGGCCAAATTCTAAGCTCATCCATCCCATAATTTGTAATCCTCCTCATATGATACTGCATAAAAATACAAATTTTAATCTGTTAATTTATGTTTCACCAATTTATTTTAAACATCTGTGCTGTCTTAGGTGTATGTTGTTGTTTATTGTACTAGAAGTTGTAAAATTGTGTCTACATATGCTCCATGGTTGAATGACGGAGTTAATACCAGATTCTTTGGGTAAAAAAATTAAGTTATGTATAAATGTAGGAACTAAATAAATATGGGGTAATCTTGGTTCTGTCTCTTCCTCTTGAGTGTTCCCCTGTGCTTTGTCTATTAATTTATCAAAATAAGTATGTAATTTAATTTTATGCATAAACATTTGTAAGTCTGTCTTCCACTTTTGTGGTATGATATGTGGGCCCATACATTAGCCGAAGGATTTGTGATCCTTTAAAACTCTTCATAACAAGGACAATATGCACGGAAGTGGCAAAGGATGGTTGTTTTTGTTTTTAACAAACAGGTTTAAAGTAATTTTGCTTGTGAATGACACAAAGTCAGCAGGAATTTCAACAGACTGCTGTACGTAAATTGTTTGTGGTACTATGTTCTCTGCATGACTGCTGCATCAGAATTAAATACGCATTATGAATTGTCAAAACCAGTGTTCACATAATTTAGATCTAGGCACACTATGGGGTTTGTTGTTGGCTACATTGACTGTACTCTGAAGAGTTGCACTCTTTGTTGTTATCTTAGTGTTAAGAAGTGGAAGGTACCAGTTAAGAATGATTGAAATAATCACATTATATAAATAGGTAGAGCTTCTTTAAGGTGAAGATTGTTTTGAATGTTTTCTGTGTTTCTACTAACAGGTATATGAAATATTGTGTGCATGTCCTGAAAAGGCGATAGGCGTGAAATTCATCAAGATGTAATTGCACATTCATTGGCCCACACACTGAAACATTAAACTGATTACAAATGAAATATTTTCTGAATGGTTATAAAATTCTTCATAACAAGGACAATACGTACGGAAGTGGCAAAGAATGGTTGTTATTGTTTTTAACAAATAGGTTTAAAGGAATGCTGCTTGTGAGTGACACAAAGTCAGCAGGAATTTCAACAAACTGCTTTACGTAAATTGTTTGTGGTACTATGTTCTCTACATGACTGCTGCATCAGAATTAAATGCACATTACAAATTGTCAGAACCAGTATTCACATAATTTGGATTTAGCCATACTATGGGGTTTGTTGTTGGGCAAACTGACTGTACTCTGAAGAGTTGCGCTCTTTGTTGTTATCTTAGTGGTAAGAAGCAGTATGTACCAGTTAAGAATGATTGAAACAATCACATTATAAAGATAGGTAGAACTTCTTTAAGGTGAAGATTATTTTGAATGTTTTCTGTGTTTCTACTAACAGGTATGTGAAATATTGTGTGCCTGTCCTGAAAAAGCGATATGCGTGAAATGCATCAAAATGCACTTGCACATACGTAGGTCCACACATTGAAGTATTAAACTGATTACAAAATAAATATTTTGTGAATTGATATAAAATGTAAGTTTTAAGTTTAGAGTCATGGAATACTTTTTGAGTAAGCAGATAGTATAAAGAGAAAAAGAAAAAATGCTCATTTATAAATTTCATTAAGGAAATTGAAGTCAGCTACTATAGTCTGTGCAAAGCAGAATCAGACATGGTCACTCATATATCTAGATAGGTACATAGGTCATACCTTTTTGCAAAACCTGTTCCTCCATTTCTAATAACATGTTTAATGATACATTAACTGTTAAGTTTTACTAGGTCTCGAGAGACTTTTCTTGTTCCTCCTCTCCAGGTTGTTTGTGCTTTAGCTGCATCCTAAAAAAGCTGATATTGAGTGTACTGTCTTATCATTATTATTCTTGTTATCTGTGTTACTTTTGATGGTGATGCTAGTAAACTGGTTTCAATGATTTCCTCCTGGTGTCCATTTTTGTGTCACTTGTATTCTTTTCCCCTGGTTTTTCATGTTTCATTCTTTGCCCCATATAAACTTAAGCCCAGTTATACACCTGCTCATTTACATAATCTATAGAGTCTTGTCTGTACTTTCTGATTTTACCTTGTTCCAATTCCTTCCATATAGTTTTACATTTTATTATTACTGCCGTATATAAATGTCTTTGGTACATCCTTTATAAATTATGTTCCAACTTGAACTTCTAAAGAGTTTCTTTCTTTCTCCAACTTGTTGAATACTTTTACACAGTTCCTCTAATGTTTGAAGTATCAGATCCAAAGTGTATTGCTAGAGTATGTATCTTACAGGGCCTGTACATAAAGTACCTATATTAATAATTTTGGTTTAGGTGGTTAGGTGGAGTATTATTTTGTTTGTTGCTTACACAATACATTGCTTGTCCATGACTATGGATGGAAGCCTTGAAATGCATTGGGCTAAAGTGGCAAGAGAGGATTAAAAGTGGCAGATAAAATTAAAATGAAGTAAAAAGAAAATAATTATCCAAAGCTTAGTGTTTTTTCATCAAAAGAACATGTGACATGAATTGAGAGCTACATGTCTGCAACAAATTTAAGGTAGAACAACACACGCAGGCCAGCATCTGATAATTATTAACAGGGAAAATTGGCTGCGGAAAAGAAATACAGTCACAGCTCACATTGATACAATATTGGTCCTGCAACACTCACCAACTCCCTCTGGCTTTCCATCTCTCCTTTATTAAAATCCTTCAATAATATCTGGTATCCTAAAGCCATCCTTCCTCACCTGCAGCTCCCATTGCCTTATAATTTTGAACCACGCAATCTGCTACCCCTACCCACTTCCTTCTGGCCTCACTTCCCCCTGTATGAGTGTGAAGAGAGTAAGGGCTCTCTGCTATTCCACTGACCACTTCAGATTTTGGAGAGCTATCAATGGTTGGGATGGAGGAGCAATTGCCCACTGCTTAACTCTAATGGAAAAGCATTAAAAACACTAGTTTTTATGTCAGCGTGGTGACTAACGGGGATTCAAATACCTTGTTGTGTAAAATAGGTTCCTATGAAAGCCATAAAATATGATTGTGTCAGTTGTCATGTGTATCTGCCTTAACATACAACAAAGTGATGGAAGAAATACTTGAGCAATTCATCTCAGCCACTTGCAATCACTCTGGTTGCATTCCAATCCACAGTTTTTCACTCACTGTACTACTCGATACAGAGCACAGCCATGTGCAAATATGTCCTGGTTCTGCTTCCATAGATGCAGTCCAGCCCGAACTGCCAGGCCAGCGCTGTCCACATGGGAACACAAGCAATCCACCACAGACTTTGGCCTTCTTCAGCTTCATCAGTGAAGTGCAGCTTGAGTCCTGTAACACAGTGAGCAAGGCAGCTACAACTGGGCATACATGTTGCACTTATGGCATTGATTGAAGCAATCAACAAAGTGAGAGAATGAATGCGAGAAGTTATCTCAGCCAATATTGATGGCTCAGGCTGTATTCCTTTATGTATGTTTATTGTATTGTGTTGGATGTTTTTCAGTGTTAAATGTGGCAGCACTTGTATTTTTGAGGCACATGTATATATATGTCACACACAGTGTTCACAGTCTACGTTATTTATTTATTTATTTTTTATTATTTTTTGTATCAATTAAGAAGATATATGACTTTCTAAATATATCTATCCTTAATTTTCAATTTAAGTGAAATGTGGACTTGTCATTTGCAACATGTGTCAGGAGTGTGTTTGTTTACATATCATTAATTGATGGTTTCAATGACATTTTGGTGAAAAATTTGGGTGTACTTACCACCTCAAGCATTTCTCTTGGGATTGCCTCACTTGTCCAGACAAGCTATCAAAAGTGAACAAAAGTTACCATTAATGAAGCCTGCTGCCTTTCTGGTCGTTTTGTAAGCCAAGACCAACTCTTCCAAAGGTGAAATAGGTACATTAACCCCTTCCGTGCTCGCGTCGGCCAACGGCCGTCGCGAGCACTACCTCCCCAGTGCTGCGAACGACCGTTGGCCGACGCAGCCCCGCCCACTCCGTGGAACGCCCGCACCGCGGCGGAATTGCCGCCGCGGTAAACGGGTTAATAAGGCGACAGCTGCTTTGTGTGTCATCTAAAGGTAGTGCAAAAATGTTATGTTATGTTATGTTTACTGAAGCAGGAGCTATATGGGGCTAACCAGGGTCGGGGTTAGGTGAAGAGCTAGGTCTTCAGTTTCTTCAAGAACTGAGGAGGAGGATCTGATGTGCTGGGGCAGGTCATTCCAGGCCTTAGTAGTGAGATAGGAGAAGTTAGAACCACTGGATCCGGTTCTGAGTATGCAGGGGTTTGTGTGCAAGCAGTCGATGGGGCTATCGGAGGTGTCTGGTGGGTTTATGGAAGTTTATGCAGTTGTTGAACTATGTGGGGCCAATGTTGTTTAAGGCTTTGTATGTGCGTGAGGAGTTGGAAGAGTGCTGGTTTGCAGATTATTGGATAGTGAAGCTATGTGAGGTGTGGAGTGATATGAGTGTGGGTGAGCCTGGCTGCAGAGTTTTGTACGGTCTGGAGTCTTCTGGTCAATCGATAATTGATTCCAGCATAGAGTGCCGTGCCATAGTCCAGCTTCCTGGTGATTAGGGCTTAAGTGACTGTCTGCTAGTGTTGATGAGGAGCCATTTCAGGATCTTATTGAGCATCTTTAGTGTGTGGAAGCAGGAGATAGAAACTGCATTCACTTGGCCTGTCATGGAGAGTTGGTTATCAATTACTATTCTGAGGTTCTTTGTTTGGGTTATCGGGAGTTCGGCAGGCCACCAGGTGTAGGCCCAGAGCAAGGTGTTTCTGCAGAAGAATACTACTTCCCTCTTGTCTGTCAGATTTAGATTTATTTATTGCACGACTACTTAAAACACAGTATAAAAGCCCCTGCATATCAAAAACAACTACAAAAAATATAGAGCAACACACATAATTAAATCTTTTAATAAGAGCAATAATGGAGCAAGTGATATATTAAAATCAAATGTCTCAGGAGGAAGTCAGTAGTAGGCGTGCTGATTTCCCCCAACATCCAGAATTCTCCATTTCAGCCTGTCTTTCTCTATTTTGGTCCGAGTGTGGGAAAGGGGAGTTAGTGAGTCAGTTTCCTCTTCAATGGTTTGTTAAGCATTATGCCTTATGAAAGGTTCTGCCCGTGAACAGTCTCGTGTAACTGTTACTAAGACAGGAGTGCTACTGCAGCCTTCATACATTTCACAAAGCGGACAGCCAATTGTACAGATTCCCCTCTGAAATACACCTCTATGGCTCCTTGACAGGTCCAGACATTCAAGATGTACCAAAGTGGTCGAAATCAAAACTTCCTTAGCGGGATCAACTCCTCACAGATACAAAGCCACATGGGTCAGTGATTCCTCTCCTTTAGTACAAAGGCAACATTGCCTGTTCTTCTCCTCCAGGTTCCTCTGCCGGTACCAATAGTGGGACTAAACTGAAGCACAAGCCCATTAACTGTCGTTTCATGGTGAGAATAAGGGACAGAGAAAGGTAGTACGCAAAGGGCCCGGACTCATAAAACATCAAGGCCAAACTACCATGCACCAGTTTTTCACAGCTTGTGCATCATGGTCTGCCAATATCAGCCTAGCTTGTTTGGTCAGCAGCTTGGCCACCACGGGTGCCGGCAGCCCGCTTGTCCAGATTGTGCATGCTTCTACAGCCTCCAACGCATGGATTGTCTGTACTGAGCATGAGGCCGTTGGTTTTCATTCATATGGTGACTACAGTCATACAGGAAGAGAAATTGGTTAAAATGCCAAAAATGGAACACATGCCAGAAAACTGGCTTCTTATTAGGGTATAGTGAAGACGTCACTATAAAAATTGCTGCCTTGCACAGTGCACTAAAAATCTTTGCAGCATTCCTGAATCAATGCTACTCAGCTTCCCTACATCATCCTCTGTTTTTCAAATTATTTTATCTGAATTTCCCTTTGCAAAACTTCCCTTTGTGATGGGTGGAAACATGTCCGACCCATGTCTGATCAAAGAGATGTACCCCTTTCTCTCAGAATATAGGAGCTTTGTCCCCTCCCACACTGCTGCACAGAAAGCTGTAAAAATAAAATGGTAATAAAATGATTTCATTGCCATTTCGTTTTTCCAGCATTCTGCCGAACAGAGAGTGAGGTCGGGCGAGGCCAGTGCGGCATTGCTACTGATTGGCAGCAATGAGGAGTGGCACCATCAGTTTGAAGTGCACATGCCCATTTGGCTGGCTAGCTTGCTCGAAGCAGTCCGACATGCACAATTCAAACTCTCCAACCCAGTTGTCTTAGACAGCTGGGTTGGAGAGCAGGCATAGGCCTCCAGTGTCTTTTGGAGCGCTGAGCCGGCCTGCTACAGCCAATCCAGACGCTTCACTCATGCTGTTTCACAGCATGAGAGTAGCGTCTGGATTGATAAGGTAGTTTGCGCTCAGAGGAGTCAGAGCCACAGACTGGAGAACATGAGGATGTACTGCAGGCTAGGGTAAGTGAAACTTGTATTTTTTATTTGTTAAATGTGGTGCCTTCCTGACTTGCGATATATTTTGATTGTGTGTGTTTTTGTGGCTGTGTTTCTGATTGTGACTGTATGTGTGTGTGTGTTTGTGAGCTTGACTGTGTGTCCCACCATTTTTGTATGCCACCAACCACCAGTGCAGACAAAGTGCTCTTACACAACACTGTTAGGGAATATCATGACAAAGGGGTGTGTGAGTTGGACTGATGTGCACCTAAATGGAAACAGAGGAAGAGAAATGATGGAATGGTGACAATAGGGAAATTACAGAGAGGGGCAAATAGAAAAATAATGAGCATAAGAGGGAAAGTAAAGAAAAAGGAAAAATGAGCAACTAAATATGGGTAGAGGAAAAAAGAATAAGAAGAAGAAAAAAGGGTGAAATCAAGGAAGAAAACGTGAAAAGAATAAGGGAAAAAATGTAAAAGGTAGCATGGAATGGTGGATGCAAGGCTGAGCGAATGGATGTAAGGGTGAAAGATTAGATAGATGGATGGGTGAAAGAATTCATTGAAAAGTGAAAGGATTGAAAAGACCAATAGGTGAAAGAGTGAATGAATGGAAGGATGAAAATTAGACAGATACGGAAGAGTGAAATGAAGGATGGGTGAAAGGATAGAAAGGTGGAGGTTTTTATTGGTAATTGCATGAAAGGATGGCTGTATACGAAAGGGTATAAGGACGGGTGGATGATGGATAGGTGGATGGTAAGGTGAAGGGATGTACAAATGAATGGATGAAAAGATAACAGGGGGAAGGGATGGATGGAAGGACAATGAAAGAGTGAAGATAATTTTTCCTAAGGGTCTGGTTCACTCCCTTCATGTGCTCAGTGTGATTAGTGGTATGCTTCAAGTGGGGTGTATTTTAATTTTCCTGGCTACTGTCTTGCAACTTCCTGAGCATTTTCTTTATTTTTTGTTATACATTTTACTTATTAAATGTTTATATCTTTTACTAAAACGAATTTGGAACTTTGATTTCTTTACTTCTTTACCTGTATTATTTGGTTTGTTGAACTGAACACCTCAAGCATTCCTCTTGGGATTGCCTTACTGGTCAACAAAAGTTACCCTTAATGAAACTTGCGGTCCTTCAGTAAGCCAGGGCTAGGACTTCCAAATAAATAATAGGTACTGGGTGTCATCTAATGTCAGTGCAAAAATGTAACAAATGCCAGAGAACTGTGTTTTAATACAATATGGGGAAGACTCCACTAGTCAAAATGCTATTTTACATAGAGTGCTGAAAGTCTTCCACCACTACTTAATCAATGCTGGTCAGCCTACATACATAATCCTTTTTTTTTAAATTATTTCATTTCCATTCAAATTTGCAAAATTGTGATGGGTAGAAACATGTCTCATCAAAGAGATCTACCCTTTCTCTGGTAATCATTACAACATGCCACCATATGTTATGACCACCATGTATGCTCAAACAGAGCCAGATAAACTCACCACAACACAACTTCATTTCCATTTTTAGAGTACCCTTCTCTACATTAAACCTGTCAATTCCACTGCATGTCTCCAGAAGCCTCAAAAGAGGAAAGTATATGCTCCCCTGCATAGACAACTTTATAGTTCAACTGTTTTCATTAGAAATCTCACACATCGTTCCCACCAACCACCCATCCAATTACTCTGAACTGCATCCCAGTCCATCTTTTATTGTCCACCATGTCACCTCCAACAGGACCCAGGCAAATGCAAATCAGCCTTGGCCCTGCTCCAATAGGAGTAGTCCATCATGAACTGCTAAGCCAGTTCCATTCCGACCCAGAATCCAATCAATACCAAACTAGTTTCGGCCTCACAGACAAGGCCTAATAAGATCAAAATTGATCCAGGGTTGCTTGAAGTCTGTTCAGCTCGGGATGGACTGTTCCCATGAGTAGTAGGCGCCATACTGGTTTGCATAAGGTGGCTGTAGAATAGAATGGCATGGAGAGGGAAAAACGATGGACTGGAGTGCAACCCCTAGCAATTGTTACATGATTACTTGTGTGTGTTTGATTTAACACCCTAAGTGGCCAATGATATTCCCAGGCATTGGTCCTTTGCTCATGGGACCTTTTGACCCAAACTATACCTGGTTGGCATTGTCTAATTAGGCCAAACCATTCTAGGGTTGCTTGTGGTCCCTTCAGGAGGGGCCTTGTCTGGCAGTTTGGGATAGACTGTTCCCATGAGGGGCAGGATCAGTACTGATTGTATAAGACAGGCTACGGTCTAGAGTAGAACAGTGTGTGAAAAACAGTGGATTGGAAAGCTACTCCAAGTGACTGCCAGTGGGTAGACTATTTGCAAGCATTAGCCCCATCATCTTGTCTTTGTTTGATATAATGCTTTAAGTGGCCAAGGATATGCCCAGATGTGGGTTCTTTGCTTGCTGTGCCACAGGATCCAAGCTGTACCTCCCTGATGAGGCCTAATAAGGCTGAAACCTGCATGGGAATGCTTGTGGTACCTTTTGCAGCCAGCGGGCCTCGTCTGAAAGTTCAGTATAGACTATTCCCATGAGGAGCAGGGTCAATACTGATATGCATAAGGTGAGCAGCTGCACAGAGTGGCACAGTGGGTGAAAAATAAAGGGTTGGAATGCTACCCCAAGCAGTTGCCAGTGACTAGACTTTTTGCAAATGTTTCCCCCATCACCTTGTGTGGGTTTGACATCATACATCTCAGAGACTCAACACATCGGGCTCACGTCATAGTCAGAATAGGAAACAAAGGGATATGGATGGTGAAGAGATAAAAGAAGAGACAGGAAAGCAGGGATAGAAGAGGGGAAAGTGGAATTTGGGGGGGACGTTAAACAGGAGAAAAACAGAACAACTTTAACAACCAACTAACTTAGCACAAAATGGTAAAGTGCTCCTATTCTCCATGTCACAATCATTGTGTCATCAGCCAGAATCCAATGGTTCACCCATCGCAGGCTGTTAGGCTGCACCCACAGAATCTCTCATTAAGCACTCAGGAGTGCCCACCTTAATACTCTCGAAGAAAGAGGGTTCTGCTTCTACTGAAGTAAAGAGGTAGCATTTATTTTTAAAGGTCACCTTTATTCTTGCAACCAACTGTATTGATGCTCTAGTGCCCATTTGCATCAGGTCTCTCATTACAATCAACAAGTGTTGTCCCCTTCTGTGAGTTTCTACTCCCATATCAGGGAAAGAAAGATGTGCCAACAATCAAACTCTAGATCATGCTTGAGGGAGCCCATCATTTTCAGAATTCATTCACACTAGTCTTGATACTGAAGAACCACTACGATTGTGCCTCCTTATGTTGTGGTTTTTTGTCGCTCTTGAAGAGAATTTAAGGCCTTTTCTGCTACATGTTAGCCAGGTCAACATTAAATCAGACATATCAGTATCCCAAGGTAGGTAAGGGAATCTCAGAATTTATATATGTGCGTGCCCTTCGTGCATTCCCGTACACTTCTAGTTTAGTTTCCAGCAGTACCATAGCTATTGTAACACCTAATGCCGGAAATTCGCTAACTCCCATAGATAGCTCTGAATGGATTTTATTAGACTTCCTTTCAGTCTTTTGCATCCACGTCTTCAGTGAGGTATTTCTGTTTCGGTCATAGATACTCTGGATTCCATTTTGCAGAGGCTGGTTTCCACCATTGCAACAGCTCTTTCCAATGTGTGCCTTTTAAAATAATGGAGTCTAATGTCTCATCATCTCCTTTCCGCCCTGCAAAAGGTCACTTATGCATAGTATCCTTCCTCTACTCCTCATCTTCATGTATTTTTTCTTAATGATGTACGTCTGGAAAAGGTCATGCTTGTGTCGTTCAGACTGTTTGCTGGCCATTCCACATTTCCCTGTCAGCCCCCCTGCCCAGCTACTCCCTTGCCCCTCCCAAACCACAGTCTATGTAGGCCCCAGTTATTGTGACATCCAGTGTATTCTATGAAAGGGAGGAATAATTTGCTTCCTCAAGTCTACGCAATTGGTCTCAGATTCTGGTCAGACCCTCTCACTGCCTGGTTCTGTGATCCAGACACCCCCACAGTGGCCCATTCTTCATGTTGAGCTCACCAACCACTGTGCCAACAGTGCCTCCTCTGCACAACTCCACAGAACCTATAGCCTCTCCTCTAACTTCTAACAGACCTGGTCTGTTAGATGTTTATCAGCACTGCCAAGTGCCATGCAGCTCGGGTTAGTCTAACGCATATTAGTAATATTAGTAATTTAAAAGACCAACAGGCATTAATGGCTGGAGCCTTTGGGGTGCTCGGGACGTTTTTGAATGCTATCAGAAGTGCAACTGTTGTTGGACTGGTGCTGTTTAGCAGCGACAGGGAGTGTCCCTCTCCCGCAAATCTGCATCTACGATCAAACAACAGCTTTTCTTTGATGCGGGCCAGTGTGCTTGAAAGTGCAGCCCATGTGTCACAAGGACAACTATTAGGGTCAGCGCACAATACCAGAATAGACGCAACCGAGCCCGCTCTTCTCCGCCCCAGAAGCTCTGGGGTCTATGGAGTGGAACAAATGAGCAACAAGAAAACAAATTACATCAAAGCCGCCCTCTCAGACCAATCAGAGGAAAACTACACTACATTTATAGACACAGTCAAGCGTCACTCCTTGCTAGTCACATGCCTGCGCTATAGGTATAACACAAGGACACAGGGCATCTCTCGGGTAAAAAGACTAGACCATGACTAGGGCAAAACAGGTAAGGGGCTTGGAAGTGCCCAGAGAGTACCACGGTGGAATGAAAGAAAGATGGATGTTTCTCTGGCGGGGCCACCGCATGGAATTGAGGCTTGGAAAAGATGGTTCCAAGCCTCACTGTGCAGGCAAAGCTTTTTTTTAAAGTTTCCCAAAAGCAGATGAAAACAGTTCTAGGGCCTCGAGACACTGATAAGAGAAGCATACGAGAGGAACAACAGAAAACAATATACTACAGCCAATAGAAGTGGCGGAAAAGTAAGTTGCAAGCACAGAACCATTTAAAAGCAAGTGGGCGGGATGTATAGCCCATAAGGCGTTGACAGACGAGATCTTTAACAGGCAGACACCGGACCAGCAGCTGAAGAACAGAGCAGTTGCTGGAGCCACATGAAAGGCGGCTATTCAACGTGCTGCTTTGTTCTCCCTTCCTTGCTTATTCCTCTTTAAAATGAATACAATAAATGCAAGAAACCTGTTGATCCCACTGGTCACTGCACTGGAATAGGGAACTAATGACAGAATACAGCATTTCTGACTTATGTTCTCCAAAAAGTCACACACCTATCTCCTCTTCTTTCTCGCTTCTACACTTTTTATCTGTCCTCCTCTGTCCTCTCCCCTGCTTCCTCCCTTCTCTTTTGTATTTTCTTCTACTGCATTTCTTCTGTCCCATTTCCTCTCATACCTTTCGCATATCCTCCCGTTCTCCTCTATTCCTGCCCTTTTCTTTCCCACCTCACCTCTTCTGTCTCTTTCTTTTCCATCTGCTATTCCTATTGTCCTTCCTTGTCTCGCATCTTCTTTTCCCTTTTTTCTTTTCATTTTACCTACACTTCCATCAATTCACTGTCTCTTTCTTCCCTTAATTTCATTCTCCTACTCTTTCTTGCCTTTCTCCTCCTCTGCTTCTTTCCCTTTTCTCTTTCTATCCTTCCATTCTCCTTTTATCTACTCTCATCTCATTCCTTTTGTTTTTTCTCATTTGCTTCCCCTCTTTCTTCTGCCTTTCTACTGCTTTCCTTCTTTCTCCTTTCTTTCAGAAACATATTTTACACACTTTGATACACAGCTTAGACTAATTTGGGACTAATCATTGTTTTCATATGTTACATAAATACTCAGTACTCTGTCTGTCAAAGTGATGACCCATGCAACCAACTGATGTCCTTTTTCCATTTCATGGTGACCAATATTGAACAGTTATTTTCTCAAAGGCTTCTGAGACACTACTCTAAGGTCTTTCGCATACCACATACTTCACAGTAAGCTCCTCCTGCACTTGAATGTAACATGCCTCTTTTCTCAAATAACCTAATAAACATCTTTTCATAACACTTGGAAACAGGCATGACTCAGACCACGTTTGCTTCAGTTCATTCTTAGAAAGAGCATTAATTTCACTGCCAAAAACTCCTCTCTCCCAGAATTTGTCTCTCCAGGGATCCCAGGACACACCTATGTAGGCTGCAATCTGAGATAACAGCTCTTTGCACATTTTTTAGCAATATATAACTAATCCTACAATTTCATGGATATGCATGCAATTCTAGGGTTGCCTCGGATCATGGGTCCTGCTGATAACAAATTGAAGGGGTCTTATGATAACGTTTCTGTTAGACCTGGCACCATTGGAGTGAGTCTCCCCTGCATTTTTTGCCTTTGCTTCCTGTATTTTTGCTGTGTGTTGGACTCTGTTTTGCTGGTCTTGTTGCTTTGGGCACTTTGCCACTGCTATTCAGTGCCAAAGTGCAAGTGCTCCCTTTGTAAATTGTTGTTATGGATTAGTGATTCCATGATTGGCTGTTTGATTTACTAGTGAGTCCCTAGTACAGTGCACCATGTGTGCCCAGGGCCTGTAAATCAAATGCTGCTAGTGGGCTGCAGCACTGATTGTGCCACCCACAGAAGCAGCCTGTAAAATGTAACTCTGGCCTGCCATTGCAGAGCCTGTGTGCAGTCTGGTACTGTCATGTCGACTTGGCAAGTGCACCCACTTGCCAGTCCCTAACCTTCCCTTTTCTTACATGATAGGCACCCCTAAGGTAGGCCCAAGGTACCCCTGAGGGCAGGGTACAGTGGATGTGAAAGGTAGGACATGCCCTGATGTGTGTGGCATGTCCTGATAGTGAAATACTGCCAATTTCGTTTTTCACTATTGCAAGGCTACCTGTTCCCATAGGACAGAATGGGGAGTTTGTTTATAACAGCTTATAAGCATAACTGGCCCTGGGAACAAGGTAGAAAAATAAAGTTTAGTATGCCTGAACTCAGAGTGTTAAAATGCATCTTTTAGTGAGGGTGATTTTTACATTCTCTGTTTGAAATACCACTTTTAGAAAGTAGGTATTTTCTTGCCTAACCATCCAGTGTGCCTCTGCTAGGTTTGTGTATTGCATGTCTGGCTTTTGGATGACAGGGGCTGGAGAGGGGCAGCGGCTCCAGAAGTCTGATGAGTCAGGGCTGGGCTGAATGGACCTGGGCTGCATTTAGGTGGAGGAGATTTCCTTTTACCTGAATGGGCGTGGTCTGCCTTCAACAATGCTGTCTCCACCTCCTGCCAGGAAGCTGCACAAGTGAGGACAGAACTGGTTTTGGCTGGGTACAGACACTCTCTGCCTTCAGAGAACAAAGGATTTTGGTGTATAAAAAGAGGGGCCAGACCCCAGACTTTTAGATCACTTCTGGGAAATCAAGAGGAACCTTTGCCAAGGAGAAGAGCCGGAGTAGCTGAGGAGGAACACTGCCCCTGTGCTGTTTGCTGTCTGGGGTTGGCCTGCAGTGGCTACTTGCTGCCAAGGAAAGGACAAAATGACTTTGCTGCTTGCTTTGTCCCCCTGCTTGAAGAAAAGATCTCCAAGGGCTTGAACTGAGCTTCACCCGTGTTCTCGAGGTCTCAGGAAAGGCAAAGACCTCACTGTGTCTGTGGGCACCGTCTCTGATCGTCTCCGCAGAAGAAAAGGGTAACCGACTCTGTCATTTCGTGTCCTGAAAGCCCCGCCGAGAGCAACGCCTCACTTCACAACGCAACCCTGGTCTCACCGACTCCGTCAACGAGTTGCTGCTTGCACCGCATCCTGTGTGCACCGCACTCCGCAACGCTTCGCTACACGCTGCAAGGACATCACCGACTCCGTCGCTGCCAAGCCGAACATCGATCGGCTCCGTCGCCGCACCGTGACCTGCTAGCACTGCAGCGAGCACCATCTCACCCTTCAACGTAAGCCCTGGTCTCACCGACTCCGTCAACGAGACGCTGCCTGCACCAAATCGTAAGGACATCGTCCGCCGCAACGCTCCGCCTCACAACGCGGCCGCGATGTTTGCCCCGACCGACTCGCACCGACGTGTTGGTCGCAACAAGAAAGCTTCTGTGTGCTTTAGCTGGCCCGTATCGATGCTGTCGGCTGGAATTGTTGGACTCTGTCGTATTCAGTATCGCGGTAGCCCCAGGAGGAGCTACAGAGTCGGAAGAACTGTGTTTTATTGATTTTCCTGCAATTTAAAGGTTATTTTGCACAAGTACTATTTTTCAAGAGTGTTGTATGTTGGATTTTTATCGTATTTGGTCTTGTTGGTTTAGATAAAGATTTACTATTTATCTAAACTGGTGTGGTGTCCATTTGTAGTGTTTTCATTGTATTACTGTATGTGTTCACAAATGCTTACCACACTGCCTCTGAGATAAGCCTGTCTGCTCGTGCCAAGCTACCAAGGGGGTGAGCAGGGGTTATTTTAGAAGTGTATCCCCCTTACCCTGACTAGAAGCAAGGGTCCCTATTTGGACAGAGGTACCTACCTCTGCCAAGTAGAGACACCCATTTCTAACAGTTTCCCTCACACACTACCTGAACTGAGCAACATCCCACATGCAATCTAGATATGCTCTCTCTTTACAAGAAAATCTCACCTCCACCTCCAGAAGTGCTTTTAAGGCAAAAACATCACTCCTAATTTATTTGAGCTGGACTCTATGATATGATATTTATTCTTTTCAGTTCTTGCTCAAATCCATGCAATTCTGAAGATTTAATATCATGATTAAACAGACTAAGGGTCCGATTGTGAGTTAGATGGAGAGGTAGCTGCTTGACAATAAGTGCCCCAATGTTCGCACACACGGATTTGCTGGGTGTGGGAAAAGGCAGCCCAACTTTAATGGATATAAAAATTGGCTGGAAAAATTGACTGAAGATCGGACATGATGTTTCAGCATTAGAGCGACCTAGCCACCACCTGACCCCTTCCTACAGAATAGCGAGGCCATACTATGCTCCTCCTTGCCTACCCACTGCCTTCCCTACTTCCTAAAACCCTCCCTACACACTGTACTGCAATTCACAATGGCTAAGAGCAATTGGTTAGTGGAAGTAGACTTTTTCTCAGAAGGGGGAATCCACAAAGGACCCAGTAATTCTGGATCGACATATTATTCCCCATTCCAGGGACACAAGCTC
The DNA here is from genome assembly GCA_963921515.1 of Calotriton arnoldi. Lineage (NCBI taxonomy): Eukaryota > Metazoa > Chordata > Amphibia > Caudata > Salamandridae > Calotriton > Calotriton arnoldi. Next base: position 247,567 of record CAWUFW010010120.1, read on the forward strand.
GTAATTGCAGGGTGCAGATACTTTTGACTCCCCTGCAACATCCAACTTGCAATCAAGGCCTAAATTCTTCAGTACACCTTAATGGTTGTTTTCAAAGGTTTGTTCTTTTTTACAGTAAGGTATGAGACAACCTAAAAAGTGGTCATAGAGCTCTTTGTTGGTGGTAGAGCACATCTTGTAATTAGCAATTTCCAGGTTCTCTTGGTTTACAGAGCCTACATTAGTCATACCTTACTATGCTCATAATTCGGCCCATGAGCCATACTTTTACAAAACTGCTTACAACTACAAATCTGGTTCTTAACCATCACATTCTTTATGGCTATTCAAGTATTTTCCTCAAGATATAAGATTCAAGCCTTCCATTACATATGATATGCAACCATTGCTAATAGGCTACTGATCCAAAAGTAAAACCAGAAGCCACCTGTTAGTAATTGGGTTTCTCGTTGGCAGAGGTATGCACCCTGTCCAAACAGGAACCACAATCCTAGTCAGGGTAAGTCAGATACACACCATAAATTAACCTGTGCTCACTCTTTGGTAGCTTGGCACAGAGCAAGCAGGCTTAACTTAAGAAGCAATGTGTAAAGTAATTGTGCAACACTTCAAACACTAATACAGTGAATACACCGCAAACTGACTCCACATCAGTTTAATAGATTATGATTTTATAAATAAAACCAGACCAAAACGATGAAAATCCAATAAGTAGAAGTCAAAATATGAGTTTTTAGATATTAAATGTAAAGTTAGCGCTTAGAAGCAATAAGCTCCTTTGGGGGTTATCTGGTCATGCTGGGCCAGGGCAATGTCAGGAGTTCAGGCCGACTGCCATGGAATGCAGGCTGGACACAGGAGCCATACAAGGCCTGCTGACAAAAAGTTCCTTGATCCTGGTCGCAAAAGCGAGATGTGGGGTGCAGCCGAGTGATGTGTCGGTGTCGATACTGCAGTCAAAGTGATGCGTCGGTTTTTCTTCACGCAGTGCTGGTAATGCACCGGTCCCAAAGATGATACGCTGAGAGGCGCTGGTTCTGTAGAAGATGCGCTGGGTTACTCCACAAAGTTGAGGGGATGTGTCGATCTCCCCACACTGCAGTGGCAGCTATGCGTTGGTTCCGAGTGCGATGCGCCGACTCTGCTCCTGTAATAGCAACAATGCATGATTCTGCTTTATGCAGATGGAAGATGCATTGGTTTGACTGGAGCAAGCACTTATGTCCACTTCCAATGGATCAGGCACAGGAGGAGGTGGTAAGACTTTCATATCCCTGAGTCTCAAAAATAGGAGGCAAGCCAACAAGCCCTTGGAGATCACTCTGGGTTCATGCTGAGTCCAGTTCTTCCTCAGCAAGGTCAGAGGGAAGCAGGCAGCAGAGCAGCACAGCAAAAAATCAGTTCTCCCATCACAGCAGTCTAGCAGTGTGACTGTCCTTGTAGCAGCACAGCAGTCCTTCTTCCTGGCAAAGTTTCTTTACAGGTCCAGAAGTGTCTATTTTGGTGGGGTCAGGGACACAGTACGTATACCGAGATGTGCCTTTGAAATGGGGCTGACTTCAAATAAGGGTCTTTGAAGTGCACAGAGGTCCTTTCTTCCTAGCCCTGGCTCCAGACTCACTACATGGGGGTAATCAACCCTTTGTGTGGGGACAGGACACTGCCTATTCAAGTGTATTTGTCAGCTCCTCCCTCCCATCCTGCCAGGATGAGCCATCAGGAAGCAGATGGGCACTCAGACACACGCAACCTTCCTTTTTTTTAAAAGTTATATTTATTGATTTTCCAGTTATTAACATACAACAACCGCTATTGTTTATACAGCATTTTTAGCTCAAATGCATTTCAAGCCACGCATTACACTTAAGATTCGACATGTATGTACTTTACACATGTTTGATTGTTCATATCCAGAGTTTCTAGGTTTGCCACGACATATATGTACAAATAACAATCAGCCTTTTCTCCATGTTAGTACCTAAGTCTTCAGGTGGGCCTTCCGCAGAGCGGAATCCACATTTTCCCGTGCTCTCTATCTGGAGTCAGCGTCCAACTAGTTGGTATGTTTGGGGCGCAGTGTATGCGGGTGAGGTCTTATTATGTTTGTCTGGAGTTTATTATAACGTACCCTCATCTTTGGATCGAAGCCAACACGTAAGTGGGGCCCAAATGTCCTTTGGGCGAGAGCGCGCCGGCATAAGTTCCCTGTAACATGTCAACTGATCTCTGCAGTATGTGATGTCTGCTACCCAGGCTTTTATGATTGGGGATGTGGCCTTGCCCCAGTGAATAGCAACACGCCTTTTTGCCAGTAGGAGTAGGAGTGCTGTAAGTCACCGTCCCTTGGTCGGAACGCCTCGCACATATCCTAACAGTTCCTCTAAGGAGGTTCTCGGTAATTTCTGATCTGTTATGTCGTCTATGTGGTTGAACACCTCGTTCCAAAACCCAGCCAGGTGCCGGCACTCCCAGGCCACATGCAGGAAAGTAGCCTGTTGTACCCCACATCTCCAACATGCTGTGTCAGATCGCAAGCCCATGCGGTGCAATTGTGTCGGGTGTGATATTGGCGGTGTAGGAACTTGAAGTGTATTAGTCTAAGGCGGTAGTTCGGGAAAAGCTGCTCTAGTTGGCCACAGCAAAAGGTCCATTGTTAATCTGATATGGCTGTGCCAATGTCTAAATCCCAATCGCTGCGCGATCTGGGTGTAGTGATCAGAGATTCGTGCTGTGTAATAGTGTAGAGGCGAGTTATTAGTTTGCGGGCTGATGTGTCTGTGAGCAGGTGTTGTAGTGACGGGAGTGGCAGTGGGGCGGCGGGGAATGCAGTGTACCTTGCGCAGCATGCTGCCAGGATCTGGAGGCATAATAGCGTGTCTAGTGGCGATCTCTGCCGTGAGCTGCCCATTTTCTTCAATGTGAGAAATTGGCCTCCGGGGTATAGGTCACCGAGTGTTTCTAAGCCATTCTGGTGTGCGCGTTGCCATGCACCCTGTTCCAGTAGCGGGGTTAGTAGCGGATTGTTGGCCAGTGGTATGGAAGGTGCGTATATTACCTCTAAGTTCACCCTCCTGCAAAGGCCGCCCCAAGCCCATCGCAGAGTTTCTGGCTGTAGTGTCAATTTCTTGCCTAGGGCGTTTGTAGTTTTGGTACAGCGCTATTGTCAGAGATAGAGGGGCAACTCTATCTATTTCGATGGCAACATGTGGTTGAAATGGCGTTGGGTGTTGCCAAAAATTTAAGAATTGGGCCTGAGCACAATAGGCATATAACACGAAATCCGGAGCCCCCAGGCCGCCCTGCGCTAGTGGAAGCGTGAGAAGTTCCCAAGACGCCCTAGCTTGTTTACCTGCCCAGACTAGCTCAACCATGTTCGATTTGAGGCGTTTGAAAAAGTAGGCATTTAGGGGCATAGGTATGTTTACGAAGAGATATAGTAATTTGGGGAGAATTATTATCTTAATGATAGCGATGCGGCCTGTGAGGGATAGGGGCAGGCTTTTCCAGCTCTGTATCCTCTCTTCTATCCAATCCATTACCCTACTGTAATTTGCCATCCAGATCTCCTGCATATCTCTGCTTATCCAGATACCTAGATAGCGAGTTGGGCCATCCGCCCAGTCTATCGAGTACTCGTATTCGAGGGCGGTAGTGCCTTCCGTTAGCGGGAATAGAGTGGATTTGGCCCAGTTGATATGAATCCCAGAAATATCGCACAAGTTCTCTAGTAATAGGTGTGAAATGAACAGCAGGGTCTATAATATAGAGGGTGAGGTCATCCATGTACATAGACACAATTAGGGCCCTAGTGGTAAATCTTATACCCCTGTGTGTGTGTGGTGCTGCCTCAGTCGAGTCACGAGTGGCTCTGTTGCACTAGCAAACAATAAGGGGGATAGTGGGCATCCCTGCCGAGTACCTCTTGAGATTGTGATGGGATCGGAGATTAGTCCATATACTCTGACTCTGGCAATGGGTGAGGCATAAAGTAGTTTGATTTGTTGGATAAAGATAGGATTTAGTCCCAGTCGAGCCAGAAGTATGAATAAAAACCTCCACTCTAGGGAGTCAAATGCCTTAGTGGTGTCTAATAGTGCTGCAACCGCTGAAACATGTGGGGCGAGGTAATGCATCAGAGTGAAAATTGTCCTTAAATTGTATGAGGTGGCCCGGCCCGTCACAAATCCATATTGATCCGGTCGCACAATGAGAGGGAGCAGGGGTTGTAATCTGTTAGCTAATAGTTTGGCGAATATTTTATTATCTAAATGTATTAAAGAGAGTGGGCGATATGAGTCGCATGATGTCAGGTCTTTGCCCGGTTTGAGTAACGTAATAATCACAGCCTCACGCACTGATGGAGTAAATGAGCCTTTTTGTAGCGCCTCCTGGTATACTTCCAGCAGGCGGGGGGCCAGTAGTGCTGCATACTCCTTGTAGAATGCCATGGTAAGCCTGTCCAACCCGGGGGTCTTATCCCCCGGAAGGCCCTGGATAACTTTTTGAATATCTTCAGCAGTAAACGGCTCATTCAGGTAGTCGCAGTGTGCTCCGCTTAGCCACAACAACTCTAGCTAGTCGAGATATTCCACTATTTCTGAGTCTGATGGGTCTGACTTAGAGGTATAAAGTGGAGTATATAATTGTTTCATAGTGGCTAGGATTTCTGGTGTTGAATGTACCGGTGGTGCATCTGGGGTTTGGAGTTCGGTAATGTAGGAGGAACCTCTGTGCGGTTTCAGTAAGTTGGCCAGCGTTCTGCCGGGTCCATCTCCCTCCCCGTATCTGCAGGCCTGTGCATGTTTGTGTAAGAATTTGGTTTCCCTTTCTGCCTCATCCTGAAATTCTGTTAGTTTGTCTCCCACTTTAGCTAGTATTTCCGGTTCCTGGGGCTGAAAATATTGCCGTTCTAGGTCTCGGATCTCTCACTCAAGTTTCGTGAGACAATGTCGGATATCTCTCAGGACCCCTGATAGCAGGGCTATGCACTCTCCGTGCATTACAACTTTAAAGGCCTTCCATGTCGTGCCCACTGAATCCACTGTGCCTCTGTTGTGTTCGAAATATTCTATTATTTTGTTCTGGATCTCTTCCATAAATACCGCATCCAGCAGCACGTGTGGGGGTAAACACCATGTGAAGGGCTGTATGTATGGTTTCAGGACCTGGAGCTTTAGCTCCACTGGCATGTGATCTGAAAGCGTGCGCGGATAGTGTATGGCCACAGTGGCCCAAGAGTGTATCTCTCTAGACGTGAGCCAAAAGTCCAATCTGGACCATGCTTTGTGTTTCTGGGTAATGCAGGTTCCCTCCCTCGCCTCCGTGTGCAGTGCGTGCCAGGTGTCCACCACATAATGATCTTCAATGATAATGCATATCGCAGCAGCTGACTGTGGGTGATGGGCTTGAGGCGCACCTACTCTGTCTGCGTGTTCCAACAGAACTATGTTGAAGTCACCACCCCAGAGTATCGTTGAGCTTCCTAGTGTTTGGATCCCTTGCCATCCCTGATTGAAGAATTCCGGGTTGTCTGTATTAGGCCCATATACGTTTGCTATGATTATTTTCTTCCCGTAAAGCCCACCCTTTAGAGGAACATATCGGCCTTCTGGGTCTATTTTTACTCGCTCTGTTTTCCATGGTAGCCTTCTATGGATCAAAATCGCTACTCCCCGTGAGTAATTAGAATAGGACGAGGCGTGGATGTCCCCCCATCTTTTGGAGTTCAGTCTGGATTGGGACGTGTTTTCAGGTGAGTCTCTTGTAAAAGACATATGTCTACTTTGTGCCTGTCCAGATACGAGTGTACTAGTCTCATTTTTCTGTGGTCATTCAGATCCCATATGTTCCAGGTGATGCAGTTTAATAATGTCATCCTAGCTTGTGCAATGGCGTGGTGGATCTGAGTCCGGACCTAGCGTCCCATGTGTACTAGTGTGTATGAAAGGACAAGGCATATAAAAATGCATGTTGTGACAAATTGCGGCTTTGGGTCGGTAACTTGTGTCTTGCGGCTTATTGGAAGTGTGCAACAATAACATTTTCAGCGAGGCATTTTGCGGTACTAAACAACAACACCCAACTTCTGCCCACCCCCTCCCACACCAACCCCCCCAATTAGGTTGAGTAAGTATCCCCCCCATTATTCCCATGTAAAACAATTGTGGCTCAAAGGCCAAACAGTTGGGAACCCTCAACAAATCAGTAGTTCAAGAGAGCCGAAAGGCTACAAGGGAATTATCCCATGGGGAACGAGGAGTTGCCGGGGTACACCCCTGCCATGTAAGGCTGGGTGGCCGAGCCAAAAAGTCACTCAGATGGTGATTGTACATTTGTTATGTAACTAAGATTAATGACAGTACCTTTTTGTAACAGAGAGAAACAACTGGTATATATTAAAATTGGGCACATTTTGAGACAAATTATGCAGTGGACTCTTGCCCAAGGTGTTCTGCACTGTATTAGACAAACCATGCCAGGTGACGGAGTGGGTTGATCAGTCATTATCGTTCAGGTTGCCTGCCGTCGATGCACCTCCCGTCTGCTGCTGAGTTTTTCGTGGTTTACCCATCTGCTTGGCAAATTTCAGCGCAGCTCTCGCGTCCGTGAAGATGAGAGGTTTGTCATCAGTTAGAACCTTAAGCTTTGCTGGATATAGAAGCGCGTATTTGGTCCCTGATTGTTGGAGCAGTTTCTTGGCTGGTGCAAGTTCCCTGCGAGCCACCTGGACCAGCTGAGTGAAGTCCGGATACAGGGATATCATGTTGCCCTGGTATTGGATAGAACCCCGTTCACGGGCCAGTCTTGACGCTGTGTTTCGGTCTCGGTAATTTAAAAGGCGGGCCAAGATTGGGCGCGGCTGTGCCCCGACCGGTGGCTTGGGTCCGAGAGATCGGTGTGCCCCCTCAACCAGAAACATATTGGAAAAAGATTTCTTTCAACATAGTCTCAACGTATTTCTCCATGTTTGGTATGTTGGTCGTCTCTGGTATTCCTGTGATTCATACATTATTACGCCTTGACCGGGCTTCTAAATCCTTGTTTTTGGCTTTTATGAGACTCAGCACCTTGTCCATCCTCAGCAGTTGTTCCTGTGTCTCGACTTGTCGGTCATCTGAGTCCGATATTCTGGTCTCCAGGGTTTCTATATGGGTTTCGTGCTTCTCGACCCGCTGGGTCACTTGATCTATACGAGCTGCAAGAGAGTCCAGCTTGGCGTCAATGGTTAACAGACTAGCTTTTACGTCTTTTAGTATAGAACAAAGGTCCTCTTCCTGTGTCGTCTCCGACTTGACCTCCCCCGTCGCCGTAGCGATCGCAGTCTCGGTTTCTAGTTGTCGTGTCGTTCTCTTGTCAAATGTTAATTTCGGTTGCTTGTTATCTGTTTTGCCCATTTCTGCTTTGTTTAATGGGTAGGGTAGCAAGCGGGTAGTCGCACCGGGACCCAAGGTCGCAATATCCTTCCTGTGGGGGTGCTAGTGATTTCGAGTAGTTCCAGGCCGGCCACCGGGCTGCAGATTGTCTCGGTGGCCCCGAGCACCCACGTGTGACAGACAGCGTGCTCCCTGCGCCGCGAGTTGTCGAGCTCCAGCGCGCCGAGGATAGCGGTGATTCCTTGCGGATGTTTCCTGCAGTCCTGTGGGTACCGCTAGAGCGTTCTCCCTCGTCTCAGTGTCCTCCGCGGCCCAGTCGCAGTGTGTCCTCCTCGTGTGATGGACGAGGCCTCAAGTGGACGGGTGCATAGGGGCCTGGGGTCACAAAATTCGTCTCACTTAGTTCTGATGCCTTCGGTTGTTTTCTAAGAGTTCGCTGGGTCGCAGATTGTGTCACGGGCCCTTGGCCCCACGGGGATCAGGCAGCTGTTCCGTTACCTCGCTGCCAATATGCCCAGCACTGCAGGAGCGAAGAATGTCCCAATCCTCTACCCTCACCGCAGTCACCCCGCACCCAACATATATATCAGGGTGACAGGTAACCCCGGGGCTGGGAGAAGGTGGGGGAAAAAACAGGGAAAGAACGAAACACTGTAGTCAGGCAAGACCTCCGTCTTCTTCTTGTCTACCACCCACACTACGTCAGGAGAACACAACTGGCCCCCTTTTTGGCAGGTGGAGTCATCTTAGAGCAGGAGGAACACAACTTTGCCTGACTCCATTATAAGAAGGGGGAATCCTTTCTTGCGAATGAACAGGTTGTAAGTCCAAAAATACAAATCCCCAAAAATAACACCTTCCTAACACGAGAGGGGAAAAGGGGGAAAAAAGATACACACACAGTGAATCAAAAAACCCCAAAACACAAATGTGAGGAAACGGAGAGCATAAAAAACGCCCGTCTTAAAGCTACTCCGTGAATCCACCCAAATTTCCCATAACGAGGTGGATAGGATCCAAAACTACAGGAAGTCCTGATAGGGAAGACAGGAACGCAGCTGCGTTACTCCCCTCGTTCCCTTATTCACAATCCTGGTCACGCTGAAGCCTGCAATGAGTCCAGGACAGCAAACGATCAAAAGGACAAGCAATCCCAACGGGGACTCGACCAAGCACACCCCATATCTCGGAGGCTGAAAACAGCCTGCAAGTCAAAGATCCAGCAGCAAGGCACCGATGGAGACAGGAACTGATGACTGCAGGAATCCCAAAGGCATGGAACTGGAAACGAAACCAAGCGCCGGTATCCTGGAGGCAGGGACTTAAATACAAGCCACAAGTAAGCAAGCCCCTTCCCACATGTGCACCTAATCATGCATGCAGCCGAGGGAGAGAGAAACAGAAGAAGAAAGGGGGGGTGAATAATGGCATCAGACCCTACATAGCCCTATATCCCAACAGCAGCCTGTTCTCTTCGTCTTGGCCATGTGATCAGCGCGCTGGGGCCGGTGGTGAGTTTGATTTCTCTGTCCCTGCAACCTGTGGGGTTTGCCACAAGGTCTCGCCCACCAGTCTCTAGATATTCAGCGACCTAATTGCAATGCGCCCGGTGTGTGGGTGTCGTAATAGTCTCTCCTGCTGTATTAGGCTGTGTGGGGCTCTTTTCAGCAGACCCGTGGTGGTGAAGTTATTGCACCCCCATTCCTGCAGTCTCCTTGTTTTGTTTTGTGTTTCCTTTGTGTCCCCCTCTGCTGATTGCTGTTGTTTTTCTCACGGTATCTGTGCCCCCAGTAGTGGGACGTGTATCGCCTTCACTGTGTCCTCCACGGGAGCCCCAACAATCGAAACTAGCCATGCCCAGTGTTGCTGCCGTAATGCAGTCCCCCGGGGTCCTCTGCACCATGCTCCTTCCCACTGGGAGTGCCAAGCCGCCAGCAGAAGTCTAGGGTCACGTCGCTGGACTCACCAGCTCTGCGGTCTCGGCAGTCCTGCTCTGGCCTCTCACACCCGCTGCTCAGCTCCTCCTCATCTGGGTTTCGGCGGCACAGGAGGGCACTCCGGCAGGGCTGCCCTCTCCGGTTCCAGATAGCAGCCGGCGGATGAGCCCCCATCCTGCGGTACCGTGCACCGCCTTGGTCACGGTTGTGCTTTGGACATGCACACGCCAGGCCGAAGTAGGCCTGGGACAGCCCATTTCTCCGGGAGTGCGGATGGCGCCTCTCTCAATTTGCGAGAATCTGAAATTTAGCTCCCGGTGTCTTCCAGGTAGGCTTGTCTCATGTTTGGTGATACTAGGTTTGAGATTTAAGCAGGATTTTGATGGATAATGAGGCTCGGATTGCAGAGCCCTCTCAGAGCCGCCATCTTGCTGCTCGGCTTGGCCACGCCCCCCACGCAACCTTCCTTGGTGTGTGGCTGTCTAGAGGGAATGCACAAAGTTCAGCTGTCACCCACCCCAGACGTGTATTGGAGACAGGCTGCAGGCACACAGAGCTTTAAAAGTAGAGAAATGTCAACTTTCTAAAAGTGGTATTTCTAAAATAGTCACGTTAAATCCAACTTTACCAGTAAAGAGAATTTATCATTACCATTCCAATGATATAATACATGACAGAGTTACTCCTTCTCAATCAGGAATTACAGCTTAAAAGGGTTATAAGGAATTGTTAATGTTAACCTATGAGAGGAGTAGGCCTCACAGGAGTGAAAAACGAAATGGGGTGTTTTTCACTACCAGGACATGCAAAACTTAGGGGCATATTCACAAGGAGCTATCGCCGAATTAACGGCACTTTATCGCAGCCAAAGTCGTGATAAATGTACCTCCCCATTCACAAGCCGGTGTTAACAGCCCACAGCACCAGTTTACCCGCGATAGCAGCAGCAAAAAACATCGCCACAGAGGACCCCCGCAAATATTGCTAATGAGATGCAGAGTAGGCGTTCCCGTGACAAAGGCCGAGACAACAGCACACCTCAACATTCACAACGACCAGCCACAGCTGCGATAAAAACACAAAACAGGCGATAAGGCGCGTTAGCACCAGGAAATCTACACCTGCTCTGACCTGGTGTAAAGTCGGACGGCAGCCTGCAAACCAAAAGGGAGCACAGCCCAGGGCCATATCGGAAGGGCAACAGATGCCATGGAGCCACCCATCATGCGGCCCGGACACCCAAGAGGGCCACAACACCCACCGCCACCACCCCCAGGACCACCCCTCCCTGGCACCCCCCGACCAAAGACATGCCACATCAGCCACACCTAAACATGAACAAAATATTCCGCTTGATGCCGCACAATCACAACTGGTGACATGGATGTGTCGTCACAGAAATGACCAGCACACATTCACTTTCGAAGCAACAAATGAAACTTTATTAAAATGAACAACGAAATTAAATGAAGACACATGGCCGCTCCCCTTGGGACAATATGTAGGTCACAGCCTGTAAGACAAAAAACATGATGAGAAGGTGTGTCCTGCAGACATCAGAGGACAGAGAGAGAGCGAAGGAGAGAGAGAGGAAGAGTGGGAGGGAGAGAGAGAGGAAGAGAGGGAGAGAGAGAGAGAGAGAAGAGGAGAGAGAGAGGAAGAGAGGGAGGGAGAGAGAGAGGAAGAGAGGGAGAGAGAGAGAGTGCCGCCCCTGCGCACCTAGGCCACACTGCTCACCTGCTGCCACCGGTGTGTCTCCAACCTAGTGCCGGTATGTATAGCAGGACACCAGGTCACACATCTGAGTCAGAGCCGTCAGCTGAAACAGAGCCCAGATACATGACTGGCACAGTACACACACTTGCACAAACAACATTGCCTGCCTGCCCATGCACACCCAGGCAGAGGCACCCCAACCCCTCCTGCCACCCATCGGAGCATGCCCCCCCATGCACACTTAGGCCTCAATGCTCACATTCCACCACCGCCGCATAGACAGGAGGTCCCACCACGTGCCGCTGCAAGCCACAAGCCCGGGGCCCACGGACATGGCACCCTCCACATCATGCAGCCCCGCTCCGCAGGTCACCAGGTCTCACGTTTGGTGCTGGGTCTTGATTACTCCATGGCAGAGGACATACCAGTGCACCCGGCACCATCGCAGGCTGCACACCCGCTCAGCCCAATGGGTGCCACCAACTCCGGGATCCCGGAAGTGACGCCACGGGGCGGTAGGCCCGCGCTGCCCGCTGGCTCTGGCCTACACTGCGATCCAGCAGGGCACACAAAACCAGAGCTGTCCGGACCGCCGGGACGGGGCATCATCGCAGGCTGCATACCCGCTCAGCAGCTCAAGGTGCCACTGACACAGTGCACCCAAAGTCACCGTCCCGTGGCGGGGTGCCTGTGCCGTCCGCAGGGCCCCGGGTGCCACTAACCCTGTGCAACCCCAGTCTGCGCCACGTGGTGGTAGGCCCGTGCCTTACTCAAGGCCTCGGATGCCACTAACCCTGTGCGCAACAACTCATGGGCCCTACATGAGTGAGAACCGTGGAGCGGCCGTCATCCAGTCACCACCGGAAGAGGGGAATGTGACGTCGTCGGCCCCTTATGTTGGCAGAGTCACATGGCCTGTGACGCCTGTGCCGGATGGGTGTGGTGTGTGTGAAAACCTGCCCTCAGGGAGTGGCTGTGACATGCTGACAACTAGACCAGTGACCTGCACACCACCAGCGAGTATGGCTGCGACGGGTAGCAATGAGGGCCCCCCCTCGGGGCGTTAGCGGAGTAGTCTGGCCTGCCGTACGCCCGACCAGCGCAGGGCTTGCAACAATGACTCATGGGCTCTCGGCGTGGTCCAGTCCATGTCCGGACAAGGAAGTGACTGATGCGTGTGTCCCTGTTGTAGTGTTCACGGAACCCGGTACACAAAATGCAATGTCGCACCCTCTGACTGGCATTCCACAGGATGAACATCATTGACGCAAGGGAAGTCACTGTCCCCACATTCATCCACACATCTATACATGAATGACATAAGACATTACACAGCAGTGCGTCACTGGATGTTTATTTGCACATCCAGTGCAGTCATGCAGCTGGAGCGGTACAGGGCAATGCCGAGCACACTACACAATATGGGCCCGTGGAGGGCCAGCCAGTGTCCATCCGGGGATGACCTGTACTGCGGAAGAGGAAGGGTACAGTCCGCAGTCTGTCCGCCGTGTCATTGGTCGTCAAACAGGATGTGGCAGTCCATGTCGCTGTCCAAGGTGAGTGCATCGGAGTGTATCGGGGGTCAGTGGTAGGTCTTGAGGCCATGTGCGGCACCAAGCAGAAACAGGCAAGGTGGCGGAAATGGATGCTAGTGCCTGGCCCTCCTGACCACAGTCCCATCCACGACCTCGTCCCTGGGTGTGTGCCCTGCCCCACCTGTTGCTGTTGCAGTACCGGCTGCGGCACTGTGTGCCACTGACACATCAGGGGCCGGAGGAGGGTTGTTGGCCGCACTGTGTGGCAGTGACACATCAGGTGCCAGAGTGGATACGCCTGCCGCACTGGGAGGCACTGACACACCAGGGGGCGGAGATGTGGATGGTGTGGGGGCAGCAGCATTCATCATCGCCACGCCTTGTGGCAGCAATGCCATGATGAGGACATGCAGGGCACGGTAGATCCAAGCTACATTTCGCTGATGTGCAGCGGTGGCTGCCATCCTTTCCGCCTCCATCCGCACCATGTCCTCCATGAGCCTCTGCATGTGTGCCAGCTCATGGCTGGCATCGCTGGGGCCACTCTGAGCGGACAGGTATTCTTCCCTCCGCGTCATGACTCCAGAGATGTCAGTCAGGGCTCGCTGGAGACCATGGGGCGGACATAGACACCCAAGGATGGCGTCCAGTTTGGTAGCCATGAGCTCGAACCCCACCAGCACCTGCTCGGCCGTCTCCCTCTGGCCCTCCAGCACACGGCGTTGGAAGGCCATTTGTTGTTCCTGGGGGACTTGGGAGGGTGCCGGGGCTGTGGGTGCCTCCTGCTGGGTGGTTTGGGTGGTGGGTGGGGTCTCATGGATGTAGCTGGGCTGCCCTGATCCTGGAGGAGAGTTGCGGATGAGGTCAATGAGGTCTTGGATGGTTTGGGTGTCGATGCTGGTGTTGTCCTCCTCCTCGTCATCAGTGAAGAGTGACTGTGACTGCTCTGCAGGAGGTGTTGACGATGCCCCTGCGATGTGAAGGGGAGATTGTGTATTACAATGTGTCCACATGTGTGTAGCCGCATGGTACAGGTTGACATTCAGACAGCATGTATTGTACATTGTGACAGTCTGTGGGTCTGGGCGAGGACCCAGAGTGATTGTGGGTGTGCACTCTGCCCTTCTTGCTTGTACATGTGTGCCATTGTGGCCATCTCCCCCATCCCCTCAGTACCTGGTGGTCACTCAGCCTGTTGCGGTTGTGTTGTGTCCTGTCGAGCAGTGTCCGGTCCCCCGACTCCGGCCACAGCCTCCACACTGATGACTGTCGACACCAGCTCCTCCATGTCATCCATCTCCAGCTGTGGCGCTGGGCCCCCACCTCTGGTCTGCGTTGCTGCCTTCAGGTTGGCGGAGAGTTTCTCCTTGGTCTTCCGCTTGATGTCATTCCATCGCCTCTTGACCTCGTCCATTGTCCGCTTGTGCTCTCCGACGGCATTCACCTTGTCGACGATGTCCCGCCATATTCCAGTTTTGGTGCCCAATGACACGTTGGAGGTGACGAAGAGTTGTTGATGGTGTTCCATCACCTCCGTGACTATGATCCTGTTCGCCTGTGGACTGTACTTGGTCTTCCTCGTCTTCTTGTCCTTGCCCTTCCCTGTCCTCGAGGTCCCAGGCTGGTCGTCTGGGGTGCTTGTGGGGTTGCGCTCGTCCTCTGCGCCTGCTCCGGCTGCCTCCATGGTGCTTGTGTGTTGGTCAGTTTGTGTGTGGGTGTTTTTTCTACTTTTATGTGGATTTTTGACGCCTGCCAGGTGTATGTTGCAGGCCTGGCGCTGCTTGTCGCTGCTTTCCTCATCGCGCTTTGGACCATCGCGTGTTTTTTGGTGTTGTGGTTTGTGTTTTTATCTCCATCATGGTGGTTCTATCGCGGACATTGTCCGCGGTTTCGGCAGACTATTGCATGCTACCGCCTTGTTGTGAATTCCACTTTGACACGGGGTTATTTTCCCGCGATAGGCTACAATATTGAAAGTTGCGTTACACTACTCTTGCGGTAGTTATCACACGTTCTTGTGAATATACCCCTTAAAAGTACATGACCTACCATTTACTTACAGAGCACCCGGCTAGGACTACTTAAGGCCTACCTTAAGGGTTACTCATGTGTAATAAAATGGGGGTTTAACGCTTGGCAAGGGGTTTTAAATGGCAAGTTGACATGGCAGTAAAACTGCACACACAGGCTCTGCAGTGGCAGGCCTGAGACATGTTTAAAGGACTACTTAAGTGGGTAGCACAATCAGTGCTGCAGGCCCACCGGTAGTATTTAATTTTACAGACCCTGTGAACATGTAGTGCCACTTTACATGGGACTTATAAGTAAATTAAATATGCCAATTGGGTATAAGCCAATTCCCCTATGTTTAGAGTAGAGAGCACAAGCACTTTAGCACTGGTTAGCAGTGGCAAGGTGTGCAGAGTCCTAAGGCCAGCAAAAAGGAAGTTAGTGAAAGCAGGAGGTCTGAATGCAAAATGTTAGTGCAAAGCCATGCCAAGGATGCCAGGGCTAACAATTATACTATCTAAAAATGGTAAAACAGACAAAGAGTTGTCTGTCAAATTTGATGCTCTTAGTGAGAGCAAATTATTATTCGGACGCCATCTCCGTCTGTCTCATATTCACAGACCTTCTGCTGTCTTTCTGTTTCGATTTATTTTGCATTTGGTATAAAGGTTTGGTACAGCGAAATTTTGCCCATCCTTTACATGTCACAAATACGTCACAATTTCATTACAGCTACATGAACGGTTCGTGCACTTAGCACTTGTTTCTTGTGTGGTCTAACAGTAATAAAATGAGTGTTGCACTTGACATTATTTCTAAAGTACATTTACTGTAGGATTAGTGAATTTTCTCATAATGTGTGCCTTAAACTGTATTAATTGAGTGGGGATATTAATGAACCATCCTACTTAGTAGACATGTATCCACTATAAAGATAAATTCGACTTACATAAGTGTGCCTTCATACATTAATTGACATTAACTATTTAGATGCTCAAGTAGAAACCATCTTCATGTTATAAAATTTCATTTACATTAAAAACGGATTAGGTTTAGGTAATGTATGCACTAATGTTTCAACCGAATGCAGAGTCTAGTTCTTCCTCAGCGAGGTCAGAGGGAAGCAGGCAGCAGGGCAGCACAGCAGAAAATCAGTTCTCCCATTGCAGCAGTCTAGCAGTGTGACTGTCCTTGTAGCAGTACAGCAGTCCTTCCTGACAGAGTTTCTTTACAGGTCCAGAAGTGTCTATTTGGTGGGGCCAGGGACACAGTATTTATACTGAGTTGTGTCTTTGAAATGGGGGTGACTTCAAAGCACAGGGGTCCTTTCTTCCTAACCCTGGCTCCAGAGTCACTACATGGGGGTAATCAACCCTTTGTGTGGGGACAGGACACTGCCTATTCAAGTGTAATTGTCACCGCCTCCCTCCCATCCTGCCCAGGATGAGCCATCAGGATGCAGATGGGCACTCAGACACAAGCAATCTTCCTTGATGTGTGGCTGTCTAGAGGGAATGCACAAAGTTAAGCTGTTACCCTCCCCAGACGTGTATTGGAGACAGGCTGCAGGCACCCAGAGCTTTAAAAGTAGAGAAATGCCAACTTTCTAAAAGTGGTATTTCTAAAATAGTAATGTTAAATCCAACTTTGCCAGTAAAGAGAATTTATCATTACCATTCCAATTATATAAAACATGACAGAGTTACTTCTTCTCAATAAGGAATTGCAACTTAAAAGTGTTATAAGGAATTCGTAATGGTAACCTATGAGAGAAGTAGGCCTCACAGTAGTGAAAAACGAATTGGGCTGGATTTCACTACCAGGACATGCAAAACTTAAAAGTACATGATCTACCTTTTACTTACACAGCACCCTGCTAGGACTACCTTGGGCGTACCTTAAGTGTTACGCATGTGTAATAAAAGGGGGTTTAAGTCTTGGCAAGGGGTTTTTAATGACAAGTCGATATGGCAGTAAAACTGCACACACAGGCTGTGTAGTGGCAGGCCTGAGACATGTTTAAAGGGCTACTTGTGTGGGTGGCACAATCAGTCCTGCGGACCCACTTGTAGCATTTAATTTACAGGCCCTGGGCAAAGGTAGTGCACGTTACTAGGGGCTTACAAATAAATAAATATCCCAGTTGTGGATAAACCAATATTACCATGTTTAGGGGGGAAGCACATGCATTTTAACACTGGTCAGCAGTGGTAAAGTGCTTGGAGCCCTAAGGCTAACAAAAAGAATCAGCAAAAAGAGGAGGTAAGCAGGCACAATGTTTGGGGGAAGACCACCCTAAGGCTGACAGGTCTAACAGCACCCTTTGTATTGGAAAGCAATGGTGGCTGTTAGAAATAATGGGTAATGCCTTGATTTTGTCTGCTGCAGAACTTGAGTGAATGCAGCAGAGTGGTACATAGAGGAAATCGCAGTGGAATATTGTATTGTGGACAACATTGCCTCCACAGTAGAAAGGAGAAGCCTGTAATTCCCAAGATTTCTGGCCAAATCTCTAAAGGGAAGTTCTGGCCAAATCTCTGAACCCCACACAAAATGTGACTGTTTAACTGGCGTTGACTCCTACCTCAACGCAGCATGCATCACTCACCAAAGATCTTTTAGCTCTATGATTTCAGATTCTACTAAGCTACCAAGCTTTGATCATGTGCTATAACTATAATATACATGGGTTTCTTTACACAGGACAGGACAACACCATCGGGCAGGGCCCTGACAAAACACACCCGCAATTCTTTCAGCAACCCTCAGTGCACCGCACTAAAACATTTCCCAAATCCATGAGTTTGCTCTCATGTTCCCCTCCACACTCCCTACCCTCGATAAAAGGAAGTGGAATAACATCAACATAGTAAATGCGTTTTCTGTTCATATTGTTCACTTAGTTTGTGGGCGTTCTGCATTATGGAAATCGTGAGAAGAAGCTCCAAATAAAGATAAGAAAATATGAGGTTTTGTCTTAAGAGGGTCAATGTCAATCCTGCCGGTCCTAATGGAAAGTGATGCTGAAAGTCAAACATCCAGGCACATCGTGCGTGCATCTTCATGGCAATCACACTGAGTCTTATTTGAATGCTGCGTGGGAGACGTTTCCCCAGGTGCCTGGGGCCGGATTCACGAAACGCACAAAGTAATTTTCATGCCCCCGACCCCACCCGGGCCGTGAGTGGCGTAGCTCCGAGCTCCCGCGCCTATGTTTTGTTCTCATTTGCGTTGTCAGTAACAAGGGTTGACACTTTCAAAAAGGCAATTTTGTGCAAGGTTATTTCTCTGAGAGTCGCACAGATTTGTATTGATTTGACAGCTGTAGTTTGAGGTAGTCCAATCGACAAAGTGAGAGCTGCTTAGCAGAAGCCGAGGAAGGAATGTCAACCAGAGAGCCACATGGCTAGCATGTCTGGAATAAATGCTCCCGCAGCGCAGGTGCACCCGCAATTAAAAAACAGAATGCCCTCTTTCTTTTTATCTTCTCGCTCTCTCTTATCTCCTTTCTTCTCTCTGTTCAAATTCTTATCATAATTTTTCAACACTTCTTTATCACTTTAGTACATATTTTATTATCTGCTTTTTGTGATATTCTTCGCAAGTTATTTCTTATCATATTGCTTATTAATAGTTCATAATATAAAATATTTATTAATAATACTATATCATCCTCATGTTATCGCTTATATTTTGAAATTTCAACATCATCAATTTTCAAAGTATTTCTAATTTCACATCCGCAAGGCTATAATATGCTTTTAAATGTATAAATTTGATTATATATTTTTATTGTAAAATCAATCTCTTGTATCATTTTTAA
Source organism: Calotriton arnoldi (assembly GCA_963921515.1). NCBI lineage: Eukaryota > Metazoa > Chordata > Amphibia > Caudata > Salamandridae > Calotriton > Calotriton arnoldi. The sequence goes on from CAWUFW010010120.1 coordinate 265,961, forward strand.
AAATCTCATTCAACCTAGTAAACTAAAAAAAAAAAAACACGCAATTACATTGATGGTTATTTGTAATAAGGTGCACATGCTTCCTATAGAACCAGGCGTAGGCCTGCGAGATCTTGTCAATAATGTGATGGCGCATATTACAAATGTCTCCAGAAGATTGAATGTATTCATTTGACTATTCAGATGGCGTGCCACATTTAGTAAAGGAATAATTGTAGCTGCTTCTGCAGTTTGACGCTGGCGACGCCTCTCCTCTTCTGAACTGGGTGCTTCATCATTTACTGTGACATTGAGGGAGCAGCTGGCCTCCCTGCAAACAGTGTCAATCAATCATGGCGTTTGTATTGGTTTCCAATGTGCGAAACAGGCGCAAAATGTTTGATTTCACCAGACAAAGAAAAGCATTTGAAGAGAGTGTTAAAATACCTGGTGAATCCTCATACTTCAGAAAATGCCCGATGCCGCATGCATGAAAGGATTTTTTCTTACGACGGGAAATTATTAAGCCTGATAATAGTAGGGATGATTCATTTCAGAGACAACTGCTATCTACCATGTAGCTCAAATGGTTGTGCTGGAAAGAGTTGGTACAAGCCAGATGGTTTTATTTGGTTCATTGATTTATTTCAACTATATTATAGGAGTTTTACCCAAAACATATTAAAATTGAAAACAAACACAGCATAGCCGTATTTCTTGTGAAAAACACAGTCAGTAGACTAAAAACGGTTCAAAAAAGAAACATTAAGTTTAAGAGAATTAGAAAGTAAATTATGTTTTTTTATCAGATTTTGAAAATTGTAAGGATTGGTGAAAGCCTATAGAAACTCAAAGAGCATTCCACAATTCAGGCGGAAGTAGAGAAAATAACCTAACTCACTGATGAAAGACAGGGGAAGAAAGAACCTTAAAACGTGATTTAGGGCCTGATTACGACTTTGGCGGTATGGTGCTGGGTCCGCTGCGCCCCTGCACCGCCAAAGCCGTGGTCAGACCGCCCAGCACATTCGGAGTTTACTCCTGTCTGGCTGGCTTTGTTTTTGACGTTTCCACGGCAGTGCCCTGAAAATGGGCACCGCAATGAGAATGTCAAAAACAGTTCCTGCACGGCATGGACTGAAAATCCACATGTGGATGAGGCACAGGGGGCCCTGCAGGGCTCCCTTTGTTTCCTCTCTGCTACGGTGTTCATGGAGTAAGAAACTCCATGACACTGCCGGCGGAGAGGAAACTCGTAATATGCTTGTTGGGACCGCAGCAGTCCTACCAAGTATCTTGCGGCCTCCTGACCGCCGCAACACCACTAGGGAACAGCAGTTCTCTGGCGGCTGTGGCAGGGCTGTGGCGGTCCAACTGCCCAAATCGTAATAGGGCTGCCAGGAGACCGCCACCGCCGCACCCCCCTGAGTCTGGCGGTCCATGGACCGCCAGACTCGTAATCGGGCCCTTAGTGTATTGGACCTACCCTCTTTCCATCTATCCTCCTCCGATGAACTTTTTTTATACGCATTTAGAGGTGAGGAGTGTTAGCATTTCATCAATCAATATCAATTAACAGTGTAACCCATTTGACTACAAAATAAGGACCATGAAGCTGTAATTATAGTTAAGAAGGTTTAATGCAAGTTAACGATCAAATTCAGGTACAGGACTCTTAGCACCATGCTATAAAGATACAGAATAACAAAAGGGAGGCCCAACCTCCGGAAGAAATTGAGGCAGACCAATATTAGGCAAATAAGAAGTTCAGTATCAGCAATACAAAAGATTAACACAAGAATTTGATGTTCAGAGAAGAGTCTCAGGTTTTCTCGCCTATACAATAGTAGATCTCAATCTCCTAAATCAGAACTCAAGCTAAGAGGATGGTTCTTAGTGACCTAAAGAATCTCAAAATCAGGGAAGTTCCATAAAGAAAATTAGAATAAGGCATGGAGAAATTAAGTTGGAAGCTGTCAGCATTTTAGAATCTCAGTCAAGAGTCTTTTTAGGTCAAGGAATAAGTATTAGCCTAAGCCGCACTCAGCAAAGAATCAAAAGGAAGCATAAAGGTCTAAACCTCTCAGAGTGCAAGGAAAAGTACTCTAAACTCAGACAGTGTGAACAACAGTTATTTCCATCAGAATTCTGAGAGCAACACTCCTCTGTACATATAATCAGGGGTCCTTTTTCCTCTTCCATTCTCATGTTGCAGACTGCAACATTTGCAAAGTATCTCACACTAAACATGGGAACAACATGTCTTCTCACACACAGGCTAGGATGCAACATTGCTGAATAGGCCTCTCAGTTAATGCTCTGGCTCTCCATGTTCTTTCATCAAGGTCTTCTTCTCAAGGTTTCTCCTTCTATCACTAGTACAGTAATGCATCTATTCTCAATCTAACAATGCATGTGAAAACCTGCAAGAAATGTCATGTTAGCAGAAAATGGAAAGCATTATTTTATGCAGAATGGGAAACAGGCCTACTAATGTCAAGTCAAAACCATTTAAAAACAAGAAAATGTAAAATATCAGTACATTAGATTCATATTATATGTTGCATACAATACAATCTTAAAGATATAAGTGTGAGTATGTCTAGGAACTACATTTTTTAATGCAATATATGAAACGTTAGTGCACACATTACCTAAACCTAATTAGTTTTTAATGTAAATGAGATTTTATAACTTGAGGATGGTTTCTACTCTAACATCTAAATAGTTAATGTCAGTTAATGTATGAAGGCACACTTATTTAAGTCGAATTCATCTTTATAGTGGATACATGTCTACTAAGTAAGATGGTTCATTAATATCTCAATCAATACAGTTTAAGGCAAACATTATGAGTAAATTCACTAATCCTACAGTAAATGTACTTTAGAAAATAATGTTAAGTGCAACACTGATTTTATCATTGTTAGACTTCACAAGAAATCTGCTAAGTGCACGAACATATCATGTATCTGTTATGAAATTGTGACATATTTGTGACGTGTAAAGGATGGGCAAAATTTCGCTGCACCAAACCTTTATACCAAATGCAAAATACATTGAAACAGAAAGACAGCAGAAGGTATGTGAAGATGAGACAGATGGGGATGACGTCAGAATAATAGATTTGCTCTGACTAAGAGCATCGAATTTGACAGACAACTCTTTGTCTGTTTCATCATTTTTAGATAGTATAATTGCTAGCCCTGGCATCCTTGGCGTGGTTTTCCCCTAACATTTTGCATTCAGACCTCCTGCTTTTGCTAACTTCCTTTTTGCTGGCCTTAGGACCTTGCGCACTTTACCACTGCTAACCAGTGCTAACGTACTTGTGCTCTCTACTCTAAACATAGTGGAATTGGCTTATACCCAACTGGCATATTTAATTTACTTATAAGTCCCTAGTAAAGTGGCACTACATGTGCTGAGGGTCTGTAAAATTAAATACTACCGGTGAGCCTGCAGCACTGATTGTGCTACCCAATTAAGTAGCCCTTTAAACATGTCTCAGGCCTGCCATTGCAGAGCCTGTGCGTGCAGTTCAAACAGCCATTTCAACTTGGCAAAATAAACTTTTTGCCACACCCATACCTACCTTTTTAATACATATAAGTCACCCCTAGGTAGGCCCTGGACAGCTCCAAGGGCAGGGTGCAATGTATTTAAAAAGTAGGACATGTACTATTAAGTTATACATGTCCAGGTAGTGAAATCTCTTCAATTTGTTTTTCACTACTGCAAGGCCTATCTATCCCATAGGATAACATTATAATTTCCTTCTTACATTTTATAAGTGTAATTTCCAAATGGGAAGGAATAACCAGCTCATGTTTGGTGTCTCTGGAAGCACAATTTAAAATCCTACCTTATGGTGAAGTTCTATTTTAAATTACAAGTCTAAAAAATGCCACTTTTTTCAAAAAGTTGGCTTTTTTCTGCCTTAGCCATTTGGTGTCTGCAGCCTGACACTGGTCACATGACTGGATGTAGCTGGCAGTTGGACTTTGTGTATTCCTCCCAGACAGGCACACACAATGGGGAGCTTAGGTGTGACTGGATGGGCCCTCACTGGTAGAATGGGTGGGAGAAGCTGGGCCAAGCCCCACTTAACTTGAATTGGCTGTGTCTTGTCTCTACACAAAGTGCTGCCTACCCCCTGTAGTTAGTCTGGATCCAGGGCCAGGCAGGGAGGGACTCTGCACTTCAAAGGCATGCCTCTAAAACTTCTTCCCACTTCAAAGGCACAACTGTGTAGAAGGGCCTCAGACACCAACTCTTCAGTACACTTCTGGACCTGTGAATACTCTGCCAGGAGGAAGTACTGTTGTGCTGCTACAAGGACTGCCACAGTGGTGGACTGCTGCTCTAAAGAACCTGCTGCCCTGCTGTGCTTACCTTTGCCTGCAGCCCTCTTGCCTGGGGAAGAAGAACCGGACCTGCAACTTCATCTTGAACCCATGACCCCAGGGTGACACAAAGGGCTAGTCTGCAGGCCTCTTGATCTGAGCTTCAGGGACATAAAAGGCTCCCCGACCAACTCCTGGACGCAGCTGCAGCGACTTCCTGACCCCTAAGTGGTGCTCCTCAGGTCCTGGACCCCGGGTGTCTCTCAGTGCTCTTGAAATAAAACTTTGTGTCTCTTTGTGACCGCGAACGGGCCCGTTCGCACCAAACCACGACGCTCGCACCAAAATCCAGCACGAGCCGTCACCAGCTTGTCTCTATGCACAGTGGGGGACCGCCAACGTGTTGTTCCTGCTGCCCATCAACGACACCTGGCCTGTTCTTCGCACCATACCGATTATCGTCTGCAACGTTCTCCTTACTCCCTGTGACCCTCTCCAATGCAAACTGGACTATTGGCACAAATCTTTAGAAAGTAAACCTTCAGTGGGACTAATCCCGGACTGTATCCGGCCCACGCTCCTTCGTGGTCAGCCTGAACTTTTGACTTGAACCCAAACCTGCATGACGGGATAGCCTATGTCGGCGCTTTATGCTTTTAGGTGCTATTTTACAGTTTATTCTTAAAAAATTCATAACTCTGGTTCTACTGATTGAATTTTTGTCGTTTTGGTCCTGTTTTATTTATTAATTTCTGGGATCTTTTGTGTGGTGTTTTCACTGTTTTACTGTTTGAAGTGTTCCACAAATACTTTACAGATTGCCTCTAGGTTAAGCCTGACAGCTCTGTGCCAAGCAATCAGGGGGTTGACCACAGAATAATTTGGGGTTTGCTTGTGCCTTACCCTGACTAGGGTTGTGATTGCTGCTTGACCAGGGCTCACACCCCAGTCAACCAGTAACCCAATTTCTAACAATAATGCCATTACTGAAGGACATCTTCCATATGCTTATCACTCCAGTCAGTCTTTTTTTAACAGACCTCTTCCCCTCACTGCTAGAAGCAACTATATTTGTATGACTATTGAAAGTTTGAAGTTTGTGTGCTTATGCTGTGGGTCATCAAGCTCTCTGTTAACATGGGTACTCCTGCTCTGGAAAAAGTATTGCTGATTTTACTGCTAATGAAGTAAAAATTCCAAAAACGTTTTTAGTGACCTCTGTGATATAGCCCCATTCTGTTTGTCTGTGGTCAACATACATTTACACCTGACTCAGAAGCAATATCACCCCACTACCACACCCAATCTTGAAATTGGCCTTAGTAGTATAGGATTTGCCCACTGCTCTCCAAACAGCATATTTCAAAATAATTGAGGCTGGTCCCCAAGCCAAACCAACTCCTCACCAAATCACTCAAGCAGAGGTACTATGGCTGTAGGAGCAAGCTGTAAGACATTGAGAAGCCCTCTCTTTGACATCTCAATCTCATCCAACAAAAACGTTTTATCAATATTAAATAACATCAAAACAAACATCATTGTTCAGGTGTGTGGCACAAACTCCACAAGGATGAGTGGCCCACCGGATTCTCACACTCCATTCATCGGCAGCAAAGACTCACCTGTGAATGTAGGCTAACCGAATTTGCATGAAACTGTCTAAGCTCAATTCAGAAATGTGGACCTTCTGTGATTTCATCACCCCATGGCAAATGTTGTCTAACTTGTGTATTCACTTGAAGTCTGTCAGTTCAATTCAATTTGAAAGCAAAATTGTTCAAGGTGGGATGGCAGTTACCATGGTTCGGTCTTCAAGGTAATAATTTCTGAACAAATAACAACCGTGTCTCAGAAGATATTTGTTAGCCAAGATATCATCTCCACTAAAGATTTCTCACATCCCACTTCTCAAAATGATCCATGTCATTCGCCCTACAAATAAAAACCAAAACATTTGCATATAGGCGCGGTCTCGTCACATGTTATAGAAACCCTTCTAGCTATTGCTGGTAAGCCCACTGGGTTTCAGCCACTAACAATTAAGTGAGTTTCACCCACAAATTAAGATCTTGCAGTCTCTCCACTGCTTATACCAAGAACATGTGCCCAGGAGCGGCCCGTGCAGGTAAGAGTGGTGGAGCAGGGTGGGGGGGGGCACTTGACAGATGACAACGAGAGGAAATTAAATAAATAATTTATTTTTCCTTGTCTGTCGAGTCCCCCAATAAATAATACATTTTTCCTCATCATCGTCTGTCGAATCCCCCCTGTCCCACCAATCTTTTCTGCACGGGCCTCTCCTGCATGTGCCCAAAGGCCCATGTGACATTGCACATCCTGACTATTGTTATATCTGGAAGAAACACAAGAAGTCAATGCCACAAAACTGATAGCAAGGTGAATGTATGTAAGGTTCGAAACCAGTTCGAGCCTCCATCTGCCTGTATCTTGGTAGGAGACATGTAACCATACTTCTGCAGCCCTTTTCGAAAATACCTGTGATGTGAAAGTGCATCCTTCTGAAATATTGCGTTTCCTATCTCAGACCTTACTAGGGTCCTTGGGAGATGTAAACATTGTATTGTCTGTTAATTTACTGCTTCTTCAAATGAGACAAACTCACAGCAGCATTGTTTTTTTACCTGTAATAAACTCATATATCTAAATTATGCGTTCTTGTATAATGAAAAACTCCTTTGGCAAATAACCCACAGTACTGAATTCAAGCCGTTTGGTTAGTCACGACCTCCATCAATGACTGATTGACTGGAAGACTATTGTTCCTCTCTTTAATTCCCAGAGCCCAGCAATGCTAGCATTTACTGGGAGATATCTAGTGAACCCAGAATCATGCCACAGAGACAGCAATGGCACATGCACCAACATACACCAAACATTGCCCTGAACAAACCTCTGCCAGATCCATGTCAAGCAAGTCTCTTCAATTTGTTGTGACCAATTCTGGTCAAAGTATTTTACTGATCAATACACCGAGGAATTCGGGTCACATTGCAATGTTCTTGCCTCTTATCTGTGACAAATGTGGCTCAGAACCATTCTTCTTTCAAAAGAGTAATTTGGCAGCGTAATGTTCCTGGAAAAAGTCCTCTCTTTTGGGATAACCCTCAATGCAAAGTTCAGCTGGATTGCTATCACCTGCAACTGGTGCGGTTTTATGATTTTGCCTCTTAAGCAAACAAGTAAAGTTCTGTAACTCCAATTCAAATGTAAACAACACAACATTTCCTTATAGTGTGTAAGAGGAATCTGCCTCTTTTCGACATCTTGAATGAAACAAAAAAGTGATGGTTGAATGCTTGAATTAATCTCAGCCACTCTAATTACTGAGGCTGCATTCCAATCCATTATTATTTTGCACAACATGCCACCTCAATTTGGACCCAGACATATGCAAATCAGTTTCGACTCTGTTCCAATGGGAACAGTCCAGTCCGAACTGCCAGGCCAGTTCCTCCCTGAAATGGAACACAAGCAACCCAGGACTGGTTTCAGGAGCACAGCCATAACTTATTTCAGTTTGTCCCTTTCTTCTTTGTGTTAGCAAGCTCCTAAAAGTACCATTTGGCAGATGCATCAGTTCTTGCTTTTTAAGGTGCAAATTGTGGTGTTGTGTGAGTTAGCAATGACGGAACCCTTGTGTCTCCTGATGGTCTCCGTAGAACTGTGACGTAAGCTCTAGAGCTTAGTGAAGTGAATGAAGGTTTAGAATGTTGAGTTTTTGTCGTGCTTTTAATTTGACACAATAGAACACACCTAAACCCTGCACTCCCTAGAGGAGGCAAATGCAATGTTGCACCTTTAAATAACACACAATAAACATCACTCCCAAAAGACGAGGCAATAAAACAAGATCCAGCACTCTCTTAAGGCGAGGCAAGAAAACAAATTCAGGTGCATTTAAAGTGACACACACATGTTTATTAATTCAATATTTTGGAAAGGAAGGCAAAATATATCGGTTGATGCAGACTCCCAAATATCAAGTAACTTAAGCACAAAAACAGAATAACATGTAGCATATATACATGTAGCAAAGAGCAAAGAAACTTAGAAATTATATGCACAAAGTAAGGAACACCTCACCGATCGTTCACTCGACATCCTTGCCAACTCAAGCTGGGGAGCCCGTTGACAGCTAGGCATGGACTCTCGACCGGGACTCAAATCCAGATTCTTCTTTTGACAGTACGTCTACTCTACAAGTGAGCTCCAATTCGTCTGTCAACATTCTCCGGCTTTAATACCTTTTACTCAACGTGAGGCAAAGGGTCTAGAAACCTAGCCCCCTTTCTTCTGTTGCAAAAAACCGAGCTGGCCATACTAGTCTGTGTCAAGGTCAATACAGAAGCTGGCCAGGCTCCTGTATCTTGACTCCGAGACAGAGCTGTACATTCCACACATTCCCTGAACGGTACCAAGGACGCATCCCACACAACATGTTCCAGTTCACTCTGATCAGTGAGGAGCGAAAACAAGTGACGAGTGAAAACATCCCTCCCCACTTTGCAGCTACGTGCAAGCACAGAAAATGGAGTCTGTTACACAAGATGGAGTCAGCACAGAAAATGGAGTCAGTTATGCCAAATGGAGCCAAGGGTCAATATATCATTCTTAATATCACTACAGTTCTCGGCTATACTCAGACGAATCAAGATGTGTTATACTGAGCTCCATGTGTGGCATAGTCATTGGTGAGTACCCAGGCTGGGGATGGCGCTGCAACTGGCGATGAATTAGGGGATAAGTAACCCGAAGATTGACAGTGCTCTCCCAGAGAGTTTGCTGTGGTCCAGCAAACTGCTTGTGTGTGCCACATGTGCCTCTGTCGAAGTGCAGAATCAGCATTTGGCATATGTGGAGTCAAAGCGCAGCCTCAGTCTGTATGAAGCATTTGGTGATACCAAAAGCTTCACTAAGAAGTCTACACATCGTTGCCCGAGAACCTGCTGGGAAGGCCCCAAAGAGAGTTACCAGGCTACTATGCAACCGAAAGCCAAACATCATAGGGGGTGATTACGCTAAAGGCAGATGCAACCAGGTTTTGAAAGAGCAGCAAATAGTGGCAGCAAATTGCAAGATAACGTTGCGAACAGAAGCGATGTGAGGTTGAGATCAACCAGGTTTCAGGCAGTAAAAAGTGATGCCTAAAAACACACCAGCTGCCATTTCATTGGAACAAATTGTCACTGCCACAAGTCAAGATAGTGACATGTTAAAAGTGAAAGACATTATTACACATCAGTCTTGGCACCAGCACCCTCGACCTCTCACCAGTGCAGTGAATACCAGAAATGTAAAAATGTCAAGTATGAACTGCCCATTACTCAGGAAGGCATTATCCTAGGAGGTTCAAGAACTGTTATTCCGGAGAGTTAGTGACAACAGATAATTGAAGTGGCCCATGTAGAACATAGTGGAACCATGGCCACCAAACAAGCTCTCCGAGACTGAGTCTGGTTTCCACATCTCAATGAGAGAGATGAAAGAGAATTGACAGCCAATCATCTATGCAACTGACTTTCACAGAAAACCTCTCAAGACACCTTAAACATGCTTTAGTTGCTAAAGCATTCATAGGGAGGAATTGCTGTTGACTTTTTCAGTCCTCTTGACAATGGAAATCACCTGATGGTGACTGTTGATGAATACTCCCGTTTTCCAAGATCTCTCATCTATCACTCAAGAAATAGTCATCGAGAGATTAAACGGCATCTTCGCAACATAGGGTGTTCTTGTGATCTTCAAATCTGACGACAGGCCCTCTTTCAAACAGTTGAGAATTCAGAGACTTGCTCAGTCATCTTAATGTGAAGCATCAGAAGAGCACACCTCTTTGGCCATAGGCCAATGGCCTTGTTGAATGCTTCATAAGTACTCTAAAGAAAGCTGTTCAGCGTGCTGTATTGGAAAAGCTTGACCTCAAAACTGTTTTGAATTCTTTTCTTCAAGTTTATGGTTCGACCCCTCACTCTACCCCAGGTGAAAGCCCTGCAATCTTGATGTTTGGGAGAGAAATGGCGACCAAGTTACCTCAATGGGCCTACAGAAGATCAAGTACTGAGGAAGAAACCCATATGATAGACTTGGATCATAAAAGGAAAAGGAAGGCCAATGTAGACAAGCGCCAACATGCAAAAGACGTTACGTTCACTAGAGGAGATCGAGTGCTTTTTCGTCAGCATAGAAAACGGAAATCGGATACTCCCTTCGATGCTGAGCCCTTTCATGTTGTGGCCAAGAAAGGACACACGGTAACTGCCCAATGTCGTGGGAAGTCCATTACGTGAGATTCCTCGCATTTCCAACCTGTGGCTCATCACTCGTCAGGCACTAATGTCAATTTAGAGACTGGGTCTGAAAGGCAAAGAGAAAGCCCATGACTGATGTTGTTTCTGCATCACCAATGCAGGTCATGAACATTTCTACGGCCTGTCCCCAGTTTCCAAAGACACGGTCAAGATGTGTGATAAAAGCACCACAAAGACTCATTGAAGAGCTATGATTGTGTATATATCTGTAAAAAAATAGAATTTTTTATTTAACTGAGGGGATATGTAGTGTTGTGTGAGTTAGCAATGACAGAACCCTTGCGGCTCCTGATGGACTCCGTAGAACTGTGACGTAAGTGTTAGAGTGTAGCGAAGTGAATGCAGGTTTAGAATGTTGAGTTTGCGGTTACACGAATAAAGACATGTTATACTAAGCTCCATGTGTGGCGTAGTCATTGGCGAGTACCCAGGCTGGGGAGGAAGATACACTAATGTTCTCCTGGACATATTGCTAGATGGGCGTCTGGGCAGCTCTGAGGGTCATTAGTGTGTGCAAGCCTGAATAGGACAGTATTGTACATATTCCGGAAGTGCATTGCATTTGCTCAGTTATTTTGTGTAACACAGGTGGTTTTGCACGTTTCTGTAAGAAAGGGGTCGGGAAACAATCAATTAGATAGGCCAGATGTGACTGGGTCTCCAATTACCATGATCACCATCTTTGTGGGGTTAAGCTTTAGGTAGTTATGGCTATAGTACTTGCCAATTTGGAGAACTGAAAAAGCAGGGAATGTCAAGCCTCCCTGAGTGGCAAATTACCTGGCAGCAGCTGAGAGATATAGGTTAACTAGGTGAGAATCTAGACATTTTGCAGAGCATTCTAGTAAATTAGCTAAATTCCCTGAAAAACAAACTAATTTCAAGCCCTTAAAATAGGCTAACACAAACAAAACACCTACTCAGGCAACAAAACTGTATTAAATGTGTGTGGGGTATGCAGTTCCAAATGAAGAATGAGTGTCTCTGTGGTTCAATGACTATTCTGTAGGGTATGCAGTGGGCATGACCCTGCAAGAATCAAATGCCCTCACACACCTGGATAGGTGTCATGCTTCATCATAGGGCGTTTGCTCCTCGTCGGGCCGGGGCTGCGATGCCCGATGGGCACCCTCAATGGGGGATCTTTGCCGGAGATCTTCTTGTCCGCCGTTTGGTGAAGCGCGGGTGCAGGGGCTTAAGGAGTAGATTGGTGTTGAGGTGTGAAGGTGTGAGGTTAAAAATAGGGAAAGAGGTATTTCTCAGGAAAAACTTTAATCAAGAAGTTCTCTTACCTATATTAAAAATGTGTGGTGCTATCTATTAGACTTTAGTTATCTTATACAGCTATAGGTCAACATGTTTCTAGCTTCCATGTAGTCATAACAATGATCTATTCAGCTATGCATCAGGACCATTATCAACCTAATCTACTTAGTGATTGGAGTTTTAATGTATGGGTTCACTGATTTTCTCCCAATCAAACATACCTTTGTTTCGGTATTGATTTGTGATTTATTTAGCGATGACCTGCAGTTCAAAGACACATAGTACACAGTAAAAAAACAATTCAATATTTCCAAATCATTATTTCCAATGTTGATTCTGATTCGCAAATCGTGAAACACGTGCTTATTTTTTTACACCAAACGCACGCTTATTTGTTTGCATCAATCGCATGCTTTGTGCCAAAGTATGTCACCTAAACATTTAAAAAACAACACAAGACACACGTAACATAAATTAAAAGTCCATCACAGTTGATAACTTACCCAAATTGGGTAAAAATTTGTGCCTCCTCGAGTTGTGCACAATAGCACTCCGTTTGCGTGCTGAAAAGGTTAATCAATGTTTGGGTCAATTTGACCCTGTTTAATTCAGAGTCTAGAAAGAGCTGAGCTGTGCGAAGCAATGGCGGCTATGCCGTACTTACAGTTTGGTCAGGACCAGCTCTTGGACGACCTACCCTCGTGTGCTGACTTGGAAGTGCTGGCTCATGGGTTAGAAGGGAGTATTTAACCTTTTCCCGATGGATTAACAAGGACCAGGTGTTGCCGGTATTGGACCTGCCCTGCGTGCAAACGCTAGAGCGGGGATTGACTAGGCTGGTTTAGTCTGTTATTTATCTCCATTAGGAGGAAACGGTTGCTTACGTGGTGGCCATCTTAACACTGTAATGAAACCAATTGTCAATATTGTACAAACATACAAAAAACTTGAAGGACATGTTAATACACACACATTTCCACAAGAGATGAAGGTGTCAGACCAAAGACCATTGTGGGATCTTCCACCGGTGCTAGGTAATTTTCCTTGTGGTTCATGTGTAGCTAGTGCCTCCACGATCACCAGCAGAGAGGTACAGCTCAGGACGGACTGGGAATGGACACTAAAAGTACATACAAACTGCAACACAAAAAACTGTGTCTCTCTTATCACCTGTCCATGTGAAAAACAGCATGTAGGAATGACACGCCCCATTAAACTGAGAATTAACGAGCATTGCAGCACTATCCGCTGCAAAAAAAGTCCAACACAAAAATGAGTATGCACATCCTGACTAGGGGTGACACACCAGATGACCTACGCTGGATCATACTAGAAACACATCCTAATATGAGTAAGCGAAGTATTGTTCAGAAAAGAACAACAATGGATCTTCCGCCTTTCCTCCAACACCATTGGGTTGAACAATGACATCCCGTGGCCTGAGATACAGATACTCCATTCATAGGTTAGACTAGATCAGACCAGGAAGGAACACATGAGATCTCCTTACATTGTAATGTAATTTGAGGTGCTCCACCCTCTCTTCCTCATAGAGCGGTCTATGGTGAGGCCACTTGTTTTGTAGGTTCCTATGCCTTTTGGTGGGCCTCTCCTTCTGACTGTTATTAGCGCCAGGATGCCCCTTTGTTGGAGCAGCTGTGCACTCTATAAACTATATAACATAACATAACATAAAGAACCAACAGTGGTTCTGAATAAAAACACCCAACGAAGGGAGTAACATTTTGTACTGAACAGTCCACATAGACATTGTTCCGATAGCGAGACCTATTTCCACACTGCTGAACGGAACTACCTGATCATACAAAGCTAATCCTCCTCTTAATACTCCTAATATCTTGTAAATATCTTGTTACTTTCAGGATGACATAGTGTAATACGGATAGAGAGGTGAAAAAACACACATTGAGGCCGTTCCTCATGAATGATAATTTAACAGTTTTGATCACTACAGTTCCAAGACCAGCGGAATTCCTGCCGGGCATGACTTAGACTTATAAATTGAGAATACGCTGTTAACAACCCCGTTGGTAATGGTTATTAGGTAGAAGCTTTAGTCCAATATGGATATTGACAATTGGTTTATTACTGTGTTAAGATGGCCACCGCGTAAGCAACCTTTTCCTCCCAATGGATTTAGTATCGGACTGATTTACTAATAAATGGTTCGCCTTATTATATCTACCCAAAGCGTTTAAAGTCCTTTGCAAACCTGACTTGGTGTGATCTATGACCACAATATCATCGGCGTATTGGATTATTTGTAATCGTACTGAGCTTAGATTAGGGGGGACCAAGCTACAGCCGTCCAGTGCTTTCCCTAAATCCGCACTGTACAGATTAAACAACATGGGTGCCAAAACACAACCCTGTTTTAGCCCTCGATTAGTTTTTACTTTCTGTGTTACTATTGTTGCACTAGTTTTCACCCAAACCCATGTCTCTGTATATAGTGGGCTACTAAATCTTGTGTGGTGCAGCAGCACAATCTGTGTTTGGTAACGTTAGGAGCATTCAATATGATTCCCTACCTCTGGGCATTTTCACATCATGGTGATTATTCACAACATGCTTGTAACTTTTTGTGCTTGTCTGTTTTTCAACTTAATTTTATTTTTGGGTAAACCTTAAACATATTCCTCATACTTTAAAAAAAAAGATAGAATGGATTTTAAAATATTTTAAAACGATACTAAACAATTTAGCTCCATGTGGATACGCAAACATTATAGGGAGATAGTAAAGTGGTAATAGGTAATCAGAGTACTAAATAAAAACAAATAATGTTGAGCTAAGCATGTGCTATACTCTGGAGTCAAGAAATTTGTCAGGGATCCAACAAAGTCAATCGATAATTACGGAGAGAGTTTCTAAATAAAAATAGAATTGGATTATAAATTGAGATTGATAGCACATAAAGCTCTTTAAAGTTGTATTTCTGATATGTGAAACTCTCTAATTTGAGTTTGCAGTAATTTTAAATATGATTCATTTTAATGACATACCTACCATTCACTGGTCCACATCCAAAGAAGAAAATAGGGATTGTGCGGTAAAAGACTTATTTGTGCAATTGGAATACCCGGTCTGGAATGAATATACTTTGTTGAAGTCAAGGGATGGTTCAACTTGCAACCATTGGAATTTGTTTTTTTTAAATTTATGAGCTACTTGGCCACATCATACAGCAGTGTGTGCTTGTTCCTAATGTGATTTTGTGGCAATAACTTCCATTTCTACAGATGCTTACTTAAGAATCTCTTCCTGGACTACTTTCTTCCTACCCATCTTTACCTTCCACTCTTGGTTTGTCTATGTATTCTGCTTCATCACTCTTGCTCCCATTTTAAGATTAATAAAGCAGATAAGTTAAATGGGCATTTTAGATGGGTTGAATCTTTCTTGCTAAACTGTTTAATGGCTAGTTAAGAGAGAAGGCTACTCTAACATGCCCTTGTCTTTCACATTTTTATGTTTGGAGATGATCATTGTAACTTAAAAAACAATATAAAATAAAAATAATAAAAAAGGATAAACACTTACATGAATGGCAAACCAAGGGTGAGACCAGCAATCCTTTTATGTGGGCATATGCATTAGACTGCAGAAGCGGCAATGCAATTCTCACCAAATTATGCATGCAAACCGAAAGCAGTCTGAAAACATTTAACAGGGATGGCATTCAACCCTTATAATAGACTGACACTGATCCAAAAAGGATCTGCAACCGATGACAGTAAAACAACTGCACGTTCTTGGGATACAAGAGAAAACAATTCGGGCAGGGGTAGCAAAACTTCCACATAAAGCTCAGAGTAAGAACACCTAGTATGCCATATTTGCAGCATGAATGACCCATTACAATTAACTTTCAAAATATATGGTAATGTAGATCCTGGAGGTTTTTGCTGTGCCCCCTTTTTAAGTTCACGCAAAACAGCCCTGCACAATGTCTACTATGTCAGAGATTTCATTCTGCTGAATAATTATAACTTTGGCTATGGCATGTTTTTGAATGTGATGGAAAATAAGATAAAAATAGAGAAAACTTAGAGTGTGTTCCTTTGACAGTTTAATTAATTCAGTTTCTACCTACTCTCTTACCACCTGGGTATCCTGCAATTAATGGCAAATTCTAATATTATATATTTTTTTAATATGTAAGGGGATAAGACATGGCGAAATCATTTATGCACCTTCAATGGGTTCATGACTTCAATACAAATCCTCTTCCAAGTTGGTACATCCTCTTCCATCACCCTTTCTTTTAAAGTAGAAATTCCACATTGTCATTCAGTAGATTCAGAGTTTCTAGAAACATACACCTGCCACTTCATTTCATTACCTTTAGGGGATGGCCTGAGCCAGTCTTTTTTCTGAGTACCTGGGATAGACGGTCCTCTGGCACCATTTGGAAGAGGAAGAGTAGTTTTGATATAGTGTTCATTTAGAGGGTATTGATCCTGCATTTATGTGCAAGAGACAGGACATCCTAATTTGGAAATATTTTTTAATATATCAGATCAAGGGTTCAAAGTTAAATCTATATACAGTTGTGAAATCAGTACGTATCACGAATTTCCAGTTAGAGCACTTTCTTATTTTGGGTCTAGAAATGACACTTCTCATCCTCAGTGTGGATACCACGGAGTTTAATGCCCATGAATTCGAATTTATTGACATTTATTCAGTAGCTCAAGGTCCCACAATATTTACATGAGGGACCCAAAATGTCAGGAATCAACCATTTCCAATATTCCAGGTGCAGCAGCCCATCATCCACATGGAGCTTTTATCACTGTGCTATCCGATTTTCTGCTAGCATGTTAAGTACATGGAACAGAGCACAATTCTGCCTGGTACCTCAAATTTAAACTGTAAAGGACAGACAAGACTTTGTAGTGTAGAGCTGCTTTAAAAGGATAGTGTTGCTATGTAGGCAGGGGCGGCTCCTCCGTTATGGCGGAAGAGCGTATCCCCACTGCTGGAACCAGCAGGCACATGTAAAATAAAACTATAATAAAGCAGTTAATAATACTGCTTTATTATCATTTTATTTTACTCCAGAGCCATCACTGGGTTTTGAGGGCAGGGCCATCAGGAGCAGGAGTAGTGGTGGGCTCTGTGCACTGCCAGTGCGCATGTAAGTTTGGCCGGCCGTCTTAGGACGGCCAAACCACCATGCGCACTTGGATATCTCCAGGCTATTGCTTGGAGATATCGGCAGGCTCAGGAGCACAGGCTCTCAGTCCCTGCTGGATTGTGGTACCACCCAATCCCTGCGCTTCTCTCATGCTGGGTAATACCAGCAAGAGAGTAGCATCTGGATTGGTGCAGGATACTCTGGGAGCCTAAAAGAACATCGTCTGAAGAGGCGGCGGATGTAAGCCTGCAAGTAAGTTTTCATTTTTTTTACTCTCCCTTCCTCCTGGCCCCCTGCGCTACCCCACCAATTTCCCCAGCTAGCGGCCGCCACTGTATGTAGGACCTTAGCCATCTTTTATAAGGGGTCTTTATGCTTAATGCATCCACAGTAGAAATGGATTTAATCAAAAGCCTACTCACCAAAGAAGAACAGAAACAAATGATTAGCATCAAGTTGGGAAGCAATGTTGTTGGTAAGTTGTTCACAATATCATTGGAGTCTCTTCTCTTGATAAACCCCCCCTGATCAGTGTGGGCCTGAGGGACAAATACATCATGTAAGTGCATTGACAAACATTTACCAGATATTTTGACATCTGTTTTAAATGAAGAATTTATGTACTGGTCCTTATAGCACGAGACTCTTCCATATTTTAGAGGGAGTACTAATACAAATGAAAGGATAGTTGTGATTTTAGTATCTCAAAATGCCTGCAAAAATGTCATCAAAACCAACAGCTCAAAATTCTGTTGACTATAAATTGCCACTTCAACATAATTTTGCAAACAGTCAATTTTTCCAACAGAGATTTGAGGTGAGGCCCATGATTCAAGAAATGCTGTCAGAGCATCATGTGGAATGGATGAGGAATTCTTACATCAAATATTGGCATATTTAAGGTTCGTGCTGGTCCTTTGATTAGACTCAAGGCAGAGCCGGTGCTTCGCAATTTTTTTCAATGGGTTTATCAGCAAACATAGGGGTGTCTTCTTTTTGTGGAAAAGTGATGTTACCATCTTTGGCAGTCATGATCTCTTTAAGGAGCTTTCTCTATTCAGCATGTTCAGTCAGAACTGTCTTAGACCCCTGATGCTTGTGACGGTTTTCAAGTTTCAAACTCTGCAGTGTCTGAGTATGCTTCCCTGAACAAAAGAAATAAAAGATCCTAGTAACAGTTTTCAAAAATCCACACACACGCACTAGTTGAAGCATCATTTGTGTAATAAATGTTCCATTACTCTTCAAATCCTTTATTTAAAACTACTTCCCATGTAAAACCATTTGTGTACTGTGACACAGACTTTACAAATGCAGTTTCCAGGGAGAGTAAAACTATTCTGCCAGTTTGATTGAGAATATCCAAAACTGCTGAACCCAATACACTATGGGCCTGATTCACAAAGGTAAACTTACACGTTTGTCTAAGTTTACAATTGTTTGCTATTCACAAAAGGATTTTTGAGTAGTATCTTTACGAGACCTATCTTTTTATGCGCGGAGATTTCGCACTTGAAAAGATACTACTCATAAATCCCTTTGTGAATGGCTAACAATTGTAAACTTACACGAATGTGTAAGTTTACCTTTACGAATCAGGCCCTATATATTTTAGGATAAAACGCAAGTTGCCGCAATGATGAGTGGAGCAGAATGTACAACCTGCCCTTTTCAGATACCAATGTTGGAATCATTCACCGAACTCAAGAACTTTGTGAGATTTCTCAGAGTCCAAACAGCTAAAATGCAGCACCCTCTCGAATTTGAAGACCTTTTTAAACGAGGTTTTTAAAAGCACATTAAAAGTATCTCCAATTAGCCTGCATTGCATAATACAAGGGAAACATTTTCCTTTTAGCTAAATAAAGAAATAGGGTAATCAGGCATAGTTGGCAATCGCTCTGAGCATTATCTACAATACTGTTCAGTGAATTAGCAACACTCATACTTCACTACAAAATAAAAAATGTGAGTTTGTATAAGAAAGATATTTCCCTATCAGCAGGGACACCCCTCATTTTTAGAAGAATACAGTGCACTTAGAAACTTAGCCTTTCCACCTGACCCGCAACTTGAACTACTCCCACTCTTTCAGAGAGTCTTCTGAATAATGGTAACACTGAGTCACAAATCCCTGGGATATGTAATAAAGGTATTGGGTTTTGATCTAATCAGACCTTTAAAATTCAACTTAAATGCATTTCAATTTCACCATTTGTAGTATCAAATCATAGTTCCTTCTACCCTGGCTTGTGGCCTATTAAGGGAAATGAAATATGTGTATGACTGGGACTGTTTCTATACTGTTCCTATGCATAGTCATTTTAGCAATCAGAGAGTCTTGATATAAAGCTCAAATAGTTAGTTGTGTTTTAGGTTTACACAAGAGTCGGGTATTCTACTCTGTATGGCCAGCATTAAGTATAAAGGTGACATAAAATAGAAATACCTTGAAATGAAACAAAAATTAGCTTTGGATAAGCCAACTGACCTGGCTTTGATGTGTGCAAAGTCCTGCAAAAAAGTATTTAGAAGAATAAAGCCAGCCTGTTAGCTTTGCCAGTGCTTGGTAGTGGTGCTGGTTGGGATATTGGTGGTAGTAATGGTATTGTTAGTGGTGGTGGAATTACTGGTGGTGGTGATATTGATGGTGTATTGGTAGTTGTGATATTTGTGATGGTGGCATTAGTGGTGGAATTGGTGATGCTGATATTGATGTTATTGGAGAAATTGGTGTTAGTGGTAATGCCAGTGCTGGTGTGGTTTTGGTGGTGGCATTTATAGTGGTGGTGGTATTGGTATAAGTGTTACTGGTTGCGGTAGTATGGGAGACGGTATTGGTAATGGTAGTTGTGGTTGTAATAGAGTTGGTGAGGCACTGGAATTGGTTGCAGCATAGTATTTGTGATTGTGGTATTGTATCATGATATGTGATCATGGCTTAACTTTCTAAACTTGAAGAGGTGTGTGAGCACAGTACTATCAACTCCTTAGCATTATCCTCTTTCTGGAGAACGAACGGTTCACGTTTATTTATCTGTTTGATTTAAACCTACTAAGGTTCACAAACATTGCATATACATTACTATTAGATTGAAAAAACCATAATAATAAAACCATTACCATAAAATTATGCAAACAAACCCATCCCTCAACTCCATCAAACTAGCTATAGCTTTCCATAGTATAACAATCACCTAATATATATTATAGGTAAAATAAATAATCAGAATGCTGTATAATTTTATTCAGAGCATAAAATATTTTTTAAAAAGCGTTGAACCAATATTATTGTATGAGAGCAAGAAAGAAATGATTTACGAATACAACAATTAATAAAGTTGACAGATAACCTCTTTGCTCAACCTATTATCTACTATCTCAAGAAATGTGCCCACCTTGTAGCATAGTTTAATATTGCTAGACTCCAAAATTAGCGATAATAGGTCTTTAGTATGGTGAATCTGGAGCTCTCTGAAAATTGGTAATAACACTTTTTTCCTTTCAGTTTTAAAAGCACCACCAAAGATTAAAATATGGCATAGGGTTAAAGAGTACTGTGCCTAACATGAGCAGAGATTCACTATTTGATGCTCCATGATGGAACTCACACCACTGCATTTTCACTTTATAAATGATGGGACCTGACCTATTCTCATCTTCAATATCCAGTCCCGGGCATTTTGTGATGTCATATCTTTTAAGTACTGTTGTAACTTGGCTTTAAACTCAGAATGTGCTAAATGTGCAACCTGTTGTCTTTTCCTACAATCTGTTACATCTGCTTGCAAAAAAATGATCTCTTAACATATTTTGTATCTTATTTCTACCAAGAGCCAGCTGAAGTTTATAATGAGTAAAAGTCGTAGATGAATTTAGAGCCTGCAAAGCATTACATAAGTTTAGGGACCAACGATTTCCGCCTCACAATTGCATTTGGCATTTTAACAGATATCTAAATGAGCCCATTGGGGATAACCATAATTTCACGCCATAGGTTAAAATTCTCTGCCAGTATCTATCCTTGATGTTAACAAAGCCTAATTCCAGTCGAAGAGCACTGTTAATATTCCCTTATGGAAGATTCAACAAGAGTATCAATTTTACCATTTCTACCAACTGAATAATTTCAGAGCCGTAAAGCAGTGAACTCACAATTTTAAGGGTATACATTTTTTTTAGCAGCTCAAGAGACCTATGTCCCAGGGCGGAGTACATATTCTTCAGTGACTGATCAACTGCCTTTGCTCTCTGCTCCTGAGAAACCATATGTGCCTGAAGATTAAGATTGTCTTTGAAAGGTTTACCTAAATATTTATATTCTATTACAACCTCTAGTTTAATTGGATGTAATCCACCATTTTAAGTTGCCTCACTTAATCCTTGACTTTGAAAATATCATTACTTTCGTTTTTGCAATATTAATTACTTAATCTTTAACCTGACAATAAAATGCAAAAGCATTGAGCTGCTTCTGAAGGCCCAGTGGTGTACGATCCAAAAATATAGTATCAGTGCCAGCCTTAGGATATTTTGGGCCCTTTGCAGAGTATCCTGCATGGGCCTCCCATGACACAGGTCAAATTCTTTTTCATTGCTAATCATTTTATTTTAGTAGATTGCCAAAAAGTACAAGTACAATTTAACTATACAAGTGCATCTTCACAAAAGGAAACTTTCCTGGCTTTCTTTCCTGCAAATACTTTTATTAATTCACTGTAGTCAAGAGTTCGTCCAACTATAAAGTGGCTTTAAAAGAGCACAAGGTCCCAGATGAGGTCTGGGGTGGTAGTCTATGGAGGTACATGCCCACAGTGGGGAGGGACACTCTTCTTACAGTAGAGGTGGGAGACCAGACATGCTACCCTGCAATTAAGACCATTTTGACCAGTAAGTTTGAGCTGACACCAGAGAAATACAGACAGAGGTTCAGGGCTAGTCACAAGCTATCCACACAGAACTGGGTTGAGTTTTTAGACTATGCTGGTAAGGCAATAGAGGGCTGGGTGAGGAGCAACAAAGTAAATGATTATTTAGGGCTGTACAACTTCCTTTTGAAGGAGCACATGCTTGACATTTGTTTTACACAGTTGGGGCAGCTCCTAGTGGAATGTAAGCTTACTGATCAGAGGAAGGTTGCTGAGGAGGCAGACATCGGGTTGAGCACCAGAGTTTCCAAGAAAGCATCTGGGGGACCTCCTGGTCAGAGACCTGCTCTCCCCCCGCAGCTCCGCTGCTAAGTGCCACCGTGCTCTGGGCACTGCTGCTCAGGTAGGTGTTCGAGGCCCTCCTCCACCCGCAGGCTCCTGCCTGCGCCTCATCCCTGGTGGTCCAGTGGGAGAGCCTTGCTCTTCTGCTGGCCACTGCTGTCTGTGTCTGTCTTTGTGCTGTTTTACTGCCTCTCTGTGCCCGTTTTCTCTCTTCCTTCCAGCCTCTTCACTGTATCTTTGTTGTGCCCGTATTCTTTATTGTGCCTGTATCTCTGTTGTGCCTGTATTCCTTATTGTGCCTGTGTCTTTGGTGTGCCTGTCTTATTGTGCCAGTGGTTGTACCGTGTCCTCCGTTGTTGTTTGGCCGTTTTCTGTGCCCATTTGCCCTCCGTGCCCTTCCTGCCGCTGCGGCCCCCGTGGCCCCTCCCCCCCTGCCGGTTCTCGCTTCCCGCCTCCCAGCTGCGCTTCTCTCCCCCCTCTCCTACTTAATGGCAGCTGCTGCGAGGCAGTGCGAGCAAGACCTCTGACCTCCTGGTCAGAGACCTGCTCTCCCCCCGCAGCTCCGCTGCTAAGTGCCACCGTGCTCTGGGCACTACTGCTCAGGTAGGTGTTTGAGGCCCTCCTCCACCTGCAGGCTCCTGCCTGCGTGTCATCCCTGGTGGTCCAGTGGGAGAGCCTTGCTCTTCTGCTGGCCGCTGCTGTCTGTGTCTGTCTTTGTGCTGTTTTTCTGCCTCTCTGTGCCCGTTTTCTCTCTTCCTTCCAGCCTCTTCATTGTATCTTTGTTGGGCCTGTATTCTTTATTGTGCCTGTATCTCTGTTGTGCCTGTATTCCTTATTGTGCCTGTGTCTTTGGTGTGCCTTTCTTATTGTGCCAGTGGTTGTACCGTGTCCTCCGTTGTTGTTTGGCCGTTTTCTGTGCCCATTTGCCCTCCGTGCCCTTCCCGCCGCTGCGGCCCCCGCGGCACCTCCCCCCCTGCCGGTTCTCGCTTCCCGCCTCCCAGCTGCGCTTCTCTCCCCCCTCTCCTACTTAATGGCAGCTGCTGCGAGGCAGTGCGAGCAAGACCTCTGACCTCCTGGTCAGAGACCTGCTCTCCCCCCGCAGCTCCGCTGCTAAGTGCCACTGTGCTCTGGGCACTACTGCTCAGGTAGGTGTTTGAGGCCCTTCTCCACCTGCAGGCTCCTGCCCGCGTGTCATCCCTGGTGGTCCAGTGGGAGAGCCTTGCTCTTCTGCTGGCTGCTGCTGTCTGTGTCTGTCTTTGTGCTGTTTTTCTGCCTCTCTGTGCCCGTTTTCTCTCTTCCTTCCAGCCTCTTCATTGTATCTTTGTTGTGCCTGTATTCTTTATTGTGCCTGTATCTCTGTTGTGCCTGTATTCCTTATTGTGCCTGTGTCTTTGGTGTGCCTTTCTTATTGTGCCAGTGGTTGTACTGTGTCCTCCGTTGTTGTTTGGCCGTTTTCTGTGCTGGTTTGCCCTCCGTGCCCTTCCCGCCACTGCTGCCCCCGCGGTCCCTCCCCCCCGCCGGTTCCCGCTTCCCGTCTCCCAGCTGTGCTTCCCTCCCCCCTCCCCTACTTAATGGCGGCCGCGCCGCTGTCATGCCGAAGGCGCACCAAAGGGAAGCCCGTCTGCGCCAGTCCGTGACCAGTCCGCGGCCAGCGCCTAAAACCCTGGATCTACGACCTCCCACCGGTACAACTCCGCCGCCCTCCTCGCACTCAACCCCGGAAGGAACAACAACTGCCAGAGATCGACGCTGAAGACCACCCACGGCCAGCTCTCCTGCCTACACTGCCGACAATCCTTCACCATCGACAGCCCGCCATGACCACTGAACCCACACCGGACGCACGTACCACCAAAGCCCTGACGTGCATCCTCCTCAATGTGCGCTCCTTACACAGACACGCCGTAGAGATCTGGGACCTGCTCAACACCCTCTCGCCAGACGTCGCCTTCTTCACGGAAACATGGACCAACGCCACCTCCGCCCCCGACATCGCCACCGCCATCCCCGACGGATACAAGATCCAGAGAAAGGACCGCCCTCACTGCCCAGGAGGAGGACTCGCCATTGCGCACAAGAGCTCCCTCCGACTCTCCACCTCCAGCACGAGCGACCCCCTCTCCAACACTGAGCACCTCCACTTCCAGATCCAGACCAGCCCTAGAACCGCGCTGTGCAGGACCCTCCCTACAGACCCCCTGGGCCTCGTGCCTCTCCCGCCACCACCATTGTCGACCTTGTCGCACCCCACGCCATCGCCTCCACGGACTACATTCTCATCGGAGACCTGAACTTCCACCTCGACAACCACAGCGACCCCGACTCCACCACCCTCCTGGACAACCTCACCAACCTAGGACTAAAGCAGCTCGTCACCACCCACACCCACAGAGCCAGAAACATCTTCGACCCCATCTTTGCAGGAGGGACAAATATCCACTTCAGCCACACCACACAGCCCCTCTGGACTGACCACCACTGTGTACACTTCACCTTCAACACCACCACCGCACCCAAGCCCGCCCCGCACCCGCCACAAAGGAACTGGAGCAAGCTCACAGAGGAACACCTCAACACCACCCTCCTCCACGACCCCCCCTCCGCCACGACCGACGCCAACTCTGCAGCCAAAGAACTACACCGCTGGATCACCAGCTGCGCAGACAAGCTCGCACCCCTCCGCCACCCCGTCAGACAACGCCCCTGAAGGCCGCCTGTTTCACCACCGACCTCCAAGAAGCCAGGCGCTCCTGCAGACGCCTCGAGAAACTCTGGAGGAACAGGAAAACCACCAAAGACCAGAACACCTACAGGAACACCATGACTGAATACCACCAGCGCATAAGAGACACCAAGAGGACTTTTATCAGGAACAAAATCCACACCAACGCCAGCAACACAAAAGAACTCTTCAACATCATACAACAATTCACCAAACCCCCAGCGAAGCCACGGACATCACACCATCCCAGGACCTCTGCAACAAGCTCAGCTCCTACTTCCACCTGAAAATCAAGGACCTCTATGACAACTTCAGCGAACAGACTCCAGATACCACCCTCCTCTCCACCACCGACAAGCAGCCCACCATCACCACCTGGAAACCGGCTACCACCGAAGACACCGACACGACCATGAAGAACACCCACTCAGGAGCCTCCACAGACCCCTGCCGGCCGCACATCTACCACAGAGCCACCGCCGCCATAGCACCCGAACTATGCAGGACCATTAATGCCCCCTTCGAATCCGGCATCTTCCCCGACGACTGGAAGCGGGCAGAGGTCAAGCCCCTCCTCAAGAAACCCTCGGCCTACCCGACAGATCTGAAAAACTACCGGCCCATCTCTCTCCTTCCCTTCGCAACCAAAGTCACCGAGAGATTCGTCAACGCCCAGCTGACCACCTTCATCGAAAAGAACGCCATCCTCAACTCCTCCCAGTCTGGATTCCACAGCAACCACAGCACCGAGACCGCCCTCCTCGCCGCCACCGATGGCATCCGCATGCTACTCAACCAGGGCCACACTGCGGCCCTCATCCTATTAGACCTCTCTGCAGCCTTCGACACCGTCTCCCACCGCACTCTCACCACCAGACTCCACACTCCGGCATACGGGGAACCGCCCTTGACTGGATCCGCTTCTTCCTCACCGGCAGAACCCAAAGGACCAGACTCCCACCCTTCCTCTCCGAACCCACAGAGATCAACTGCGGAGTACCCCAAGGATCCTCGCTCAGCCCCACGCTCTTCAACATCTACATGGCCCCCCTCACCGCCATCGTTAGACAGCATGGGCTCAGCATAGTTTCCTACGCCGACGACACCCAGCTCATCCTCTCCCTCATGAAAAACCCCGAAGACACCAGACTCAGCTTCCAGGAAGGAATGAAAGATGTTGCAGCCTGGATGAACAACAGCTGCCTTAAGCTCAACTCGGAGAAGACAGAGGTCCTCATCCTTGGACCCTCCTCCACCGCCTGGGACAACACCTGGTGGCCTTCCGCCCTCGGAAACCCACCCACTCCATCAGACCACGCCCAAAACCTCGGCATCATTCTAGACTCCTCCCTCACCACGACTCGCCAGATCAACGCCAGTCTCGTCCTCCTGCTTCAACTCCCTCCACATCCTCCGCAAGACCTTCAAGTGGATCCCCCAGAATGCAGAAAGACCGTCACCCACGCTCTCATAACCAGCAGACTGGACTACGGTAACGCCCGCTAAGCCTGAATCAACAAAACCCTGCTACACAAGCTCCAAACCATCCAGAACACCGCAGCCAGACTCGTCCTCGGAACCCCACGACACGAGCACATGACCCAGCACCTACGAGACCTCCACTGGCTCCCCATCGAGAAGAGAGTAACCTTCAAGCTACTCACCCACGCCTACAAATCCCTCCACAACATCGGACCCAAATACCTTAACGAAAGAGTCTCCTTCCACGTACTCAAAAAGAACCTCCGCTCCGCCGACCTCGCCCTGGCAGAGACCCCGCGCATCAGCAGAACCAGAGCAGGCGGAAGAGCCTTCTCCTACGTCGCAGCAAAGACCTGGAACGAGCTCCCAGTCAACATCAGACGCTCCCCCACTCTGCACACTTTCAGGAAGAGCCTCACGACCTGGCTCTTCGATTGATCCGGACCTGCACCCCTCCCCCCCCAGCGCCTTGAGACCCTCACGGGTGAGTAGCACGCTTCATAAACCCCTGATTGATTGATTGATTGATTGAAAAGGGTGGTCAGGGTTCCAACCAGAAGAAGGAGGGGGGTGATAAAAAGACAGAGTTCTCTAAAGGCCCCCAAAACTACTCACAGGGGGAAGGGTCTGGTTCCCATTCCCAATCTGGCCATCAGAAGGAAAACTACCCTGACAAAAATCAGCAGCCCACGCCAGTTAAGTGCCATGAGTGCTACGAGTATGGACACTACAAGGGCGATTCCAAGTGTCCAAAAAGAGCACAACCTCCCATTGGAGCAAAGGTTCCAGGGGTGGCAAATGTAGTGCTGGGGAAGGGGTTTGTCCCAGTTCATGTGGGGGAGTTTAGTGAGGTTAACTTAGTGTCCCTGGATGACAGTGAGAGGGTTTCTAAGATCCATGTGCCCTCTAATACTGAAAAGTATAGGCAATGGGTCACCATCAATAGGCAAGGTGTGGAGGCTCTGAGGGATGCAGGAGCCAGTATGACTATGGTAAAGAGTCAGCTGATTTCCCCAGAGCAGCTCAAGGCTCATGTGGAGGTGTTAGGATTACCTGATTGGAATTGTGCTAGCACAAGTCCATGGCTGCCCAGGATGGGAGTCAGAAAGGGTTGGTGCCTGGAAAAATGGCCCAACCAGCTGCTGAGAAGGGGAAGGACTTGGGAAGCCCGCCCCTAAATGTGCCTCTAGTGAGATGGATGGGGCACCTGCGGTGGCCGCCCCAGAGTCCACAGAAGAGGACATTGCTCCCCTTGGTGAAGGGTACCCTTCCAGTACACTATGCCTAAGCAAACTTTAAAACGTTTCCCACTTTGTATTTGTGTTGTACAGTGTAGCGCACAGGCAAAATCAGAAAAGGTAGGAGAAATAAAAACACATGCCCCAAAGAGTCATTATTTTTTGGTGTAAAACCCTGTCTACTATTGTTAATCGAAAGGGCTTTGCATCAAAAACCATGGTTGGTTGCATGGGAATGCCTATCTATAACAATGGAACACTCCCTTGATGCAAAATAATGCAAAGCAGTGCAAAGCGCTGCTTTGCTTTACTTTCAGGCAACTTTCCAGCAGCCGCGGGCCGTGCGGGGGTTGGGGCCCCATGGGAAGTGTGGGGGGGAGTTTCGACAGACGATGACGAGGGAAAATTAATTATTTATTCAATTTTCCCTCATCATCGTCCCTCGAAATCCTCCCCCATCTGGCCCCACCGCTCTTACCTGCACGGGCCACGGCTGCTTTCCAGCGCAAAATATATTTTGCGCTGGAAAGTAAATTCCAAACAAAAAATTTGCACATGTTTTGTGCCACTTTTGTGACACAAACCTGCCACAAAATGTTAGTAAATCTGCCCCGAAGTCAACCCAAAATCTACTCTCTAATACCCAATGATAGAACAGAACTGCAACACTGATCCTCATTACACATAAAGGCAGTCAGAAAGAGCTTGTTAAGGAATGATAGGTTGTGAATTACACGTCTTTTTATCATAATGATTAAGTGTCAACAAACACATTAAAATGTCATGCTATCATTATAATTGGATAAAGTGAATATAAATGACTGAAAACATCTAGAAAAAGCTAATGTTATTGATTGATATTGTAGAAGAAATAGCCTGATGGATTACGATATTCCCTGAGAATTATTAATGGGTGAGTGAAAAACACGTTGTTAATAGAGAACTGGCCCAGTTTTGCACACACATTCAGAATAATGAAACTGTCTCAACCTCATTCTTTATTGCTGCTTGAGAGATTAAGTCACGTTAACTGAAACATGGAAAATGTGTTATTGGTAAATATTGATGTTAATTCACAAAAATGGTAGTGGTAGCAGAAGCAACATACCTAAACCTTTGACACTGGACAAGACATGACCTTTGAAACTGATGACATCATGGGAAGCGACATCACTGAACTAAAAACAAAATATGTAGAAGGGTAGCTTTAATAAAAAAAATGGCTATGATATAGAAACTTGGAAGCTGCCATATTTCACTAGGGAGACAGGCTTGAAACCAAATTGGCCAATCCATATTATACTATCCACACTAGCATCGTGTCCTCAGATATTGGATACCAGGCACAACCATTGTGCCACCATTTCATTTCAAATGGTTTTTTTTTTTTCAATTACTCAATGCTGTTTTACACAGTGAATCAATTCAATAAGCATCAGTCCACTGTGAAAATTTGGAAATGCCCTATACATTTCCAGACTTGTAAAATGTAATGTAAATATCCATCAACATGCAAAACGGTTTATAAATACATAGTTGCAATCTCTCGTTATCACTTGAACTATACCTCTGTAATGGTGAGTCTCTATTATCCTAAAGCTTTTAGTCTCACATATTTTGCTGAGCCAGGATTGCATTACATCTGGCACTAGCTTTATAATGATAGGGAATTTCAACTTGAAGAGGGAAAACAAAGTGGAATGCACAAGCATTTAACATGAAGATTAGGCGGATATCACCGACCAGGAGGAACAACAGGTAGGAAGCTGGGTGAGTCTGGGCACACCATATGCAACCCCTCAGAACATGCTGAGTATCGAATCACTCACTGGGAAGAGTACTTTCTAGGATGTATTAGGTGCTGGGGGTTTCTCGGCCATGATTCTAGAGCCTCCTCCTAGTATAGCGCAGAGCTATCCGCATCACCCCAGCGGTGCAGAGCCCAACACCACTGGGCGAAGGATGGTGACTACTGGGCCCACCAATGCATGGTCAGTAGTTGTTTTCTCAACAGAAGTGCTAGATTCAGATAACGCACCCTCACCTTATGACTCTTCCTCCTGGGAAATATGCCTAATGCTGTAGCTTCCCACAATTAGAGTGCTGTGAACTCTGTGATAGTAGCCAATACAGTGTGTATAGAATGCCATTAACTGGCTACTCTCGGGCATGACCAAAGCATGTGTTGAAAGTTAGCTGAATAGATTAGACATCTGGGTCAAGTGAGGTTGGCCGTTGTGTACATACGGTTCAATCAGGACGGTGTAAGGTATGCCCTATGAAGTATCATATATTGCCCTTTTTTTTTATCTCCTACTTCATCACATACATTAAATCAGGCTTATTTTAGCTTTATTTGTCCATGCCATCAAGAAATTCCTTTGCTTCAATTTCAGACGTGAAATATCGCGTTTGCCCATCATGGATCACCTTTAGCTGCGCGGGGTTAATCAGTTAGACTTGAATATTTTTGTCCTGGAAGGGCTTTATCATCTGCCTTAATCTCCACCGTCTTTCCACAGTGGTATGACAAAAGTCTGGGCGCACAAAGAACGACACCTCACCACTTGATCTTTTGGATTCAGGTCTAGCCTTCTCAAAAATTATTTGGCGCAACAAAAAATTGCCGAAATATACTAGGATTGCACGAGGCTTGGCTCCTTCTTTTGACTGAAATCTAGGCTTAAAGGGAGTGCGGTGCGCTCTCTGTACTTCCACTGCCCAATTCCATTCTGACAGTTCTGGGAACGAGGACTTTAACAGCTCTACTACATATGCCCGGGGATCTGCCCCTTCCACCCCTTCCGGAACCCCTAGCACCCTTAAATTGTTCCTCCTTTGTCGATTTTCAAAGTCCTCCAGTTTCCACTGGATGTCTTTGATTTGTGATCCGTGCGCCTCGGTCAAAATTGCTGCACCTGATACATCAGCCTCTGCGGTAACGATTCTTGCCTCGAGATCTGTCACTCTTTCCCCTATATTAGCACATGATTTAGATAATTTCCTCACAACCCCTTGCATTTTTCGCATTGCCGACTGGGCTTTCCGGCTGTCCTGACGAGTTTCTTCCCTATGCATCAATATTGCTTGATATATGATTTCTAGCGTGGGAGGAACCGAACTAACATCAGTAGAGATCACCCCAGTTGAGGATCCTGCCAGCTAAGTCACTGATGTATAATCCCATTTAAGATCTTTTCCCTCCCGGCATTGTGCAATTGTACGTTGATTCAATTTTTGGGCCATCAGGGGCTGTGACTTATCGCCTTCTTCAGGGTCTGTTTCGAAATTGCTTGCTTCAGATGAAGAACTAAGGCCATCCTCTGACCATTCAGCTCCTTCTGAAACTGAAAAAAAGCAGTCACTTTGCTCTCTATCCGGCTCCCCCCTGTTGTTCTTATCGCTTTCTAGCGGACCTGCCGCCACCGGGTTAATCCGGGGTTCCAGCCCAGGGATACCATTATTGTGGTCCACATCCTCTGTAAATTCTCGTGATTCGTCGCAAAGTTTTAGCTCCTTGAGTTGGGGGCATACTGGGTTAAAATCGAAAGTACCTTGGAGCTCAACACACTCTAATGTTTCTCTTTCTATTACCCGTTCCTCACTCTGCTCCGGTATTTCCCCTGATTTTCCTTCCTTATTGCCGACCCCTGCTGGCATGGTGATACCAATTGCTGTTAGTGGCACTTGCCTACCTTCTTTCGGCGTTTTTGATGAGTCCAAACCTGCTAACTGCATCGGAGGAGCGACCATCCTCTCACTCTGGCTCTGCTCCCGATCTTGCTTACTTGTCTCTCCACCGCTTACTCCTGGCTGAGCTTCCCTGGTTCGTTGAAAGAGTTCAGCCACCGATGGGCCGGTAGGACGTGGTTTCCCTATTCCCCCGCCTCTTCCTTTCTTCTCAGCTGGAGGCTCACTGCTGGAAACCTTCGGCTGCACTCGCCGCCCGCGCCCGGACACTGGATCCGCCTGATTCGGTGAGTCATGCTCCGCTGGATTTCCTCCGCGCATCTGGCGGTTCCCCCCCCGCTTTGGGAGCTCCACTGCTCGCTGCTACTTTCGGCCCCATCTCTCGGCTACACGCCGATTCACCGCAGTCCTGACAAAATACAAGCCCCGCTGTCGCTTGTCTCAAAATCAACAGACCGAGTTTAATCCAATCGGTCCATACGCTGCAGCAACATTTATGGGCTCTCTTCATTGGGAAACCTTGAAACTATTCATTTCCACAGGGTTTCCACTTTCCACTTGCCAATTCAGCCCGCTTGTCACTGGTGCTGCTACCGGCATTCTAAGCGGCCGCCATCTTGCTCCAAAAAAATAATAATATATAAATAAGATTCAGGGGAAGATAATTAGACACGGGCACGAAGAATAGTTTTAAGGAAACTAAGGTTTTGATATGTTTAGCCCTAGGAATAAATAGGACTCCACAGGGGAAGTGATTTTAATATAGTAACAGTATCAGCCTTGTCACGCTTGCTGCGCTCATCCTATGCTCAGACCTAGGTCCGAGCGCTTCACAGGGGTGGTGGTGGGGCAGGGCAGTCGGGAGGGGGAGGGGTAGCTTTGGGGAGTAGGGGACGGAGAGGGGGGAGGGGAGCGGAGGGGGGAAGGTGGGAAGGTGGGGGGCAAAGGGGAGAAAAGTAATACCCAGAACCATATAGACAATTATGAGAAGTTATCACAAATTGAACCGTTAAAATTTTGTAGTGGAAGAAGATGGCTCAAGGAAACAAATAAGAATGGGGAAATTTAATATTTGTACAATAAACGCAGGAGGTTTAAATGATTGGAATAAGAGGCAGCGGTTAGAGGTATTTGTTAGGATGAACCATTTCGATTTGGTATGTATTCAAGAGACGCACATTCCCTGGGGAAAAAGAAACTTGTTGAATATGAGGGGGTATGATCTGCTGGATTGTTCATCGCAAACCTCCACCATCCGGGGCGTTGCGATTTTTGGGAAAACGGCTCTAGGCGGGGCTAAACGTAAAATAATAGATGCACTAGGCCGGTGGGCGGTGGTCGAACTCGGAACTGGGCTTACGATATGCACAATATACAGTTCAAATCAGGACGATCCCGAGATTTTCGAGCATCTGTAAGTAGAGCTTGCAGCATGGCCCTGCCCCTTAATTATATGTGGCGATTTTAACATATCAATTGATTGGCATAACAAGAATAGTTATATGGGGCGAAAGCCAAAAGTATATAGAGCCTTGAATTCTCTTATTACTAGCCATGGGATGGTAGATATTTGGGGAAATAAGGAAACAAATAAGGCAGGATATACATATTATTCCTGCCCTCATAAAAAATATACAAAACTTGATTATTTTCTGGTATCATCTACCTTGGTCAGTAAAGCGGGGATTGAAAAACTTCCGAAAGTGATCTCTGACCATAATCCATTAGTTTTAAATATTGAGGTTGATACCCCAAAAAGATAAATTCTAAATGGACTTTCGATAGGAAGCTTCTGGTCAATATGGCATATATAGAGCATTTGAAAAATTGGACGCAGGATTTTTAGATAATAACCAATACAGTGCTAGTCGTAACTCTGTATGGGATGCATTTAAATCCGCCCTTAGAGGGGAAATGATCAGCTTTGTGGCAAAGCAAAGGAAAGAAGCCCGGATCGAGAATGAAAGGCTATTAGGGGAACTAATAAGTGCAGAAGAACAGCATACAACAGCTATTTCCCAGGGGGAAGAGACGGGAGATTCACAGCACAGGATCTTGGCTATAAAATCAGAACTAAATAAATGGTTAGCCCAAAAAGCAGCGGATGAATATCAAGCTCAGTGGGGTAAATCATATGAAACCGGGGAGCAAGCAGGGAAACTTTTAGCGCTCCGAATCAGGCAAAAAGGTACTAAAAATCTAATTGCAGCTATACGAAAGGATGATCAAATATACACAGAGTCTAAAGATATACTAAGAGTTTTCAAGGAGTATTATCAGTTACTTTATGAAGAAGAGCAGTTCGTAGATCCACCTAGGCTGGAGGAGACGGAACCAGGCCCCCAAGTAGGTAGCCAGGCAAAAGAAGAACTAGAGAGCGACTTCTCATTAGAGGAAGTAATTGCTGCTCTACAGGAACTTCCAGCAGGAAAGGCGGCTGGCCCTGATAGTATTCCAGCGGAAGTCTATAGGTGTATACAAACTGTTATTGCTCCTTTATTATTAGATTTATTTGTTGGAATACAACA
Organism: Calotriton arnoldi; assembly: GCA_963921515.1. Taxonomy (NCBI): domain Eukaryota; kingdom Metazoa; phylum Chordata; class Amphibia; order Caudata; family Salamandridae; genus Calotriton; species Calotriton arnoldi. The sequence goes on from CAWUFW010010120.1 coordinate 299,915, forward strand.
AAATGGCAAAGTCCCGGATTCTTGGAAAGAAACAAATATTATAGTATTCCATAAAAAAGGCAAACCAATAGATAATCCCGCATCTTATAGACCAATATCCCTTATTAATGCGGATACCAAGCTATACTCAAAAATACTAGCCAAGAGGTTGGGGAGGGTCGTGGCCAGTCTGGTCTCCCCGTGGCAGCACGGGTTTATTCCCGGTCATGGAACGACAGATCATATAAGGCGGACCATTACGCTTTTTGATATACAGGCAACCACGGGGGGACGGATGGCCATGATCCTCCTCGACGCGGAGAAAGCTTTTGACCACGTGGCGTGGAGTTATTTATGGGGGATATTAGAGCGGAAAGGGTTGGGGCCAAGAATCATCAGAGCAATAAAGGCAATGTACTCAGACCCAAAGGCAGGAATACAATTAATGGGGGGTAGTTCGGAAATATATTCATATATCCAGAGGGACGAGACAGGGGTGTCCCTGTTCACCAATATTGTTCGCCCTATACATAGACCCTCTAATAGAAGGACTGTTAAGGTGTCAAGATATTAAGCCCATTATCACTAATGGCTTTGAGACTAAATTACTAGCATATGCGGACGACCTAGCTATTTTAAACACGGATCCGATCAGCGCGATTAAAGCAGCTACCGTGATTGCTAGGGAATTTGGGCAGAAATCAGGATATTTGTTGAATGAAAGTAAGACACTTATAGTCTGTACAGATAACATCAATATGAGGGATCCTAGGTGTACAGAGAGCGCTGTTTATCTTGGGGTGCGAATCAGTCCAGCAGTAAATACAATAGTCAAGATTAATTTCGACCCTGTAGTGAAGAAAATCTCCTCAGATCTTCAAAGGATAGGCTGGGAGGATAAGATTTCGCTCTACGCGGATGACATTCTGCTGTACCTGACCTCCCCGAGAGCCTCCTTGATCGGCCTCCTCGACATTCTCGTAGTGTTCGGGAGATACTCCGGATTTATCAATCAATCAATCACAGAATTTGTAGAGCACGCTACTTACCCGCGAGGGTCTCAAGGCGCTGGGGAGAAAAAAAGGGGGGTGGGCTTGCTGCTACTGGTCGAACAGCCAGGTCTTGAGTAGCCTCCTGAAGGTCAACAGGTCTTGGGTCTGTCGTAGGCTTAGTGGAAGGGTGTTCCAGGTCTTGGCGGCGAGGTGTGAGAAGGATCTGCCGCCGGTGGTTGTTCTTCGAATGCGAGGGACGGTGGCGAGGGAGAGGTCGGCGGAGCGGAGCTGGCGGTTGGGGACGTAGAAGAAGAGTCGTCTGTTGAGGTAGGCTGGGCCAGTCTTGTGGAGTGCCTTGTGTGCGTGGATGAGGAGTTTGAAGGAGATTCTCCTGTCGACGGGGAGCCAGTGCAGGTTCCTCAGGTGGGGGGTGATGTGGCTGTGGCGTGGTACGTCGAGGATCAGGCGTGCGGAGGCATTTTGTATGCGTTGCAGTCGCTTGATGAGCTTGGCCGGGGCTCCCGCGTAGAGGGCATTCCCATAGTCAAGTCTGCTACTGACGAGGGCCTGGGTGACTGTTCTTCTTGTATCTGTCGGGATCCACCTGTAGATCTTGCGAAGCATGCGGAGGGTGTTGAAGCAGGAGGAGGAGACTGCGTTGACTTGCTTGGCCATGGAGAGCGTTGAGTCGAGGATGACTCCCAGGTTGCGTGCGTGGTCGGTGGGTTTCGGGGCTGCTCCCAGTGTCGTTGGCCACCAGGAGTCGTCCCAGGCTGAGGGGTTGGAGCCGAGGATGAGGACCTCTGTCTTGTCCGTGTTCAGCTTTAGTCGGCTGATCTTCATCCAATCGGCGATGGCCTTCATTCCTTCATGGAGGTTGGATTTGGCGGCGAGGGGGTCCTTGGTGAGGGAGAGGATCAGTTGAGTGTCGTCGGCGTAGGAGATTATGTTGAGGTCGTGCTGTCTGGCGATGCGTGCGAGCGGGGCCATGTAGATGTTGAACAGTGTTGGGCTGAGGGATGACCCCTGGGGTACGCCGCAGATGACCTCGGAGGCTTCGGAGGCTTCGGATCGGAATGGTGGGAGGCGGACTCTCTGGGTTCTGCCGGCGAGGAAGGAGGTGGCCCATTCCAGGGCCTTGTCTCGGATCCCTGCGTCGTGGAGGCATGCGCGTAGAGTGCGGTGGCAGACAGTGTTGAAGGCGGCGGAGAGGTCCAGCAGGATGAAGGCTGCGGTCTCACCGTTGTCCAGCAGGGTCCTGATGTCGTCGGTGGCGGCGATGAGGGCAGTCTCAGTGCTGTGGTTGCTGCGGAACCCTGATTGGGATGGGTCCAGGATGCTGTTTTCTTCGAGGTATCGGGTTAGCTGTTTGTTGACGATCTTCTCGATGACCTTGGCTGGGAACGGAAGCAGGGAGATGGGCCGGAAGTTCTTGAGGTCTCTCGGGTCCGCCTTGGGTTTTTTGAGTAGGGCGTTGATCTCTGCGTGTTTCCAGCTCTCTGGGAAGGTCGCGGTCTCGAAGGAGAGATTGATAACGTTGCACAGGTGGGGTGCGATGGAGCTGCTGGCCTTGTTGAAGATGTGGTGCGGGAAAGGGTCAGACGGGGAGCCGGAGTGTATTGTGCTCATGGTCTTGATGGTGTCATCGATGTTCACGCTGGCCCAGGCTGGCAAGGGGTTGTGGTCGATGGTGTGCAGCGGGTCTGGTGCATCGATCTTAGTTGGGGCTGTCTGGGTGTTGAAGCTGTCGTGGATGTTGGCGATCTTGCGGTGGAAGAAGGTGGCGAGGGAATCGCACAGGGCTTGCGACGACGGGATGTCGTTGGTGTTGGAGCTGGGGTTGGAGAGTTCCTTCACGATGTTGAAGAGCTCCTTGCTGTTGTGTGTGTTGTTGTCGAGGCGGTCTTTGAAGGGGGTTCTCTTGGCGGACCTGATGAGGTGGTGGTGGTTACGGATGGCGTCTTTGTGGGCTGCGTGGCTGTCCGGTGTCTTATCACTGTGCCATTTCTTCTCTAGTTTCCGGCAGGTACGCTTGGACGCTAGGAGTTCCAGGGTGAACCAGCTGGCTCTTTTGGTGGTGTCACTGTAGGTGAGTTTTTTCAGCGGGGCGAGGGTGTTGGCACAGTCGTCTATCCATCGTCTGAGGTTGCAGGCAGCGTCGTCGGTGTTGGATGGGTCGGAGGGAGGGCTGAGAGCGAGGTTTGCCCGTAGTTGGTCTTCGGTGACTTTGCTCCAGCAGCGGCGTGGGATCTGTATGGTGCGGTGGTGTGTGGTGGGTTTCTGGAAGGTGAAGTGGATGCAGCGGTGGTCGGTCCAGAGGAGTTCCGTGGTGTGGCTGAAGGAGACGTGGGAGCTTGAGGAGAAGACGGGGTCGAGCGTGTGGCCGGCGGAATGGGTCGTTGTTGTGACGAGCTGTCTCAGTCCGAGGTTGGCGAGGTTGTCGATCAGGGTGGTGGAGTTGCTGTCGTTGTTGTTCTCCAGGTGAAAGTTCAGTTCTCCGAGGAGGATGTAGTCGGTGGAGGTCAGGGCGTGCGTGCTGATGAAGTCGGCGATGGAGTCGCTGAACTGGGGTCGGGGCCCAGGGGGTCTGTAGACGAGGGTGCCTCTAAGGGTGGTGTTGGGGTCCGTGTGGATCTGGAAGTGCATGTGTTCGGCGGTGCAGAGAAAGTCGTCTGTGCTGGTCGAGACCCTGATGGAGTTCTTGTGGACGATGGCGATTCCTCCTCCTACTCCGTTGATGCGGTCTCTGCGGGTGATCTTATAGACGTCTGGGATGGCTATGGCGATGTCGGGTGCGGAGGAGTCGTTCATCCAGGTCACTGTCAGGAAGGCGACGTCTGGTGATGATGTGTCGAGCAGGTCCCAGAGTTTGACGGCGTGTTTGCGTGCGGAGCGGGTGTTCAGTAGGATGCATCGGAGGTGGTTGAGGTCCTTCTTGGCGGGCGCTTCGGTGGCTCTGAGGCTGGTGTAGCTGCAGTTCCGGCAGGTGAAGGGGCCATGAGTGAGTTTCGGGGCGGCCTTGAAGCAGTTGTGTGTCCATCCGGGGTTGAGAGCGTGGAGTGTGGTGGCATCGTATCGGCGTCGGTCCTCGAGGCTGGAGCGGGGGGCACACGGCCCAGGGGTTCTGGCACTGGGCGCGGTCCAGGCGCATCAACTGCTCGAAGTCTGTGATCTACGTCCTACGGGGAGAACCACCTACTCTCCCGAGGGGCTGCCAGATACAGATAGCGTCGGACGGCTTCCGTTATCTTGGCATCTTCATCACGCTAAGCTCGGAGCTCCGCTTCATCCGTAACTTGGTGCCACCCCTGCAGAGACTGAAAAGTGACGTTAAGCGCTGGAAGACTCTACCCCTCTCATTGTTGGGTAAGGCGGTCCTTTTCAAGATGATGACACTGCCCCGCTTCCTATACGCCCTCCAGAACTCAATGGACCCAGTTCCCACGTCTTATTTCAAAGACATAGAGACCCTCCAAAGAGAACTCCTATGGGACGGCAAGCCCCGAATCGCCCTCACCAAATTAACCCTTAATTGGTACGACGGGGGAATCAGCCTCCCAGATATTAGGAAATATTATTGGGCATCCCATTTGGCAGCTATTAATCAGGGGATCTATGGTCGACCGGATGACCCCGGATATGCCATGGATAGGTGGTTGCTGCCGGGGGGGGAGTATAGCAGGGTGCTATACGCCGGGCCTCGCAGGTATCCACTTACAGGACCGACGGCTCATTCGGTCCATGTGTGGCATATTGCTAATAAACAGCTGGGTTGGGATCGCAGACTCACCATGGCGACGCCACTGTGGAGCTCTGAGAAATTGGGCAGTCTGTGGCGATTCAAAGGCTTTGACAAATGGGACCTTATTGGAATCTCACAGATCAAAGACATCTGGGGTAAGGAGTCTAATCTCCCCTTCACTTCCCTACAACAGCAGTACAGCTTGGAGGATACTGAATACTACCGGTATCTTCAAATACAGCATGCCTTGCTCACCCACGTTACCAGTAACTCCATACTGCAGGAGGCCTCTCCCTTGGAGGACAGATTACTAGATGGCCTTCTTCCCGAGAGGGCCATCTCCCTGATCTACAAAAAATTGATTAATAACATGGAGGATCCACTACTATCATTGAAGGAGAAGTGGGGTAGAGATGGCTTAGAACTGGACGAGGAAGACTGGCAAGAGGCGGTCTCCTCCCCGAGAGTAGTAGCAGTCCAGGCAAGGTTACGCTTGGTACAACTCAAAATTCTACACAGGATCTACATCACAGGGCCGGGCCTGGTACGAATGGGCAGGGCAGAAAGTGGGGAATGCAGACGTGGGTTCGGGGAGCTCGGCACTTTTATCCATATTTTGTGGTCCTGTGAGCACGTACAGACTTATTGGCAAGCAATACATCGCACTTTACGGGAGGTACTTAATTTTGACGTACGGCCTGAGGCCCGTAGGTGCCTCCTGAACATTTGGGAGCCTTCGGATCTCACCTCTCACACCACGCAGTGGGCGACGCTGGCACTAATGATTGCGAAAAGGAATATCGCACAGCTCTGGGGGGCCCGTCAGCCACCCACACTGGGAAAATGGGAGGAAGACCTAGACTGGTGTATGTTTCGGGAGAGGTCGGTTTATGTTGCAAGAGGGTGCCCTGGGAAATGGAGTAAAGTGTGGGGGCCATGGAACCATTACAGAGGCGATATCTGTACTCCCCCGACTCCCTTGCATGACTCTGGGACTCTTGATGCCCCTTGATTTGTCTTGTACTGTGAAATGCTATTTGATTTATTGTGTTATGGATGAAATATGCGGAACTGGTAATGCCCTTGCTTGTGATATACAATTGTGAATTTTGTCGACGCTGTTTAATAAAAAGATTTATAAAAAAAAAAAGATCTTAAAAGGATAGATGGTCAGCATCTATCTATTATCGGGAGGGGAAATGTTTTAAAAATGACCATGCTCCCAAAAATGTTATATTTGTTTCGGGCTATTCCCCTCATGATAGATGAAATCACTTGAGGCTACGTTTCCAAACTTCACCTGGCAGTACGGGAAAGTTAGGCGTTCTCTGAAGTATCTGACACTTCCACAGGCAAGGGGAGGGTTGTCGTTTCCTAATATTAGATTTTATCAATGGGCATGCTTACTGTGTCAGATGGCGGTATTACTAGTCCCGGTCAGTAGGGAAGTGGTTGAGGAAGCATGCTACGATACCATCCCTTCGATTTTCGAGCTTATGCTGGGAAGGGAAGCCCGAGGGTTGCTACTGCGTAAGATAGATGGGTGTTACTATAGGAAGGTACGTTTTAAGGTTCTGCACAGTACATGGGATGTATGGAAGAAAGTACAAAAAGCCATGTTAATTCCGAAAATAAATTACTATACACCATTATGGCGATCACATGTTTTACCGCAGGTATTTTACGACACGATGGGTAGGCTCTGGGAGCAACTCGGTGTAAAAGCGGTAGGAGATATATTTGAAGCAGATCAGTTACTCCCATTTGGCACCTTACAACAGAAGTATGGAATTTCCGATGGTCAGTATTTTAAATATGCTCAAATACAGAAAAGCTTAGTGGGTCGTAGGCCATCGATATCCCCAGGGGGTAAAATCCCTCTAATAGAGCAAATTGTAGGGAGGGGTAGAAAGATTAAGAATATTTATGGGATCTTGTTACAAAGTATACAGGATGATTTAGAAAAAACTGAATCCATATGGGCATTTAAATTAAATGATCCAGATGTTGATCTGTATAAGGCTTTGCAGCTAGCGGATAAAATCTTCCGCTCTACTAACTTAAAGGCACAACATTATAAGACCTTATTTAATGTCTATTTTACCCCCGCTAAACTTTTTAAGTGGGGTAAAAGAGAAGATGATAAGTGTCCAAGGTGCGGGGAAGGACCAGCGACCCTAATCCACATGTTCTATGATTGTGACAAGTTACTTTTAATTAAAAAAGAGATGGTAAGGTTTTGGGAGGGGCTGCTAGGGCAAAAGATCAACCTATCCCCTACTCTGATGTTACTGGGCCACGACAATAGTTTGGGTAGAGAAAAGGAGGAAGAATATTTTTTATTTATGTGCGTAGCGGTCCTCGGGATACTTTTAGCAGCTAGGTGGAAGGATGTGGAACCTCCCACTTTCCAAATGTGGTTAGCCCGTCTCTTAGGGGTTCATAACCAGGAGTCTGCACTTTATTCACGTCGGGGTAGGGAGGCGAGGAAGCTGGGGCTGGCAATCTGGGCACCCTTAGCGAGGTGGAGAGATAAAATGCAGCGTCCAGACACCAGCAGGAGAGTGGGAGTGGGGTAGACATGTAGATGGGACCACTGCCCTAGCGGTACTATGGTATATATTAGTGTTTCAATCTACGGCAGCAACCGTGATTTTATAACTTTGTGTATATACCTTCTTTCTGTAATGTACTGTCTATCTTTTTTATTATGCTTTTTTAACCGATTCTATGTATGTATGAATTGCCACACTTGTTAAAAGATATTAATGGCTCTTTTCTGATTGAATTATATAATCCATTTTGTTAGGTTTTATAAGATTTGGAATATATATTTATGAAATGTTAATTATTATTGTAAATCAGTTCTATGGGTATTTAAAATAAAAAAACGAGAAAAAAAATGAAGTATCATATATTGAATGTTTTTAAATCTTGCATTTCTGGAAATGACATGAGGAGAATAAAGCGTCTGTATCCATTCCGTATCATGTAGGGGCCACCCTAGATCCCTTTCCCTGAGTTAGTGGGACCCCAGTATGTTCCCTAATGTCTCTATAAAACCATATAATGAGGTGCAGTCCTTCTCCCATGGTTTGCAGTGTCTGATTACTGCATGGATGGGTGGCTCTGCATGAATCACCCCTCACAGTAATCTCATGGCTTCTAAAAACTGTGCAGGTAGAAGAAACTGATACAGTGGAATTTTATAATCCTGACACATTTGATCAAACTGAAGTAAAATAGTATCCTGAAATAAATTCCCAATCGTGTCAACGGAGTGCTCATGCCAGCTTGCCAACTGGCCGGCAGTAAAGTACAGCTAATGCCCAGGTAAACCCTGGAGTGGCATGGCCAGTGAATAGGGAAGAATCCCCAGTTCTAGATTCATATAGATTGCTTCTGATAACCATCTGCCCACCCATTGAAGCTGTGCAGCAAGATAATATGCCTCAAAAGTCGGTACGCCTAACTCTCTACCTCTCACTGGCAATTGGAGCTTGTTTAAGGCCACCCTATATCTCTTGTTATCCCAGAGCTTATCCCCTAGTGCCCGATCCAGGTCAAGAAAGAATTGTTATTTGGGAAATACCGAAACATTGACAAAGTTGTATAGCAGTCGGGGAAGGAAAATCATTTTGGAAAGAGCGACTTTGCCCGGCAGTGCTAGTGGTAGCTGCTGCCAAAACCGCATTTGAGATTTGAGGGCCGTGGCAGCCTACTGCAGGTTACCCTCAAATAGATCCTGCTGAGAGTGATAAAGAGGGGCACCAAGATAATGAACCGCTGTTGTCGACCAAGTCAGTGTTTCTCCACCCAATTGGATTATTTGTGGTGCAGCCTCGCGATGAAGCATGAATACGCATGATTTCTCCCAGTTTACTGGCAAGCCTGCTACCTGCTCAAAAGTCTCGGAAAGCCGCCAAAATAGGGGCTACATCACTCAATGCATCATGAAGACATAGTAACACATCGTCCATGTATAGGGACACTACATGCACCACATCATCCAACGGGATGCTACCGCATTGTCCCCCTAATTGTAGTAAAGGTGCCAAGAGCTACATCGCAAGAGTAAACAGGATAGGTGAAAGCGGACAACCCTGCCACATTCCCTGACTCATCGAGAAGGAATCAGAGATTAACTGTCCTATACGCTCTCATGAAGTAGGGTTTGTATATAATAGTTTTGCATAAGCTAAGAGACGCCGTCCCAGTCCCATGGCCCTCAGAACACCAGAGAGATAGTCCCATGACAAGGAGTCAAAGGCCTTTTCTAGGTCTAATATAAGGGATGCTGCTTGGGGGTAGAGGTGGGAGGTCTGAACCATTAAATGAAAATTATATTGTTTGATGTATTAGACTCCGAGACAAATCCATTTTGATCTGGATGGATCAGCGTAGGTAGCAATTGCACATATCACTCTGCTTGCACCTTCCCGAGAACTTTATAATCTGCGCCTAATAAAGCTATTGGCCTGCAACAATAGTACTGAGTGGGATCTCTGTCTGGTTTGAACAGGGGTACTAGAAGGGACTCTTGAAGAGAAGTTGGAAGCAAGCCTGTGACAAGGGCCTCATTATAAATTTCTACTAATTTGGGGGCAAGGAGGGTGGAGAAACGATCATAATATTCAAATAGTAATCCCTCCAAGCCAGGGGTCTTACTTCTGGCCAAATTATTTATTGCACTCTTTACTTCATCCAGAGTGATCAAGAAATCAAGCTCCTGATGTACAATAGCAGTTACGGATGGCAAGGATAAAGGATCCAAAAACTGTTTAATGGCCTCAGAAAGTGGCACTGGTAGTGCCCGATATAACATGTTGAAATGGGTGCTAAACACTCACAATATGTCTACCTGGGCACGAAGGACCGATCTCCTATCCTGTACGATCTCCGTGATTGGCAGAGGTTGTACCTCTTGACGAACCAGCAAGCATGCACCCTGGTTCGTTGCCCATTGCATTTATTAGAGCGGTGTATTCCGTATAATTATAGATGTTCTATCAGTGCTGCATAAAGTACTTTGTTACTAGAGGGAGGCTTGGGTCCTTGCGTAAACTAGATTAGACCACTTCTAATGTATATACTAACAAAATATCTAGCTTCCGTATTTCTCAATATTTTCAAAAATAAAAGAACCAATGCCCTTAATTCATTAGTCCTTGTGATTTATTTCACTTTTCTTTATCTTTTTTCAGAAAAATGTTTGTTGCATTTAGAACATGTCAACATGAAGGGCAACACTTAATTTGTGGAAACACTTAGTACAAACATACATAGACCACCTTTTGTGTTTACATAAAACACATGTACAAACTTACTGACATATTTTTAACATGACATATTTGACCAGTCCTTTACTGAAACATAAAACACTTGGCGGAAGAATTATTCTGAAAGCATATAATATATCCTGCCATTGTGTATCGCCCTGGGGACGCTAGCTTGAGTTGTTGTCATATGGGGAAACCCATCCCACCCTCACCATGTCCTATTTTTGTTGTGTCTTGACACACACAGGACGGGTCGTGGCTGAGCGTCGGCTCCAGCCGTACAGTGCCCCTTGCCTGGAGTCAACTTCGTGGGGCAGGGAGGCTCCAGAGACATATCGATTCCTTGGGGTCTGGCGTCCGCACTATCTGTGATGACTCCATTCTCTCGGAGGGAGAGCACATTTGCTCCTCTTGCGAGCAGGCATCAAGGAAGCCCGCGAAGGAGAGTGAGAGCAGTAGGTGTATGCAGAAGTAGAGGGGCACCTTCTAACACCTCCAAAACAACAAAGGAAGGTAAGAAGCCCCCTGCTGGGGGGCATATTAATATTTATCTTCCTAGTAGTTCATGCTTCAGCTGATTTGGCATGGTTTTAGTTCTCAGCTTGTTGCCAAAACCAGCAGGGCACTCCTTGCTCACTCCACAGTTACTCTATTTGAGAGTAGATGGCATGAAGACTGTTTGAAATGGCCCTTTCTGCATAGTTATCCCCATACTTTTTGCCTTTCTCCTCCTATTTGCCTGACCTTATTTTTGTTGGCTTTAGGACTCTGAGAACTTTACCACTGCTAATCAGTGCTAAAGTGCATGTGCTCTCTCCCCTAAAACGTAGTATGATTGGTTAACACCTGTTTGGCATATTTAATTTACTTGTAAGTCCCTTGTAAAGTGGTATCCCATATACCCAGGGCCTGTAAATTAAATGAAACTAGAGAGCCTGTACCCTGCGAGCGCCACCCACAGAATTAGCCTTTCAAACCAGTCTCAGACTTGCCACTGCATGGCCAGTGTGCGCAGTTTACTGCCACATTGACTTGGCATTTAAAACTACTTGCCAAGCCTTAAACTCCCCTTTGACTATACATAGATCACCACTAAAATAGGCCCTAGGTAGCCCAATGGGTAGGGTGCTGTGTAGGTAAAAGGAAACATGAATAGCATTCACTAAAACATGAACTCCTTCTTTCTTTTTTTCCGTTGGATTTTTTCAGTTGGACTTTGTAAATAAGTAATGCACAATTAATAACAACTTGAAATGTTCAACGCTCACGCGAGCGCGGAAATCGACATATCATTTCACACTGTCACAATGTTTTTTATCATTTTTTCATGTGAAAATGGGTCACTTGATGGTCTTTCTTTCATTGTAATGATTGCATGCAGTGAGAAGCACGTGGTTCAAAGTGGGCGGTAGCTTTACTTGATTAAAGGTAGTTTGAACGCCGACGTGCAAACACGAACAACTAACCAAGCGGCCGCCCCGTGTGACCGGTTGAAGTGTTGAAGTTACCCCTGAAGAAGGGCATAAATGCCCGAAATGCATTGGGTTATAAACTTCATATCATTCATCGAATGAGTAATTTCGACATGCTGTAGAAAAGGCCTGGTGGCATTGTACATGCATTTGAAAATTGGAATTACGACTTCTACACATCAAATAAAATGAGATTACAATGGTTTAAACGGACAAAATTTGGTCTACGATGATGTTATATCGTATTTGGAGGTGGTTGCATCCTGGGACTGATACATGTTTTGCATCAGCTTCACATTCCTATGTTATTTGGTGCTATGGGATGGAGCATTCACCAGGATAGCACCCCAACTTGATTAACCACGTGATGAACTTGGAACAAATGGAGTGCGGGTTACCAACAACCTTTCTAGGTAAAAGGTAGGAAATGTGCCTTTATTGTGTGGCATGTCCTGGTAGTGACAAACACCCTATTTTGTTTCTCACTACTCTAAGGCCTACTCCTCTCATAGGCTAGCATTGGGAATTTGCTTATATATGTTTCAGTGGTAATTCCTTATCTGAAAGGGGTAGTGTAGGCATGTTTGGTATGTTTGGAATGGTAGTGAGAAATCCTGCTTACTGGTGTAGTTGGATTTTACATTACTATTTAAGATGCCACTTTTAGTAAGTGAGCATTTCTCTGTGCTTATAACTTTTGTGTTTTGCAGCCTGACTACAATCCACGTCTAGGGCAGAGTGACAGTTACACTTTGTTCATACTTTCCAGACAGCCATCACACAGGAAGGGCTGGGTGTGACAGGAGAGGCATCTGCATCCAGATGCATACTGATAGTCTTCCTGGGCTGGGAGAGAGGAAGGTAGGGCACACTTACATTTGTATAGGCTGTGTTCTGCACTCACACAAAGGGCTGATTTACCCCCTACTGATGTCTGGAGCCAGGGAGGGCAGGGAAGGGACCCTGGGGCCTTCAAAAGAAGGTCTGGAAGTTTCTCCAACCTTCAGGAACCTGGGCACCAAAGTATGAATGCTGGACCCCAAACCCCTACAAACCAGTTCACTTCTGGGCCCAGAGAAGACTCTGCAACGAAGAGAAGCTACACTGCCAGGAGGGACTGCCATTTTGCCGCTGCTCTGCTGTTTTTGCCTGCTACAAGCTGATTGCTGTGTTGCCTGAAGGGGCTGCCACTTTGCACTGTGCACTGGCTGCTGTGTTGGCCTGGTGCCTGCTGCCTCTGCAGTGAGGGAGGAAGGATCCTACCTTCTACATCCCATTATCCCCAGCACTCCAAGGGCTTGCTGGCTTGCCCCCGGTTCTCCTAAGAGGTCTCCGGGACCCAGCGCTCCTCACCACTCAAGTGTGCCTACTGCACCAATGAGCCAGTGTTAGCTAATTGCCCGAAGCATTCTCGCCGGTTCAGCCAAGTGCCAAATATTAACACCTGCACCAGTTCAACTTTAACCCCAGCAGGGGGGACTGCGACTCAGGCAGCCGCCTGCTACGTGTTCACAGCCAAGAGAAAGTGCTGTGTCAGGGACCAGCAAAGGTCCCGAGAGCCACTATTTACATCTGCCCGGCACAGCCCGGCCCTGAGAGCCTGTCCGTAAACTCGCCCGGCGGCCCCAACTGCTGAGTGATGTATACAAGCACTCTGGGGCAGATTGCGATCCCGGTCGGAGGCGTACCCAACACCATTCGGTCGGGAAAAAAGCCATGCGAAAGCCTGTTTCCCGACCGATCCGTACAGCACACCGAACGAGTAAGTACGATGCGCACAACAGCAAAGAATCCGGCCGAGCCGTACTCACCCAAACCAGGTCCTGTTCCCCGACCGAGGCGAATCCGGAAACGCTGAATCGAGTCGCACGGAAGGGAAAATGCAGCTCCGTCCGGCCGAACGAGTACGATGCGCTTTCCGTACGCGCCGAACCCGTCGCTACGCACGGCACGTCAAAGCATCCGGGAGAGGCGCACATAAGCTCCGATTCACGCCACAACACGATCCACGGCTCCGAGACTAACACGGCAGCGATGAGGACGAAGCGACGAGGACGAGGCAAAGCGACGAGGATGACGCGAAGCAACGAGAAGGACGAACGACACGAACCAACCATGAATCCCTTCGTCCCGATCATACCAATATTCTACATTTACTACCGGAACAGGCACGGACGCGTACGGCGCAGAAGGTAAGCCAGACACCAACCACAAAACACATACAACACGTACACGACACATCACACACAGGGATGCAGAATATACTTACACCAGCAACAGCAGCACCATAGGGGCGGGATGCCCATCACCAATGCCACATATGCACACAGGGGCCTGAATGCGCACCACCACCCCTACCCAGGGGGGCTGGATGCCTACCACTACTACCACCCTCACCCAGGGGGAAGGATGCCTACCACCACCCTTAGCCAGGGGGCTGGATGCCTACCACCACTACCACCCTCACCCAGGGGGGCAGGATGCTTACCACTACTACCACCCTTAGCCAGGGGGCTGGATGCCTACCACTACTACCACGCTTAGCCAGGGGGCTGGATGCCTACCACTACTACCACCCTCACCCAGGGGGGCTGGATGCCTACCACTACTACCACCCTCACCCAGGGGGGCTGGATGCCTACCGCTACTACCACCCTTAGCCAGGGGGGCAGGATGCCTACCACTACTACCACCCTCACCCAGGGGGGCAGGATGCCTACCACTACTACCACCCTTACCCAGGGGGGCAGGATGCCTACCACTACTACCACCCTTACCCAGGGGGGGCAGGATGCCTACCACTACTACCACCCTTACCCAGGGGGGGCAGGATGCCTACCACCACCCTTAGCCAGGGGGAGCTGGATGCCTACCACTACTAACACCCTTAGCCAGGGGGGGCTGGATGCCTACCACCACCCCGAGCCAGGGGGCGCAGGATGCCTCCCACTCCGACCACCCTCAGCCAGGGGGGGCTGGATGCCTACCACTACTACCACCCTGAGCCAGGGGGGGGCTGTATGCCTACCACTACTACCACCCTCACCCAGGGTGGGCAGGATGCCTACCACTACTACCACCCTTACCCAGGGGGGCAGAGATGCCTACCACTACTACCACCCTTACCCAGGGGGGCAGGATGCCTACCACTACTACCACCCTTACCCAGGGGGGCAGGATGCCTACCACTACTACCACCCTCACCCAGGGGGGCTGGATGCCTACCACCACCCTTAGCCAGGGGGGCTGGATGCCTACCACCACTACCACCCTCACCCAGGGGGGCAGGATGCCTACCACTACTACCACCCTTAGCCAGGGGGGCTGGATGCCTACCACTACTACCACCCTCACCCAGGGGGTCTGGATGCCTACCACTACTACCACCCTCACCCAGGGGGCCTGGATGCCTACCACTACTACCACCCTTAGCCAGGGGGGCAGGATGCCTACCACTACTACCACCCTCACCCAGGGGGGCAGGATGCCTACCACTACTACCACCCTTACCCAGGGGGCAGGATGCCTACCACTACTACCACCCTTACCCAGGGGGGCAGGATGCCTACCACTACTACCACCCTTACCCAGGGGGGCAGGATGCCTACCACCACCCTTAGCCAGGGGGGGCTGGATGCCTACCACTACTAACACCCTTAGCCAGGGGGGGCTGGATGCCTACCACCACCCTTAGCCAGGGGGGGCTGGATGCCTACCACTACTACCACCCTTAGCCAGGGGGGCTGGATGCCTACCACTACTACCACCCTGAGCCAGGGGGGCTGGATGCCTACCACTACTACCACCCTCACCCAGGGTGGGCAGGATGCCTACCACTACTACCACCCTTACCCAGGGGGCAGAGATGCCTACCACTACTGCCACCCTTACCCAGGGGGCAGGATGCCTACCACTACTACCACCCTTACCCAGGGGGGCAGGATGCCTACCACTACTACCACCCTCACCCAGGGGGGGCTGGATGCCTACCACCACCCTTAGCCAGGGGGGGCTGGATGCCTACCACTACTACCACCCTGAGCCAGGGGGGGCTGGATGCCTACCACTACTACCACCCTCACCCAGGGTGGGCAGGATGCCTACCACTACTACCACCCTTACCCTTGGGGGGGAGAGATGCCTACCACTACTACCACCCTTACCCAGGGGGGGCAGGATGCCTACCACTACTACCACCCTTACCCAGGGGGGGCAGGATGCCTACCACTACTACCACCCTCACCCAGGGGGCTGGATGCCTACCACCACCCTTAGCCAGGGGGGCTGGATGCCTACCACTACTACCACCCTTACCCAGGGGGCAGGATGCCTACCACTACTACCACCCTTAGCCAGGGGGGCAGGATGCCTACCACTACTACCACCCTCAACCAGGGGGCTGGATGCCTACCACCACCCTTAGCCAGGGGGCTGGATGTCTACCACTACTACCACCCTCACCCAGGGGGGCTGGATGCCTACCACTACTACCACCCCCACTCATAGGATGGACAATGCATGACACAACCAGCACAGCACAACCTAGGGAATGCAAGAAGAAGACATCCCCCAACACCATGACAAGCGTGTGTATACTGTGTCAAATGCCTACAACACCGAACATGACTTTGAACATACAATGTGACCCCCTAGCACATGTGCCACACATATATGTGTGTGGCACCCACAATGCAAGCAGGCCATGACCATTGTGGCAATGGGGTCCAAACCCCCATCATCACAGTGACCAAAATGTAAGTGTGGGGTCCATAGCTGAAGCACACTTTGAACAATGTGGCAATGGGGTCCAAACCCCCATCATCACAGTGACCAAAAGGTAAGTGTGGGGTCCTTAGCTGAAGCACATTTTGAACATTGTGGCAATGGGGTCCAAACCCCCATCATCACAGTGACCAAAATGTAAGTGTGGGGTCCATAGCTGAAGCACATTTCGAACATTGTGGCAATGGGGTCCAAACCCCCATCATCACAGTGACCAAAAGGTAAGTGTTGACAAAGAAAGAGGTGCAACTGCCAAACTGCATGGATGATTCCTGGTCACAGAACAACAAACACATCAGTGGCAAAGTAGTGTATGTGTCCGATTGCAACATAAATTGGGGGAGCCAAATCCTGCAGTGCAAATAAGACATACCTTTGGCCATGTGCAGACAAACAACACCCATGGGGACTGACACCGTCAACAATCATCAATGACACAATGACAGAAGTGACCATCAGAATGCAGACCCACATATTTGCACCAATGGGCACACACATGCAGATACCCTGTGGAGACTGCAGATGTGAGGTGAACAGATACCATACCATGGCAGCAATGGGACACACAAACCATGATCATTGTGCTGACCGATGACCTAGGAGTCCCAGGGACAGCAGGGGAAACCCACCAAACTACATACAGCCAATGGCACACCCAAGATATGCCAATGCAGTGGTGCAGATGCACAAACACAAACAGGCAGACCCACACTGCACATCATACACAACAGGTGAGGGGGGTGCCAGTGTCCCCAGGCAACCACACAACACATGAGGAGACCTGAATACCAATCATACAGATGTGCATACAGTGCCACACAAAGGTAACTCATGGATCCAAATCCCCTATGTGGGCAAGCAGGCATTGTCAGATGAGAGGGAGCACAAATCACACATGTCACACAGGCACGTAGGGACAGCAACTGACACAGCAAGACACAGACACACCACAGCACCACCCCCAGGGCCCCCACAATGTGGTGACCCTGGGCTGCATTACAATCCCACTGTGATGACAAAGCTAAATGTGGTTCACACTGTGAACCACTGTCATGTGTACTGAGCAACTAACTACCATCACACCTACACAAGCACAAATCAAACAGCATGGCCAGTAAGCCAAGGCCAACATGGAGGCAGGGGCCTAACCGGGCAACAACTCTCATCTGCACACACTCAACACCACACCCCTCGACCTCCAACAATGTGCAGCAGTGAAGCACACATGCACTGGTGACATTGCACATGCACCCATGACTATTCCAGGGTGGTGGGTGGGAACCAAGGTGCAGAAACACATCACACATGGACACTCAACAAGACTCCTGAATGTCTGACACACTGCACACTACGCTGTACATGGACATGACGGCAATACCACACCAACCAATGGGATCACAGCCAAAGTCACACACCAATGAAGAAGCCAAGGTCACCCACAAAGAACACACATAGACAACAACCAACATTGCAGCCTGGACCCTGAGGAGTGCCAGCAGTCACACACACAACGTGTCACAATCACTGAAAGATAACACAAACTGGAAATCACATGACAGGGGCAAACAACAAGTGCCAAGGGGAAACCTTACTGTGACCCATCTGCGTCTGCACACAAACTCAGCCCTGACAGCAAACACACCTATGGGTGACACCCTGATGACCAGTAATGTGCCATGCACCCACATCACAGAGAACCCAGGGAGAAGACTTTGGGGGAACATAGCTCAACTCAGCTAGCATCACAAACAGGTACAACACTAGGGATCACAGCATGCACAGCTAAACGGAAGTGAACACACAGACATGCACATACAACACACACCTTGGGCGCAGGCAATGTCACAGGAGTACACACTGCCATGAGGGGACTCCACTCCTGTGTGAGGAAAGCTGTGCCATATGTTGCCTCAGTAGGGCCCCATCATGTCAGCTGAGCACTTGGTCACACAATCAACAATTAGCACCAAATGAGGGCTCCCGTCACATCAGCCTGGTCATGGAAGTGCCAACGGAATCATCAGCACAGATCCAACACACTTGTATAGCAATGTTGCACTGACAACACAGATGAGTCCTTCCCCATTGATGCCCAAACCTGCATGTCCACTGGAGATGGCCACACGGTCAGGGAAGTAGACAAATTGAACAATGGCAGGCACAACAGATGTGCAGGGGTGGAAGCCACAGATGTGAAATTGCCAATCTAAGTAGGAAATCCCATTGCCAAATACTGAACACATGACACCCTCAGATGCTGCTATGGATGACATGGATACACCACAGGATAGGACACATTCCCCCTGGACCACATGGGTTCCTGCACAGTAACACTTCATTATCATGAGACCAAATATCACCATCACTGCAGCAAGGGCATGGTTAGCATCATCAACATCATGTACATCAGAAGCAAAAGCACTAGAGAACAGAAAGTTGCTTTATTCAGCATATGTGGCATTAAAAGTCGAAGTCCGGTAGAACATAAACAAAGGCCAATGGCCAGTCCATCAACAAAGTCACAAGTGGGTGACAGTGGCAGATGCCAACCTACACATGCCTGCACAAAACCAGGGACAATCCACTAGGAGGGGCAACGGGGGGGTAGGCCAGGCACTGTAGGGACAGGATCAGGGCTCACCAGGAGGAAGCAGGGAAGGGGTGGTGGGTGCTGGAGAGCCACTGACAACTGCAGTGGAGGTGTCTGACATGGTGTGTGCCGGCACAACTGGGGGGCATGGCTCAGATGTTGTGGGTGCCGGCACGACTGCAGTGGACTCTGCAGATGGAGTGGACAGGTCCGCCACTGCAGTGCCCAAGTCAGACAGGGTGGTAGTGGACTCCACTGCAGTGCCTACCACCAGGGGAGGAGAATGGGGAACAGGCAAGGTGGGCTGGACAGAGGGGGAGGACACCCTCACCACATCAGTGGCACAGACAAGCGCAGCGGGGGTGTGGTGCCGGGAGAGCAAGTGGCAGGGGAGAAGGCCGGAGCCTCTTGGGGATGGTATATCTGTGGGTGGGGGAACCTGGGGCAGGGTGTGGTGGGGGCACCTGTGGAGTGGGGGCCTGAGGGATGGAGGAAGGAGACCTGGTGCTTGAGCTGCAGGGCGGCGGCGGGGTCTTGCTCTTACCACTCCGGGGGGACTTGCGGGTGGGGGCCTCAGTCTGTCTGCGCCTGGGGGAGGGTGTCCGGGGGAGAGGGGCACTCTGCTCCGTGTGGGGGGGCTTCCTCTTCACCCTGGATGCTGGAGCAGCTGGATCAGAGGGGAAGAGGCCGAGGTCACTGAGGAAGAGGCGCTGGGTCTTTGGGGTTGCAGGTGAGGCAAGGGAGGGTGCTTTGGAGGGAGAGGCAACTGAGGACTGCGCAGTGCCCGTGGATGCGTGTGCGTGTACCAGGGCCCCATCCCCTGTGAGTCTGGTTTCAGTCCCCTGACTGTGCGTGCGTGTGCGTTTTGTTTGTGGCATGTGTGTCTGTGTGCTGGACGTGTGTGTGCTGGTGTGTGCCTGTGCCGGTGTGTGTGTGCTTGGGACGGGTAAGGTGCTGGGGAGTGTGGATGGAGCAGAGGCAGGAGGGGTGAGGGACTGTCTGAGGAGGGACACTGCTGCCGTCAGGGAGGAGTCCATGGACCTATTGCCCCTCTGTAGGTCAGACATGCCCGATGAGATGCCCTCCATGAACGACACCAGCTGAGTCAACAGTGCAGTGTGCGCATGGAGGACACTCAGCATGGCTGTCTGCCCTACATGGAGCTGGCGAAGGAGGTACACAGACTCCTCACTCAGGGCAGCAGGGGACACAGGGGCAGAGGGTGCGGTGCCTGGCCCAAAGGAGACACGCTCCCGAACATGGGAGCCTCCACGGACCTGGGGAATGGGAGCCGATGGGAGGGCGGTGGTGGTGCTGGTGGTGGCGGGGACAGCAACACTAGCTGGGGTGTGGTGGCTGCTGACACCCGCCTCCACAAGGGAGTCATCCTCCGAGTTGCTCTGGTCCTCAGCTGAGGTGGATGGTGCTGAGGACTCCTCGGTGTGGCTCCCCTCGCCCTCCGTGCCACTGGGTCCCTCCGACCACTCCTCGGCTGCTGAGCCAGTCTGGCTCTCTGACTCCTCCTGGTCCGTGGAGCTGTCCCCTTCCGTGGCCGTGGATGTATCTGCAAACAATGGGGAAACAGACAGACATCAGTCACCTGCACCAAACGCACACACCACTGTGAGCACAGCACATTACAGAGCAAGCCCTGGCATCATTAGTTGTACATTGCTAAAAGTGCCCTAACTGAACAGGAGAAGCCAATTGTCAGTCTGATGCCAAGCATGGCACTCACATCCCACATGGCCTTGCACCCATCTGTCTGGTGTCTGTTGGATTGCAACACCCCAGTGTGGACACATGCACCAAGTACACAGTAGTTGGACAGTGCAGAGGACACGGTGTGGCATGTGGACATGCACACATCACAGCTCTTGCCACTGAGTCAGTACAGGTTTCCGGATGAAAGGGATGCCCAGAGTCAAATAGGAAATGCATGTGATGCATACCAGCGACAGACACCATGATGCACCCATGTCCTGATAGCCATCGCCACAATGGTGTGCATGTAGCACATGTCACTCCCCTGCAGGACCACCAATAAGTTGACACATGCCATGGCAGAGGCATGACTGCTAAGTCATACATCACTGTCTCAGTGATGTATGACTTGGCAGCCAGACAACAACACTATGCACTGTGTCACAATAGTAGGTCATGGGGAATGCAAGTCCTGGAGCTGCACAAGTGCACATGTACATCCCCCACACAACACATCATCTTAACCCTCATCTGTCCAGGTCATACCTATTGGACATATGGGAGACCTGTGACACTACCCTCTGAACCTGAGCCCCTCACAATTTGCTGTGAATGGGGAACAGCTGCCTGAACTTCACATTCGCATACCCCAGTCTGCACGGGCAGCTGCTCAAACACCTATGTGACACACAAGTATCGTCTCCTATGGTCACATCTCCAGGGGCATACTGAGCCCCTACCAAGAAACACCCCAGCAGTCCTGGCAACTAATCCACAGCACACTGACACAGAGGCAGACACCTGAGGGGTCAAATCACTGTGCACAATGTGTCAGCTGATACACGGGAGTGGGAGTCAGAGTGCATTGCATGGCCTGGAGTAGGCATGACTGTCCTGCTCCACATGAATGAGGGATGTGCCCTGGACAGTGGATAGCTGGCTATGTATGTGTGACACACGTAATCTGCACACTCCTGGGGCCCAAACATTGTTCCCACCCGCTGCATGGGCGTGTGCCACATACCCCAGGCACATGTGGTGGCTCAGCTCAGCAAGTGGACCGCATATCAAAGCAACACGCAGATCACATGTCCAAACACAGGCGTTGTGTGAACAATGGACCCACCCATGATGCCCACAACAGAGTTAGGGAAACAGATGCTGTCCCCCACCTTTAGTGAAGCAAACTGCAAGGACACAGTCCCAAGTGACACAATTCCCTGAATGTAAGGGCCACACCTGGGTATCAGATGAGCAGTGGGCAGTGCACAATAGAGGGACATGGCTCCTGGACAACATGACTGCTGCACTGTGGCAGTTGAACCAGGCCAGAGGAGGGCACAAAGCATGTAATACAGAGTTCACAGTGCAGTCTTTGACTCACCCCCTCCTTGCTGCTGTCTGGCCTTCAGCTGCCCATCCAGGTCTGGAAACACCACCGCCAGGATCTGGAGCATGTGGGGGGTCAGGGTCCGTGTTCCGCCCCTCCTGCGAGGAGGCGACAGCTTCAGCTGGACCCGTGCAATCCTCCGGGTCCAGCCCCGAAGGTCCTGCCACCTCTTCTGGCAGTTGCGGATCCGGCGCTTGTAGACCCCCACGGACCGGACGGCCCGGACGATGTCCTTCCAGATCTCCTGCTTCCGATGGGCATTGACCTGTCAGGATGACAAAGTGAAAAGGCCATTACCACACATGCAACATATCCGTGCATGACACAGTTGTATATACATGTCTCAATCACAGGGGCACATGATGTACACAGGCAGTGCAAAGCTGCCCATGGACAGTTTGCCAGACGTCACTACATGGTATCATTGCATGGGAAGTAAAACCTTGTTCAAATGCACTGTCACTGCACCATACCTGTCCAGTGCATGTCACTACACACTATGGGGGGTGACAACTACTCAGTGAGCCTGCTAGCCAGTGGCGTGCAGACTTTCAGCCTTGCTAGTCAGACAAAATGCACATTCAGAAAGGCAGTGCACAGAACACTCACCTGCTCCCCTGGTGTCCCATACAGCTTGCTGTACTGTGGAAGTATGCTGTCCAGCAGGGCCTGGTTCTCTTCAAGGCTGAAGGCTGGGGCTCTCTCCACAGTACGTGCTATTGCAGGGTCCAGAGGGGCAGAGACAGCAGCAGTGCAGTGGCAGATGTCGTCCTGGAGCATGTAGTGCAGGCAAGTGAGCTCTCAGGGGAACAGCCAGCAATATATATGTGCTGGAGAGGCAGATACTGTCCCTTGTGTCCAAAGTGATAGGTCCAAGTCATTTGCATCTTCTGAATCTGGCCAATCCATGGAATAGCAGCACCAAAACATGCCCACAGCATCCTTCAAATCTTCAACTTCATGACATACATGATTTTGCAACATTGTTGTGGGTGACCAACTGATTTTCCAGCAACCGACTCGTTCGAAATTCGAAAACGCGTCCGTTGCCAGGCAAGCCCATTGTCAATGGGTGCGCACCGATCGGTCCATTGCGGTACAAGGCGTACAGGGGTACAACGCGTACCCGCACACATTGAATGCAATGGGCCGGCCGGAGGCACCGATCGGTCCATTGCGGTACAACGCGTACAGGGGTACAACGCGTACCCGCACACATTGAATGCAATGGGCCGGCCGGAGGCACCGATCGGTCCATTGCAGTTCAACGCGTACAGGGGTACAACGCGTACCCGCACACATTGAATGCAATGGGCCGGCCGGAGGCACCGATCGGTCCATTGCGGTACAACGCGTACAGGGGTACAACGCGTACCCGCACACATTGAATGCAATGGGCCGGCCGGAGGTACCGATCGGTCCATTGCGGTACAACGCGTACAGGGGTACAACGCGTACCTGCACACATTGAATGCAATGGGCCGGCCGGAGGCACCGATCGGTCCATTGCAGTACAACGCGTACAGGGGTACAACGCGTACAGGGGTACAACGTGTACCCGCACACATTGAATGCAATGGGCCGGCCGGGGGCACCGATCGGTCCATTGCAGTACAACGCATCACTGTACATGTGACTGGCATATGTCAGCATGCCTGTCTCAGATGGACATATGCCAGCCACAGATAGCTCCCAGGGAGTGAGGGGCACACCTACATCACGACAGCCTGTCCAAACTTTATCATAAGGCATGTAAGGCTGCATTTCCTATTGTGTGTATGTTGGTGTACATGTTGTCCTGTGGGTGTCACCTGTGGCCAGCCACCCCCAGGCTGTGCACGTGTTCATGGGGACAGGATCCTGGGTGTTACGTGTACATGACCACTGTGATGTGCAACTGTTCAGATCTGTGCATGTGCCATGGTCACATTTCACGGTGGTGTATGTGTATGTCATGTCACATACCCCGTGAGTCCCATGTGGGACGGTATGTTTGAGCCAGGGTGTCCCAGTGGCACAATAGTGATGGTCCTCCACAGTCTTTGTGCATGTAGTGTTTACAATGTCTCTGATTTCATGTGCACAATGGGAGACAGTCTCCACATCCAGGTTGTGTGTGCATGGACTTTGATGTTGTGCGTGTGTGTGTCACAGACGTCCATGTCTGTCCTGCCGTGGCAAGTGGGGCCACTACCTGTGGGGGTCATGGTTGTTTTGCTGTGGTGTATACATGATACTCCATGTAATGCCAGTGTCCATGTGGCAATACAGGGTCCCTGGGAATGTACCTGTCGTTGAGCTGTGGTGCCTGGGGCACATCTGTCCTCACATGTCACTGTGGGGGTTATTGTGACACGGCAGCAGGAGATGGGAACTGTGACACGGCCTCATGATATCCAATGGGCCAACCTGGGACTAATTGATGCCACCTGTTGGACCGTGTTGACAGATGTTGGCCATGTATGTACCATACATGTCCTTCCGGAACTGCACACTTCATGTAGTTGTGCCTCATAATGATGTATGTTGGGATCTTGAGTGTGTTCAATGCCGCATATGTGGGGTGACTGACAATCTTGCTTACTTCTCCTCTGCACTGCAGGGCTCCTGCTGTCCATCGACCATTCCCAGACCTGGCAACGATGGTGGAACGGGACAGCATCCGACGGTACCGCTTCACCAGGCAGCTGATTGAGGATTTGGCAGTGCAGTTGTCCCCACATTTGCAGCCTGGCCGGCCGTATCCTACAGCGCTGACCCCCAAGGTGAAGGTGATGGCAGCCCTACACTTCTTTGCCACCGGTACCTTCCAACATACTGTGGCGACTGCTGGTGGGATGTCACAGACCATGTTGAGCCGTGTGCTCCGCGATGTTTTGGCGGCAATGTTGCTATTCCTGAACCGGTACATCTATTTCCCTAGACTGCGACGACTCACTGACGTGAAGAGTGACTTTTATGCCCTGGGGAGGATGCCGCATGTCATTGGCTCCATTGATGGGACACATGTGGCTTTGGTACCACCACAGGCCCAGGAGCAGGCCTACAGGAACCGCAAGCACTACCACTCGGTCAATGCACTGGTGGTGTGTCTTGCAGACATGACCATCACACACGTGTGTGCCCGTTTCCCTGGTTCAGCACACGATGCCTTTGTGATGAAGAGTAGTCGCATCCCCAGGATGATGGCACAGATGCAGAACCAGCGTGCCTGGCTTGTCGGTGTGTACTGACTTTGTGCCATTGTGTGTGATCTGATCTGTAGTATTCCGCCCACTTTTCCAAGTCAGCTAATGTGCACTTGTCTGTCCGTAGGTGACTCGGGATACCCCAACATGCCGTGGTTGCTGACACCCCTCAGGAACCCTGTGACACCAGCCCAGATGCGCTACAATGAGGCACATGGTCGGACCAGGAGAGTGATTGAGCGGACATTTGGTCTCCTGAAGAGCCGCTTCCGCTGCCTGGACAAGACCGGAGGGTCCCTCCCATATGCCCCTGCGAAAGTGTGCAAGATTATCATCGTCTGCTGCATGCTCCACAACCTGGCAGTGCGGAAGGAGTTGCCTCTCATCCAGGATGACAATGACCAACATCCGCCACCTGTGGAGGATCCTGGCCTGGACCACGATGCCAGTGACGATGATGATGATGATGATGATGGTGATGTCCGCACACAGCTCATCACCAACTTCTTTAGCTGAATGTGAGTATCCTGAGGTGTCATGTCAATGATGTGAGTTGGCATGATGTGTGGGTGGTGCTCTGGTGCTGTTGGAGTGTGTCCATGGGCTACTTGACTGGATGTGTGTTGCGATGTGTGCTAACAGGTGGGCTGTACTCCCCAACAGTGTTGACATGCTAACTTGGTTCTGGGTGGGTATCTTGTAACATGTATTGTGCATGAGTTTTGCTGTTCTGTCCTGTACTCCATTGCTTTTGACTGTGTGTCATTTCTGTCCTTCACAGGGTACTTTCAGATTCGTTTGGTCAACTGTGTCCACCGACGACGTGATTGCACATCCAGGGTGGTAGCTGTTGTGTCCCTACAGGTGATGTGCGCCACACCCATGGACTTCCTTCCGTCTAGAGTTGTTGACTGTGTACCCGCTGCCAGGTGGGATTACCTTGCATCTGTAGTGGTTACGACATGTTGCAACTGTGTAATAAACCTGTGCTTCACTTTGTGATGTGCGTTGTCTGTGGTCACACATTTGACTGCCATTTGCTTACTGCACCTGTGGGCTACTTGACTACAACTGGGAATGGGTGTGGTGTCTGTGCATTGCACCGTCTTCCCTGGCAACATCAGTGTAGGCAATGAGTCAGATGGCCTAGGTGTGTATGTGTTGTGTAGCCCTGGTGGTGTGTCTCCCTCATATGTGTCACGTTGCCTTTACTCACATGCCTGTGTTGTCCTTGCTGTTGCAGTTCGCATACACAGTGTAATTTTGCAGTTCATCATCCCCATAACAGCACCCACGTTGGAATCACGACAGAGGCAAGTATGGTGTATTAGTGTGTTTATTGTGATACATTTGTGTTAATAGTGCATAGGATGGGTAGTGCTGTACATAAATCTTGCAATCCGAAGTTCCTAGGTGAATTGAAAGTCCTGGTAGACAGGATCCCCAGTATCGGGGCCACAGTTGTCTGACACATTGGTCCAACTTGTACTCCCCATGCAATGTGTGGGAGTAGTGTTGCCGTCAACAGGGTGAACAGTCTGTGCACAAAGGCGAACATCCAGAACAGGTTCAGGCTTCCTGGGAGTTGCGCTTGGCCATCGGCCTCTCACTTTTCTCTCCTCGGACGACCCTTCTTCTTGGGGGGGGCCCTCAAGTGCAGGCTGCTGCGGTGCAGGGGACTCTCCGCCAGAGTCCTCCTCCCTCCCTGTGGCAGTTGCAGTTTGTTCGGCACCAGTTGTTGTTGGCACACAGGGAGGTGTGGACTGGTTGCTGTTCATCTGGCGGAGGCATTGTAAAATGTCCCTGTGCACCGCCGTCATCTCATGCAGTGCATCCCACTTGGACTCCACGCGGGACATGTGTGAGTCCACGCGGGACATGTGTGACTCCACGTGGGACATGTGGGAGTCCAAGCGGGCATGATGGGCAGCCTGCTGCTGTTTCATGTCTCTGAGGAGCCCCACTACCTGGCTGAGGTCTCCGGTGCTGGACTGGTACGCATCAGCTATGCGTACCAGTTGTGGGTCATCATGCACACCAGCAACGTCTGCAAGGAGCGACCTCTGTCTCCCACCCCTCCCACCACCCCTGCTGACATGTGCAGTGTGTGCAGTGGCATGCACAGATAACCCTGGTCCACCTTGGGGGTTGGTGGTGGTGGTGGTGTCCATGGCCCCAGGTTGGTCCAGGGTCCCTGTGCTGGTGTTGCTCCTTGTTCTGTCCATGTCGGCAGGAATGGTATTTGTGGTGACAGTCGTTGGAGGGGTGGGTGCAGGGGGTGCAGCTGGTGGTCCTGCTGGTGCTGCAGCTGGTGGTCCTGCTGGTGCTGCATGTTGACTTGCACCGGATGTGCCAGGTTGGTCTTCATCGTCCGAGGAGGACAGAGGCTGTACGACGCCAGTGAGCTCCGCATCCTCTTGAGCCTGGGACTGGGACTCCTCAGCATCTGCTGCTGTGTCCCCATCATCACCTGTTTTTGGGAGACACAAACAATGTATGTTATGTTTCTGCAGGCATCAATGGTTGACACACATGACAGTTGTGACTGTGCCTCTGGGTGCGGGCCTGTACATTGCATTGTCCTAAGTCGTCACAGTCAGGGGTTGATATTGGTGTGGCACATTGTCCTGCATTATTTGGGCATTTCTATGTATTTTCTATGGTGTGAACATGGTCTGCATTGGTTGTGTTTGGTTGACAGCCGGCCCTCCTTCCCACACACCCAGCCAGTCAGTTATCCCACCATGGAACGTGCTTGCGTTGCAGGGAGTGGAAGTTGTCTCTCAGGATGTCAGTCAGTGGTGTCCTGCTGTTTGTTGGTGCACAGTTGGCAGCAGGGCCTTGTGCTCCCCACAGCAGTAGCCAGTGTCAGCCATCTTGTGAGTCCTTCTCCACTCCCTGTGATGTGAGCATGGTTCAGGGTGGTGTTGATGGGACAGTTGTGGGGGTGAGCTATGTCTGTGACTATGACTCCCATCATGCTATTGCCTCCACCCCACTTCCCAGCATTCCCATACTTACTTGCTTTTGTGGGGAGTTCAGTGTGTGTGGGTGTGAGAGCAATGGCAAGATGGCTGACAGTGGTGTCCTGCGGTTGGTTGGTGTGCAGTACCCAGCATGCCCTTGTGCTCCCCACGACACAGCAACAGTGTCAGACATCTTTGATGGGCCTTTCCACTCTCTGTGGGATGTGCATGCGTGAGTGTGAGCTTGCTGGGCCATGTGGTGGGGGATGTAGAGCTGTGACTACGACTCCCATCATGCTATTGCCTCCTCCCCCTTCCCAGCATGCCCATGCTTCCTTCCTTTTGACTCTGCTTCCCTGTGGGGTGGGCTGGCTGTGCTGACAGGATGGCTGGGAGTGTTGTCCTGGCAGTTGTTTGGCTAGAAGTCCCAAGAGTGTCCCTGTGCTTCACACAACATAACCCAGGGTGGTGGTTCTTTGTGGGATCTTGTGTTAGGATGGGGGGCATTGCATTCTACCAGGTGGGTTCTGTGGAGTTTGTGTTGGGGTGTGTGTGAGGGGAGGTGCTTGTGACTATGGTCAGTGCTGCAAGTCCTCCTTCCCACCCAGCTAGCCAGATATCCCACCATGGAACGTGCTTGCATTGCAGGGAGTGTAAGTTGTCTCTCAGGATGTCAGTCAGTGGTGTCCTGCTGTTTGTTGGTGCACAGTTGGCAGCAGGGCCTTGTGCTCCCCACAGCAGTAGCCAGTGTCAGCCATCTTGTGAGTCCTTCTCCACTCCCTGTGATGTGAGCATGGTTCAGGGTGGTGTTGATGGGACAGTTGTGGGGGTGAGCTATGTCTGTGACTACGACTCCCATCATGCTATTGCCTCCACCCCACTTCCCAGCATTCCCATACTTACTTGCTTTTGTGGGGAGTTCAGTGTGTGTGGGTGTGAGAGCAATGGCAAGATGGCTGACAGTGGTGTCCTGCTGTTGGTTGGTGTGCAGTACCCAGCATGCCCTTGTGCTCCCCACGACACAGCAACAGTGTCAGACATCTTTGATGGGCCTTTCCACTCTCTGTGGGATGTGCATGCGTGAGTGTGAGCTTGCTGGGCCATGTGGTGGGGATGTAGAGCTGTGACTACGACTCCCATCATGCTATTGCCTCCTCCCCCCTTCCCAGCATGCCCATGCTTCCTTCCTTTTGACTCTGCTTCCCTGTGGGGTGGGCTGGCTGTGCTGACAGGATGGCTGGGAGTGTTGTCCTGGCAGTTGTTTGGCTAGAAGTCCCAAGAGTGGCCCTGTGCTTCACACAACATAACCCAGGGTGGTGGTTCTTTGTGGGATCTTGCGTTAGGATGGGGGGCATTGCATTCTACCAGGTGGGTTCTGTGGAGTTTGTGTTGGGGTGTGTGTGAGGGGAGGTGCTTGTGACTATGGTCAGTGCTGCAAGTCCTCCTTCCCACCCAGCTAGCCAGATATCCCACCATGGAACGTGCTTGCATTGCAGGGAGTGGAAGTTGTCTCTCAGGATGTCAGTCAGTGGTGTCCTGCTGTTTGTTGGTGCACAGTTGCCAGCAGGGCTTTGTGCTCCCCACAGCAGTAGCCAGTGTCAGCCATCTTGTGAGTCCTTCTCCACTTCCTGTGATGTGAGCATGGTTCAGGGTGGTGTTGATGGGACAGTTGTGGGGGTGACCAATATCAGTGACTACGACTCCCATCATGCTATTGCCTCCACCCCCTTCCCAGCATGCCCATGCTTCCTTCCTTTTGACTCTGCTTCCCTGTGGGGTGGGCTGGCTGTGCTGACAGGATGGCTGGGAGTGTTGTCCTGGCAGTTGTTTGGCTAAAAGTCCCAAGAGTGGCCCTGTGCTTCACACAACATAACCCAGGGTGGTGGTTCTTTGTGGGATCTTGTGTTAGGATGGGGGGCATTGCATTCTACCAGGTGGGTTCTGTGGAGTTTGTGTTGGGGTGTGTGTGAGGGGAGGTGCTTGTGACTATGGTCAGTGCTGCAAGTCCTCCTTCCCACCCAGCTAGCCAGATATCCCACCATGGAACGTGCTTGCATTGCAGGGAGTGTAAGTTGTCTCTCAGGATGTCAGTCAGTGGTTTCCTGCTGTTTGTTGGTGCACAGTTGCCAGCAGGGCCTTGTGCTCCCCACAGCAGTAGCCAGTGTCAGCCATCTTGTGAGTCCTTCTCCACTTCCTGTGATGTGAGCATGGTTCAGGGTGGTGTTGATGGGACAGTTGTGGGGGTGACCAATATCAGTGACTACAACTCCCATCATGCTATTGCCTCCACCCCCCTTCCCAGCATGCCCATGCTTCCTTCCTTTTGACTCTGCTTCCCTGTGGGGTGGGCTGGCTGTGCTGACAGGATGGCTGGGAGTGTTGTCCTGGCAGTTGTTTGGCTAAAAGTCCCAAGAGTGTCCCTGTGCTTCACACAACATAACCCAGGGTGGTGGTTCTTTGTGGGATCTTGTGTTAGGATGGGGGCATTGCATTCTACCAGGTGGGTTCTGTGGAGTTTGTGTTGGGGTGTGTGTGAGGGGAGGTGCTTGTGACTATGGTCAGTGCTGCAAGTCCTCCTTCCCACCCAGCTAGCCAGATATCCCACCATGGTACGTGCTTGCATTGCAGGGAGTGTAAGTTGTCTCTCAGGATGTCAGTCAGTGGTGTCTTGCTGTTTGTTGGTGCACAGTTGGCAGCAGGGCCTTGTGCTCCCCACAGCAGTAGCCAGTGTCAGCCATCTTGTGAGTCCTTCTCCACTCCCTGTGATGTGAGCATGGTTCAGGGTGGTGTTGATGGGACAGTTGTGGGGGGCAATATGTGTGACTGCGACTCCCATGATGCTATTGGCTACACTGACTTGGCCAGCATACACAGAATTCCTTCCTTTGAGTGGTCTTCACTGTGTGTTGGTGTTGTTGTGGTGGCTACATGTCTGGATGTGTTTGTTAGTTCTATTTGTGCCACTGCCTAGCTGTAGTTGTAGTTGTGTTTGTACATGTGTTGGCACAGTTGGATGTGACTTTTTGATGGCATGTGTTGTGTTTATCTGACTGACATACACATTTTGGGATGATTCTGTTCTGGTTGCTGTGTAATTGCTATGAGTGCATGGTTTGACTCTCCCCTTGACAGTGATGTGTGTGTTTTGTGGCAGTATATTGTGTACATTTGTTGTGTACTCACCAGGCTCTGGGATGTCCTCTAGTCCATATACGCTCACTGGCGGAAGGATGGCCCGCACCTTCTCCTCCCAGGGCCTGAGGTATATTGGCTTGGCAGGAGGGCCACTGCCGGTGTACTGGCTGTTGATGTAGTCTTTCTTCAGCAGGTCCCGTACCCTCCTGCGCACGTCATACCACCTGTTCTGGATGTCGCTCTTTGTGCGCCGACATGGTGATTGTGCGTTCACCCTGTTGATGATCCTCTCCCACATCTTGGTTTTCTGGGAGATGGGGGTCTGTTGGACCAGTGTGACAAACAGCTGTGGCTCTACCCTGAGGATCTTGTCTACCATGACTTCCAATTCACTATCTAGGAACTTGGGATTCTTCTTGGGGGCATGGTGATGGGTGGTGATGGTGAGTGATGTGTGTGTTGGTGTGCAGGTGAGGGTGTGTGAGTGTGTGTTTTGCTGGGTGTATGTGAGGTAGGTATTTGTTGGTGTGCTGATGGTGTGTGGCTTGTGTGAGGGATGAGCTGTGGGTGTGTGGTTGCTTTCTCTTGGGTGCTGGCAGTGGAATGGCATTTGCAAAGGTTCATGGTTGTGATTTGTGTCCTTTATATAGGTGGAGTTGTGGGAGTGTCTTTGTTCTCTGTCCCCACCCCCCAGTATTTATTGGCTTGGTAATTGCTTGTTTGGCCTTTTTTTGGGTGATTTTTCCTTTGTGCTGTTTGTGTATGTTGGAAACGTTCTTGTGACCGAGTCGGACCCTGCATTTGTCTCGTACGGTGTTCTCCGTTTCGTTCACGCTGTGTTTGTGCAGTTTTCTATGCTGCGTACGCGTCGGTCGTGGTGTTTTGTGTTGCTTCGGCTCGGTTTTGTATGCGTGTCGGTTGTACGGCTTTGCCTCCGTCTGACTCGCTCGTGGTTTTCGCGCCTTGCATCGTACTTTGCGGTTTGGAGTTCGCATGTACGTTTCGGTCGGATTTGTTCCGGGTGCGTGTCGGTCGGTTGGATTCGCGTGTTTTTCCGGCCGGATTGCTGTTTTCCTTGCGGCTCGGTCGGTCGACTTGGTTTCGGTACGTGTCGGTCGGATTTTTCACGCCTTGCATCGTACTTGGCGTGTCGGGCGCCACGGGTACGTGTCGGTCGGTATTATTTCCGGATCCGAGTCGGTCGGTGCTTTTTCCGGCCCGAATCGGAATCGACCCCTCTGTCTCTGGTAGGACCGCAGAGACTCGTGTAGAAGCACACCGGCGCTGCCGATGTTGTGCAGACTTCCTTGATTAAAATATTGCCCCACCCGCGGCAGTATTCCTTGGCCTAATGGTGTGTTCTCCCATTGCCAGGACTCAAGCGGACAGTGGCGGCTGGTCACATTTGAAAGTGGTGAGCCGTAAAAGTTGTGGCGGAGTGCACTGTAGCGAGCGAGCATAGCGAGCGAGCCTGAGCTACATAAGGGCGGTTATGGAGGGTTCTCCTCCGAGAAAATTTTGGAAAGAGTGGGCAAATGGTGCATTTTCAAGCAAATTTGAGAAAGGAAGAAGGTTAATAAAGCAATTGTGGTTTCAATTTAGGTGAAAAGGGGTTCTTTGGATTAGTGTTGGCAAATCAATGGTAGGCATTGGCATAAGTGCTGGGTAGTATTACTCACTATGATGTAAAAAAGACGATTTTTTGAATTTATAATGTGATCAACAGACCTTCACGCTTCACCTAATATCTGCCCACGGCCCACACATTTCCCCATTCTGGAAGTCTGTGCCCAGGGCAATGGTAATGTGCAGAGGGTTAATATGCCCAGGCAGATCACAAAAGTGCATAGAATGTAGATAGTTCAATGGGTCAGTTAATGCTTTTGTCAGAGAGATGCTTTTTGTACTTGCATTTTAAAAGTTACAAGCCTAACATAGCAGAGAGAGCTTTTAACTTGGTCATCAAAGAGCTGCATACAAACAGCAAGGCATGGGTTAGAGCGTTATGCTTTTGTTCTCCAGTCATTATCATAATGTTGCTAAAAAGGGTTCATTTTATTAGTAAAGTCAACACAACCACAGTGCTATGTTTAAAATTTAGGAGTTTGAGCTGTTCCAGACCAAACAATGAATCTTAGACTATACTGCCCAGTGCCTACCACCAGTATGTATGACATGTGATGCTTGCACCATATAGTCCTCTTTGTCTTATGTAATATTCCCTATGCACTGATTTACACACGTGTGAGATCCATTGTCTCTGTATAATGTGTGTGTGAGGCGAAGGGCTCTGAAACCCTACACACCACCGGAAAACAAAACTCACTGTACATATTAGCAACATGCATCTCGACAAGTGAGTCTCAGGTGGACTGGATTCACCTTAAAATGTTTGCATGTTAAGGAATGGATGCAGCTGGTTATGTCCTGATAAATCAATGGCTTGAATTGTATTGCTTGCGTTTGGAAGCGGCTGCTTTCAGCAACACCAGTGTGTTTATTACTTCCAAATGCAAGCAGTAAAATGTAAGCCATTTGTCAGGCCATAAAGACAGCACACAGAGCTGAGGCCAGGGCTCCTCAAGAGTCAGAGGGCCCCTAAACTATAACATAACACCCGCGTCTCCAGTTCCACTTACACCACTTTCCTCTCTGCGCCAGGCCAGCACTTCATTTCATACCCTTTTCAGGCGAATATCTAATTATCTCAAATACTCCATTTAAAGAGACAATAAGCTTAATCTCCACCATAAATCAGGCATGAATCACCCACAAGTAAATAAGCTTCACGTTGAACTTGCTTTATTGTTTCCCAATACTGTATTATCAACATGTTAGTCAGCCTAGAACTCTTTGCAAGTTTTCAGCTAAAGAAATATAGCGCTTGGATACTTACGTTGTTTGGCTAAAGGCTCTGCGAGAGAATGCCATCGACACACACTGCACACTCCCAATGTAACAGTCAGACACGTTTATTTTTAGACAAATCGTAATGCGTTAGCTTTTGAAAAAAACGCTCAAGTCCTTTCAGGCATTCTACTATTTCTCCGTACGAATTCAAACTCAAAGGACTTCTGGAGGCTAGTGGAGACTATTAATACAGCCCTCCATCCCATCAATAACTCCAATATTACTGTGGCCTGCTGGGCAACGTACTTAATCAGTCACTTTAGCAAGCAATGAGCTGCCAGAACAACGTTCATGATTTAGCGAGCAGAAAAGGTTTCTTTCAGCTTGTTTAAAAGAATTAAGGGTGGCAGTCTGGTAATACCCCAATTTAGATACAATGGACAAATGATATGGATTATGGCCAAATGGAGACCCAGTCGGGGGTTACCAAATGGAGAGACCCGGCTGGGCTCTTCCGGCACCCATAGCCAATGACCCCCACCCGACTCCCACGGGTCTGTTCTCGGACCCACCGCCATACCTTTAGCCTTTTTCAACGTGTGCCCTTGTTCCTGTACCACTTCCCTCTCCTTACATAAGCGCTCACATCTGTCTTCTGTATCCCGCAATAATTGGTGCTGTTGTTTGATCTTTGCCTCTCAAAATAGCCCTTGCCACCGTGACCGCTACTCTGACCCCAACCATGCCAAGCCTCTGTAATCTCACCCCCAGCTGCTGACGTCACACCGGAGCCTGTTCTGCCACCCCCACTCCCTCCACAACATGGGGCCTCTGCAGGGAATCCCCATCTTCTTTTTCCTGCCAGATTGACTGGCCCAGACCCCTCATACTGCCCCAGCCCTGCCTCCACCTGCCTGGTTGACAGGTCAAGGGGCATACAGTCCCCCTCTAATGCTGCCTCTGCTGCCAAATCATCAGTTAAAGTGCCTACAGGCACACCCTCATTTACAACTTGGGGCTGCCCCCTCCCCTTGACTCGGGCCTTGAAAGTCCCTGCTCCAGAATAATCCTCTGCGGACGCCGGGAGGCTGTGTCTCCTCCCAGGCGCCTTTGTTTTCCACACTGCAAGTGGCCTGCCCGCACCTCTCCCCGCCCCTACTTTTGCTGCAACTGCGGCCACCACTCCGCCCGACTCTGCTCGCATGAGGCGACTCCTGCCTGTGCCTACCCAGGCCTCATCTGAGACGCCAGGCCAGAGGAGATCAGCATGCCCACAGCACCTAGAGTGCACAGGGTCTCCCGCACTGCCTCGTGCATCTGCCAACCCCTGTACCTACAATACGCCAGTCGCGGCTCGCAATTCTCGCGGGGGGGTAAATATAATAAAATAAAACTCACCTGATCCCGGTCCCGCGCCGCCTCTGCTCCTGGGGGGTCTGGAACAGGAACAGGCATGCTCCCTCCCCTCCTGTGGCAATCACAATGCTGCAATGGCAGCGTTGTGATTGGTGCGGAGGTCCGGACGGCGCCCAGCCGGGCACCTGTTAGGAAGCCATTTTCTCTATGTAGGCTGCATGCAGCCTACATAGAGAAAATGTAGAGTGCGCATGACTGCTTTGGTCGGCCGACCAAGCAGTCACCGCACTCAGAGTGGTGCAAGCCACTCCTCCCCGACCCGCCCACCCGCCCGCCCCCAATCAGGCATATTCTCCCGCCCGCCCCCAACCAGGCATACCTCTGCTTTCTCGCAGCACGAGAATCAGAAAATAAAATGGTATTTAAAATACCATTTTATTTTCTGTTTCTCGCACTGCGAGAAAGCAGTGGGGCGGCGCTCACTGCCCTAATGGAGGAGTCGCCACTGCAAGCGGACTTGCAGATCCTGGGCTCGCCTCTGTCATGTGACTGCACGGTGGGCCGACACCAGTTTTTCACTTTTCCCGCAAGGAGGAGACCAGCCGGGAAGTGAAGCTACCGCAGCCAGCCTCAGTGATGGCAGGCTGCCACTCCGGACCGCGACAACCCCTGCCTTCAGGTACGAGCTGTAGGGGCCTGATTTTCCGACTGGAATGAGTGCTGTACGTACCGGCCCAGAGGGCCCTTTGTTCAGTCACTGCCGTTCATTGCCCCGACTGAAGGCGTGTTCCCTTCACAGGAAGGGGCTTTGGTTTCTTTTCTTACTTAACAGATGCTAGTCTCGCTAAGGGACACATTCTTTTCTTTGGTCTAATGACGTGTTCCTTGACGAGCACGTATTCCAACCACCCGTTCATTGGTGAAACGTGCCAGCGTTGCTAGCACTGGACAATGTTGTGACTCTAATCTCGGCCATATTGTGTGCGTCGCAGCGGGCATGTGTATTTAACTCGACTAACCCTAATAGAAGCACAGCGGCTTCTAGGACCCTAGTACACCCCAAGCATTACTGTAAGGCTTCTAAAAGGACCCCAGCTTGATTAAGCACTGCTTGTACAGTTATACTTACAAAGTGCATATCTCTGGATATAGTTATTGGATTTATGTAATTGTGGGCTTGTTTTAATCAGGATAATAAGCCCTATCTTTGCATCTGCATACCTTGAAAATTATATGTGATTTTCATGTCATTTTGGCCTTAAAGAGTTTATAATACAACAAGCTATTTTTATAAAACCTGCGTTCGGGTATCTTTTGTGGTGTATTCATTGTATCACTGGTGTGAATTTGTTGCACAAATGCTTTACACATTGCCTCTGGGGATAAGCCTAACTGCTCCGTGTCAAGCTACCAAGGGGGTGATCACAGGCTATCTTTGGTTTGTAACTTCCTTCCCCTTACTAGGGTGGTGGGTTCTGCCTGGCTTGGGTGCATACCCTAGCCACCACAAACCCAATTTCTAACAGAGACCAAGAGGAAGAAGAAGATGAGGACCAGGTCCGTTTGTTCTTCCTTAGAAGAGAGGGAACTTGAATCTCGCCTACCTATACATTCTGGGTCCTGTTCTACCAGCAGTCCCTGTTATTGGCCTCTCAGATTCAGACCGTGATAAAGGGCACAGAATACAAAGCCCTTTCTTGCTAGAAGAAGACATAGAAGAAAAGCTATAAAGCTATGCAGGACAAGGCAGTCACTCCTGAAACATCTACAGACTCAGCCTCTGAGAGTCCTAGCATACGTTTATTTGGCTAATATATCACAAAAGACAAATTAGGTCTTCTCTTGGACCATTCAATCAATCAATCAGAACATTTGTAAAGCGCACTACTCACCCGTGAGGGTCTCAAGGCGCTGGGGGGGGAGGGGGTGCTGCTACTGCTCGAACAGCCAGGTCTTGAGTAGCCTCCTGAAGGTTAGTAGGTCCTGGGTCTGCTGTAGGAGGATGGGGAGGGAGTTCCAGGTCTTGGCGGCGAGGTAGGAGAACGATTGTCCGCCGGTGGTCGCTCTTCGGATGCGGGGGACTATGGCGAGGGCGAGGTCGGCGGAGCGGAGCTGGCGGTTCGGGGTGTAGAGGGTGAGTCGACTGAGGTATGCCGGTCCGGCGTTGTGGAGTGCTTTGTGTGCGTGGGTGAGGAGCTTGAAGGTGATCCTCTTGTTGACGGGGAGCCAGTGCAGGTCTCTCAGGTGGGGTGAGATGTGGCTGTGGCGAGGGATGTCGAGGATGAGGTGTGCAGAGGCGTTCTGTATCCGTTGCAGTCGTTTCAGGAGTTTGGCCGAGGCTCCCGCGTAGAGGGCGTTTCCGTAGTCCAGCCTGCTGCTGACAAGGGCCTGGGTGACCGTTCTTCTTGTTTCGGTGGGGATCCACCTGTAGATCTTGCGGAGCATGCGTAAGGTGTTGAAGCAGGAGGACAAAACGGCGTTGACCTGCTTGGTCATGGAAAGTGTCGAATCGAGGATGACCCCCAGGTTGCGTGCGTGGTCGGTGGGTGTTGGTGCTGCTCCCAGCGTGGTCGGCCACCAGGAGTCGTCCCAGGCTGAGGGGGTGGAGCCGAGGATGAGGACCTCCGTCTTGTCTGAGTTCAGCTTCAGTCGGCTGTTCTTCATCCACTCGGCGACGGCCTTCATTCCTTCGTGGAGGTTGGCTTTGGCGGTGAGGGGGTCCTTGGTGAGGGAGAGGATCAGCTGGGTGTCGTCGGCGTAGGAGATGATGTTGAGGTCGTGCAGTCGGGCGATGTGGGCGAGCGGTGCCATGTAGATGTTGAACAATGTTGGGCTGAGGGATGATCCTTGTGGTACGCCGCAGATGATCTCGGAGGCTTCGGAACGGAAAGGGGGGAGGCGGACGCTCTGGGTTCTGCCTGTGAGGAAGGAGGTAGTCCATTCCAGGGCCTTGTCTCGGATCCCTGCGGTGTGGAGGCGTGTGCGTAGGGTGCGGTGGCAGGCAGTGTTGAAGGGGGCTGAGAGGTCCAGGAGGATGAGGGCCGCTGTTTCGCCGTTGTCCAACATGGTCCTGATGTCATCGGTGGCGGCGATGAGGGCAGTTTCGGTACTGTGGTTGCTGCGGAACCCAGACTGGGACGGGTCCAGGATGTTGTTCTCCTCGAGGTAGCGGGTCAGTTGTCTGTTGACGATCTTCTCGATGACCTTCGCCGGGAACGGGAGCAGGGAGATGGGCCGGAAGTTCTTGAGGTCTCTCGGATCCGCCTTGGCTTTCTTGAGTAAGGCGTTGATCTCGGCGTGCTTCCAGCTCTCTGGGAAGGTCGCGGTCTCGAAGGAGATGTTGATGACCTTGCGGAGATGGGGTGCGATGGTGGCGCTGGCTTTGTTGAAGATGTGGTGCGGGCATGGGTCTGATGGAGATCCGGAGTGGATGGTGTTCATGATTTTGATGGTGTCGTCGTCGTTCACGTTGGTCCAGGTGAGCAGGGGGTCAATGTTGATGGTGGGCGGGGGGTCCGAGGTGTCGATTGATGTCAAGGCGGTCTCTTTGTTGAAGCTGTCATGGATGTCTGCGATCTTGCGGTGGAAGAAGGTGGCTAGGGAGTCGCACAGGTCTTGTGATGGTGGGATGTCGTTGGTGTTGGCGCTGGGGTTGGAGAGTTCCTTCACGATGTTGAAGAGCTCTTTGTTGTTGTGTGCGTTGTTGTCGAGGCGGTCCTTGAAGGAGGTCCTTTTGGCGGTTCTGATGAGGTGATGGTGTCTGCGGATGGCGTTCTTGTGGGCCGCATGGCTGTCCGGTGTCTGTTCGCGGTGCCATTTCTTCTCTAGTTTCCGGCAGGTTTGCTTGGAGGCCTGGAGCTCCGCGGTGAACCAGCCGGCTTTCTTGTCGGTGTGCCTGTTGGAGGGTTTCTTGATCGGGGCCAGAGTGTTGGCGCAGTCGTTGATCCATCGCCTGAGTTTGCGGGCGGCGGTGTCAGTGTCGGTAGGGTCGGCGGGCGGGCTCCGGGCGAGGGTGGTGTTGAGCTGGTCTTCGGTGATTTTGCCCCAGCTGCGGCGGTGGATCTGTTGGGTGCGGTGGTGCGTGGCAGGTTTCTGGAAGGCGAAGTGGATGCAGCGATGGTCGGTCCAGTGGAGTTCGGTGGTGTGACTGAAGGTGACGTGGGAGCTTGCGGAGAAGATGGGGTCGAGCGTGTGGCCGGCGGAGTGGGTGGGCATTGTGACGAGCTGTCTGAGTCCATTAGGTCTTCTCTTGGACCATATAAAAGAGAATTTTGGGTACGATCCTCAACCACAGGGGAAAAAAAATGAGGGATTATTTACCCAACATGCTAAACCAGCAACTTTAGCTTTCCTCTACATAAACTGATTAAAGAGCTTATTTTTGGACAGTGGAAAGAATTCGATCAGTCTACATTACCAAGATTGCTGCAGAAGACATATGCTCTCCTTGGGGGTAAGTTGACTCTTCCACCCAGCATTAAAGTTCATCCTAGTTTGGCTCCTCTGATCAGCAGAACAGTTTTGAATCCCGATAATTACCCACCCATGGATCCTGTGGACCAGAAGGAAGAGATCATGCTTGAGAAGGCCTACTCATCCAACAAATTACCCTTAAAGGCAACAACATATGCAGCTTATGCCTCCCAGTCACTGGAGAAGGACTTAGAAGCACTATTTAGTGCAATTCACGAGGTCACTGACTATTCAAACATTGTCATACAGATGGAAAAGGAGGCCAGGTGTGTATCAAATGTATCCTCTGACATCATAAAATCTACTGCTGTAGTCTTTAAGACGTCTGTGTTAGCATGTCATAATCTGTTGAGGAGAGTCATTAATGCCCCATTCCTGAAACCTGTGGAAGATCCGAGCACCGCGTGCCATGTGGACGAGGATTCTTGGATCGCACATTTTTCCTCTATTTTTCACTCCCATACGGAGGAGGTGGTCAGCCAGTTGCTACCAAATAGCCCCCCCACAAATCTGTCCTTGTGTTTCAACTTACAGGAAATTAGATTGGCCCTCTCACAGTCCTCTACTAATAGAGCTCCTGGGCCAGATGGCACTCCAGTAGACCTCTTTATGGAACATCCCGACCTGTGGGGGCCGGTGCTCACTAATGTTTTTAATGTAATAGCCGCAGTGGGTCCACCTGATTCGTGGAAGAGGTCTACCATAATTTCAATTCATAAAAAAGGAGACAAAGCCCAGCCAAAAACCTATCGTCCTATTTCCTTACTAGATAGTACCGCCAAATTGATGGGTCGCGTCTTAATAGAGTAGAGGAATGGGCCACTGACAATAACATCTTGATCCCGGTACAATACGGGTTCAAAAAGGGGAGTGGCACCCAGGATCAAAGCATCAACCTGACCCTACTAATGGCTAAGTACACTAAAGCAAAGCAGGAGAAATTATATTTGGCATTTATGGACCTCTCAGCAGCATTCGACTGCGTAACCCATCACCGCCTCTGGGAAATAATGGCAGAAATGGGTATAGACAATGCAATAACCACCTTTATTAGACAGCTTTATTCTTCAGCATCGGCAATCGTGCGCTACGGAAATCAGGGTGAGTGCTCCAGGTCGTTCCCAATCTTGAGGGGAGTCCGCCAGGGTTGTGTTCTTGCCCCATTCCTTTTTTCCATCTATACGAATGGGGTAGAAGCACCCCTGCTGAACTCCACCCCGGACGTCCCATTGATTAAGAATGTACGCACCCCAATTCTGCTATATGCAGATGATGCTGTCTTGATTGCTCGTACTGGCAGAGCCTTACAACAATTATTAGAGATTTATGTAAACTTCATGAGTAGCCTAGATCTAAAAACAAATGAGGCAAAGTCCCTGGTTTTAATAACTGGACGTAGAGAGAAGAGGCCTCCACATTTTTATATAGAAGGACGTGAACTGGCCCACACTGACACCTTTTCGTACCTCGGAATAACCTTTGAGAGACAACTATCCTGGTCCAACATGATCATAACAAGAGGCCTAGCACTGGAAAAAAAGTATTATAGCACTTAATTCCTTTACAAAGAAATTGGGTGCAAAGCCCCTTGAGATGATCAAAAAGGTTTATTCTGCCAAAGCAATATCAGTGGCAACTTATGGTGCAGGAATATGGGGTTACACCAATGCCCACTCTCTCCAGACCATCGAAAATTCCTTTTGGAAAAGACTCATTGGCCTCCCAGCGAGTTGTTCCAACTTTTTATGCCACACCGAGCTGGATGTCCCTTATATCGAGGACATAATTAGGCTGGCTGGCTGGCTATATTGCTGTGGCATTCCATCTGGAGAAGAACTACAGAAAACCTCACCCAGAGACTAATAGAAGATTGTCTCACTTTGGAACACGTGCTAAAGATTCCGTGGTTACTATATATTAAAAACAGCCTCACCTCTCTCGGTCTAGGCCCATTATTTACATCTCCTTCAACCTGTATCACAGTATCAAAAAAAGAAATTAAAAGATCTTTTTTTAATCAAAGGACACTGGAGCGATCTAAATTGAATTGCTCAAAAGCGCTCGTAAAATTATATTTAGAGAGCCCAATTGAACAGGAAGGCGCCCCGGGATACTTATCTTTTGTGACCAACTCACGCCATCGATTTATCCTAGTAAGGATTCGTTTGAACCTCATTCCTTGTATGCTTTCTTTCCCAGCTGGTATTTACTCTATAGCGGATCTTCCACCCTGTCCGCCCTCCCCTCAATCAAATCTACACATTCTCTTTTTCTGTAAATTTTATAAGACGCATCGCAAAAGATTTATATGGCCGCTTATGCGCAAATACCATTTTACTCAGTGCCGCCCGGCCCTGTACTTTTTACAATTATTATCTAATGAACTAATATGTTTTACTGTGGCCTCATATCTTCTCCTTTCATGGAAGACTAGGAGGCTGGACCATTTTGTCCTATGAATTATGAACTCAATCTTGTTTTTAAATCTATTGTCTTAAACAAATCACTGTTACCATTTGAATCATGAAAATTGTATTCTTTGGAAAGTATATTTTATATTGGGATTTTTGTACTTTTATGTTCTTAATAATTTAAGTATAGAATAAAGTGATTTGACTGACTGACTGACTGTTGAGGAGAGACTGGAGAATCGAGAAGGTGTCATGTTTGAAAATTGCTTTCCGGTAGCAGAAGGTTTCAACCCAAGAATTCCTCCAAGGTTCAGGAATATTCAGATCAATCTGGTACAACCAAACATCATTCCTGACCACTAATTTGCTCCTGTCATTCCAGTGAGAGGAAGACTTTTGGATTTTTACAAGTCTTGGAAGATGTCCATAAGGGATCAGTGGATCTTGAGTTTGATCAAGAGAGCATATCTTATCAAATTCAACAAGATGCCTCTGCCTTCAGGAACCATCCCTACATCTAGACCCCCAATCCTATGAAAGGAACCTTTTTGTGGCTGTGGATCTTGGCTCTGTTAGGAAAATGGCTATTATCCTAGTTCCAGCAATGGAGAGAGGGGGGGGGTGGTGACCAATGTAGCCAAATGGATGAAAGACAGCTGTGTCAAACTCAACTCCGACAAAACAGAAGTACTGATCTTCGGGAAGAACGCCTCCACATACTACCACATCTGGTGGCCAGCAGAACTTGGACCAACACCCACACTGACAGACCACGCACACAAACTTGACATTATCCTCGACAGCCAAGTGACCATGAAACGACAAGTCAACGCAGTCCCCTCCTCTTGCTTCCACACCCTTTGCATGCTCTGCAGAATTTTCTGATGGATCCCAATCAAATCCAGAAAGACAGTCACACAGGCCCTGGTCACCAGCTGCCTTGACTACGACAATGCTCTCTTTGCCAGAATTTCCACCCAACTCCTCAAAAGACTCCAGACCATACAGAACACTGCCAAAAGACTCACCCTTGACCTCCCCAAATGGACCCATATAACCCCTCACCTCAGAAGCCTTCACTGGCTCCCCATCCAGAAGAGATGCCAGTTCAAGATCCTCACGCATGCATACAAAGTTCTACACAGCCAAGGACCATCCTACATCAATCATTGACTCAACTTTCACCTGCCATCAAGACACCTGCGTTCTACCTCTCTCACTGTTACACACACCCCCTGAATCCATCGCAGCCACAGCGGGGGCTACTACTTCTCCCACATCTCTGCCAAGACCTGGAACGAACTGCCCCTCCAACTCCAATCAGCACCCTCCCTGCTGGTGTTCAGGAAGAAACTCAAAGACCTGGCTCTTCGATCGGGACACAGCACCCTCAGCCCCCAGATACCCCTAGGGGTGACAGTGCTGCACTATATAAATGATGATTGATTGATAGATTGATTTAGGGGGTCTACTACATTCTCTTCTTAGTAAGGGTTGCATTTGGAGAGTACAGACCAGTATTCGACCTTACAGAAGTAATAGTTTGGGTCAAAACCATCCATTTTGGAATAGCGACCCTACAGCAAGGCATTCCCTTGCTCTTTCAAGGGGATTATCACTAAACAAATGACCTGCA
The DNA here is from genome assembly GCA_963921515.1 of Calotriton arnoldi. Taxonomy (NCBI): domain Eukaryota; kingdom Metazoa; phylum Chordata; class Amphibia; order Caudata; family Salamandridae; genus Calotriton; species Calotriton arnoldi. Next base: position 343,860 of record CAWUFW010010120.1, read on the forward strand.
GGACACTTATTTGCACATCCCCATTCATCTGGCATTTCAGAAATGTCTGAGGTAGGTCTGCAACACTTCCACATTAGAGTCATGTTTTTTCGGCTCAAATCTGTTCCCTGAGTGTTTGCTAAAGCTTTGGCTCTTCTGATGGTGATTCTCACCAGGAGGTGATGACTTTCATTCACCCCTATCTGGACCGTTGTCTCATTAATGCTCCCGCTGTAGAGACAACAGAGAACCAGGACAGAAGAGTGTTAGCTCTGTTAAGGGAGCATGGGTTCCTAATAAACCTATAAAAATCTTTTTTGACACCGGCTCAGGACAAAATCTTTAACAGAGGCAGATAAAAAATGAAAGAGGGACTGTTACACTGCAGGAGAAAAAAGTTAAGATCTTCTCTCAACTGTGAGATATTAGGGCCTCGAAATAAGCAGCTACTTCTGGTTGCAGGTACAGGGAGACCTGACAGCTATGATCTTCCTGGTTTCTTGGGCCAGATTTCACTTGAACAAGTTAGTGAGACACATCCTGAACTACTGGTCTCCAGTGTCTCAGGATCTACACCAGACAATCCCTATGTCATGACAAATAAAAAAGGAGCTCACTTGGTGGACAGTGACTTCAAACATCATGAAGGGTGTGCCTCTGTTGTGTCAACAGCCATCAGTAGTGACAACTGATGTGAGCACAGTGAGTTGGGGGGCTTGTCTGGAGCCCTTCCAGATTAAGGGACACAGGTCAAGAACCCAAAAACCCAGATCCTCAACTGAAGGAAGCTGGAAGTGATCCACCTAGCAATCAGGTCCTTCCCTTAACTCCTTTGAAGCAGGGCTGTGGTAGCAAGCACAGACAGCAACACAGCAAGATTGTATGTCAACAGACAAAGACAAACAAGATCTTGGTCCATGTCCCAGATCAAATCTTCAAGTGGGCCCAGTGCAATATGGCATTCCCAGTAGCATTTCGTATTCAGGTTAAACTGAATGTGATGGTGACAAATCGAGCAGGAATACCCTGTCCTTGAACTAATTTTGCCTGAGTTGGAAAGTTTTTTCTCAAATATGTCAGGGTTGGGGTTTCCTAGATTTGGACCTGTTTGCAACAAATCAGAATTACATTCTTCCTCTCTTTTGTTCCAGTGTAAGGGAGACCAGGGACGGGGACACTTTGTAGTGCCCCTGGCCGCAGGTATTCTTTATACGTTCTCCTCATTTCCCTTAATCCTAACATTTCTCATCAGATTAAGGAGGGAAAGAGAACAAGTGAATTTGATAGCTCCATCATACCCCGCTCTGGATGGTTTCCTCTGTAAGTGAAAATTAAACAGGACACGGAACGACTTCTTCCTATACATCCATCTCCCCTTACCTTCCCCCTTACTCTAGTCCGACAGGCTGAAGAAACTGAGGCTGGCAGCTTAAAGATTGAGAGGGCAGGCTCAGTTAATAAGTGTCTGTTTGAAGGAGTTGGACCTCTGTCCAAACATCCAGAAGACGTTCAACCCTCTCATCATATACCAGACATTGGGGCATATTCACAAGGAGCTATCGCCAAATTAACGGCACTATATCGCAGCCAAAGTCGTGATAAATGTACCCCCCCATTCACAAGCCGGTGTTAACAGCCCACAGCACCAGTTTACCCGCGATAGCAGCCGCAAAAAACATCGCCACAGAGGACCCCCGCAAATATCGCTAATGAGATGCAGAGTAGGCGTTCCCATGACAAAAGCCGAGACAACAGCACACCTCAACATTCACAACGACCAGCCACATCTGCGATAAAAACACAAAACAGGCGATAAGGCGCGTTAGCACCAGGAAATCTACACCTGCTCTGACCTGGTGTAAAGTCGGATGGCAGCCAGCACCACAAAAGGGAGCACAGCCCAGGGCCACATCCGAAGGGCAACAGATGCCATGGAGCCACCCATCATGCGGCCCGGACACCCAAGAGGGCCACAACACCCACCTCCACCTCCACCACCCCAGGACCCCATCCCACACCCGGAACACCCCCCCCGGACCAACACAGACGCAGCGCAGACAAAGACAGCGGAACCCCAGGAAACGTACCGGCCGCACAGACCCAACATCTGACAATGTCACCGTCCACGACAGGCTGAAAGGGACAACCAACCTATGCATCCTGACCATCATCGCCTAACAGGCCTACGGCTACAACACAGCGGACAACCAACATCCCACCCTACACAAAGCTGATGGCATGGCTGCACCTGTTGGCCCCTGGGACCCCCCCATCCAACACCCACCAGAGTCGGAGGAGTCTCACAGCCAGCCACATCCAAGTCCCCCACACCTGTCCTGGACCTCACCATCACCCTGGTACCCAAGTCCCCATACGTACAACACAATGCGTAGGATCCGCTGGAGACCAAGCAAGGACCATACGCCATAGCAGGATGTCCGCACGTGTTGGGGGCAATACACAGCACACATGTACTACCTGTGCCCCCTGGTGACACAGCACACAATCACCGCAACAGGAAGCCCACATCTCAGACCAATGTGCAGGCACCAACAGAACACCGTGGAACACCCAACAATGTCGCCTACAAATACACAGCCAGTGTGCATGATACCTTCATCCTCCGACAGTCCATCATCAACCAGCGTTCCCAGGAAGGCAACAAGGGAAATGTACAGCCCCTTGGCAATATACAAATGAACGCCGCACACACCTCAACTCCACAACCATGCAACTCACAACTCTGGCAATGCACACGTCACAAAATCATATACAACAGGCACAACAATATGCCCACCCACCAGACACGACAGAACAACTTACAATGTCCACATGGGCAAGCCCTGAAAATGAGCCAGCAACGGCATGGCACCTCAGCCACATAATAGCCGAATGTGGGGAGAGGTGGCAACCAGGCATGTGTGAAGGATGCAATAGAACCATGATTGGGAAAGTACACAATGCCAACAGTGCCGGAGATGTGCTGGACACCTCGCAGTATGCAGAACACACCCATATCCATGACGACATACACCGCTTGCGTATGCAGTGTAGTGGACAGTGGACGCCACCATGTCACCCCAGCCAGTGGGGGACCTCGCAGAAATGTTGCCTGTTACGCCCCCCCCTAAGCGTCAGCGGAGTGGGATGGCCCGGCGTACGCCACACCAGCGTAGGGGTGTGAATAAAAACCACGTAGGCCTGGGCGTGGTCCTCTTCCGGAAAGACCCACGTCTCTGCCAGGGCGGCGTCTCCCACCTCGCCACGAGGCCGACGCCATCCTCATGAGCGGAGTTGCTTGAGATGCCGTGCACCTGCCGGACCCCGGCATGCTGGACCACGAACCCGTCAGGCCAGCCCCAGCGCAGCCAGGCCACACTGATCACCTTCCGACACCGGCGTGTGTCAAGGAGGGCCCACCACGTGCCGGCGCAAGCCACAAGCCCGAGGCCCGAGACCTTGGCAGCCACCTCAGACCATCACGGCCTCTTCGACATCGGCCCGCTTTATTCCTTTTTCGTTGACATACTCCACTGCCGCCCCCGGCCTACTCTTCGGACCAGTAGGTCCCACATGTGGAACTGTGTCTTGAGTCATGAATGGCAGTGACCCCATATCCGGGCCAGCGGCCACAGCACCAGACCCCCCCGATCAGTGAGGCATAGTTCCATATGGGCATCTTGCGACATGTGGTGCCACTAACCCTGTTCAACGCCAGCCGGCTACACGTGGTGCCACTAACCCTGTTCAACGTCAGCCGGCTACACGTGGTGCCACTAACCCTGTTCAACGTCAGCCGGCTACACGTGGTGCCACTGAACCTGAAGTACGCAGGCCGGTGGGGCCATCCAACCTATGCCGGCGACACTAGGTGAATGGGCCGTGCTGACCGCTGCCTCAGGCCTACACCACAGTCAAGTAGGTCACACATTTGGAACTGAGTCTTGATTACACCATGGCAGTGACCGGATGTCTACTGCAGGGGTGATATCACTAAACTCCCTGCTCTCAGTGAATCAAACGAATGCATCACAAGCACACGACACGTGTCTGTGGGCCCATGCTGACCGCTGCCTCCGGCCTACACTGCGGTCCAGTAAGTCACAGAGTCTTGATTTGGCAATGTTGGAGTTCACATCTGTGTACCGGCATCATCGCAGAATGCATCCCCTCACAGCACCTGTGCCACTAAGTTTGTTCCCCAACATACATGGACACTCACTGGTCGTACATTGGTGGCGTTTGAGTCTGTGGACTAGGGGCAAGTTTTCATCTTCATGTAGCTGATCCCAAATTGTTGGTGCAAACGAGGGTTGCGCTTTCCACTCCTCCATTTGCTGCTTCCAGATGACATCAGACCTTCTGCATCATGCCCTGGAGGACACCTTCCACTGTCCCCCCGTACCCTCCGCAACATACACCTCGGACATTGATGGGGACCCGCTCAGGTCGCATGGCCCATCTGACTGCACCGCATGTCACCGTCCCGTGGCTGGGTGCCTGTGCCGGCTGCAGTGCATCCGGGGCCACTAACCCTGTGCTGGTCAGGTCTGGGACACCTTCTTCTGAGTCATTGAATGGCCTCTGTAGCGATGGTCTTGGGGTCATCAACGCCATGTGTCTGTGGCCCTGCGCTGTCCGCATCCTCCGGCCTCAACTGCGGGCCACCAGGGCCCACACATAGCATCGAGTCTTGACTGGCCCGGACGTCGCATCACCGCAGGGGGCACACGCCACCACCGCAAGGACCACCTCCGACCGCCATCTGCCAGAGTCGAAAGGGTGGTCCTGACAGACCTATGGAGTTGCTCAGACCTGTCGTGGATGCCATCATCGGCCTGATACCCTGCTCAGCACTCCAGGTGCCAGTGACTCAGTGCACCGCAGCCATTGTCCGTTACTGATTGTGTTTTGTACTGTTGTGAGGTTGCGCAGCAATGTCACCTCATGCAGTGGGGTAGACCTGGGACTATGATGAGGAAGATGTGTCAAGTGTGCGGACGGGAGAAGGCACAGACAATGGGAGGGCAGGAGGCAACAGCCCCAAGGCTGGAATGCAGACTGGTGGTGGTAGTCAAGCTACACACCCGGATCTATTACTGGGTATTGCGCTGTGGACTGCGGACGCAACTTTCACCTCAGGCAGTGTGGGAGACCTGGGTCGTTGATGAGGAAGTTGATGCAGGTGTAACACACCCCACTGCATCTGCATCAGGACTAACACGAAGGGGCACAATCCTAGCAATTTCTTCACATGAGCGCGCTCTTCTCTAGTGCCCCTACCTCAGTGCACTGCAACTCACGGAACCTCCTGACTGAATATTGGGTGACCTCTGTCCTTACTCCGGATCCCTACATGTTGCTCTGCATTTGACTCTGTTATGCTGGTGTTTTCTGTTTCCATTACACTGGTGTCCACTGTTCAGGTTGTTGGCAGCACCAAGCACTCTGTGCGGGCTTGCTTATACTCACCCCACACACATCCAGCACAGGCGTCACTGTACATGTGGCCCTGCCAATAAAGGGGCCGGGCGCACATGCCCGTTGCCAGTTCAACATGATGTGTGCATGTGTCTTTGTGGTGGTGTGGGTCTCCTTTGTGGGGTGTAGGTGGTCCCTGAAGGCTATTGGTCACCCACGTATGTGTTCTAGTTCGCATTCCATGGTTTCGGCAACACCCTCACCTGTTGGGCCACCTCCTTTTGGCGTTCTGCTACCTGGCATTGGGGTGCCATGTGTGGGTGGGTGAAGTGTTGTGAGCCAGCCGTGATTGCGGGTGCTACATGCTGTGTGGTCTGTTGCAGGGGCTGCATTCTCCTCTGAGTAGCTTGTCTGCCCTGGTGGTGGGTTGTGTGGGATGTCCATGGGCTGTTGTAGGGCGTCGGTGTCGGGGGTGTTGTGTTCGTCTCAGGCATCACTGATGGGTTGTCTGTTCTGACATGCTGGAGGTGTTGTTTGTCCCTCTGCATTGTGAAGGAGAGGTGCATGTTGGCATTGTGTTGGCACCTTGTTCTTGTCGACATGCAGACTGTGACAATGTATGTTGTGACTGTTTGGGCGGTGGTGGCTATTTGTGTTGGGACAGTGTAAATTTGGCATACATGGCTGATGTGGGGTTGTAGGGGTAGTTGTGCATCTCACAGTTCCCTGCTCTGTCCGATGTGATTGTTCTGGTTCTGCGCCTGGGTGGACCCAGTTGTGTCCCCTGTTCTGCAGTGTGGGTGTTGCACTTTGTGCCACATTGTCATGGTATGTGCTGTTATTGCTATGTGTGTGTGCTGCAGTGTGCCACGGGGATGGGGGACATGTCCCTGGGTAATTGTGGGTGTGCAGTGTGTTACACCTCATTGTGCATGTGTGGCATTGTGCCCATCACCCCCCATCCCCCCAGTCCCTGTTGGATCCTCACCCTGTTGTTGTTGTTGTGTCGGGTCCTGTCGAGCTGTGTCCGTACTCCCGCCTCCTTGCACCGTCTCCACACTGATGACTGTGGCCTGAGTTTCCTCCAGCTCCTCCTGTGGCGCTGAACTGCCACCTCCTGTCGCCATTACTACCTTCCTGTTGGCAGCGGGTTTGTACCTGGTTTATGTTGTCACGTCCTGCCGGCGCCTCTTGGCCTCCTGGATTGGCCTCCTGGGCACTCCGACTGCGTTCCAGGTGGTCTGCTTGTGGGTCAGTTGCTGGTAGTGTTCTGTCGCCTCCGTGGCCTTGGTCTTGTTTCCCTGCGGTCTGCACCCAGTCTTCCTCTCCCTTTTCTCCTTGGCCTTCCCCGAGACAGTTGTTCCTTGCTGGTGGTCTGTGGGGGTTGTGGGGGTTGTGGGGTTCGCGGTGCAATTTCCCGCCAGACGCGTGGGATTTGCATGCCTGAGGCTGGTTTTTGCTACTTTTTGTACCGCGATTGGCCTCATCGCATGATTTCTCGCGTTCGCGTTTCGCATTATTTCGGCGTGGCGTTGATTTTCATGCTGACATTTGACGCGTTATCTGGTGACTATCGCATGGTACCGCCTTGTTGTGAATTCCACGTTGACACGGGGTTATTTTCCCGAGATAGGCTGCGATGTTGAAAGGTGCGTTACGCTACTCTTGCGGTAGTTATCACACGTTCTTGTGAATATACCCCATTGAGCCTTATTTAGAAGGTGGTGTTCGATCAGACAGACATCTACCTCCAAAATCTGTTGACTTACCCAACATCATAGAATTTCCTCAGGGAAGGCTAACTCTAGGCCTTAAGGGCTCCACCCTGATGATACAATGGGCAGTCAGTAGGGCTTTTAGAGCCTCCTGGATAAATCTAGATGGGGATCTTGACTTGATTAAAAGCCTGTATAAGGGTTTTAATAATATCAGAACTCCCATTCATCCTAGCTTTCCATCTTGGGATCTTCACCTGGTGCTTAATGCTTTGAGCTCTCCTCCATTTGAACCTTTAGAGTCAGTTGACCTCAGACTACTGTCTATAAAATCCATTTTTCTAGGTGCCATACCTACAGGGAAAAGATTTGGGGAACTACGTGTTTTATCTAAAAACAATCCCAGTGGTGGCTGGTGAAATTTTAAAATGGTGGGGCAATTATAACTGACAGGGATTGCATTAGGTGGGTGATGCCTGCACTCCTGAAGGGGGTATGGGAGATCACCAAGGTTTTGTCTTAAGAAAGCTATGAGGTGAATTTGGCAACACATTTCCCATAGGAATAGCATGAGCAGCGATAGGTTTAGAAGGAAAATCAGAAGGGGTACTCATTACATTTTCCGATACTTCCGAGTTTGCCCCCTGAAGCATTATGTATAGGCAATAGTAATATCATTACCCCGATTGTTTGACCTGTCAGCCTTAGGGTGGTCTTCCTCCAAATGTTTTGCCTTCACCCTCCTGTTATTCTGCATTTCTTTTTGCTGGCTTTAGGAGTCTGTGCACTTTACCACTGCTAACCAGTGCTAAAGTGCTTGCCCTTACTCCCTAAAGCATGGTAAAATTGGCTTACACCTGATTGGTGCAATTAATTTACTTATAAGTCTGTAGTAAAGTAGTATGCCATATATTCTGGGCGTGTAAATTAAATGCTACTAGTGGGCCTGAAGCACTTATTGTGCCACCTACTTAAGTAGTCCCTTTAAACATGACCTGCCCTGCAGCTTGTATGAAGTTTTAAACTTCCATGTCGACTTGGCAATATAACCCACTTGCCAAGCCTAAAACCACATTTATATCACATATAACTCACCCCTAAGGTAGGCACTACACAGTCCATAGGGCAGGGTGCATTGTAATGAAAAGGTTGGACATGTACTTTTGCGTTTTACATGTCCTGGTAGTAAAACAATCTGACATTTGTTTTTTCACTACTGTGAGACCTACCTCTCCTATAGGATAACATTGGGTTGCCTTAATAAGTGCTACTTTTTGATAGGGAGCTGGTAGGAAATTTGTGTTTGGTGTCTAAGAAATTGTCATTCAAAATCCCACTTAATGGTAAAGTTGTATTTTAAATCACAATTTTGAAAATTACACTTTTAGAAAGTTGGCATTTTCCTGCCCTCACTATTTGGTGCCTGCAGCCTGTTCCTGGGTCACATTCTTGGATGTAGTTGGCAGTTGGACTGTATATTTCCAACAGACAGCCACACATTAGAGGGGTTAGGTTGCCTAGATGGGCCATCACTGGCAGGATGGTGGGGCGAAGCTTGGCACAGCTCTACTTACAAGTCAATAGGTTGTACCATGCCTTCACACCAGGCCCGTGTGCCTGCAGCCAGGCTGGAGCCTGTGCAGTGAAGGCAGGAAATGCCAAGCACTTCAAAGGAAATCTCTCAAAATGTCTTCTAATTCAAAGAAAACATTAGGTGTAAAAATTGGACCCTCAGATCCACTCTTAAATACACTTCTAGACCTGTGGAAGACTCCGAAGAAGGACTGCTGTGCTGCTCTGCTACAAGAAGGATTGCTGAGTAGCATCTGCCCTGCTACTGATGCAGGGTGATGTCTGGAGGTGGAGAGGGAGGCCGTTCCAGGACTTGGCGGTGTGGTAGGAGAAGAAACAACCTCCACTGTGGCTTATGGGGATGTGCGGTGTCTGTGCGAGGGCGAGGGCTGCGGAGTTCTGTAGTGTCTGGAATCTTCTGATGAGTTAGGACTTGGTTCCTGTGTACAGTCCGTTGACGTAGTCCATCCGGCTGGTGATATGGGCATGAGTGACGGTTTTTCTCGTGCCGATGGGGAGCCATTTGAAGATTCTTCAGAGCATGCAGAGAGTGTGGAAGCAGGCGGAGACTGCATTGATCTGTCATTTCATGGTGAGTTTGCTGTCCAGGATGATGCCGAGGTTGCAGGTGTGGTCTTTCGTTTCACAAACAAATTAAAACATTTTTTTAAATTTTAATGGGAAGGTTAGAGCATTTGTATATTCAATTTAGGCCAATCATTGTCCATACTATAAACTGTTTGATGCACTTGCACTGCTTCCACTAATCAGTCTGAAGATACTAACTTCATTTTTAACCTCCAAATACAAATTCCTTCACATTTTCAGAAGGTTTTACAATTTTTAACTTTATTCTTTCCTTTTTTATTTATATACACTTTTTTAATCTATTAATATTATTTAATTTTCTATGCAGGAGTAGACCCCCTGCGTAGGCTTCACAAACCCCTAAGGGTCCCCGGACCACAGGTTAAAAATCACTGGTGTAGAAGGTAGAAAGGGTGTAGAAAGCAAAGCAAGCTAATGATTAACATAGTTTGTGATATATTGCCGTTACTTATCAGCCATATGTATGTCTTAAACAGCACCTTTAAAATGAATCAGCAGATGTGAGAAATCTGTCACACCCGAGAAGTATTTATTTACTCATGGATTGGACTGCATCAAAGTTACTGCTGCGTTTGTGATCCCAGAGCTCTGCCGAAACTCAGAAAGGAGTAGCTGCTGTAGCGCTGTTGTGTATGTGCAGCCAATCAATAGGGTTTTGCAGAAACTGGAAAAATGATTAAAAAGAAAGCCTCATCCACGAGGAACATTTATTTTTACTGAAGATGCAACTGATTCTGATGAAAGGTACTCCCAATTACCCCTCGACTGTAGGATAGGTAATTCACTAATTATCAGGCAGTGTGTGTTTCAATAAACAACGAAAGCAGACTTCGGAATAGGGAAATCTGTTGAATGTGGGGTGGAGCACTTGTGACATATGGCCAGAGCTGCAGCCAGCAGAGCCCAGACAGGCTTTATTACATCGGCACCATGCTCCACTACTGCACCGCCTCGCTTTGTGGCAATAAACGGCTGTTAAAAGGTAAGTCCTGCATAAGGGTGTCAACAATCTGGGTGCGCACATGCACAGGATCGACCTACTAGTGCCTGCCGCCTGACCTTCAATCGAACCTCAACTCAGGCAGGCCAGCACAGATATACTGCACTTTAAAAAAAGGAAAAAGTGTTAATATAGCTTATCTAACCGTGGGAGGTTGCCCCCAGTGCTCTAATACACTAGCCATCACTGAAGCATCCCTTTTTCTGGGTATTTGAGGATAGAATTGTCCTCCACTCAGGACCCGGATTTGCTCCTAAAGTTAACTTCCCAGTTATTCTTCCTGAATTCTTTCTGAACCTTGAAACTCAAGAGGAGATTAGCCTGCGCATGCTAGACGTGTAGAGAGCAGATTTAATCTATCAGGATAAGGTTTCTGAGTTCAGGAATGCTACAACTCTCTTTGTCAATGTTGGCCCTGTTAAGAAGGGTTATAGGTTTTCTGTACAGCTCTCAGCAGGTGGGTACACTCACTTATAGCCTTCACATATAGAGAATACAATATTCCTCTTCCACAAGGGACTGAAGGAGGATAGACCAGAGGCATGTTAACCTCTTTGGAGGAATCCCCAGGAGCTCCCCTATCACAGATCTGCAGGGCTGTAATATGGCTGCCCCATCAGCCTTTGTCAAACACTACAGGGTGATCCAGCAAATTAAAGTACAGGATGTACAAGGTTCTAGGGTTGTAGCTTCTATGAAGTTAATAAAAAAAAGAGAAACAGTTATTATTAAAGTTGATTTGGTCAGCAGCAAAACTCGTTTGTCCTGGTCTTTTCATTGCTTTCTATATTTCAAAGTGTAACTAAGCTAAGCGAAAAGATTTGAGGAGGTAATGCTTCAATTACTTACCGGTTATTGCACTACTCCAAGTACTTTTTAGCTTACATTAATTAGCCCTTCTCTCCCGCCCTGATCTACACCAGGTCAACTAGTTTGCTATGATTGTGTCAAAAAAGAAAAAAGACGTGGTGAGGGTGGGAGGGATTTATATTTAATTTTCATTTTGTGGGTGTGTCTAAAAGGCACAACAGTTGCTAATGCATAATGGATCTAAGTGAAAACGTACTTGGAGTACTCCAATTACTTGAAATTATTGAAACATTACCCAGCACAACATTACATTGCCAGTTATAGCCTAAAAACCGCAGAGTTATCTTCATGTGCCAGTTACAGTCCTCATATACTCCAGCACAACCACCACAAGCCAAAGTATAACCTCATATTACTCATGAACAACCTCAAACACACAGTTACTGTTATAAATACTGTTAGACCTGTCAGTCTTAGGGTGGTCTTCCCCCAAACTTTTTGCTTCCTCCTCCATTATTGGCGATCTTGTGTTTGCTGGCCTTCGGAATCTGCACACTTTAACACTGCTGACAAGTGCTAAAGTGCATGTGGTCACTCCTTAAGACAAGGTAACATTGACTTATCCCCAATTGGCCTATTTAGTTTACCTGTAAGTCCCAAGTAGAGTAGTTCTGCGGGTACCCAGGGCCTGTAAATTAAATGCTACTATTGGGCCTGCAGCACTTTGTAATAAATTGTGCCACCCACTTAAGTAGCCCTTTAAACATTTCCCAGGCCTGCCATTGCAGCCTGTGTGTGCAGCTTTAAACTGCCAATTCAACCTGGTAAAATAAACCTTTTGCCAGGACTAAACCTTCCTTTTTAATGCATATACGTCACCCTTACAGTATGCCCTAAAAACCCATAGGGCCGGGTGCAATGTATTTAAAAAGTAGGACATGTAATTTTATGTTTACATGTCCTGATAGTGAAAAAACTCTTAAATTTGTTTTTCACTACTGCAAGGCCTACCTCTCCCACAGGATAACATTGGAGTTATCTTATTACATTTATTAAGCTGCAATTTCCATGTGGGAACTGGTACCCATTTCATGTTTGGTGTCTTTCGAATTGTACTGAAAAATCCTCTCTTATGAAGTAGGGGCCTGATTCACAGAAGTAATCTGAGACGAAAGTCTAACTTTACGACTTTCGGTATTCACAAAGGGCATTTACGAGTAGAAAAGTTAGACTTTTGGTCTAAGTTACTACTTGTAAATGCCCTTTGTGAATACCGAAAGTCGTAAAGTTAGACTTTCGTCTCAGAATACTTCTGTGAATCGGGCCCTAGGATTGTAAATTACAGTTATGCGAATGCCACTTTTAGAAAGTTCAAACACGAAAAAATACCTGGCCCGGTTTTGCTTTATGCTCTTCAATGTAACGAGCTACAAACAGACATCCACTATATCTATTTGAATGGACTATTTATTTATCCACTTCGATTTGATTTATTTTCTCAGACAACATTTTTTTATAAAAAATTCAATATACAGAAAAGAAAATGCTTCAATTTCAAATGACAAACATCAAATTATATCTCATTAACCATAAACCATATTATTAAATACAAAAAACATTAATACAAACATTAAAACACCAACCACATTCACTCAATCACATCATCCACCCTACAACTAAACCTAATCTATCATACGTCAAACACTCACTTTGACACACACGGGGAAATATTCTTCAATACGACTGGGGGATACAACTCATCACAATCCCTCTCAAAGTACACAAATTGAATCGTGTTTTTAATTCCTCCGTGGACAATAAGCCAACGCGTTTCGAGACCCAGGCTACAGCTGCTGGGACTCTCCTCAGGCCTGCCTCTTAGTGGATATCAACTTTTTTTCTCAGAAACGGCCTTGTTGTCCGAATCGACTGTGCTTAAAAGCGATCAGGATTCACTTCCATCTAAACTTTATCGACGCTGTTCATCAACCACGCTGAGCACCAGAAATGCAGCTGCACCTTTATTGCTGGGCTGTGAAAAGCTGCCCGTCCGGTCAGCACATTTGCATCACCGCGGAAGCCTGCAACCTAATTCCCTCAACCGCACCGCATGGGGGTATCCAAATCAATCCCTTGTCAAGCGGCGCCGACTGCGCTCTTTGTTAAAAAAATTCTTTTGAACGATGTCTGTGTTCGAAAGCTCGATTTCATTTACTGCAAAACGTCATTGTTGAAACTGCATTTTCAACAATGGCGTTTTTGCAGTAAATGAAATCGGAGCTTTCGAACACAGACATCGTTCAAAAGAATTTTTTTAACAAAGAGCGCAGTCGGCGCCGCTTGACAAGGGATTGATTTGGATACCCCATGCGGTCCACGGAGGAATTAAAATAATATGGTTTATGGTTAATGAGATATAATTTGATGTTTGTCATTTGAAATTGAAGCATTTTCTTTTCTGTATATTGAATTTTTTATAAAAAAATTTTGTCTGAGAAAATAAATCAAATCGAAGTGGATAAATAAATAGTCCATTCAAATAGATATAGTGGATGTCTGTTTGTAGCTCGTTACATTGAAGAGCATAAAGCAAAACCGGGCCAGGTATTTTTTCGTGTTTGTACTTTAAAAACGGCCCTACCTGACCCGGGTCCAATTAGGGCCTATCCCCTTTTGTGAGTACTTTTAGAAAGTTGGCATTTTCCTGCCTTCATCATTTAGTGCCTGTAGCCTGTCCCTGGGTGACATGACTGGATGTAGCTGACAGTTGGGCTTTGTGTATTCCTTCTAGACAGCCACACACAATATAGAGTTTTGATATGCCTGTATGGACCGTCACTAGCAGGATATGGGGCAGTGCTGGGCACAGCGCTACTTACACTTGAATAGGCTGTGTTTTGCTTCCACACAAAGGGTGTATACCATCTCTAGTTAGTCTGGAGCCAGGACATGGAAGGGCAGGGTGCCTGGGGATTTCAAAGGAAAACCTCAAGAAGCTTGTTCCACCTTCCAGAGGAAAGGCACCAGGTATAAAATTTGGACCTCCGAAACAACATCTTCTGTACACATCTAGAACTGGGTCCTGTGACCTGGGCTGAACTTGTGACTTTGTCCCGGGCTAGCATGACCAGATTTTCACAGTTGGTGCTTTGTGCTTTTGGTGCTATTTTCACTGAGATCTTTATATCTGCATATCTCTGGTTCTACTGATTGGATTTTTGTCATTTTGACTTTGTTTTATTTATTAAAAAAGACTCTATTTTTCTAACCTGGTGTGGGATCATTTTGTGGTGTGCTTTCATGATGTTGCTGTTTGAAGTGTTGTACAAATACTTTACACATTGCCTCCAAGTTAAGCCTGACTTCTCTGTTCCAAGTTACCCAAGGGTGGAGCTCAGGTAAATGTAGGGTTTGCTTGTGACTTCACCCTGACAAGGATTACGGTATCTGCTTGAGTAGGGTTTCGCCCTCCTCGTCCAGTAACCCTATTTCGTATAAATATTAAATTACAGCCACATATGCCAGATAAACACAGAGGTGAATGTACAGCCCCAAATACTTAGAATAGCTTTAAACATGCATGTATATCCTCATATGCAACATTATAGTGGTTGTAGTAAGTACAGGCTACCAGAAAATAAAAGGAAAATGATCACCCAAGACCTCATCACTAGCAGATTAGACTATGGAAACACCCTGTGTGCAGGGATTACCAATCAACTCACAAGAAGACTGCATACCATCCAAAACAAAGCAACCAGACTAGTCCTCAACCTCCCAGGCTGAGCCCACATCACATCACACCTTCGTGAACTCTACTGGCTTCTGATACACAAGCACACACACTTTAAACTGCAAAAACTGCAAAACTAGTTCTGTATATTTGAACAACCATATTCACTACCATCAACATTCCAGACACCTGCTCTCTGCAGTCTCTCACTAGCACACACCCTATGCATACACAAACGGAGAGCAGGGTGGCCATGCCTTATCATACCTGCCCCCCAAAGCCTGGAACGATCTCCCACAACATATCAGAGCCTCCTCATCTCTTCTTTACTGTGGCTTTTCAAGTAAGCCCCCAGGCCCTCACACACTTGCTAAAGAGCACCTGGATACCCGCACGGGTGACTAGTATGCTATAAAAACACTGATAACCTAACACAACATAACACAACCCTGTGCATGTGAATGGAACCAATATGACCTGGTTTAGCCCCATTGCCCAATAAAGGCTCATATGTGGGCCTTTATATGCCCAAATGCTCAGTGTAGGCCATTACGCTCAGGTGTAACTCCACATGCTTCTGTCAAGCTTCAAATGTGCTTAAGTACGTCTTACACGCTCAGTAGAGCACCCTCATATACTCAAGGGCAGAACCATAAATTGAGGAAGAGCTCCATATTCTCAAAGCAGCATACCAAGTGCAGGCAAGTGCCCAAATGTTTTGGTATAGCCATGTCTACTCAGTGCATCCTCATGTGCGCTTGTGTAGAGTGTAGACACAGAAACTCAAGTTTAACTTCACAGGCACAACACTGTTTCACATGTGTTAATCTCAACATTTATAGCTGTTCCAAATAAATCCTTTTATCCAGGTCACCAACAGCTGCTGCCCATACAGAGGGAATTTGGAGCTGAGCAGTGCAAAAGGAGCCCAAGAGTTTGACGGTTCTAGTCAGAGAGAAGCAGTCTAGACCACCAGCTTCAGCTCCTCTTTCTTGTTTACTTCTTCATTGATGGAGGCATATAGCAGGCTGATATTTTTCACATTGCCTCCTCTACGGAGAGGCAGATGGAAGAGCAGAGATAGCATTGCACCAGAGGGAAAGAAGGTTTCAATAATATGACATCTCTCACACTGGTATGGCTGCAGCTCCACGCACCACTGGCAGAATGAGAAAGTGCTGGGAATGCCTAGCTGGCATCACCTGATCTTCTAATGATGCCGTTAGAGGGCTCTTTTTGGAGAGCTTCTGCTTTTCTTCCTTCTGCCGTGTAGTCGCCAAACAATTTTTAATGGCATTTGAATACAGTCAAATAGCAGCAGTAGCTTCTTCATGGCTAGACGCTAGACCTTTCCTAAAAAATTAATTATTTATTGAGTTGTGGTTTTATAAGTTGGAGAGCACTTTACATTAGAAATGTATCCACCTGTAAATAACAAATTACCTAAAAACAGATTCAAAGTTGCAGGTAAATCAAATCAAGGAACTGAGGTATAATGTTTTTAATAAAAGTCAATAATAACACCTGCATGAATATGGAAGTGAAAGGTTCAATCAAGTTGACTGCATAGTGGCAACAGTTCTTAGTATATCCCCCTTTGATTGTTCTCAGGTTCGTATGTAGCTGCAGGCACACAAATCACATGAAATATGGCTGCCAGTTTCATTTTACAAATGTATGCATTGGAGAATCTTTTCACTCTTAAAAATAAGCAGTTCCACACATCACTGAACTGTGTGTTGATGGCAATGTGTTTCAGAGCAAAAGCAGCACTGGTTGGCCTCGTTGTCCAGAATAAACTGATTGCCCTAGGAAAACTTGCTTTCTACAATGTTTGGAGCTTTTTAGCCTCTAGTCCAAGTCATGAGAAAGAACAGCCTGCTGGTCCATTAGATAAGGACATCTGCAAATTGGAGATTTAGGAATCAAGGGCCAGATGTATCAAGCCTTTTTGCGTTCGCAAACGGGCCGATTCGCAGATTGATGGCATTTTCCTCTTTCTATGCGTGCTTCAGAATGCAGCACGCATAGAAAGAGGAAATAACGAGGAAAAAGTATTTCTCCTCGTTGCGCCACTCTGTAGCCTCCCCTGGGGAGGGGTAGGATTCTGACGCATTCCCAGCTTTATAAAACTTTGTAAATCTGTGAATGTGTCAGGTTCCATGGATGTTGTGTCTGAACACCCACAGCAACAACCATTGAATGCCCCTTTCACGCAGAGTAATGAGTGAAAGGGGTCCATATTTACAAGGCCATGAGAAGTCACGCAGGGTGACTTTACGTGGCCTTGTAAACATGGGTAGGCACACTGTGCCACCAGTGCATCAAAAAAGTGCACTGTATAATGTAATGGGATTCTATCATTTTCTTTCTTCATAATAATTTGTCGTCTTTGTAAGCTCTAGAGGAAGCTTGCTCCCAAAATGTAACTTTTCAAGGTTCTTCTTGTTCTTCCTGCTTGAAGCTCAGTAAGCCTATTCATTTCAATAGTCTGTCATTTTTTTACAAGTAACAAGATTTGTACAGTTATATCCAATGACATTAGGGCAAATGGGGGCTGTTTACTTTTTATCTAGGGGATGGTTTTAGATACTGCTGCACTTTATTCTATATTGCGAATTGCTGAGCCTAAGCATCTTTTAGCTCACCTGGTGCTAACTTCATGAATTCACTGTGTATTTTGCTATATAAGAAAGCTTATTTTGGAGGTTAGCCAGAGTAGGTTGATCTTAGGGGCATATTTACAAGGAATTGCCGGAGGGCAGTGTTAGCCTCCTTGGCTTAACGCCGCGCTCCTCCACGTCTGAAACGCAGGGCTGCACCGTATTTACAAGAATATGGTGCAGTCTTGCATTTCCCCCTGCGCAGGCACTAATTTAGCTGCCTAGCGCCAATTCAGGCACCCTTGCACTACAGTGCAAGGGTGCCTGCATTGAGGGAATGATTGTTTATGTGCAGGAAGGTGTCCCTTCCTGCACATAAACAATCTGAAATAGCGATTTGAAACTTCTATGTGTGATGCTTAATGCTGCACACATAGAAGTTACAAAACGTAACTTTGTTAATGATTGTTTATGTGCAGGAAGGGACACCTTCCTCCACATAAACAATCAATGGCATTTGCTGTTTCTATGTGTGCTGCACAACGCAGCACACATTAAAACAGCGAAAACGAGGAGAAATTAAACATTTCTCCTCATTGCTCCAGGGTAAGACCTGGTTTTCCCTGGTCTTAATTTTGGTGCTGTCCCATATTAACGCCACCCTTGTAAATATGGGGCAGCATCAAAATCAATAGGTATTGCGGTGGGACGCCCACCACAACACCCATTGCCCGTCCCTTTCATGCTAAGTATAGCGTGTAAGGGTGCCTTATTCACAAGGCAGCATTAAGCCACGTTAAGTGGCTTAACGCCTCCTTGTGAATAAGGCGAAACCCCTATCGCCACCCCAACAAATAGAAAAGTGACATTGTGGTGGTGATAGGGGCTTGAAAATATGCCCCTTAGTTTCCTGATTCTTACAAAGAAGACTTATATTGATTTGTTGCATATTCTAGTGTGATTTAATTGAGGGAGACCTTATGTCACTTCCTATGCTGAATTTTTCTATTTGTAAGATTAGTCATATTTTGCCTTCTGTAAAGAACTTTTAAAACATTTAATGAACCTTTAAGGTTTCTAACTTTTATGTTGCCTCAAGAAGTCTTAATCAACTGAGTATGCCATTTGATTTATAGACAATCCTAATGTATTAAGGAACACATTCCTTTATATGTTCTTGAGGACAACACCAACATTGATGCGAGACTGGTTTCACTCCTGAAGCCAGGACAGGACTTGCCGAAGGTTTCCTCGTACAGACCTCAATCCCTGATGGGCAGTAATTATAAGATACTTAGCAAGATCCTTGCAACAAGGTTGATGGGACATATACTGGTACTGGTTCACCCGACCAAAATACGAGGTAAATCCATGACTCTCAATATTCGTAGGCTGCATAGATTGTTAATGGAGGCCCCGCAACAGTGGCCCCATGCAGTATGCCTGGTTTTACACCTGGCGAAGGCCTGCAACACCTTGGACTGGAACTATTTGTTTGTGGCTTTGCAAAAATTGGGTATCAGGGACAGGATCCTGAGGATGATAAAATTGCTTTATGCCGCTCCTTAGGCAAGAGTCCGGATTGGCCTTTGTATTTCTACCCCTCTGCCGGTGAGCAGGGGCATGTGTCAAGGTTGTCCTCTCTCCCTGCTGCTCTTTGCCCTGGTAGTGGATTCTCTTGCTCAGCAACTTCGGCAATCTGGACAAGACTAGGGCATACCTGTTGGTGGCGTCACACACGACATCTCACTGTATGCAGATGATGTCCTTGTGTACATCAGGGATTTCTGTAATGGCATAGGGGATATCATGTGTATACTGGATGACCCCAAGGCTGCCTCAGGCCTGGAAGTGAACTGTAATAAGACCTGTCTTTTCACCCAGACTGCCCTCTGCATCCCATAACAATTTGTGAACAACTTGTTTGGTGAGAGCCACGCACCTTTCAATACTTGGGATAAATATGTATCATAAAACTCAGGATATCCTAGATGGTAATCTCGAGAGGGTGAGTTCCTCCTTGCAACCCCAAATAGCCTTTTGATGATCTCTTTCACTGAGGGTGCAAAGATGAGTTGCCCTCTTAAAAATGGTCATGCTGCTGATGCGCCTGTACTATTTAATCAATTTACCGGTCCTAGTCCCTTCAATTTAAGACACCAAATACAATGTTGGGTGGCATTGTATGGAATAAGGGAAGACGTAGATTAGCACTGGCCAAACTAAAACTGACAATGGAGCGTGGAGAATTGGGAGCTCTGGTGTTTGAACACTACTACCTTGCAGCACAGTTTCAGTGGCCAACCTGTTAGATGGCTGGGCGCCATCTAGCAGAGGTGTGGCCAGAGTCGAAGCAATGGGCGTTGAGGCTTGTGCAGAACTGTTTCTTCCAGGCTCAGCACTTCCAGTGTCTTCGATTGACCTCATTCGAGTGGTACATGAGTGCCATCGTAGAACACTGAAGGTCGCACCTGGATTGCCAATCTATGCTCCAGAGATCCCTCTTGGCTCCATCTCTTAATTTTGGGCAAGTCTGGATGGGGGGGGGACTGGCACTTTGGGAAGCAGCAGGGGAGGATACACTGGGGCTTTGTTCGATGATGAAGTCCTAATCCCCTTTGACCTCCTGGCAGAGGAGATCTTTCTTCCGGCGGGGCCAGTTTCTGGCACATAGGAATCCCATGATGACACTGGAGTGCATGTGGGGCATTACTGATACGTAACCTGAGACGCTTCCCCTGACGCAGGTCCTTTACACCATGGGTAACAGGTGGAGATTAATTACATGGCTAACTAGAGCCATCCCTTATACCACTCAAGACCCGTTGGGTACTCTTCAGCATGTCTGGGAGAGGGATGTCAACATGCATTTACCCTAAAGGAATGGGGCAGAGTTTTAATGTACCCAAGGAAGATTTTGCGTAATGCCCACTTTCAATATATACAGGTTAATATGTTACGAAGAGCTTACTTAACACTGGCTAAGATACATAGGATATACCCTACCACATCTCCAGAATGCCCTCGTTACCAGGCCCCCGTGGCGGATGTGGCGCATATGTTTTGGAGCTGTGCGTCAGTCAGAGCACTGTGAGTTGAAGTTTGCACCATGCCCTCACATGTCACAGGCTGGGGGGACTTAGAATGCATGGCTAGCTGTTTGCTGGGCTTTCCAGGTGCCGCTAATAGCTTCCTTAACCTGGCACTAATGCTCGCTGAATGGGCCATTACCATGCACAGGAAGGCCTCGAGGTTGCCTGATGTGGCGTACTCGCGGAGCGTGACCATCCAGTGGGGTCTGGCAGAGGCTGCTGTGCTGCAGCGTGAAGAAATACGGGGCTTTCGAAGGCGCCTCATCACTGCGGAATGGGATGCATTGCGTACCACTCCTCAGGACCACCTGATGATGATGAGTGGTCTGACTGATTAGATACATCATGCACCTTACTGTCCTGTGCATTCCTGAAGCAGCAATTCCCCTCTTCCTGACATGCCCCTCCACCCTCTGTTACCCCACCTGTGGGTGGTTCACTGTATACCTCTAACTCCATTTATATTCCATATGGGTTTCAAGGCTTATGTTAGGTTTTGTGTTTTATATGTCATCAAAGAGAACTAGTCTATTTTGCGTGATAAAGAACTCAAAACTGTATGATGAGTAATAAAAAGAAAAACTCTAATTTCTTTTTATGAAGCCCTCCCCCACCAACCTAGTTGGTGGCATGCTTCATCATCGGGCCCACCCGGTGACACCGAATGTGTCCAGTGTGTGCTACAACGCCTGTATTACAGCGGAGAAGGTATATTGCTGAGTGTGCGGTGATGGTGAAGTGAAAGTGAAGTTTAAAAACTGTCCAGTGGTCCCATTACCCAGAGGGTTTACCTTTAATATATGGGCCTCTGGCAGTAATAAAAACAAGGCAGTGAATGTAGATGGAGTGGTAGTTAGGAACTCCTGCATCCAGTGGGCGGTCTACATGTTTCAGCCAGGCCTTTAATTATTAACTGGCTTTCCTCAGGACCTTAAATATATGTGAAATGTGAGATCTACACTAAAATACGTGTTTTTGACCTAAAATGTGTTGCACGCGCTAAGGAAGGGGATTCTGTCTCAGAGCATTCCTGTACATAAAACATACAAGACGAACAAACATACAGATAATGTTTTTTTAGCATGGTTAGCATTATCACGTCAATACATGTTGGCCGTTGTGTCCGTGAGGGTAGCGGAAAAAGCGGCAAAGTGAGACCGTAAAGGTGGTACAAAGTGGTGATTACCGGTATATGCGCTACTGTATGTGGTAGTCTATATCGGGAAATCACACAGAAAAAAGGGAGATTTGAAAATTATTCTCACACTAGCGATTTGCAGCGAGTGCCCCATGAGATTCCGGCAGGGGTTCTGACTCTGTGGAGAAAAAAAAAAAAAAAAAACAGTGGCACGATAGCCCTTTGTAAAAGCTGTAAAGGAAGGTCTTACCCGGTTGGTGGGTGAACAATTCCTCTGATTCTACTTACTACATCGTTGGTCAGGACCCTTGTGAAGACCTGGTGTGCTGCGTCGGATCTCCGTGGATAATGGACCCGGGTTAGCGAGGCTGTTAAATACCCATCGGGGGCGTTCAGGTGTTTCCAATGATCAGGTTTCTGTGAATAGCGTCTGTAAGCGAAAGGAGAGATAGACAGACATAGACAACAGACCTAGCGAGGGACGTGATGACGTGAGGGCGCATTTTGGCCGATCATCATGATAACCAGTAGTTGGACGCCCCAGAGTCAAAAGACCTAGCGCTAGCGGGGACGCAGGTTTAATGACGAAAGGGCACAGTTGCCGATCGTCATGGTAACTACGTAACTACGTACAAAATGCCCCGGAGTGCTGGTGTGTTTAAGCCAGGATGGCTTGTATTAAAAAAGGGGTTTATATTTTCCAGGTGTCAAAGCCCAGATTATCAAAAAGATAGACGGGGGACGCTACTCAGACAGATCTGCGCGTGTGTATTAAAGGAAAAATGGTGGGGACATAAAGAATGGCGACGGCCATATATGTGCCGGTCGTCTGATTGTAAGTTGATTAATGTCCCAGGGTATAAACGTTGGGTCACTTCACTAGGAAGGAGTGATGGTATCTGATGGGAGCCCAGCAGGAAAGGGGGAGTATTTCAAAAAATGTGTGTGCTCAGTGCGTAGGTACTCAGGGGTTCAGACTGTGCCACGGGATGGAATCATTTAACCCGTGGTGCTGGGTGGATAAACGATAGATCCATCGTTGTTCCTTAGTGAGTAGAAACTTTTGGGATGCATTGCGTACCACTCCTCAGGACACCCCGATGATGATGAGTGGTCTGACTGATTAGATACATCATGCACCTTACTGTCCTGTGCATTCCTGAAGCAGCACTTCCCCTCTTCCTGACATGCCCCTCCGCCCTCTGTTACCCCACCTGTGGGTGGTTCACTGTATACCTCTAACTCCATTTATATTCCATATGAGTTTCAAGGCTTATGTTAGGTTTTGTGTTTTACCAGTTATATATTACTATACCGTCATGGAATCTGACTGCAATGCATAAGGATAAAACTTGGCACGACCAGCATGATTTACTGGTATATTGATAATGCCTTTACTACTGCCGGTAATGTATATGGCTTAAAAAAAAACAGCCATTGATTCTGGGTAGGCGCATTATCTTTAGATTATCTGAAAAGATAAAGTCATTGGTTTTAGTGGAGAATGCGGGCAACACAATTGATTGGGAGATTCGATAAAATCTGGAGATAAAAACTTCCCTTCCGTGGATCTGTCTACACCCTTTATTCTAATGGGCTTGACAAATTGGATAATTGGCAGTGTTCCAGAATTCCTGAAGCAGTTCCCGAGCAAAGGAGCATAAGTGTTAGTAGGGCATATGCATTGCGATGGATTGTCACATTGGCCGAGTGCATTGTTGTACTTGTGGTTTCAGAGTGCGGAATATTGTTGTGCCATGAGTTATAGTGTGTGTGTGCTTTGTTTGATTGAGGTTTTGATTTGCGGCATTCTAGGAGCCTTAGTTATTGTGATTTTGACAATTTTTGTCACAACTTTGAGTTAAATTGATAGAGTTCACTGTTGTGTCTATTTGGGTATCGTTGCAGAAATGTTGGAATTTTTGCGATTGAATGCATTGAAAATATTTCATTCTTGTGATTAATGTTGTTATTGTTGGAAATTTTAGTTTGTTAAGCAGATTTGTAGAAAGTCAATTTCTACAAATGCAATAGTGAATAACAAGGACGTTTAGGGATTGATATATTGTTTTACAATCTTACATCTCCCATTGAAATAAATATACACTAAGATGGACCGGTTACTTTGTGTCACTAGATCTGTCACATTGATGTATGGGCTCCCTTTTCCCATGGGTCCTCCATATGTATATGTCTTGTAGGGTGTGGTTTTTAGATAACCAATGGATTGGTCATGATTGTTTTAATATGTTTTATGTTCTTCTCATTATTGTATGTAAGTAAATATGTTATTTGGGACATGTATGTCATATACATGTTTTTATATGTTATTCACAGCCCTAATTAAGTTTAGCATGGTCTCAACAAAATGCATTGGCTGTTCTCCTTGGCTATTTTTATGAAAAAGCAACAAAGAATTTTGGAATAAATGAGAAAATCCATATACAACAAAGGATTGAGGACGTTTCTTTGGGTGCACCTTCTTGTGGTTCATTTTTTAGTATTTTTGTTTAACAGAAGTATCAAACATCGGCTGACACTTTGGTTGTAGTGCACCATATTTTGGAATTGAAGGGAACTGTGTGGATCTACAATGCAAGAAATGTCTTTGGCCTTCTCGGTTAAGTTGAAAATGTTTACTATGGGAACAACTGCATCAGGAGCTTACCTTAACATGTGCTCCAGGCCCTGTCAATTCCCTACTTAGGGTCCTTTTAGTACTTTGAAAAGAAGGTTAACAGTTTAGGATCAATAGCTGGGGTAGGTAGGAATGAATCACGAATAGAAGGACTAGGGAATCCCGATTTAAGTTTATTACGTACTGGTTTGACAAA
The DNA here is from genome assembly GCA_963921515.1 of Calotriton arnoldi. Classification (NCBI taxonomy): domain Eukaryota; kingdom Metazoa; phylum Chordata; class Amphibia; order Caudata; family Salamandridae; genus Calotriton; species Calotriton arnoldi. The sequence continues at coordinate 368,366 of CAWUFW010010120.1, forward strand.
AGAAGCACAAATTATGTTGTGAACATACTCAGAAACATAATCAATCATTGCCCATTCTCAAGAAAGGGGATGCTCCAAAAGGAAGGATTAAATTAGGGTTCAACCCACAAAATCAAGTAACTCCTCACTGGGATTAGCTTTTGAGATTTAATTGACAAACTTGGAGCAGCATTTTATCTTTTTTTAATTTAGGACTAAACCAATCTAAATAATTCCCATCTGAGTCGGTATAATCATCATGGAATATTTAGAATACATTCAAATCTGAATCAGTGTCTAATAACTGTGCTACAGTATCTTGTGTCCAAAGAAAGTTTTTATGCCTTAGAAACACAGAATCTCAAAGCTATGTGTGAACCAGCATTCAGTTGCAGATCTTCTCTCCAAACAATGACAGAGTTGGAACATCCAGAAGCAGAAGTCTCTGATAAGTCAAAATTAATTATTTCCTTTTTTGGTGCTGCTTTCTGGACAATTTGGTTATTTGGCTTTTCATTGGAAATTTCAGAGCTCAGAGGAAGAAATTGGAAGCCTATTACTACCAACAGGCAGGGTCTGCAGGGCCAACAAGTCTCTGGCTGATTTTCCAATGTCATTCTTTATGGTTTACATGAAAGAGTCACTTCTCTTTGTACTGGGGTATTAACCAAGTTATGAATAAAAGTCTGCATTTCATGTTGATAAAAAGCCTCAGCCTGCTTTACTTGAGAGCACTCTAATCATTGTTCTGACACCTCAGCCATCCTTAAAAAAAGTCATTTGATTTTAGCACAATAATATTTCCCAGGACAGAGTATGGAAATACTGTCACTTTAAAAAAATATTTAAATGTAAAAAATTGCCAAAAGCATAATAGGAAAGAACAGCATAGTCATAAAAAGCGACCTGCGAACAGCCGAGAAATGTATTGGACATCTTCTGACTAGAAAGCTGTGACAATGTTAAAAAAAAGGTCCACTGTATTGAGAGCCATGCAGGACAATGTCAAGAGAGAGAATCTCCCTACGAGGCAGGACCAGAGGGAAAGAAGCTTAGGAGAGAGGAGACTATCATTAGTTTGTGCACAGTTTCTGGGATTGGTGGGTAGGGAGATCTGAGGTTAATGGTACACGTGAGCTGGGGTACGCACAGGATGATTCAGGATTGTGTTGTGACTTACCATGACTAGGATTGTGGCCCCTACTTGGATAGGGTGCATACCTCTGACAACTAGAGACACAATTTCTAACATTGGTGATCAGCGGTGAGGATAGGACTTGTGTTGTGCAATGTCATACAATAACTATGTGTACAGTAACCATCCACATCTAAGACCATTTTGATTTTTCTTCATTTTTTCCTGCTTTTCATCTTTGATCCATCCTATACGTCATGTCTCTGCAAGTGTCTTGCATGTTCTGCAAGTAGAGCCATGGAGTTTGAGCTAGCCAAGCTAGAGGATTATACAGTAAACCAGTTGAAAAGCTTCTGCAAGGAGATGGAGGTACCTCCCAGAGTGTTGTGTAGCTCCTATAAAAAGTATACAGGATCTGCGCATTTAGACAGCATACACTGTAGGATTGGTATCAGACTGATTCCGGACACCCCCACCGGGTATGTTGGCTTCTTGTACCAACTAGCTCACAGTGCCACTAGAATCTCCTCTTACCAAGGAGAGAATAGTTCTTGGCAACCATCGAACATGACAACCCTGATCCCTCAGGACCGTGGAAACAATATACTACCTTTCGCTCAATCACTCGTGCTTACTTAGTCTGTCTCAGAGAGATACACAGAATAAACAGGCTGGGCGTTTTCAATAAGTATTTATTGAACAGTTGTTAATCTGGTGTATAATATATGAGCTGCAACAACCATTAGACAGTATAAGATATAAATGATTAGCAGTATTATGAAGGTAAACCGATGGTATAGTTCTACCATCTCACAATAGTCATATATATATGAGTATATAAAACACATGATAAAAGATGCGTACTCCTACGATGCCTCCCTAACTAGATGTACCTAAGTGTACCTAGCATGTGTGTAGGTGTTAAGCCAAGAATCCCTCTAGGATTTAGTCAACACCATTACCTGAAGTGAGAGACTGTGGGACCCCGTCCTGGTCTCGAGTTGGACACCCCACGAGGGGTGTTAGACCATTACGAGCTGGAGTGTCTGCATGCAGGAACCTCAGCGTCTCTGGTCAGTGTGTCGGTCAGGAAGTCTCAGTCTCCTCTGTCCTATCTTAGCAAGATGTGATGTATATATACCCATAGGTCTCCCCAGGGGTCCTAGCTTGCTGTATTACTGTGTCGGCCTAAGGATGACGTCGGGCATGAACTTTATACATAGATATTATACAGGAGAGGGTCGTCCTGCTGTGCTTAGAAGAATCCTCATGCATAATGTATGAGATCTCGAACTAGGAAAAACCTGTGTTCTGAATGCAGTGTCGTATCTAGGTAAAAGGTCAGTCCCTGTAAACCGTGACAAGTGTAATGTAGGGAAGAATATAGGTGAAGGGTAATGAAGTTACCGGGGCCTATATTATGGTACCTATATTGAATATAACACCCACTCCTCTTCCGAATGGACGACATAGTTAAATTCTAAACGTACTACTAGGCTGACTAGATACTGGTACGCAAATAGTTAAAAACATTAGTTTCTTGTTATGCTGAAATAATGTTCAAAACGTTAAAAAGGTTCTAAAAAGTTTTTAAAAGAGGTTAAAAATTGAAAGTGACACTCAAGCTATAGCTCTAATATGTCCGTAGGTATAGTTTGAACTACTACAAGCATTTGAAAGCCATGCATGCTCCAAAATAATGTCAATTTTGATATGGAGTTCCAATTTTCTGTTTGTTTTTCAAAAAGTCGAATTTTTTCCCAGCACACAACGGGCCAAATGAGTCAAATGTTTATGTGTCCTGGCTGGTAGGCGCAACATTTTCGTTGCCTACTTCTCGCAGTCGATGGTCCCTGTAACACTTCGCAGATTATGTCAATTGAGCACAGATGATCTTTTGTACTGTCCACAATCGATGCTGGGGCAGCCTGTGCGCCATCCAAGGCCTGGGTGTCAGAGGAGGAGCCGATGTCCATTCCAACAGGAGCTGATACTACCTGTGGTGGCTCTAGGAATGCCGCCATCAACATAGGAATACGCTGGGGACACTGCAGAACATGGGCTGTTATCGGGTCCAGTAAAGCATCAATGTCCGGTTGAACACATGATGGGGAGTGTCAGACAAAGATCCAACATGCATTCTTCTCTGCAAAACAGGCATCGGAGGACAGGTAAGATGCAGTGCATCCAGACTGGTCTAAATGACAAGAACCAAGATGCACTTAGTTCCCTTAGGCGAGGTGTGCCTAGGTGTTGTACCATGCGATCACGGTATTTTTGCTCCAGGAGTACTGTTTCCTTCTCCTTGGTGACTGGGGCGTCCATTGCGTAGCAGAAAAATAACAATCAGGATACCTGCTATTAGAAACAGGATCATCGGCAGCCCTCCAAATATGCTTCCAAATACGGAGTGTATAAAGTTTGGTATAACTCCGAGGACCGTCTGAAAGGTGCTTAATAGTCCAGAACCTATGGTCTTAAATAGGTGGACGATGCCTGTTGTATCAGACATGTTAAAGATACGATTTACCATTTCTGCAAAATGGAAGGGGCAATTTGTACGTATAAGTGCCTGTATCTCTGCCGAAGACCTTGCGACTTGAAGATCAAAAGTCTCTCGAGGGGAGGTTAAGGGCACGGATTTCTGTCTAAGCATGGCTTTCATTCTGCTCAAAGCATCAAACCGTATTAATGAAAGATTTAGCGAAGGCCATAACTGCGCCTCCCTGACTGTATGTGTTGGTGGAAACAATACTTGCATACAGCAAGTAACCCTGGAACTCATGGTTACCAGATATGCGATGCCCGGAAGCATCCCACAGCAACCTTGATCGTTCAGCATCAAGTAACTCCCATTTGATAGTAGTCTGAACACTGGAGTGATCACGGCCGCCGGGGCACCCTTTAAGTGACAGGATAAGGTTGCTACCGAACCGTTACAGGCCCCATGAAGCATTATATCCTGGCATATAAGTGATCCACTTAAAGTATTCTCGCAGTTTGTGCCGCTTAGAAATACTTATTTTTCCCCACTCCGGCATCGAAACCTGTACGGTAATTCCCAAGATTCCTTGATGAATTCCCTACCCATTTCTTCATATCTGCCTGCCTGCATCTGTTCAAGGCAATATTGGAATTGAAAAGTTGTAACCGGAAGAGTTATGTGGCCATGGATTAGCCATTCTGTTGACGGTGACTCTGCCACTGTAAATGCTATTCTGTCCAGTTTTTCAATACGCAGCAATGTATACTTTGCTCCCCTCTGTGCCATTTCTATCTGTTTTTCTGTCAGATTGTACAAAGAAAACAGAGACGTGCTGTTTATGAAACGCCAAGGCACATAGCCTGCACGCAAAGATTGCAGCGTCCAGCTTAATAACATAATAGAACGCAATTGTGATAACCCGTGTTGTAAAATGGACAAATCCTGTTCTAGTACATCAATAGCAGAAGATACAATGTTGCCCAGTGAATATATCCTGGAGGTTAGTGTCGTTAACCCATTGTCGACCACTTCTAGAGCTTTCTCTGGGTTTATACGATCTATTTCTCGTAATCTTCCCGCGGCCTCTTGTTGTGATATTTTCCAAATCTCATTATAGACAGCATAATAAAAACATTTGTGACGTGGCTTCCTAGGACCTAATAAAAAATCCCGTAGGTCCACATACTCTGTAAGTAAGGATAAGTCTTGTTTCACATGTGTGAGTGTTGAGGTCTTTGGCCAATCGAGGCATAACTTCCCAACACTGTATGATGTCACTACCCCTGGGTGTTGTCTCTGTGCATAGCGTGGATCTGGCCTGTTGATACTAAATCCTTTGTTTTTACCCACGAATCTCTCCTGACAGCTATTGGTGTCTGTGGGCCAAATCAACCATCCCTTCCAATCGGGCTCTGATCTATTGTTTTGCACAATGTCATCTAGTATAACCTCTTCTTGTGATGTTATGTTACCCTCAGTGTGTGATGGTGCGGGCAACTGAGGTGTATTCAAATCTTTGTTCCTGGCCAATCCAAAACAGGTCGTTTGTTGCACTGTTTCATTCAAAAACATTATTTGTTGAGGAATAAGGCATGCTCGAAATAGTGCCTCTGTTCCCTGGACCTGCCAGTCTCTAGTACCCCAGACAGATTTTAAGTCTATGTTGTCTTTCCATAAGTCGAAACCTTGTTCAGACAACTGGGCAATAAAGGAAGCAGAATAAATCTGTTTGGTGTTTGTCAACATATTTTTCTGTGCTGGTGTTGGTGCAATCTTATAATAATATAAGGCTGGGTCTGACAGGTTAAACCCGGAAAAATATGGAAATTTCTGTGCAAATGTCTTTGAACTGCTTTTCGGCGGTGTCGGGCAATGTTCCCATTGGTGTTATGTGAAAACATTTCTGGGATTAGCAGATTTATACAGAAAGTGATGACCATAATGTTGATAGCAATACATTGTTTCAAAGTCTGATGTGTCTTCTAACATTTCATTATTAGAAAAAGCAGCAGATTTTTCTAAATCAGACAACATATTATTTACAGTTTCATAATCCCAATCATCGGAAAATGTACTGGAGGTAATGATATCACTCAATGAAATTTTAAATAAATGTGGTATTTTTAAAAGTTCTCTCGGGCCAAATATATCGTAATCAACTTTGTCCCATACTATACCGTCTGGTATAGGAACTGCTGTAATGTTCACTGATGATAGGTCTCTTTTTTCACGATGTGATGATAGATGTGGTTTCAGAATTACATTCACTTTTTGTGCTGCAGAGCTTTCTCGAAGATAAGTTCCATTTATAAGCATACTAAAGACAGTTACTAAGCCTATCCAGGAAAGAAAGAAGAGTATCCCGGTAATTACCCAGAGTTCTACCCAAGGTGATACCAGGTAAGTCTTTTTCAGAAAGTTCTGAAAATCCTTAAATCGCTGTAGACACGTTTTTTGGGCTGGCATCGTTTCAGGTTCACTTGGATCCAATGAAAACGTATCACAGTAAATGAAATAGCCAGATGCACTTCGATCAATTTTCGGCAATTCCGCAGGTGTTGTGGAAACTGTAGCTTGCTCTTGTTGGGGCATGTTGACGTCGATATCCGTGTTTGGTCAAATAGAAATTTGTCTTTCATTTGAGTTCTGATTTTGAACTTCAGTTTCAAGAGGAACGAGTTCCATCGCATTGTTGCATAGTCCATCATTCCGTGCAGGTGACTCTTCAAACGTGATGAGTCTTTCTGTTTGAACTTCTTGTATGGTTGCGAGAGGAGGGTGTCTGTTACTCCGGAGTCCACGTGGCCTACTATTCAGTATCAGCCACATAGTGTGGTTTGATTAGGTCAGTTGAGACAAATCTTTTCTCCTTTTTACCGGCAAGGGGTGGCAGAAGTACTGTTCTTGTTCCTTCAACTGCCAGTACAGGTACAGGCTTTCTGTATGATGGCCCAAATTCTTTTTTGTCTGCTATTTTTTCTCTGACCAGGTCCCTGACTTTAGGGATCCAGACAGGTCTTGCCGTGACAGACTTGACTTCCCCAGTGGCGGTCCTTTTCACCGGGACGTTACTTTGTAGTGCCCTGGATTCATTTAGGTCCTGTAAAACAGCCAAACGTTTATGGATGTCAAAAGGTTTTTCATCCGCCACTGTGCCTTCACAATCAAGATCAGGTACCCACATTCTCGTCCCAAACAGGACCTCATAAGGAGTGACACCCCCTAGAGAGCTTCTTGGCTGGTTATTTAACGCCCTTTAATCTCCATACAGATGTTTTACCCAACTTCCACCCGAGCCTAATACTCTAGCTGTTAAAGACTGCTTTAAGTCCCGGTTTGTCCTCTCCACGACCGAATTTCCCTCGGGTTGGTACAGAGAGGAGTACTGCAATGCTACACCCAAACATCCCATGGCTTCCTTGTAAGCCCTAGAGCTAAATGCGGGGCCACGGTCAGAATGTAATGTGCCAATTGGGTATGTCCCTATAAAGACTCGCAAATCTTTTATAACAGTTCGAGCGTCAGCCGAGCGCTGGGGCCACACCCATAGGAATCTCGAGCAGGAATCCACTGCAACCATGATATACTTGTAAGCCCCATCAGATTGAAAGGGGCCGCAGTGGTCCAAATAAACACACACGAGTGGTTTGTCTGATATTAGTAATGGTGTCTGCACTGGACGTGTTACAGTGGAGCCTTTCATCTGCTGGCAGATGTCGCATTTCAAGACGTAGTCCTTAGTCTGCTTTCTTAGTCCTGGCCACCAATAGCGTTGTTTCAGTAGAGAAACAGTCGCTGTAACCCCTGCATGTGCAGAGCCTATACCCTTCGTGTGCTGCTAGAATTAATCCTAACCTGCGATCCATATTTAGTATTACTCTATCCCCCACTCCAGGAATTTGAGCAAATGGAACATTGTTTGCATCTAACTTGTAGGAGTACTTGAGTGGAAATCTTTTTGGTACTGCTGAGTTATTGGCAATAATCGCAACCATTATCTGTCCGTCTATTCTTGTTTTTCGCCGAGTGATTGCAGCTATGGAAGCCCTGCGTACAGCCCCCTTTGCGGCTTCATCAGCCAATGAATTCCCTTCAACGTGAACGCCATCACGTTGATGACTCAGTGTGTGTATCACGTGAGTCCTTGGTAGTTCGTTTTCCAACTCCACTACCTGTTCCCATAGCGTTTTGTGCTTTATTGTGCCACCTTTTGCATCCCTAAACCCATTCTTCCCCCAGTGATGTAAATATTTATTGTATGACTGTACACAGTAAAAGGAATCACACACGATTAGTGTGGGGAATTCTCGATCCGTATTTACCAGTGCCAGTAATAGTGCTTTTAATTCTGCCAGCTGTGCCATGCAGTCTCCTAGAGACTGCGTTTTTGTACAACTCGAATGAAACTTTCCATCATGCATGCGCCCTTTAACAATAGCACACGCGGTGCTGAATTGTTGTTTACTCCCTATGGCCGGTTGAGCAGAACCGTTAGTATAAATTATATATTCATACTGATCTAGAGGCATTATTTCATTTGGTAGAGGATATTCCTGTTCGTATTGCAGAAATGCTTGTGTTTTTAGACTTGGGTCGTACCTGTATTCTACATCTGTTGCAGTGAGAGAATTATCCCATTGTATCCATCTTGGATGTAAGGCTTTAGCGTTGGGAACGCTTGCCTTTGTCGCAGCTTCTAAGGCTGGAACTGGGGTAACGACAATTATACGCTTCCCTTGAGTCAGGGATCTTTCTCTTACTACAGCAGTCTGTACTGCTGTTAGAATGTTTTCTGTTGATGCAAAGCGCATCTCAGCATTTGTGTACAAATGTGATTTGTATGCTATTGGTACTGTCTCACCTTCATTATAGGTTAGGTAGGTGTATCCTGATTGACCTGCAACTATACGGATCACCAGGTTGCGTACGTTTACGCGTGTCTGAAGCTATTATGTCAGCTTGTAAGGAACGAAGGATATCTGTGTGTTCCTGTGTCCATTGTCTAACTGAGAAGTCAGGTTTTATTAAATCGTAGAAAGGTTTTACTCTTTCTGCGTAATCCAAAATGTATGTTCTGCCAAAGTTCAGGAATCCCAGGATTGATTGTACATTTTTTAATGTTTTTGGAGGTTGGAGCAGCGCACATTTTCCCAAAAAGTTAGCTGCTAGGCTTTTCCCTTCACTTGAAAGCTCATATCCCAAAAACAGGACATTGAGATGGGCAATCTTCGATTTTCTAAAGTTGAATTTGTAACCCTCAGATGCAAATCCCAAAATTATGGTGTTTACGCTGTTCAAGTGTTCCTCCAGGTCATCATCCATTAGATAAATATAATCCACATAGGACAATGCCTCATCATCCCAATTTTGAAGTAATTCAGTTACTCTGGCTGAAAATAACCCCCGGCTGTTCTTATGCCCCTCGGGTAGTCTACAAAATTGTCGCTGGGAGCCTAACGCGAGAATGCAGTTAAATACTCGCTCTCAGGTGCTATATTCTGGCAGAAAAATCCATTCGAGATATCTAGTGTCGTTTTGTATTTTTTCCGCACAATGTTATTCATTAATGCGGCACTGTGTGCATTGGAACTGCAAATGTTTTAGTGCAAGTGTTTAAATGTCTGTAATCCAAAATTAAACGATATGAATTGTCCGGTTTTGATACGGGAAACAAAGGGTTATTCATTTGAGAGGTGCAAGTTTCAATCACCCCTTGGTATTCAAGTTGATCTAAGATCTCCCTGACCTGTTTTTTAGCTTCTTGCTTTATTGGATACTGCCTTTGTGCAGTCGGAGTATTTTTTAATGGAAATATGTGGTGGGTTGAATCCTCATCCCATCCAACATGGTTTTTGTATAATGCCGGGGCTTGGGCTACCGCTCACTCCCGCGCATATGTATATTTTAGGTATTTGGGAATATGGTCTGAAAATGCTGGTAAAATTACTGTTTGTCCCCTAGGGCAATCCATGACGAATGCTGGTGGCCAATCTTGTTCAGCTAACAAAATGTCATAGTCAAACGTCAGGTTCTCCCAAAAGAGACCTCTAACTGTCCTGCATTTGTCCCCCTCTATTTGGAGTGTAATTTCATACAATTTATGTGGGACGCTTACCCTAGTATCAGGTGTTTCCGCCGTGATATAATCATTCAAGTCCGCTGTCACCAGAAATTCCATCAGGTTCTGGCGAGCTATTGTTACTTCTGCCGCACTGTCTAGCATCGTCAAAGCCCATTCCCCGTCCAGTAGTCGAGTCCTCAGAATTCTGGGCATGTCTGATCTTTAGACCCGCAACCTTCTTCTTTTCGAACTGTGGTTTTTGTTTTGGTTTATCTTCTTTTTTGGAAGTATGTTCTTGAGCGTGTTGCTTGTCTCTGGACTTAGTACGCTCTTCTTGTCTGTCTGACCGTCTTTCCCTCTCTGAGTTTTTCGTTGAACCCTGAAAGGAACGAGAGGAACGTGTATCAGTATTCTGATACCTGTCAGGTTTCCTAATATTGTCCCTATTCCTAAGGTTATACCTTCTTTTGGAAGATTCCTGTGGAGGTGATCTACCTCTGGATTGAGATCTGTTTTCTTTAACTTTTTGTTTTTTGTTATTGTCCCACTTCTTTTTTGATGAAGCAGGTGTCTGCTTGAAGGTCTCCTTTTCGAGACTACCCATCAATTTTAATGCTTTTCCACCCAAACTGTCCCTGCCTAATTCTGCATATGCAGTTTCAATTATCTTAGGTAGTTCGTGCTCCTGTTGTAAAGGACTGAACTCCCTTAGGTGTTGGCGGATAGCCACTGATGCTGTCTCCCCTTTAATATTTGCTAATATTATGGCTGATACCTGGGCATAGTTATCTAGTAATTTCATCGCTAAGTTCAGAGCAGGCTCTGCTCCGTACTCATTTTGTATTTGTCTTAATACATCTGGTATTACTGCTAATGACTCGATACCATGAGTTCTGATACATATGGCAGCGAAAACTGTACCCCACGAGATACAATCCTCTATCTGTGGTGTTATCCCCATGGGCAAGCAGATTGTCAGCATTCTGTGTTTTTTATAAGGGCTAGTATTTGGGAATACTGCTTCTAGCTGTGTTATTTTCTGAGCTACCCAGAATGGCATTTGTTCACGTTTTACGGGCATTTTACCCCTTACTGCGTGTAACGTTTGTGGTGTTATTTTAGTTGCTGCATTTTGAAGTGGAGTTGTATTTGTTGTAACCTTTTCCGGCTGGACTGTAAGTGTCCTCATGACAAACTGCGTCATGTTTCTATAAATTTTTATTAATTCTTTGTGAAGTATGAGTAAGTCTCCTCCTGGCATTGTTTCAATGTTAGGATGTGGTGTGTAGGCCGCTAATATTGGCATGTTGCTCCTTCTCTTCCGGGCGGACCGAGTCTTACTCTACTTCTTGTATGGGGTAGGGCACCTTTAAACCAGTATAAGTGTTCCTGGTATGTGAGCGGAACTTCAATGTCCTCATACGGACAATATTCCGCTGGTGGTTCATCTTCTGTGTAGAAATGAAATGTTTTTGTCATTGCATTTGCTGGTGGAAATGTAACCCACGAATAAAATACCTCTGTTCTGTATGATTCGTGTGCCTCAATCACGAAAGCTACTACGCCACCCCTAGGTGTTAGACCATGCGCAAGCAATTTCAGAGTGACTGCATTTCTAATGTTTACCGCAAGATGTATTGCGTTCGCATCTTCCTCGACTTCCGAGAGGGGTAGTGGCTGTTCTAGTGGGTCTAAGACCTGGTTAGTCATTGTGTTTAGAACACGTAATAACTTTTCAAGGGAACTAAGATAAGGTGTTCTGCACAATTTTTAGGAACACTGTGTCCTTCAAGCTTGATTAACCAACAGCTAATAAATAGGTTTTTTCTCCTACTCAGCTATGGCGGAGTTTTTGCCCACCCACTCCAGACGTCTCTGGGGTTTTGTGAGTAGGGATTTCTGAGAATAGCACGAATGAACTACTCAGATTCTACTGTTAAATAAGTACCCAACCAACGTTGGGTGCCATGTCGTGTAGCTCCTATAAAAAGTATACAGGATCTGCGCGTTTAGACAGCATACACTGTAGGATTGGTGTCAGACTGATTCCGGACACCCCCACCGGGTATGTTGGCTTCTTGTACCAACTAGCTCACAGTGCCACTAGAATCTCCGCTTACCAAGGAGAGAATAGCTCTTGCTAACCATCGAACATGACAACCCTGATCCCTCAGGACCGTGGAAACAATATACTACCTTTCGCTCAGTCACTCGTGCTTACTTAGTCTGTCTCAGAGAGATACACAGAATAAACAGGCTGGGCGTTTTCAATAAGTATTTATTGAACAGTTGTTAATCTGGTGTATAATATATGAGCTGCAACAACCATTAGACAGTATAAGATATAAAAGATTAGCAGTATTATGAAGGTAAACGGATGGTATAGCTCTACCATCTTACAATAGTCATGAATATATACGAGTATATAAAACACATGATAAAAGATGCGTACTCCTACGATGCCTCCCTAACTAGATGTACCTAAGTGTACCTAGCATGTGTGTAGGTGTTAAGCCAAGAATCCCTCTAGGATTTAGTCAACTCCATTACCTGAAGTGAGAGACTGTGGGACCCCGTCCTGGTCTCGAGTTGGACACCCCGCGAGGGATGTTAGACCACTGTGAGCTGGAGTGTCTGCCTGCAGGAACCTCAGCGTCTCTGGTCAGTGTGTTGGCTGGGAAGTCTCGTTCTCCTCTGTCCTATCTTAGCAAGATGTGATGTATATATACCCATAGGTCTCCCCAGGGGTCCTACCTTGCTGTATTACTGTGTCGGCCTAAGGATGACGTCGGGCATGAATTTTATACATAGATATTATTGTTGAATTTAATAAAGAAGACAGGAACCGAGTATTGGGAGTACTGGTTTATTGGCCATCCGCTCTCCACCAGTTCAAGGACACAACATTCTAAGGTAAGCTTCAACCGGGGTAAACCAACTGTGGGAGGGAGAGGGGGTGGACGGAATGTACCATAACTGAGGTTACAACACACCTCCCTTTCTACACAACCTGAGATAATGCAAAAGATGAGAAGGGTTAACGACAGAGCACATTGGTCATACATCAGATCTTACAATATTATCACAGCTCCACCATTGCCCATTGTCTAGTTGAACCACATTCCCCAAAGCCTTAGCAATTCGGCAAGGAGGGTAGAACTGACTGATTGTGCCAGTCCTTCACATTTCTCTTTACTTGCACCATATCACCCACCTTCCACGAGGACATTTTAACCCCATGTTTTTTGTCATACCAACCTTTGTAATTGGTTTGATGCGATTCAACCTTCCTAGCGGCCCCCTCATGGTTGGGAATGGCCACTCTTCCTCCTTCCAGCCAACCGGGGTTGAACTTGGTGCATGGCTCCCTCCCCCTAAGTGAGGCAAAAGGAGAGATCCCCGTCACCAGGTTCGGGGCGGTGTGATAAGCCCATAAACACTTGCGTAGGTGAGATTCTATGTCATGACCATTAGTGACAGCCAATTGGATATGTTCTTTGATCATTCTATTGGCTCTCTCAACTAGGCCGTTTGCCTTGGGGCAGTATAGTGCTGTTAACTCATGCTTTTTGTTCATATTCTCCAGAAATTCTTTCATCAATTGTGAGGTGAACTGTACCCCATTGTCTGTGACCAACACAGAGGGTATGCCCTCCCTTGCGAACACATCCTTAAGGAATTCCACAACTGTGTCAGTGGTGATACGATGTACAAACTTTTTGGTGATCCAATGCGAGGTGTAGTCGATAAGTACTACCATGAATCGTTTCTGGACCCCCAGGTTGTCCATAGGTCCTATGATGTCCATAGCCAATTTGTTCCATGGTCTAGTGGGTACCTTGACCGGCGAAATGGGCGCCTTCCTCAAAGCTTTGGACTTGTCACTCTTGGCACAACTCACGCAGTCTTTAACTAGTTGCTCAGCCAATGTGTCCATCTTGGGGAACCAAAAATTCGCCCTGACCCTACGTTTAGTGATACTGCACCCCAAGTGTCCTTCGTGCGCCAACTCTACAATTCTCTTCCTGAGGCCTGCAGGTGGTACGACCCGGTTCTGGCGGTACACTCTGTTTCCGACGATACTCAATTCATTCCTGACCTCCCAGATATCTTTTATTCCCTCTTCAACATCATTCATCTTGTTTGGCCACCCTTCTCTCGTGGCAACTTTGAGTCTGTCTAAATCCTTGTCTTCTTCCATGAACTTGTCCCACTCATCTTCTGTGATGGCAGGGTCATCAATTACCATGATGGGGCTGTCTAGCGCTTCTTCTTGTTCCATATTCGTCAGTGGTGCCCTTGATAAATAATCGGCGACCGTGTTCTCTACCCCTGGAACATACTCAACTCTAAAATTGAAATTTTCCAACCACAAGATCCATCTACTGATGCGCGGAGTACAGTTCTCCATTCCCTTCACGGTGAAGATGGAGGTGAGTGGCTTATGATCCGTCCTGATGGTGAAGTTCAACCCCCATAAGAAGAACTTGAAGTGCTTCACAGCCCAGAAGCATGCCAGGGCTTCCTTTTCAATTACGAAGTAGTTGTGTTCCGCGCCCGTGAGGCACCTGGATGCAAAAGCAATGATTTTTTCCTCCTTGCCAACTTTTTGTATGAGGGTGGCTCCTAACCCTTTGTTTGAAGCATCCGTGGTAAGGATGGTCTTTTTTGTAGGGTCAAAGGTCCCCAACGCCGGCGAGTTCAGTAACTCCTCCTTTAGTTCATCCATTACCCTTTTATGCTCTTCCTTCCATACGAAATCCTTCTCTTTTTTCAAGAGTGCACGCATTGGCTCACTTTTCGAAGCAAATTTTTTTATATACTTCGTCATGTACTCCATGAGGCCCAGGAAGGATTTAAGTTCTTCCTTGTTATCCGGATACGGGGCATCCTTTACTGCACTCAGCAGACTGTTCTTTGGTCTGAAACCTTCCTCTGAAATCGAATGCCCTAAGTAGTCCACAGATGTGACTCTAATTTTACATTTGTTCCTTTGTACCATTAACCCCGCATCCATGAGCTTCTGGAATACTGTCTTGAGGGTGTGGTCGTGTTCTTCCGCGTTGCCTCCATACACCAAGATGTCATCTTGGAAGCACATTGTTCTGTCCACTACCTTAAGGATCTGTTGCATAATCTTCTGGAAAACTGCCGCAGCCGAAGCGAACCCAAACGGCATCCTCCGGAACATGAACGCGCCTTGGGGGGTTATAAAGGCAGTCAGAGGTCTTGATTCCGGATGAAGATCCACCTGGTGTTAGGCCATGGACAAATCAATCACGCTGAAGTATCTTGCCTGCCCCATGGTGCTGAGCATCTCATTGATTTTTGGCAGGGGGTGTCGCTCCACCCAGATATTCTCATTGAGACTTTCGAAGGTCCACACATAGTCGAATGCCATTCCCGTTGGCCTTGGCTGCGATAACTACCGGGGCCAACCATTCTGAGCAATCCACTGGTTGAATGACGCCCATCTCACATAACTTATTTAACTCCATTTCCAATGGTTCTCTCATTTGTTGGGGTACAGGACGCAGCTTGTGGACTACCGGCTTGGCCCCCGATTTGAGTTTAATTCTATGTTGGAATTCACGCAGGCAGCCTAACTTCTCACTGAACAATTCCGGGAACTCTCCACAGATGGTGTCGCTTTCACGGGTCCCTTCAGTGAGCAGAACTTGTTCCTTGCTGTTTGGGTCCAGGATAATTTCCAATTCCTTTTGGTGCTGCCATCCTAGTAGGTTGGATCTTGACTCCACGATGTATACCTTGCCAAAGGCTTTCCTGTCTTTGAATTGAATGTCCATTTCCTTCATTCTCACTAACGGTATGGGTTCCTTGCTGTACCCTGTGGGAGCAATGTCAGGTTTTCCCAAAGAGGCCACTACATCCTTCCCAAGGTTCTCGAAGTCCTTCTTATTAAGTAGGGTAAACGGGAAACACGAATCGGCATACATGGTCACATTCCTGTTGTTCAATAGTACTTCACATGTAGGATAAATGACATTAACAGAGCCCACATCATTATTCACCTGTAAGACATATTTCTTTTTACAAGGTATCACACATTTTATCTCTTTATTCTGTGCCTTGCCATTCTCTTTCTCACAATCCTTTGTATGTGGATCCCCGTCTCTGCACACCCTGGAAAAATGCCCCCTCCTGTTACACTTCTTGCAGGACACACTTCTAGCAGGACACTGTGGATAATTAGCAAAATGGTTACTGCTCCCAAATCTATAACGCTTGAATTGTCTACCCTTATCAGGAGTCCTGCTGAGAGGATTTTCTTTATTTTTGACTTTATAAACTCCACCATCCTCCTCCTCCTCCTGAATATTTGCTACTACTTCAGTGTTAACCTTAATTTCTTTTACACACTTGGCTGTGTGTTCAATTGATTTCACAATCTCTACCGCTTCTCTTAACCCAGGGTTCCTTGAGAGGAGTTTCTCTTGGATACACGTGTTGTTGGTGCAATGCACCAGTTGATCCTTTATAAGGGAATCAGTGAGATTGCCAAATTCGCACAATTGTGTAAGACCCCACAAAGCAGCAATATAATTTTGAACCGACTCCTGTTTCCCTTGTACTCTATTAAAAAATGTGTGGTGTTCTAACACAACATTTACTTTATCTCCAAAGTGTGTTTCCAACTTTTCCACAGTGCACATAAAAACATCCACTTCCTCACCTCCCACTCTATCCACAGGTTCAGGGAGTGTTTCATAAATCTTGCGCCCATGCACACCTAAATTATGAAGGAGTATGTGTTGTTTGCGCAAGGCGGTAAAACGTTCCCCCCCTATGGCTATAATGTATGACTCGAATAACTTGAACCACTCCGTCCAACAAATCTCTGGTTCACCTAAGTCATTCAAGAAGGGAGGCGGTTGGCTCATGCTCGTTGCTGCCATCATGGGGAAGGGAAAAGGAGTTAACCAGACTCCCTAGGACCAAGGAGAGTGCTAGAAATTACTCAAAACGTGCTGGTTTATGGAAAACCCTAGATCACTAGAAGAACAGTTCCTTGAAATAACCCAGGGCAAAATTCCCCCGCCCAGATAAGAACAGTCAGCAATGGGCACAGCAAACCAATGGCAGAGGAAGCAATTCAATACCACGCTGGTGGAGCATGCGGAGAATCAGCTCAGAAGAATGTCACTAAGTGGAAACAGTACTATGCCCCACCAAGCTACAGCAGGGGAAAAGTCCTCCCAGGATCAGTCTTGAAAGGACCGGAGTTCCTACTAGCAGAAGTACTGGGAAAAAAAAACTAGTATTAGATGCTAAATTTCAGGATACCAAACGTATTACACCCTCAGTTTAGCCCTGATGGAATGAGTCGAGGACAGCAGGTCCTGCTACAAATGGTTCATGAGGAAATCACAAGTCAAATGCAGAACGCAGGAAGTTTAGTACATTCTCACCACACGGTGAGTCACTCCTGACAGAACCCAGTATGTACAGTGCCACACCACAGCCAAATGCTCCCTGAAGGAAGACGTCCGCAGGCAGCAGTAGACGATACTGAAGCAGCCGCAACAGGAGACAGAGCGCTCTCTCACCTCACCGTACCACAGAGCTGTCGCGCCTGACAGGAATCCAGGAACACCACCCACGAGCAGCAGCAGACGTCCCTGAAGTAGCCGCAGACAGAAGATAGAGCGCTCTCTCACCTCACCGCAACACGTAACTGTAGCGCCTGACAGGAATCCAGGAACACCGCCCACGAGCAGCAGCAGACGTCCCTGAAACAGCCGCCAGCAGAAGACGACGCTCTCTCTCACCTCTCCGTGCCTCAAAGCAGAAGAGCCTGACAGGAATCACGGGACACACGTCACCGTCGGTCGAGCAGCCAACGATCCTGATGAGAGGCTGGAAAGATGGATGGTGCGCTCTTCACCTCAGGTGAACCGCGGTACTGCACCGCGTCTGCCAGTCGAAGAAAATGACTTAGTCACCCTGCCAGCAGCGCCGCGCTACTGAGCGATGATTGAGGAAAACAGCTGCTCCTTTTCCAGAAGGGGTACCAGCTGTGCCGCCGAGACTCCCAATGATGCACTTAAGCAGACCCAGTGCGATGAGGGCCCCCACTGCAACTTGAGGGATACACGACTAGACGGGCGTCCGGTGGTGCGAGTACAATCCTGTCACCGCTACTTTGGTTCGAACGACTCTTGAGGAAGGTCACAGGGGAAAGGAGAAAGGCAAGACACGCTTCCTTATTGTCCTCCAAGGCACAGGATACTTTCCCTCAGGAGCAGCACGTAGATGGAGAGGATACTCAGAGGGGAAATGGCCACAGCTGCACCCTATGCAGCAAATTCCGTCGCCAGTGTTGAATTTAATAAAGAAGACAGGAACCGAGTATTGGGAGTACTGGTTTATTGGCCATCCGCTCTCCACCAGTTCAAGGACACAACATTCTAAGGTAAGCTTCAACCGGGGGAAACCAACTGTGGGAGGGAGAGGGGGTGGACGGAATGTACCATAACTGAGGTTACAACAATTATACAGGAGATGGTCGTCCTGCTGTGCTTCCAAGAATCCTCATGCATAATGTATGAGATCGCGAACTAGGGAAAACCTGTGTTCTGAATGCAGTGTTGTATCTAGGTAAAAGGTCAGTCCCTGTAAACCGTGACAAGTGTAATGTAGGGAAGAATATAGGTGAAGGGTAATAAAGTTACCGGGCCTATATTATGGTACCTATATGGAATATAACAGAGGAGCCATCAAAAAGGTAGAGTTTTAAATGGCACTGAGGGCCTGGGCAGTGGCCCATACCAAGGAGAATGATGGATTGGGTGAGTCCATATGAAGTCAAGAAGCATAAGGGGGAGGTCACCTACTTGGTGGACCACCAGCCCCTAGAAACCTCCTAAGGGTGCTCCATATCAACAGTTTAAAGCCTCACTTTGAGAGGTCCGAAGTGAGCATGCTCCTTGTGACAGATAAGGGTGTGGAGGAGGACAGTGCACCTCTCCCTGACCTCCTCTCTGCCCAGGAACATGATGGGTCAGTGGAGTGTGTCAACCTCTCTGACACACTGACCCCAGAACAGCAGAGTGACCGTTACCAGGTGCTGGGACAGTTTGCCGCACTGTTTTCACTCACCCCTGGACTCACACACCTTTGTGTCCAAGATATTGACACAGGAGCTAGTCCTCCTGTAAAGAATAAAATTTACAGGTTGTCAGATAGGGTGAGAGCCTGCATCAAGGAGAAAGTCTCTGAGATGTTGGCCTTAGGGGAGATTATGCCCTCTAACAGTCCCTGGTCCAGCCACATGATGTTGGTAACAAAGGCTTCCCCACCGAGTGCCAAACCAGAACTCCGGTTCTGCGTGGACTACAAAGGACTCAACTTAGTCACCAGGACTGATATACACTCCATTCCCAGAGCTTACAAGCTCATTGTCAGGCTGGGCGCCGCCAAATGCCTCAATACTTTTGATTTGAAATCAGGGTACTGGCAGACCCCCTTGACTGAGGGGGAAAGAGAGTGGTCAGCATTCTCAACACCAGAGGGACGTTACCAATTCTGGGTGATGCCCGTTGAATTGAAGAATGCCCCTGCTACCTTCCAACAGTTGGTTAACAGGGTCCTGGCTGGCAAGGAGGCTTTCTGTGCCGCCTATTTAGACAGAGTTGCTGTCTACAGTTTCAGCTGGGAGGAACACCTGCATCACTTCCTTGAGGTGCTTCAGGCCCTGCAACAGGCAGGTCTAACAATCAAGGCCAGATTGGGCAGGGTACAGTGGTATATTTAGGGCACCTGGTAAGTCGAGCCAACGTGCAGCCCCTCCAGGTCAAGATTGAAACCATTATGCTCTGGGGCCCACCTAAAACCCAAAATGAAGTGAGAGCCTTCATAGGCCTCACTGACTATTACTGCAGATTTGTTAAGGGCTATGACACCATTGTTGCCCCTTTAACTGAGCTGACTTCCAAGAAGCAGACCATATTGGTGATCTAGACAAAGGCTTGTCAGAAAACCTTAGATTCCCTCAAGGAAGCCATGTGCACAGTGCCTGTGCTCAAGGCCCCTGACTGCTCCAAGGAATTAATCTTGCAGACAGATGCTTCGGAGCAGGGCATAGGGGCAGTCTTAGCATAGCTGAATGCGGAGGGCCTAGACCAACCTGTAGCCTTCATTAGCAGGAGGTTACTATCACGGGAACAAAGGTGGAGTGCCATTGAAAGAGAAGCTTTTGCTGAGGTCTGGGTAATGAAGAAGCTGAGATCATACCTTTTGGGGACTCACTTCCGGGTTCAGACAGACCTCAGGCTCCTCAGATGGCTCATGCAGATGAGGGGTGAAAATCCTAAACTCGTGAGATGGTCCATCTCCCTACAGGGAATGAATTTTATGGTGGCACATCACCCGGGGACTGACCACACCAATGCTGATGGTCTCTCCTGATTCTTCCACCTTAGTGAAGAGATCACCCAAGGGATTGGGTAGCTCTCCCCACTTGCAGCTGTGGGGGACACATGTTAGACCTGAGAGCCTTAGGGTGGTCTTCCTCCAACTTTCTGTCTGCCTCCCTCCATTTTTTGGTGCCCCCGCTTTTGCTGGCTGTAGGACTCTGCACACTTTATCACTGCTAACCAGTGCTAAAGTTGTTGTGCTCTCTCCCCTAAATATGGTAACATTGGCTCATACCCAATTGGCATATTTAATTTACTTATAAGTCCTTAGTAAAGTGCACTACATGTGCTCAGGTCTTGTGAATTAAATGCTACTAATGGCCTGCAGCACTGATTGTTGAAGCAGGGTCTAGCTTTACCATAGTGCCCCAGGCCCATTCTGTCCACATCTGAAGGATGAGAGTCTCAATTGTCCCTGCCAGCCCATAGACAGGGTTGTGTTAAAATTGTCCACACTGCCTTGAGCGTCTACAGAGGCAGTAGGCCCCATGCCCTCCTGTATACTCAGATGTATCTCTCCTATGACCTCTTCGTGTACATCTTTCTGAACATCAAGATGTAGCAATAACAGGATGCGTCTGTCATTTAGAAGAGCAAAATTGGCTAAGAGTAGGAGTGGGGGCCAACTGGGCCAACTGGGACTTTCCACAGCTTTAGAAACTAAGACAGCGACATGGCTCAAAATAATAGTTGACCTTTTGATAAACTTTTGTACCTTTTGTCACTTCTGCCTCCTTAAAAATTTCCGAGAAGTAACGCAACTTGTTTTCGATAAATGTTCAAATTTTTGTTATAATTTACGATCAAACATCTGTCATAATCAGGTCTTGTGGTCAGCAGTTCCTTATCAAAATAATATAAAAAGAGCTGCCCCAAGTCCATTCGTTGACCACCTTGCACAGTGAACTCTTGGGTCACGACACGTGTGTGCTCCCGGTTAACCGTCTTATCTAGCATTTTGACTTAGGTTGTAATGCTTCATGGTGCTTTGAAGTTCATTCTCTCTCTCTCTCTCTCTCTTTCCTTTGCATTGCCGTGATTTTAAAACTTACTAGATTGCATGTTTTTGCTCTTCATCTAAAATGTGTCTCTGACACTTGTTACTTGCTAGACTGCGTAGTGTTAATATTGAATAATGATGTGTTTTGACATTTATTGTTTAAATCGCTTGAATAAATGGTGCCACCCTGACTCAGTTCCTGCATTTCACACGTGTGTCTTATTATTTTAGATAACACATCCTTGCTCAAATTAAGGTGGTAAAATTACCCTAAAATTACCCTCCAACATTGTGCCACCCACATAAGTAGCTCCTTAACCATGTCTCAGGCCTGCCATTGTGAGGCCAGTGTGTGTAGTTTGCTGTCACTTTGACTTGGAATTTAAACCTACCTGCAAGCCTTAAACTCCCCTTTTATCATATATCTTGCCCCTAAGGAAGGCCCTTTGTAACCCAAAGGGCAGGGTGCCATGTAAGTAAAAGGTAGGACATGTACTTTTAGGTTTCACATGTCCTGGTAGTGACAAAAAACTACATTTGTTTTTCAATAATGTGAAGCCTATTCCTCTTATGGGTTAACATTAGGAAAATATCTTTAAGCTGTAATTCCTGATCAGGAAGGAGTAGCTTTTTCATGGTTCATATCTTTGGAATGGTAATGATAAATCCTCTTTACTGGTAAAGTCGGATTTAACATTACTATTTTAGAAATTCCACTTTTAGAAAGTGGACATTTCTTTGCTCTGTGTGCCTTGCAGCCTGTCTCCAATACACGTCTGGGTGACATTTCCCCTTTGTCCATTCCCTCCAGACAGCCAAAAACACAGGAAGGCTAGGGGTGGCTGAGTACCTATCTACATATATCTGCATTTGTAATGGCCCTTCCAGGGCAGAAGGGAGGAAGGGGCTCACACTTACACTTCAAAGGGTTGTGGCCTGATCCCACACAAAGGACTGATTACCCCCACAGATAGCCTGGCAGACAGGACTGGGTTGAAATGGATACTGGTGCACTTCAAAAGCACTCTTTGGAGTCTCCCCCACTTCAGAAGGCACATTTGGATATAAGTATTTTGTATCTGACCCCATCAAATCAAACACTTCTGGACCTACACCAAATCTCTGTCAGAAGAACTGCTGTGCTGCTCAAAGGACTCAACTAGACTGCTTTTCTGGAAGGATTGATTGTTGCACTGCTGCTCCCTGACTCTGCTGAAGGAGAGTTGCACTCTGCCTTCTCTCCAAGTGATCTCCAAGGACTTTCTGGCTTGCCTCCTGTTTTCTGAAGTCTCAGGGACACAAAAGACTTCTTGCAACCCTGCTGGTGCTGCTGGACTCTGTCTTCTGTGAGTCCTACCCTTGCCTGAGGGTCCTTCTCCATGTCCTGCACCTCAGAAGTGGGGTCTACAGCTGTGTTTCTACCACTGCTCCGATTGGAACCAATGCAGTGCCCCTCGATTCCGAACTAGTGCCAATCCGGAGACAGCCCTGCCCGGCTTGACGACGACGCGGGATCTGACTGCGAGGCTTAACTTCGGCCCATTAACCCGACTGCGAAGTTCAACGGCAATGCAGCACTGACCGCGAGGCTCAACTACAATGCCTCAACCCATCTGCGTGAATCGTAACCGACGCAGTGCTTTTACTGTGTGGAGAAGATCGACGGATTTCATTGCTTGAGACCAGGAAAGGTACTTTGTGTTCACTGGGGCCTGCGTTGGTCCTGTAGTCAGCCTGCGTTCCATGAGGCCGGCCGGAACTTTTAACTTTGTCCCGGTGCAGTGAGACCTAAAGTAACCTTTTTAGCACTACTTGCTTCTAAGCGCTTTACTGCATTTATTTCTTCAAAATGCAATATCTCACCTTCTACACATTGGATTTTTGTTGTTTTGGTCTTTTTTTATTCAGATGAATATTCTCAATTTGTCTAAACTGCTGTGGAGGCTTTTTGTGGTGTATTTACAGTGTTGTTGTACGAGGTATTGCACAAATACTTTACACATTGCCTTCTAAGTTAAGCCTGCCTGCTATGTGCCAAGCTACCAGAGGGTGAGCACAGGATAATTTAGGATTGTGGTCCATACTTGGACAGGGTGCATACCTCTGCCAACTAGAGACCCAATTTCTAACACCTATGGTTTTGCAGACTGCAGACTTTGTGACCACAAAATGATTTTATACATCATAGCACTACAGTTGTGAACAGCAGTTTCCCATACTGATATAACCGTTGTGCACTCCTACTGGGATTCCTTGTGCTTGTGCAGAGAGCTTGGTGTCAGTGTGCAGATGATTTTATGTGAAAAAACCAAAGGTTACAGGACGTTATAGCTAGCAGATAGAATTTAAAAACCTTAGAAATTCACTGAAAAAACCAAAGGTTATAGGGACGTTATGGTTAGGGTCAGATTTCACTCATACAAAACCAGGGAAATTTGGCAGTTATAGTTACCTGAGCTAACTATAACTTACGTCCCCGCAATGCACTGATTATGACCTCCCATATTACATCACTCATGACATGGTCAGTGACATCACTGATGACATCACTGATGACATCTCAAATGACATCACTGATGACATCACCAGGTTGAAGTGTTGGCAGCCTATCAGAGCGGTGCATTTTCCTGCACGAGCTCGTCTTTTGTCACGAAGGCTTCGCGACCAGAGATATAGCTATTTTTTTCTTCTTAAATTTCTGTAAAAAAATATTGAACGAATTTACACCAAATAACAAAAAGCACAATCTGTGTAATAACTTCTACCTTTCTGCCAAATTTGGTGTAATTCCGTCCAGCAGTTCAGGCTATAGGTTCTACAACGCGTTCCTATGGGAATTAACATAAACGCACCCTTATTTCGCGCCCCTATTTCTTTGTCCTGACTGCACGGATCACCCCCAAACTTTCCATGACACACAGAACCTACTTTGATACTTTTTTTGGGAAAATTTCATGAACATTGGTCAAACGACTCCAAAGTTATAGGCAAGTCAATAAATGCTTTTTCTTTGGAAACTACGTCATAACTATAACCACCTACTGGCGACCACCAGTGGGTAATATATATTTATGATATCTTTCTAAATTTTGTTAAACTAAATTGCTACTTAACCTTAATGACACATCTATCTATGACAACTAAACCTCTACATCTGATTGCATCGCATGGGCATATAGTTTGATTTTTTTTAAAAGAACCTCTATATATTGATACAAAAATCATTATATATATTTTCCTAAAATTATATTTCTGTATCTCTCCTGCACATTGGTTGTGTCTATCTTTCTATCAATATGTATATATGTATTCTTGTAATAATTATATATCTACATATTTCCAAAAGACATATAGCTACATATATATATATCACACAAAAACACACACATATATATAAATAGAATAGCTGAACAATTTTGGACTTGATGAACAATTTTGGACTTGATGAATAACTGTCTCTCTCAAATTTTAGTAACTTTTTATGAACTTTTTTCTAATTGGTGGAGGGATAAAATAGTTGTATACAATTTCAATTTCAATTTTTATTGGTTTGGGTTTTCAATCACTATTTATTGAATTTGCACTGATTTATAATTTGTTTATAAGTTGTTGACAATTTAAATGTATTTGTGTGAATGACAAAAAGATACAACTGAGAGTAGTCTAGCTGGAATAATAAACATAATAATGCGAACTTTAAATTAAAATAAAGAAAAAGTGTGAATAGAGTATAATCACAGTTTTCACCCACTGGAGGGTAGGAATAAGAGTTATCACCCACTGGAGGGCAAGAGTGGTGGCAATACAGGAGGAACAGTGATTATACTGGTAAATGACCGGTTTAGTATAGTCACGTGTTGAAATTATAAATAAGCATGTGCGGGAATTCAACACGTAGAATAGGATCTACAAGAGACGGTCATTAAAACACACAGTCACAAAATAAGCAGTGTGGATAAATTGACAATTATGATAATACATTCAGTAAATTTTGCTGGACTAATTAGAAATGGACATTTGGAGTAGACTTCAGAATCAATGAGTTCACATGTAGATTGTCATTTTTATGTTTACTTTTTATTTTTCACTAGTTTTGGGTAAAGTAATTTTGATTGTAAACACTGGTTTAGTACAGAGAACTACAGTAACCAGAATGCCTAGCAACACACTGCAGGAAGTGATGTCATAGTTTGTCATGAATAGTTTTTTTTAAAAAGAGAAAAAAATGCGGCATATGTTGATTTACTAACCTTGTGAACAAGATCTTTGTTAAGATCGAAACGCGTAGAGGATTGCTGGAATGCTGAATAAATCACAGCTTTAAAAATTTAAGCTGCAGTTGCTTCGATTTTGTGAGTGCGAGCGGAATTGTCTCAATTGGGTGACGCTGGATGTAATATATATATATATATATCCAATTACCACTCAAAGGTGCATCCAGGCACCGGAAAGAGAGACGGACAACTGCTTCTTTGCTGATACTGCCAGCCGCAGTAGCGTTTTTTTTGTTCCATTTTAGTAGTGCAAATCTCGAACATGACGCGTTTCGGCCAATGGGGTGGCCTTGATCACATAAATGCATCGCAAGAAAGTGATGTTTAAATAAAGCAATTGATTCACCATGTGACTTGGCACCTACTGCCTGCATGGACATAGAGGAAATACTGTATGTCGTAAACATTGCCTGAACAAGCACATTGCTCCTTGACAAATGGATCATACTGATTTACAATTTATAAATATAAACATCATGATTGCAAGTTAAATATATACATTAAAAAATGTAATTATAATTGAAACGAAATTCCGTTCTGTTTCAAAAAAATACAAAGAAAATACTGTTAATATCCTTAAACCATACATGTATATCTGGTCCTTACTAACACTGTTGAAATATTCAATGTAGTTATAACATACTTCTCGTAGATCACATTGTAATCGCCTAAACTATACATTTATAAATGCACAAATGCACCAAGATCCTACGAGACAATTGACACAATGGACCAAATAAGGTTTAAATTGTGGAATCATGGTATAAAGGTATTTCAGTCATTGTATATGAAATTCGCTACATTATACACACTTTGAAATAAAAACCCGTGCAAATACTGGATCAGTAAATCTAGATTTTTCAATAGATATTTACAAATCTAAAGAGCATTAAGATGTTATTCATAGCCTCTTAAAGTGCTGCCTGCAAAATTCAATAGACTGTACACATGTGCAAAAAATCGCTATAAAAGTGCAAAAAGTGCAGTGAATAAAGTTTTAAAAAACTCGTGAGAGAAGGCTGCATGCTAATTCATTATAGAATCTAAATATATACAACTGACTATATACAAATTGGAGAATGAAAGAAACTGCTCTAATAGAGACATCGCTGTACAGGAGCTAACATTCCAACCCTTAAACAGTACTGAAATGCACTCGACCTAAAGCATCATCCCAACTGAATCCAAACTTAATCCAAACCTACACACGGGGAGATGGGAGACTACAGAATAGTGGCTGGATACACATTAGAGATAATGATGTAAATCTTCACAAATGTTCAATCCCCTAGGGGCCTTAGTATCCAGCTCAACTATATATTTGGTCTCAAACTGCCTCAGTTGTTTCTCGCGATTGCCCCCTCGTTTGTTCACAGGTACACTGTCTATGACATAGTATTGGAGCACGTTTAGAATGTTGCCGTGTTCCAACTTAATATGTCTGGCGACAGGATATGAGGGGTCAGAATTAACTGTCGCACGTAGATGCTGCAGGATTCGCACATAAACCTGCAGCTTCGTGCTACCTACGTAGCGAAGTCCACAGATGCACTGTAGAATGTATACAGCGTAATCTGTGCGGCAAGTGTAATGTCCCTTAAGATTTACAGGAACATCTGAAAAGGTGGTGGAATAGGTTTTCGTATTCACCCCAAATTTGCACGCACGACATGTGCTGCACTTGTAGAAACCCTTCTTGGGGGAAAGCCACCTACTTTTCGTGTCCAATTCAGGGCTAGTTTTTACTAGATCGCTACGCATTGAATGTGCTTTGCGGTACGTAAAGTTGGGCTTATTCGGTAGTATCTGTAGGAGCGTCGCGTCAGTGAGAACTATAGGCCACTGTGAATTAATGATACTTTTTATGGCATTGGCTTGCCTGCTGTACGTGGATATAAATCTACAGGTGACATTCACCGAGTTGCCCTGGCTCTCCCTATCTTCTGAATTGTCTAGAGGCAAGATGGTATTGGCAGATGTTCCTGATCTCGTTTGCAATAGTGACTGTCTGTCCTTATTGTTGGCCTTCTTAAGGGCTATATCAAGTTTCTTGGCATTATATCCTCTCTCCAGAAACCTAGTTCTGGCTGCTTCTTTAGCTGCTGCCAATGTCTCACTAGTGCTACACGCTCTGCGGATACGCAAAAACTCCCCATAGGGAAGGCTGGAGATGGTGTGTTGGGGATGAAAGCTGGTGGCATGTAATAAGATATTGCCAGCCGTCGGTTTTCTGTATAAACATGTCTCTATGGCTCCGTTTTGTATATATATTGTGATGTCTAGAAAGTTAACTGTTACAGGATCAATGTGTGCAGTAAATTGCAAGTTTAAATTGTTGCAATTAATTGCATCTATAAACTCTTCGGCCTGAGGAGATGTTCCTTTCCAAATAATGAATATGTCATCAATGTATCTCCACATTTGTACCACATGTTCTTCATATAATGCTTTGTAGTCAACCCTGAGGACATGCTCCTCCCACCAGCCTACGTGCAAGCACGCATAGCTAGGGGAGAAGCATGCCCCCATGGCCACGCCCTGTTTCTGCCTATAGATTTTGCCATCGAACATAAACATATTGTTGTGTAGACACCAGTGTATCATTTTCAATAGCATAATATTATGTTTGTACATAGAGATGCATCGTTTCTTCAGGAAATGATTAACTGCATTTAAACCATCACTGTGTCTTATGCTCGTGTATAGGGCAGTAATGTCAAGAGTCAAAAGCATGTCCTCACTAGACCACAGTAAAGCATTCAATTTCATCAAAAAATCTTTAGTGTCCCTTAAATACGTGGGCAAATTGACAACATGTTCTTGTAAAAAATGGTCCACATATCTGGAGGTATTCTCAAAGATACTGTCTTTGGCTGAAATGATAGGACGTCCTGGAACTGGATCCATTTGTTTGTGGACTTTGGGAATTAGATAGAAAGTGGGCAGAATTGGAAATTCTTTATACAAAAAACTAAGTTCATCTTTAGTGATAAGCCCTTCCCTTTTCCAGATGTTAAGATCGTCTTTGTATTCCCTGCTTATCTTTCTGACGTCTGCAGCATTAGAAAGTTCATAACAGTCCATGTCATTGATGTGTCTGAATGCTTCCATCTTGTATTGTGCCTTATCCCATAGGACAATATTGCCTCCCTTGTCGGAGTTATTAATCACGACTGAAGCATTGTTCTTTAGTTTGTCCATTAGTTGAAAATACTGCTGGGTACTTTTGTGGTTTAATTTGTGTTTCACATTTTTTGTTCTGCGGTATAATGCTTTGAGTTCATCTGTGATGCGTTCATGGAAAATGTCCAGCGCATCACGGGGCATTATGGGAACAAAGGAAGATGGTGCCTTAAATTGACTATTTCCAGGAGCCGAAATAATGATATCCTCGGCGTCCGCCATTTCCTGTGTGCTGGGCGCACACTCCTTCGTTTCAATGGGTTCATTGTGCAAGGCATGTAGTGTGGAAAGCAGTGGAATTTGATCAACAGTAAGTCCGGAATGCAGGGCTCTTGGAGGTTTGTCTTGTGTGATCTTACCATGATTTTTAATGGTGAAAAATTTAGTCAACTTGAGTTTACGAATAAATTTATAAACGTCGACTCTTGTTTCCACGTAATTGAAATTACTTTCGGGACAAAAGCTTAATCCCAGCGCTAAGAGTTGTTTTTCCGCTGCATTGAGTTGAATATCGGTGAGGTTCACAATTGTTTTGTCAATTGCGCTCGGTGTCATTGCCAGTTTTTCTTCTTTTTCTGCTGACCTCTGCCTCTTGAGTTTGATGCATTTACGCCTTTGCCGCCTCCGGTGGTTTCTATTCTATTCTATATATATATGTGTGTGTGTAGAAAAGCATTAGTTTGGAAGTTTAGCAATATGTATACAGAAGGTGTGTAAAGCAAACACAAGGAGAAGATGAAGGGAGCGCCGAAACTTTTCAGACACTCACCTTCAGTCACAGATCTTGGTTGAATCCAAGTGAGCAAGTGACCCACGTCTTGGCATACACTGCCAACTTAGGGTGAACAAAGCAAACACAAGGAAATGATGGACGGAGCGCCGAAACTTTTCAGACACTCACCCCCAGTCACAGATCTGGGCTGAATCTAACATCATTCTTTAGCTCACTTCGCCACCTCAGTTCAGACCCAGCTATATGCAAATCAGTCTTGACCCTGTGCCTCATGGGAACAGTCCAGCCCGAACTGCCAAGCCAGGTCTTCCCTGAGCCGGAAACAAGCATCCTGGGACTGGTTTCGGGGTAACACCCCTCATCAGCCAGGCTAGCTTAAATCCAGTGGCAAAGTGAGCAAGGGACCCACTTCTGGGCATACCCTGCCAACTTAGGGCGAACAAAGCAAACACAAGGAGATGATGGACGGAGCGCCAAAACATTTCAGACACTCACCCCCAGTCACAGATCTGGGTTGAATCCATCATCATTCTTTAGCTCACTTCGCCACCTCAGTTCAGACCCAGCTATATGCAAATCAGTCTTGACCCTGTGCCTCATGGGAACAGTCCAGCCAGAACTGCCAAGCCAGGTCTTCCCTGAACCAGAAACAAGCATCCTGGACCAGTTTCGGGGTAACACCCCTCATCAGCCAGGCTAGCACAGAAGGTGTGTATACATGGTGATGCTTTAGAGTATGTTTGTAAAAATTGAAGAGTGTCATACGTCATATTTGAAAGATGTATCTTTTGTAAGAGTTAGATGACAAGATGGCCGTTGTTACACAAACTATGTTGATGTATCATACACAATTATTTTATAGGTCACATCACACTGTCATTTTCTGTAGCACAAATGAATCATTGGTGAATCTTGGATTGGGTTAAGTGACCTAAATTTTTATGTACATATGTAAAATGTTAACAACTTGTCTGCTGTTGTGGTAATATTTATATTTTTACCATTCATATTTTAGTTACTGGTAGAAGCATTGCAATATTTGTTTTCATTAATAGATACTACTGGTTTTGTATGTAAACAAATTATATTATGTGCATGGAATGTACCTAAATACCTTCTTAACATTGTGTTATGCAACACAACGAACACAAGCTTATATCCTACTTATATTTAATAAATACCTCAATATTTAATGAAATAAAAATAAAGGTTTTGAAAAATATTAGTGAATGTGGAACTGGTGTATTGACAAATTGATGATTTCATTATTATGGATATGAAATGGCATACCCAATGTATTTGTATCATGTTTCCTGTGGAAGAGGATCATCAGGAAGTGCAGTGGAAAATATCTCTTAGCTGGGATATGAGGCTAAACGATATGTGCAGTCTTACACTGTGGGTAATGTGTAGATTACATTCAAAGAACTTTTTACAAATAATTTGTTACTCAAACCAATTATTACGAAGCCAATCAAAACAACAACCAACATTTTTCAAAGGTGTTGACTAGGCGATATTATGTTTTAATAAGAAATAAAAGTTACATGTTAGAAAACACTTAACTGAAGAACAAGCTATAATGAAGTGAGATAATAAATGACAAACACAGAATTGACTAGTATGCTGGATATGGATTATCAGAGTATAGCCACAGTAATTTTAATCCATGTTCAAAATACATACTTTCATTGCAAGGCAAATGTGTTGAAAAATGTGTCCCAAGAATAAATGGCAGTGTCTCACAGAAGAGAATTTGGACTTGCACCTCTTAGTGATGGCGTGGTGTGAAATGATCACAAATCAGATATCTTCTCCTCCATGAGGTCATTGTGCTCCCTCTGCACTGGTGATGCTCCCCCAGGAGCTGATTGTTCTCTTTGAGGAACTCTAGGACCTTGCACAATTTGTCTTCATGACTGGAGGCTGCTCCAATGATGTTGTGGCCCATAGGTTCATCAAAACTATGGGCATAAGTGGCCTCACTCTGCTGTTTCAGTGCTGGTCTACCCCTACCCCCATGACCCTGTGGCCTTTGAACAGTGTGCACCATAACATTGGCTCCTGGCTCCACTGGAGATGTTGTTGGTGTTGGCAACACAGGAGCCAGTACTGGGGTGCACATTACAGAGGTAGTGATAGCTGTTAAACCACAGGGAGCAGTGACAAATATTGGCTGTTGTTGAGGAGGGGCAGGCAATACATTACTGGTTGTAGGAAGGTTAGGCACAGTGAGGCTTACACTAGCAGCCTGCTGAGACACACTTGATGGACCAGGCTGCTCCTCATCAGGATCCGAACCAGCAAGAGTTGTGTCTCCAGTGAAGACTTCTGCAAAAGTGGTGGTGGTTGACGAATTTGGTGTTGTTTCCTGAAGCTCTGGCTGATGGTGCTACAACATAAATGATTCATCTGCATTCTGATAGCCTTCCTGGGCAGGAAGGGGGAGAGGTGGCTCACACTTGCATCTGAATAGGCTGTGTCATGTACTCACACAAAGGGCTGATTACCCCCCACAGATAGCCTGGCAGACAGAACTACATTGAAATACCTTGTACACTTCAGGGAGTTCCTTTGAAGTCACCCCCTTCATCAAAGACACTTTTGGGTATAAGTACCAGGGCTCTGACCCTACCAAATCAGTTCACTACTGGACCTAGGAAGAACTCTGCTGGAGTAAAGACTGCTGTGCTGTGAGGATTGCCACTTTGCTGTGACTGACTGTTCTTAGGAATTGCTTTTCTGCTTTGCTGAGCTGCCTTGCTGCCTGCTGATCTCTGCCCTGCTGATGCCCAGGACTGGATCCATCTCACTTGAATCCAGAGCCACTCCAAGGGCTTGCCTCCAGTTTTCTGAAGTTTCAGGGACACAAAAGACTTCCTGTAATCCTGCTGGTGCTGCTGGACTCTGCCATCTGTGAGTCCTACCCTTGCCTGAGGTGTCCCCTCCAGTCCTGGGCCTCAGAAGTGGGTTCAGCAGCTACTTTCTGCAAAAACCAATGCATCACTTCAATTGCGTGCCATTTTCTGCTGCATCGGCCTTTGACACCGACGCAGCTTGACCAGATGGATCCACAGCCTGCTTTGCTCAACAACGATACTCTGCACAGCTTGACGAAGACGAATTGCATTAACTTCAATGGAGTTTGACAACGACGTGGTATCCCCTTTGCGCGGCTTGATGAAGACACAGTAGGCTCACGACATCAACAAAAGTTCCATCCAAGGTATTTCTTCAGCTGGACCTGTCTAGCTCCTGTAGCCGGCCTGTCCTCCATTGCGGTCAGCCTGAACTTTGATCTGCACTGGCCCCTCACGACCTCAAGTAACATTTTGACCGCTGTTGACATTGATAAATATGATGGCAATGTACACCCTGAAATATGCACGCATAGCAGTGGCAGTACCAATTAATGCAATACCAATGAACGCTGTAACCTATGCATGCACAGTGATGTCAATACCAGTAAATCCAATGTTGATGTACACTGTAACTTATGCCCGCATAATGACGTCAATATCAGTGACTGCACTGTTGATGTATGATGTAACAACTGTCCGTATAATAATGACCATGGGGCCGATTCACAGAACTAATCTGAGATAAAATCCTAAACTTACTACTTTTGGTATTCACAGAAGAAATTTAGTAGTAGTAAAGTTAGGACTCCTAACTTTACTACTACTAAACTGAGATAAAATCCTAAACTTACTACTTTTGGTATTCACAGAAGGCATTTAGTAGTAGTAAAGTTAGGACTCCTAACTTTACTACTACTAAATGCCTTTTGTGAATACCAAAAGTCGTAAAGTTAGGATTTTGTCTCAGTTTAGTAGTAGTAAAGTTAGGAGTCCTAACTTTACTACTACTAAATGCCTTCTGTGAATACTAAAAGTAGTAAGTTTAGGATTTTATCTCAGATTAGTTCTGTGAATCGGCCCCAATATCGGTAAATATGATATCAATGACCACCATGTTACACGCACACACTCACAAACTTGTATCATTGCTGTCGGATTCATCCGAGTTGACTTCCCCATCAACCCCAAGTCAGAGATACGTGGTCAGACAGGCCCTTCACCCAAATCCAAGTCTACCGATTTACAGGTCACAGGTGGGGTTACACTTAGCACAAAGACAAACGCGCACCCATGGAAAACCCTGATCGATCCCACAGATAGGTACCGAGGAGATTAGCCCCAATAAAACATGTTTGGCCAAAGGCGCGTTCCCAAAATACCACAAAGTTACATGTAGTTAGGAACACTCAGCCAATCAGGACACAACATGCATATCGCACAAAGTGATTGCGCGCTCACCACACTGGACATCTGGACACGCACATACTGGCCCACATTAGCTCTCCCCGAGGTCGAGAGCCATCTGTGTCCTCGTTATCAGATGGTCATATTTGTTATTTATGACTATGATGCTTTTCTAAGAATGTCAAAGTGTTTTACTGTACCCACAAAATGTATATATGTGCAGCCCAAACTTCTGTACCATGAGACTGTCTTCAGACGCGCCTCTGTCAATACTCTCCCGGCCGCTGCATTTAATTAAACCAACTTGTTCCTGTTTTGCCAAAAGCCTCTTGTCTTTTCCTTTATTTAAGGTAAACTCATATTCGAGCAACACCGCTAGTGACTTCTAAGCACTGTTTTCACATTTAATCTTTATAAATTCATATCTTGTTTTCTGCTTATTAGATTTTTTGTTGTTTTGGTCTTGTTTTGCTCAGATAAATATTCTCTATTTTTCGAAACCTGTGTGGAGTCTTTTTGTGGTGTTTTCATTGAGTTACTGTAATTTAAGTGTTGCACATATACTTTACACATTGCCTCTTAAGTTAAGCCTGACTGCTCTGTGCCAATCTACCAGAGGGTGAGCACAGGTTAATTTAGGGTGTGTATCTGACTTACCCTGACTAGAGTGGTGGTCCCTACTTGGACTGGGTGCAAACCTCTGCCAACTAGAGACCACATTTCTAACAGGGTCAAAGTCACAAGTTCAAGCCAACTGCAATGGAGTGCAGACTGGATACAAGGACCAAGTTAGTCGCACTGAAAAAGTTATCTTCTCAAAGTCCAGCGCGCAGAGTTCAAAACTTCAGGATTTCACAGGAGAACCTCAACTGATGCCAGCCGGTTCCAGGGCCTGGGGCTGCACCTCTTACGGATTAGGAAACCTCTCCAGCAGAGGCCAGCATGGCTCAGGCAAGTCCAGTTGAAGGTACAGCAGCTCCGGTTGCAGGTTCAGGAAGGGCAGGTCACTTGGCAGTTGCACGGAGGCCTCTGGAGCATGCTGTGTCTCTGCAGCTCAAAACAGGCAGTCGGCCATCTGACCCTGAAGTCACTCTGGTAGTCGTGGGTTCAAGGTAATGGTCCTTTCTTCTACAAGCAGCAAGACAGGACTCAAGCAGCAGGGTTGTCCTGTGAAGAACAAAATAGGACCTCAAGCAGCAAGGCAGTCCACCGGTAGCAGCAAGGCAGTCCTCTGAGAAACAAGGCAGGCCTCAAGCAGCTGGGCAGCCCTCTGAAATACAAGACAGCCCTTCTGAAGTCTTCCACAGGTCCAGGAGTATACTGAATAGTTAGTCTGAGGCTCTAATATTTATACCCGATGCCTGCCTTTGACGTGGTAGAAACGTATAGACTTACCCCCACATCTGGTCTAGAATTCCCTTCCTCTCCAGCCCAGGCTCCAATAGGTCTAGGGTACAATAGACTGGTATCAAGTTCTTTGTGAATGTGCTGAGGCAGCCCCTTTGAAATGTAAATGGGGTAGGGAATAGCTTAGGTGCCCCAATCCTGGCAGGATAGCCCATCTTGCAAACTCCTAGTCCCCCTTTGTCTCCCTGTCTGGGAGCAATACACAAAGCCCAACTACCACTTTACTCATAATCATGTGACCCAGAATACAGATTGAAGACACAAAATGTTTAAGACAAGAAAATTCCAACTTTCTAAAAGTGGCATTTTCAGAATTATGACTTAAAATGTGACTTTCCCGTTAAAGAGGATTTTAAATTACAATTTTGAGACCAAACATGACATTTCTGCTTGTTCCTAACCAAAGATTAGCGCTTATTAAATATAATCAGGTACCCCAATGTTATCCTATGGTAGAAGTAAGCCTCACAGTAGTGAAAAACGAATTTGGGAGTTTTTCACTAACAGGACATATAAAACTTAAAAGTACATATCCAACTTTTTAAATACACTGCACAGTACCCTATGGGCTATTTAGGGCCTATCTTAGGGTTAACTTATATGTATTAAAAAGGGAGGTTTAGGATTGAAAAAGGTTTATTTTGCCAGGTCGAATTAGCAGTTTAAAACTGCACACAGGCTACAATGGCAGGCCTGAGACATGTTGTAAAAGGCTACTTAAGTGGGTGGCACAATACTTCTTGCAGGCCTAATAGTAGCATTTGATTTACAGGCCCTGGGTACATGTTGTACCTCTTTACTAGAAACTTATAAGTACATTAAATGTGCTAATTGGCCTCAAGCCAATGTTATCATGTTTAGAAGAGTGAGCATGAGCACCTTAGCACTGGTTAGCAGTGGAAAAGTGCACAGAGCTGTAAAGCCAACAAAAACTAATTTAAGCAAACAGGAGGTGCCAAGGCAAAAAGCTTGGGGGAAGACCACACCAAGGGCGGTCAGGTGTATCAGAGTACATCAAGTTTCACATGCAAAATAAGACTGGGTGTCTACTTATGAATGATGCAAGCTATCTTGAAAGCTCTATGCACTTTAACAATGGAATCTGCAAAAATCACTCCTCCCCTTCCCTTCTCATCCCCCATATAGCAGTGTTCAGGAAATTCTAATCAATCCACAACCCCTTGCTAAAAGATTATCATGGAATTTATAGTGGTAGTCCTGTCTTCATCCTTTGTTTCACTGTCTCTGTCACCACCCTCCAGCCACAGGAATGGAAGCAATATACTTCCATTGTTTGGGGCAGTTGAATCCACACTCTATCTTGTGCCATGTTAAACCAGGGGCCATCCAAATTGGATCGGAATGGCCTCGGCAAACATAGCACCACAGCACACAGAGTATTGCTGCTATGTGTGGGCGCACATGCACAATGTACAAATGCACTTGACACACATACGGAATGTCATTGCAAGGGTCTAGGTGACATATTAAAGCTGAAATTTTACCCTAGCCAGCTAGTATAGCTCCTGGTCTTTGTCACACTCCTCTCTGATGCTGGAAAAATTGATAATCAGGACTTTAGTTCACAAAAACCAGTAACATGCCACCACTGCTTTAAGTCAGCAACCCAAACCAGGGACTGTGGTTCCATTTTTATGAATGAAGGCATGCTTGGCGAGCACCTGCAGGCCACATAAACAGAACCTTTCCATTGCCTTGGACAGGCCTAAACAGCAGCATGCATGCTAGAGTCCCATTTTACCCGGACCAGTAAAAAGTCAGGATATCAGTTTCACATGCACCTGGCTCACTGAGGGCAGGTTTGCACACCCAATAACCATGGCAGGGGGCATACTGTTCCAACAATCACCAAGGGTGAATCTTTAAATCGATCAGGAAGCATTAATGACCAGTTACTTACCGGTATTATTCATTACTCCGAGTCCTAGATCTCCCAGTCACAGTCAATAATTCATGAGCATAGCTCCTCCCCCCAGAACTTCCAAGCAAAACTCAATTAGCCCATCCCTACCCTCCAGGCCACTCCCACATACTGTGGCATATAACCCATGACCCCCGTAATCACATCCTGTACACCCAAGCACAAGAAGCTGAACAGGGAGGGAGGGATGGTAACCAGGACTGTGACGGGGAGGTCTACGACTCGGAGTAATGAATATTAGCTGGTAAGTAACCGGTCATTATCTCCTCGTCAGACCTCCACGTCACAGTCAATACCTCATGAGGAGATACCAAAGCAAGAATCGGCTTCACCAAGTAGCAGAAAACAGACTTTATTAGCACAAGCCGAAAGTCACACCACCAGAACAGAATGCAACACCGCGTCCCAAAACACAGCAGATCCAGTCCCACCCACCACCAAACGATAATGGGACATAAAGGTGTGAGGAGCACTCCAAGTAGCAGCCTTGCATATCTCAGCCATGGAAGCCCCCTGAAAACAAGCCCAGGAAGCAGCCACCCCCGAGTCGATCTCCCCTGCACCGACCCAGGCCCCAGAAAGCCACAAGCATCATACGCAGCTCCCACAGCCCACCTCAGCCAACGACTGAGAGTAGCCCCAGAAGGCTTCAGACCCTGACCAGCCAGTCCAAAGGTCACAAAAAGCGAATCCACCTTACGAAAAGGCTTAGTACGCACCAAGTACACCTCAAGAGCCCGCTTAACGTCCAAACAGTGCAGCCGCACCTCAACCACCGAAAGAGGATCCGGACAGACTATGGGCAAAACCGGATCCTCCGAGCAGTGAAACGAGGAAGGGGCCTTGGGCACAAAGGAAGGATCAGACCGTAAAACAACCCGATCCGGAAAAAAATGCATAAAGGGCTCCGAACAAAGCAAGGAGCACAACTCCCCAACCCTCCGGGACGAAGTAATAGCAACATGAAAAACCACCTTGATCATTAAAAAACGCAGAGACACCTCACCCAGAGGCTCAAAGGGAGCCGCCTGCAAGGCCCTCAGAACCAAAGGAAGATCCCAACTAGGTGCAAAGGATTTAACCGTGGGCTTCTGGAGGAAACAACTCTGCAATAACCAGGACACCAATGGAACCACAGGTTCACAGTCCGAACCCCTAAAGGCCCTCACAGCCGCCCACTGAGCCCGCAAGGAGGACACAGCCAGACCCAAGTCGAATCCATCCTTCAGGAAATCCAAGATATGCACGGGTTCCACCTTCAAAGCAGACCAACCCCGAGCCGTACACCAACCTTGAAACAACACCATATGCCTAGCATAGGACTTGAGAGTCGATGGGCGCCTGGTCCGCTGGATAAACTCAGCCACAGTAGGAGAACACCCCAAAGCCACCAGGTTCAGCCTCTCAACAGCCAACCCGCCAGCTGCAAGCGGACAAGACAATCCCGGGACAGAGGGGGAAACAACAGGGGACAAGGAACCACTGGCAACCGCCAGCAAGGACCCACCGCCAACCTCAACAATAGAGGGAACCAAGGCCTTCGGGACCAAGCAGGAGCCACCAGGACAACTGCGGCCCAATCCAACTTGACTTTCAGCAGGACCTGCGGAATCAGGGCAATCGGGGGAAAGGGTTACATCAGACCCCGCTCCCACCGGAAGGACAGCGCATCCACCCTCCAAACTGACCGAATCAGAGAACAAAACTTCTCCCGCAAGGCGTTCCCCGGGGCAGCAAACAGGTTCACCCCCAAGACCCCCAACCTCTCCATCAGGCCCCCAAACACCTCCCGCATCAGGCACATGTCGGACAGGGAGGGAAACAACCTGCTCAGGCGATCCGCCTCTGAGTTCCTAAACTCCCGGCAGATGCAACGCTCTCAGAGACAACAAGTTGAACTCTGCCCACTGGCAAATCTGCTGCGCCAACAAGTTGAGGGAAGCCACTTTCACATTCACCTGGCGGTTGACATAACACACCACCACGTGTTGTCTGACCGCACAAGCACATCCCGCTGCAAGACCCAAGGAAGAAAATGAGTCAAGGACAACTGCACTGCCTTCAACTCTCTCCAATTCGAAGACATCCCTGCCTCCTGAACTGACCAAATACCTTGCACAGATTCCTGGGCCAACACCGCCCCCCACCCCAGCTCGCTGGCATCTGTCATCAGCACCAACTGTTCTTTGGGACACAAACGGAGAACCCTGCAAGAGGTTCCGATCCTCCAGCCACCAGGACAATTCCCTGCAAGGTCCACATCCCCTGGAATCAACTGTTCGTAATTCTGAGACCCCGGACTCCAATGCCCCAGAACATGATTCACCAGGGGGTACAAGTGCAAACGGGCCCAAGGAACAATCATCACAGTAGCAGACATCAACCCCTGAACCCATAACCACTGCCAAGCCGTGGAAGACTGGGTTACCAACACCTTCCTCAGCTCGCGCACCAGAGTCAGTCTGCGGGGTTCTGACAGAAAAACCTTCCCCATCTTGGTGTTGAAGACCCCCCCAACGAATAGCAGTTCCTGAGTGGGGCACAGATAGGACTGCAAGGTCAGAATCCACCCGAACTGCTGCAGGTGCCGGCAAACCTCCTGGGTATGTGCCTGAGCCTTAAGGAAAGAAGAGGAAAATATCAACCAGTCATCCAAGTAAGGAAACACCTGGATCCCCTGAGCATGCAACAACCTCACCAAGGGTACCAACACCTTAGTAAACACCCTAGGAGAGGCAGACAGCCCAAAAGGCAATCCCTGGAACTGGTAATGATCGATGCCCACACAGAACCGTAGAAACCTCTGGGAAGCCAAGTGAACCAGCACATGAAAGTAGGCGTCCCTGAGATCCAGAGAAGCCAGGAAATCCCCCACTGACAGGAAGGACAGAATCATCTGTAGCAACACCATTTTGAAGGACCGATGAAGGATGCACAAATTCACCGCCTTCAGATCCAGAACAGGACAGAAGTCTCCATTTGGTTTTTGGATCAGAAACAGGATAGAGTAAACCCCCGACCCTGTTGACTCACAGGCACCCTCACCACAGCCCCTTTGGAAACCAGGTCCTGAACCCCGTTCAACAGAGCCTGACACTTGACCTGAGATCTGGAAACAGGGTTAGCCCTGAACACATCCACCGGAGGCACCCCAAATTCGATCTGATAGCCCAGCTTGACAATCCGCAGGACCCACTGATCCCGAACGAACTCCTCCCAGACCTGAAAAAAAGCCTTGAGGTGACCCCCAACCGGCGTCACTTCTGCACGGTAAACATCGTTTACCCCGCATTTTTAACCCCACACGGCTTTACCCCGCATTTATTACTCCGCAAAAACTTTTACAATGCGGGGCATTACATCGCAAAACTGTTACAACACATTCCCCAAAGTAACGCCCCCCTGGAGTTAGAATAGTAATTGCGTTGTAATGGGGAATGCGTTGTAACAAATTGCGTTGTAAAGTCCCGCGTTGTAAAAGTTTTTGCGGAGTAAAAAATGCGGGGTAAAGCCGTGCGGAGTAAAAAATGCGGGGTAAAGTGTCCTATTCCTTCTGCACCCCTCACATAGTCACGACTTGGAAGGCCCCAAAGAAGAAGCGGCACCCTGCAGACCCCGAGACTTGTAGAAGGAAGGGACACTCCGGGCACGTCCCCTACCACGAAAGGGCTGGGCGGCCATTTTAGACTGAAACACCTGCCCAAAAGCCCGCTTATAACCAGCAAACCTCCCTTTCTGTGAAGAGAGGACCGGAGCCAACAACTTTTTGTGCTCCGCCGTCTTTTTAATCTAGGCCTCCAATGGTTCCCCAAACAGCTTAGAGTCTGTGAAAGGAAGTTTCATGATTGCAGCCTTCTGCCCCACCTCCGCTTTCCAAGGTTTAAGCCATAACTGTCTCCTAGCTGCCACCGAGGCCCCAGCTGCCGCTGCCGCAGCACTAAGGGGATCGAAGGACAAATCAGCCAGGAAGCGCAACTGCTGCTCCAACATTGCCAAGGACTCAGAGGGGTCGTCATCCTGTAAGAGCTGCTCCGAAATACCCTGAAAGTCCTTCAAAAGAGACTGAACCAGGTAGCTAGTGTAAACCACAGAACGAACCGCAAGGTTAGAGGCAGTGATGGAGCAGGGGAAACAAAATATTTTTGTACCCCTTGAAAATTAATGACATCATAACAATTAATGATACTAACCGTTTGGAAAGCATGAATTAACCAACAAATACACCCTTTATTAAACAGTACACGCGGGCAGCACGCTGATTTGTGCAAAATCTAATTTATTTACAAATGCGAAGCAAACTAACATAAGTATTGTGATTTACGTAGTAAATAGAGTGAATTGCATGATTTATGTTGTGTAGTAAAATTGCACTATGGCAAAGAATGCAGATGGTAAGTAAAATGGCTTTAAATGTCGCTTCTGCTAGGTAATATCTAACACGGGTCTTTAGAATGGCGGGTGGTAAACAGAAAGGCTTATTTTCCATATTCTAATTTTCGTTGTGTTTGTTTTATATTAGTTTCGTTTGGGCCTGCTAGGCCGTGCTTCTAAAATGGCCGCTGGTAAGGACGAGATTGCGTGCATTTAACCAAGATGGCCCCTGCGCAGCCGCAGAACCAAAAGCTTCAGTCACATGTATGCAGCCTGTGCTCGGAGTGAGAGATGTCAAGGCCAATCTGACCTGCAATGAAGTGCTTGCCAAAGTATTCAGCATATATTCATGGGAACGGATGGGAAAGAGCCGAGTGACAATGGTTGGACTAATATCTGACCATCGAAGATCGTTACAAAATGAATTAACAAATTGGACTACTTTTTACATTTTAGTCATGAGACTTATTGTGTGCTTTATTGTCCCCAAACCGGTTCGAACAAGGAGGGCGATGAGGTGAGCATTACCACCCCTCCAATGGACCAATGAGTGTGATACTTGCCCCTAAAAGATTGTAACTTTTGAGTGTAGAGAGCCAGGAAAAAGGGTATAAGAGAGTCTGCTCTTACGTTGTGAAAAAAAAGCAATCAAGCAAGAAAGCAAGCTTCTTCCTTATTTTCATTTTTCCACCTTGATGCTGCAAGAGACTCTGTCATTTTGGACTTTGAACTTTGACTGGGGAAGGAACGAGATCGTTGCGGGAATTTACCCGGGAGGTGCGTCCGAGGAGGTTAGCGGGACAGTCAGTCAGTTTGGGAGTCCTATCCTGTGATCTGCGGTTCATCTTCCTTTGGTGAACTATTCTTGTCATCATCCCATGGCTGAGGGTAATGATTAACTTTTCATTTTTTCCTAAAATCTTTCCTTAAATGTCTAATGATATTTTCTAAATGTTTTTCTTAATAAAGAATTTTACTTATTGATCAAAGAATTTTAGATAAAATTATATTCTAACTCTAAAATGAGTCTGTGGTTCTTTAAATAAAATTGTGATTTATAAAATGTTAAAGGTTTTAATTGTGATTGAGCTGGTCTTAATCACCATCAACTAATTCTACTAGTTGGTCCATCGACCGAATAGCGGAGTGCCTTGATGTTTAGAACCGACAGGATCCGAAGTTTATGTATATAATGTACAGGTTATAATTCTGTCGTTTTTCAATAAGGTATCCCCGCTTGTCCAGCAGCTCATTTTTCCTTAGGTGAATAATCCAGAGAT
The DNA here is from genome assembly GCA_963921515.1 of Calotriton arnoldi. Classification (NCBI taxonomy): domain Eukaryota; kingdom Metazoa; phylum Chordata; class Amphibia; order Caudata; family Salamandridae; genus Calotriton; species Calotriton arnoldi. Next base: position 410,917 of record CAWUFW010010120.1, read on the forward strand.
TGAATGAATGTATGCATGCGGTGTCATGGGCCCCACCGTCATGAGTGTTTTTCTGGATTAGGGTCTTGAGGAGAAATTTATATCAGCCGCGCTGGATCAGATTTCTTGGTAGCAGAGTTATGGTTTCTATAGGTTAGTTTGGTGATTATATATTATTGATTTGTTCATGTCTAACACTCTATGTTGAGTTTGTATCACGTTATATGTAAGTCGGAATTTTGAAGCTTCCGGGAAGTAGGAAGTGGACAAGTGTGGCAAGAGAAGTCACACGGAATTGTGCATTGTCTGATTTCAAAATTGGTGATAACACAGGACTGTGTTATGGTAGGGAAATTTCACGTATGAGTTGTATTTGAGTGAAATAGCAACAGGTTTTCTTGTGAAACTTTGGCCTTAATTCTCAGGAGCAGTGTAGTCTCCACATGTGTTTTATCCCCAGAGAAACAGGTTTACCTCTTGCTTGAAAGAAGGGTAAGGTAGAGGGAAGTGCTACACTTATCGAACGAAACAGTATTCTTGTAAGTTAGAATAAACTATCTCTTTTGTTTAGGGAAACAGACAATGGAAATGTGTTTTACGTTGTAACTAATCGATTTTGTAGAAAAAGAAAAGTGCCGATAATTTTTGTAAAGGAGGGGTCAGCAGAAACAGGAGTAGAGCTGACGTCAACAAAGACCGCGTTGGTATTGGCCAGTTGTGGAAGAACGAAGAGCTTCCTGATTGGTGCGTTAGTGTGAAGACGCGCTGGTATTGGTTGGTGTGAGAGTGACGTAAAGGTTTCGGATTGGTGCGTTGGTGTGCGATGCGCTGAGATAGGTCCGAATAGCCGAGCAGTAGAAAGAACAGAATAGTTGCGTAAATTTGTTTTGGAAAAAGAGCAGTGAAATATGGCTTATTATGAGTATGGGTAGAGAGAAACCGTCATGGTTTGCGAAGCTTAAAAACTTTTTCAAGAAAGACAAGAAGGTTGTGACTAGGGAAGGAGAAGTACTTCCTCCACCGAAAATGCCAGCATCTCATATGATGTTAAAATATGGCTATCATACTTGCATATGGTTGGAAAATTGGGCGAAATATACCCAAGGCGATGGAGTATTGGCATTTCCAGAAAATGGTTCGTTTAGCACAGCAGTACTTCAAAATTTGAGAGAAAAGATGATGAAACTTGAACCAAGACCTAGACCGACACAGTTCGAAGCCTTAGGTGAATGGGAAGATGAGATGTATGAAAGGGAAAGACACAGAGGTGCAAAGAATTATAGTTTAGTTCATGGAAGAGTATGGGGTTTGAATCATGAAGACAGGATGCGACGATGGTGGTATGCTAACATGACGGATGGTATGTTTCCTGTCAGAACAGTTGAAGAACTTGCAGGGAGAAAGTGTACGGAGAAAAAGAAGCATGCAGTAACAGAGAGATATGGGTATGGAGTTAGCGACACAGAGGAGGAGTTGCTGGAGGACATTTTACATAAAAGACCCCCTCCATATCAACAGGATTCTGCGGTGGTGACACCAAATGCACCGCCAATGAGAACTGTAATAAATCAAAGCCCCGAACAAATGTCTGAAATAAATAGTCCATTGAATAAACTAGAAACACCACAGACTGTGAAACATGATAATGGTAATACTGCTGAATTAGCCAGAACCACAAGAGAATTGACTGAAAAGATAAGAGAACTGACAAAGAATATGGAAGCTGTGACTGTGCCAGTAACTATAGGGCCAGTAATCCCAGTATTTGAAAATCAAAAGATAGATGAACACTCCTTAACAATTCCATTAAATTCCAGTATGCAAAAGGTAAGAGAAAGGATAATTCCAGAAAATAGAGAGAAAGAAGATTCCGTTGGTCCATTTAGGTCAAGTCCACCTGTAAATTTGACAATTAATGAGAGTCCGATAAATAGGATTCCTATGGGAACTGAGTCAGGAATTGAGACTCCGGAAAGAAGTGTAAATTGGGCAGAAGTAAATAAAACCCCTGTGGGTCCGACTGCAGAGGAATTAAATGATTGGGTGAGGAGTTTGCAGAAAAAGGATACTGAACCTCAACTGTTGGATGTGGTTAGATTAAAAATAGATATGGAAGAATTGATTTTAGGGACTATTGGTACTGATCGATTGAAATCATATCAAGATGACGAGTTAATGTTTATGTGTAAAAGTGTCACTTGGAGAGCTAGGAACTTGCATGAAAAATTGGAAGGAACAGCGAACGAACTAGGAGTAGAATTTGGAAAAATTAGAGTATTGCAGAAACCGTACAGAGTAGATTTTAGTGAGAAGGACATAGAAAATCTGAACACTTCAGGACGATTGACACAGATAAAAGAGCTAATTGTGTTATTGAGAAAATGGGGAGATGTAGATAAATGGAGAAGTAGGTGGATAAGGAGAAAAGAGGGAACGACTGATAAAGCATCATTGGCTTTTCCAATAAAAGAGAAAGAACTAACAGTAATGGAGTGTCCAATGAGAGAAACTCCAGGAGGGAGTTAAGTACATGTCCCATGGTCCAGACAGGATATATTGTCATTTACGAATGATTTCCCGAGATTGAGAGAAAAACCTGTAGAATGGTATAGACAGGTAGAAAGGTTTGTAAAAGTTTCAAAGGTATTGTGGGAAGATTTGGATGGACTGTTTGAAATTGTTGTTCCTGCAGATTTATGGACAGAGTGTAAAATTACAATTGATTGGCCGAAGGAAGAATATCCTAGGGATGCAAAAACAGGAGCTCCAGGTTCGGAAGTAATGAGAAAATATGAACAGGCAATCACGTTTCTGAAAAATAAAATCCCACCAAAAGAAACGGACTGGGTAAAGATTGATAGAACGACTCAGGAGAGTAAGGAATCTGTACATGCTTATTACGAAAGACTACTCTTGGTCTTTAAGCAGTATAGTGGATACGAGAATCTGAGTGAAAAAGATATGAGTTATTTTGTGTATAGATTTGTATATGGTCTGAGACCTGAGATAAGTTAAATGATTAAGCAGCATATGTTGTGTTGGCAGAATAGCACAGTAGATGAGGTACTACGGTATGCAAAATATTGCAGTGACGATATTGAGTGTAGACAGCGTAAACTCAAGGAAAAGGCAATGTGGGCACAAGTAAAGGTGGCAGAAAAACAAGAAGCTCAGTTGGATAATCAGTCTAATGACGCAGGACAGACCAAGTCCAAAACGAATATTGGTAAGGGAAAAGGTCAGATGAGTATAGAAGAAGGTAAAAAGAAATGGCCATGTCATAATTGCGGAAAATTAGGGCACTGGAGAAACGAGTGTAAATTTCCTCCGAAAGTTAATGCAGAAAATCAATCATTGAATCCACAGGTGCAGAATGAGGTGAGTTACCAACAGCCGCAACAACCGCAGGTAGTTACTCAACAGTATCAGGTGCCGCAAACACCTCTTCCAAAGAGTGTAAATCCTCAAAGATACAGTGCAGAGGCAGGATTCTACTGAGGAGAGCAGGTAACAAAATTGCCGCGCGCAGCTGCAGTTTCGCAGTATTGGGTACGGCAGGATGGAGATGAATCGGATGAAAGTTTATGACGGTGCCTAGGAGAGGAAGAAGAGTGCGTGCTTGGCGCAACTCTAGAGGTAGATCAGTCAGGTCCATTTGTGGATGGAAAAGTGAATGGTATAAATGTTACATTCCTTGTGGACACTGGTGCTAGCCGTTCTACTGTTAGATCAGTGGAAATTCCAAACCTGACTCGCTCAGGAGAATACATCCAAGTTGTAGGTGTTTCGAACAAGCAGATTAAAACCCCTCTTACAAAACCAATAGAAGTGGTAATTGGACCATTTAAAGAAATGCATCGCTTTTTGGTGTGTGATTGTAGTCCTGTAAATTTATTACGATGCGATCTACTTTGCAAAATGAATTGTACCATCTATTGTACCCCGGATGGTATTGCTTTTCAGACACCAGATGAAGATGTTCTGTATAAAATGACAATGGCAGAACTAGAACCAGGAGTGAATGATATGTTTCCTGTGTTTGATGCAGAGAAAATCCCTATTGAATTAAAGGGAATAGTGAGGTCTGATGTATGGGATTTTACAGGCGAAGATATTGGACTAATGAGAGGAGTTGATCCTGTAAAAATCACTGTAAGAGAAGGGACGAATTACCCAAATACCCCGCAGTATAAATTAACGCCAGAAATTATTGAAGGAATAACACCAGTAATTAATAAGATGATTGATCAAGGGATTTTGAGAGAAATAATGAGCAGTCCATGTAAATCTCCTATAATGGGATTGAAAAAGCCAAATGGAACATATAGGATAGAACAAGATTTGAGGAAGATAAACAAGATTGTTATTCCTTGCTGTCCAATTGTGCCAAACCCTGCTGTGATATTATATAAAATTCCACATGATGCAGAATGGTACACAGTTATTGATTTGTGCCATGCATTCTTTTCTATTCCATTGCACCCTGACAGCCAGCCATTATTTGCGTTCCGGTTCGGAGAGCGTATTTTGGCATGGTGCCGAATTCCTCAAGGGTATACAGAAAGTCCTTCTATTTTAAATCAGATTCTGAAGAAATCCTTGGAAGATTTAAAAATGCCTGAAAAATCTGTGATGGTCCAATATATTGATGACCTATTAGTGGCATCAAAGACCAGAGAAGCATGTGTTACGGACACAATTGCTTTACTAAATCATTTGGCAGAAGGAGGACACAAAGTGTCCCCATCAAAACTGCAATTTTGTCAACAAGAAGTACAGTACCTAGGTCATAAGATTGAGAAAGGGATGCAAAAAGTGACAGCAGAAAGGATAAGGATTATCAAAGGAATGAGAGCCCCAATGACACAGAGAGAGGTGAGAATGTTCCTTGGAATGGTTGGTTATTGCCAACAGTGGATAAGTGGATTTTCATTGATTGCAAAACCTTTACAGCGATTGACAAAGAGGGATGTCAAAGATCCGATTGAATTGGATGAGGAAGAAATGAAAGCTTTTGAACAGCTGAGAACAAGTTTGTGTGAAGCACCAGCATTGGGAATGCCTGATTATGAAAAAGAATTTGAGCTGTATTGTAGTGAGAGAGACGGATGTGCACTTTCAGTATTAGTGCAAAGGCATGGAAAAATGAAACGACCAATTGCCTATTTTTCAGCTGGTTTAGACCCGGTAGCAAAAGCGTTGCCTGGATGTCTGAAAGCAGTAGCTGCTACTTGTGTGAGTCTGGAACAGAGTGAAGGCATTGTGATGGGATATCCTTTGAGAGTGTATGTGCCACACTCTGTTGAAATCCTTCTGACCAGAACGAAAACCCAATTCATGACGCATAGTCGGCTGACTAGGTATGAAAAGGTGATCTTGGGTGCAGACAATGTAACAATTGCAAGATGCACGAGTGTGAATCCTTCAACTTCACTGCCAGATGAAGTAAATGCAGAAGTCAAAAATGAGGTTGATCATAAGTGTTTGGACGTGCTTGAATTTTGCACAAAACCATGCCCTGATATCAGGGATGAACCTTTAAAAGAGTCAGATTATGTGATGTTTGTGGACGGGTCATGTTTGAGAACAAGTGAAGGAGTTTTAAGTGCTGCGTATGCTGTATGTACGGTGGCAACCATAATGGAAGCATCCTGTTTGAGAGGAATACGTTCAGCCCAAGTTGCTGAACTGATTGCTCTGATTCGAGCGTGCAAACTGGGAAAGAACTTCCGAATCACTGTGATCACAGATAGCCAGTATGGCTTCGGAGTGGTTCACGATTATGGACAGATCTGGTCCCAGAGGGGATTCCTAATTTCTGCAGGGTCTCCTATTAGGAATGGTGAGTTTGTGAAGAAATTGCTTGAGGCGATACAGCTGCCTAAACAGATTGCAGTGGTAAAATGCGCTGCTCACAAAAACGGAACCGACTACATTGCAGTGGGTAACAAATTCGCTGACGAGTTAGCTCAATATTGTGCCCGAAAATTGACCTCAATGAATCGAAGAAGGGAAAAAGAAAATGTTTCATGTCCCTTGCTGTTTACTAACACAGTTGAGACCTGGGATGAGGTAAAACAATTGCAAGAAGAGGCAGGTGATGAGGAAAAGGATGTTTGGATAAAAGCAGGTTGCAGACAAAGAGAGGAAGATGAAGTCTGGGTTTACAGAGATGAAAGACCATTTATGCCTGATAGCATGATCTCTAACATGGCACGGATGTACCATGGACAAGCACACATTGGTAGGGATGCCATGATCAGACTTTTCAGACAGACCTGGTACAACCCAAAATTTAGAGCTATAGCTGAAAGCCTTTGTCAAAGATGTCTTATATGCCAACAGTTAAATCCTGGAAGGAAGACAGTAGTGAGCTTGGGAACAATAGGACGTGAAGGAGGTCCATTTACCAGAATGCAACTAGATTTTATTGAAATGCCCCCGAGTAACAGATTGAGGTATGTCCTGGTGGTCGTCTGTTTGTTTTCTCGTTGGGTGGAGGCCTATCCGACAAGAAGGAATGATGGAGTTACTGTAGCTAAGCTCCTACTGAGAGAATTCATTCCTAGATATGGCTTTCCAGTAACGATCGAAACAGATAGAGGAACACATTTCCAGAATGAAATAATTCAACTGATATGTGAAGCACTAGACATTCAACAAAAGCTGCATTGTGCCTACAGACCAGAGGCTTCTGGAGTGGTAGAGCAAGTAAATGGTACAATAAAGAATAGGCTAGGGAAAATGTGTCAAGCCACAGGACTCAAATGGCCCAATGCCTTGCCACTGGTGCTGATGAGCATAAGAAGTATACCAGACAGAAAAACAGGTCTGAGTCCTCATGAAATAATCATGGGACGAGCAATGAGACAAGCACACGTACCTGTCAACAAACTGCTGACTATAACTGATGATCTCGTATTGGACTATTGCAAAGGATTGGCTGATGTGGTACATTCTGTGTTTCATCAGGTTGGACCGGATGCGACCACTCTTGAAAGAAAACCAGCTCATGATTTGAGTCCAGGAGACTGGGTCCGCATAAAAGTCCACAGAAGAAGAAACTGCTTGGTTCCACGCTGGGATAAGCCACGGCAAGTGATACTGGTGACAACAACTGCAGTAAAGTGTGCAGGTGTGAAAAATTGAATTCATGCCAGTCATACCATCAGAGTTCCAGATCCTGAAGCTCGACCTGTAAGTCGACATCTGGAAAAATCAGATACTAGTTCAGCATCTGAAGCAGAGACTGAAACAATCAGAGTTCCAGATCTTGAAGCTCGACCTGTAAGTCGACATCTGGAAGAATCAGGTACCAGTTTGACAACTGAAGAAGAAACTGAAACAAACAGGGTTCCAGATCTTGAAGCTCGACCTGTAAGTCGACATCTGGAAATATCAGATACCAGTTCGGCATCTGAAACAGACCAACCTGAAACCAGTGAAAAACAAAAAGAAGAATCCGAAAACGAGAGAACTGATATTGAAACAGGAGAAACCGAACTAATAAACAATGACAATGAACAGCCAAGTACAAGTTTTGGGGAAATTCCTCCGGAAATTGTAGAAGTAACTCAAGAAAATTTTGATTCAGATAGAAAGATTGGGGAAATTGTGGAAGAAACACGAGGAGGGTCAGATTCAGAATTACAAACAAAAGAAAAACAGGGAAAGTTGGATTTAGATAGAGAGATTGGGGAAATTGCGGAAGAAACACGAGGAGGATTATACTCAGAATTTCAAGCAGAAGAAACACCTGAAGATTCAGATTCGGACAAAGAGACTGAAATCATAAAGTTCAAAGTTAGAGGAAGTGAAATGAGATCTGAGACAGAATCTGAAGAAAGTGAAGAAGAAAGAAAGCAAAGAATAGGACCAAGAAAGAGAACTTGGAGAGCAGAACGAGAAGAAAAAGAAAGTGAACTGAAAAGGCCAAGAAAAGGAGACCATTGGCCCAACGAAATTAAAAGACTGAGATATAAAATAATAAATTTGAACAAAGACAATGCAGAACAAGTAAATGAAATAACAAGTCAAAAGGGACAAAGAAAGACAAGTGAAAGAGAGTTGCAGAGACCAAAAAGAGTGAAAAGACCTAACTTGAAATACAAGTCACCTGAATGGTTATACATAGCACTATCTGACATTAAAGAAGTGGATAGCAGTCACGAGAACCCAGACCAAGACTGTGAACAAGTGGATGAGAGTGAACTGCGTAAATCCTGAAAGGCAAAGAAAGAAAACCGGACTAGACACACAAACTGATAAAGTCAAAAGAAAATTTCTGAAAAACCGAAAGGTGCGCCAAACAGCAGTTGATCCTAATCAACGCTAAGTCATTTGAGGTGTGAAAACAAATTTTCTGTACATATAATTAGAAAATACTTCAACATGGTAGACACTGAGAATAGAAGACCTAGATGTGAGTTTTTCCGTAGATGGTGTAGGATGTGTTTCTATTGCACAGGACTACTAATGTTTATTTGGCTCATTTTAGCAATAATAATTCCACTAAGATTAGCTGTAGAAGATACATCTGCTATTATGAATGACACGAATAGTGACAAGAAATCTAACATAAAGAACACTGCAACATTAATAGATAGTACTGATTTTCATAGAGATAAGTCAATAACTGATTTCTCCAAGAATGTCTTCACGAAGCTTTTGTACGAATATGTGGAGACAATGGATGTAAGAGATTGCTATGTCTGTATGCAGTTACCTGCGTCTGTAACAGAAGGTGTGACGTATCATCACCTTCCTTTGACGTATGGAATAACTTGTAGTGTTTTAGCTAGTTTATTTTACAAAACAGGTCAATTAGAATATTATTACACTGACACAGATGACATTTTTGCTAAAGTTCCTATAATCCCTGAACTAAATAAAGTGAAGTTTGCAAAGGTTTTTGGAGAATTTTTCTTAGAAACAAAAGAATTAACATTAGAATATGTATTTATACATAATCTTACTTGTGGGTTAAGAAAGGAAGAAAAGGTTTTCTTAGACATGGTAGAAGACAGAAGGGCTAAGTTTCAAAGAAAGGTAACAGGAGAAAAGACAAAAACACCACCTTGGGCGTTCGAAGAGGGAAACTATGACAAAGGTGAAACAAACGCAGCTATGGTTTTAGATTGGCCCCAACATGGAAAATTGTGTATTAGTAGAGATAACACTATGTATGATAACTATTTCGTGGGTTCTAGTGAGTGCCGAGATACATACAAAATTCTAGGAGGATGGGGATTTAAAGGAGAAAAAGATCCAGTGTTTCCAGGGATCTATTACATTTGGGGAAATAGAGCTTATTATAGGTTGCCGGACCATTGGTACGGAACATGTTATATAGGCCTGGTCTTTCCAAAGATTTTTCATGTGGAAAGAGGAACAAAAGGAATTCACGAGATAGGTAAACCAATAACACGCAGGAGGAGGGAAAGCTTCTCAGAAATAATAGGTGACATTTTTGGAGCATTGATACCAGCAGTGGGTATATCTTTGAATGCATACAAGATTCGAAAATTGTCTACAGTAGTAGATCGTTTATCAACGAATACTGCTGGAGGGTTCTTGATGGTAAATACCGAAATGGTTGCCATGAGAGCTATGGTAATGCAAAAACGACTTGCCCTTGACATTCTGTTGGCAAAAGAGGGAGGAGTCTGTGGAATGCTGAAGGTACAACATTGTTGCACTCACATTCCAGACAAAAGTGAAAATATACGGAAGTATATAAAGAACATTACTGATTTGCATAAAGAAATTGCCCCACTGGAGGTTGAAGGTGCTTGGGAGAGACTTAGTAAGAGTTTTTCCTCAATGAAGAAATGGTTCACCGAAATAGGTAGTTCTCTTATGGGGAAAATACTAATTCCAGTAACTTTAGTAATAATGATAATAATAATGTTGAGATTAGCATATGTGTGTGTTAAAAGAAGAAAAAGACAAAATAAGACAAAAAGAGAAAATGAGAAAAACAAAGAAAGAGAACGAGAGATGGGAGAGATCGAATTGGAAGAGTTTAAAGAGAACATGTACAATAGGTCTAAAAGACAAGATGAAAAGGACACAATTGTCTAAAACAAACAAATGCAAGGGGACAAGAAACATTTATCTGATAAATTTCGTAGGGATATGTTTTGGTGGTGATATTAAAAATCACCAAGGGGGGGAATTGATGGAGCAGGGGAAACAAAATATTTTTGTACCCCTTGAAAATTAATGACATCATAACTATTAATGATACTAACTGTTTGGAAAGCATGAATTAACCAACAAATACACCTTTTATTAAACAGTACACGCGGGCAACACGCTGATTTGTGCAAAATCTAATTTATTTACAAATGCGAAGCAAACTAACATAAGTATTGTGATTTACGTAGTAAATAGAGTGAATTGCATGATTTATGTTGTGTAGTAAAATTGCACTATGGCAAAGAATGCAGATGGTAAGTAAAATGGCTTTAAATGTCGCTTCTGCTAGGTAATATCTAACACGGGTCTTTAGAATGGCAGGTGGTAAACAGAAAGGCTTATTTTCCATATTCTAATTTTCGTTGTGTTTGTTTTATATTAGTTTCATTCGGGCCTGCTAGGCCGTGCTTCTAAAATGGCCGCTGGTAAGGACGAGATTGCGTGCATTTAACCAAGATGGCCCCTGCGCAGCCGCAGAACCAAAAGCTTCAGTCACGTGTATGCAGCCTGTGCTCGGAGTGAGAGATGTCAAGGCCAATCTGACCTGCAATGAAGTGCTTTCCAAAGTATTCTAACACGGGTGTATAATGAGAAAATAAATTTTATCTTAAAAAATTATTATTCTGGGGTACTTAATCATTGAAAACACAATATACCAGGAAGTTACATACATAAATGGTTATAAATTGTACTTCTCTATAATACTTGTGTACACTTTTTTCAAACATAGAAATAAGGCAAGTCAAAAGAATAAAACAAATGAATGTCGCCTATGTCTTTACAGAAAATAAGTGTAGTTGTCGACGTTTCGGTCGATTGGCTGTCGTCTATTCGACCATCTTCAGGACTGTTGAAATTTGCAATGGTTGACCCTCAAAAAATCAAATTAAGTGCAAGAGAATATTTGGAGAAACAGGTGTTTGATCGAAACAGACTATCCTGTCCGAAGGATCAAGTCCAAATCTGAATGATCTGGTAGCGATTTAAATTGAAAAATCAGATAACGCCACGTAGTGTATATCTGGTGTTGCTGAAGTCAGCCAACAGCAATCCCGGCAATTTAGGACACGAGCAGAATAAATCTGAGTTATGTCGAGGCAAGCAAGCTTCCAAGTCTGTGCTCACTAACGAAGGTCTGCGGTCGCTCGCATAGTACAACGTGATAAATATGTTTTATGTATATTTCTTTGATACATGTTGATGTTCCTATATTGATAGAGGACTAAAATCATATGAATTGTTCGTGTATAGAAAATTATTTCAAAAGAAATTAATTCACAAGCATACTATAAAAGTCTGCTTTAAGTAATAAGCGAATAATTGAAATTTATTGTACAAACAAATCCCTTGTTGGCACACTTACCTGTTCACTTTATACTACCCAAGCCGTCAAGGGTTAATTGGGTCACCCATTGTATTTTTCACTTGCCAAAGTATTCAGCATATATTCATGGGAACGGATGGGAAAGAGCCGAGTGACAATGGATGGACTAATATGTGACCATCGAAGATCGTTACAAAATGAATTAACAAATTGGACTAGTTTTGACATTTTAGTCATGAGACTTATTGTGTGCTTTATTGTCCCCAAACCGGTTCGAACAAGGAGGGTGATGAGGTGACCATTACCACCCCTCCAATGGACCAATGAGTGTGATACTTGCCCCTAAAAGATTGTAACTTTTGAGTGTAGAGAGCCAGGAAAAAGGGTATAAGAGAGTCTGCTCTTACGTTGTGAAAAAAAAAGCAAGCAATCAAGCAAGAAAGCAAGCTTCTTCCTTATTTTCATTTTTCCACCTTGATGCTGCAAGAGACTCTGTCATTTTGGACTTTGAACTTTGACTGGGGAAGGAACGAGATCGTTGCTGGAATTTACCCGGGAGGTGCGTCCGAGGAGGTTAGCGGGACAGTCAGTCAGTTTGGGAGTCCTATCCTGTGATCTGCGGTTCATCTTCCTTTGGTGAACTATTCTTGTCATCGTCCCATGGCTGAGGGTAATGATTAACTTTTCATTTGTTCCTAAAATCTTTCCTTAAATGTCTAATGATATTTTCTAAATGTTTTTCTTAATAAAGAATTTTACTTATTGATCAAAGAATTTTAGATAAAATGATATTCTAACTCTAAAATGAGTCTGTGGTTCTTTAAATAAAATTGTGATTTATAAAATGTTAAAGGTTTTAATTGTGATTGAGCTGGTCTTAATCACCATCAACTAATTCTACTAGTTGGTCCATCGACCGAATAGCGGAGTGCCTTGATGTTTAGAACCGACAGGATCCGAAGTTTATGTATATAATGTATAGGTTATAATTCTGTCGTTTTTCAATAAGGTATCCCCGCTTGTCCAGCAGCTCATTTTTCCTTAGGTGAATAATCCAGAGATTGAATGAATGTATGCATGCGGTGTCATGGGCCCCACCGTCATGAGTGTTTTTCTGGATTAGGGTCTTGAGGAGAAATTTATATCAGCCGCGCTGGATCAGCAGCAAAGGACCTCTTCAAAGCCCCGTCAACCCTCTTGTCCCCAGGATCAGAGGGAACTGCATCCTCGGAAACCACCAGGCTCTGAGATGCCCGTTCCGCCTTCACCACAGATGGATATTCCTCTGAGAACCCTTGTAAAGGATACATTTTAGCCAAAAACCGGGGAAAGGTATGTTTGTCAATATCCTTCCATTCCCCCTCCAGCACATTCCTCACAGATTTATGAATAGGAAGGCACTCTGGCTCCAGTTTCTGATAATTGGCGAAAAAGTCCTCCGACTCCACACCTTCCAAGGGATCAGGGAACCCCAAATTGTCCCGCACATGTTGCAGAATACTGTGAAGGTCTGCCCCCTGGACAAAACGACCCTTCACCTCCTCATCCGACTCCTCATCCGGATCATTGCCTGCCGAGGCATCCAGCTTCTGCCTCTTAGGCCCTTTGGGCTCCCTGGCCAGAAAGGCCGCAGCCACTGCACCTTCAATCATTTTCTGCACATCAGCCAGGGCAGGAGCAGCGGAAGGCCCAGCAATCACCACCTCCTCCTCACTCTGGAGCTCACTCATCTCTGACCGTCTACCTTCCATGATGGACAAGGTCAGAGGAGTACACACACCCCTTTATAAAGCCACACCAATCAACCATGACTCCGCAAGGGCCAACCAGAGGCAGCCCTGATTGCACCCAGCCAATCACCAACAGGCTCGTAGGCTGACCCCAAATCCAGCTAATCAGAGACAGTCAAACCCTAACAAAACCTATGACCGAACCAGGTCCCTGCCTTAAGGGTCCGTGGCAGTGCCTTAGAAGCATCTCAATCCAGGAGCCCGGGAATCAACCAGCAATTCCAGGGAACACAAGTAAGAATTCCAAAGTAATAGCCACAAAGAACCTGCTTAGAGGGGAGAACAGAAGTGCACACTGCCCCGTATTTATAGAGGGGAGCCACCATGTCTTGCCCCCCAAATAGCGGGAACACACTTTCAAAGAAAGCAACATTGCCTTTACTTTTGACTGAGAACTCACAGCCAGAAAAAACGCCAGGATTTGAACACATAACCGATGGAGTAAGAGTTTGCAACCTTAACCACTAGGCCATGGTGACTCATTCTGGCCCCCGCCTTTAAGTCCACAGACAAATATAAATGCGAGCCCCCAAGCACCCTGCACTGCAAACCGGCCTCCCCGACCAGCTGCTCCAAAATAAAGTAAGGCACCCACCGGTTGCCATCACGACAAAGCCAGTGCCAAGCCAAATGACTCTGAAATGCAACCACACATGAGAAAACGCGATCCTGCACATACGAGACCCGCGTCTCCTCCTGCAACAGTCCCCTGAGGAGGAGCCATCCAGCCACGCCCCCGGCATGCCGAGACAGCCTTTGCTGCGCACCAAAACACTGATCCCACCCCCGGGCATTCCCGCTACAGCAGGGACCGAACCCAGAAGGGTGGAAGCCGCAGCAGGCCCAACGTCAACTCACCATCTTTCAAAGAGGCAGACTGGCCAATGACCACAGTCCAGCTAAAGCAGGGACTCAAAATGTAACCCACACAGCGGACGCTAAAGCCGACCGCCGCACACTTACCTAAAACGGAACAGGAGGCATCAGGCACCCCCCTGCAGAGAGTCTTGCACGGACTAGTTCCGCAGAAAAAAACAACAGGATGTTATCACGGGGGTCATGGGTTATATGCCACAGAACGTGGGAGTGGCCTGGAGGGTAGGGATGGGCTAATTGAGTTTTGCTTGGAAGTTCCTTGGGGAGGAGCCATGCTCATGGGGTATTGACTGTGACGGGGAGGTCTGACGAGGAGGTAATGTCAATGAAGTTGATTCTCACCTTGTCCTCACAAACTCCTCCTGGGCCTAACACAGAGGCCCTGAGAGGACTCAAGGGAAAAAATGGAAATGAGAATGAGAAAAAAATAGCCACTAGTAGAATAAGTACCTATTCCACTGCACCTACAGAGGAGAAGATGAGAACACATATAAGAGTCAATTAATAGTTTTGTAAGTGAAATTGTCTTTTTTCTATCATATTTACACACCTTCAATAATCATACATCATTCTGGGCTGTATTTCTCTTTAATTGTTCAGCTTGTAACTCTAAAGAAAAATCAGGGTTCCTGCCTATTGAAATGACTTTTTCCTACAAACTAAATATAAATATCCTTTACAAGCGCTTTAACTTTTCACAAACTGTCCTGCTTAAATGGCTAAATATTTATAATGTTTATAGAACTTCTTCATTCAAAAGAAATGGTTCATTTCCTCACGAGGTGATTATGAAATAATTAAATTACATATTAAATGTTGGATTTATTTAAACCAAGTTCAAAAATAAATTGTGCTTCAAACAAATATCATTATAAGGCCTGGGCGAAATTTTAATAATGGCAGTGTCATTTGCGTAATTTGGGGGATTCCATGTTACGCTTCTAATGTGAAATTCCTGAAATTTACATCACTATGTCACTTCATGTAAATACAAGTCATCCTCTTAAAGGTTTACCCCGAATGGCGCAAGGAACAACTGAACGACAGTGATTGTTGTTTGCGGTGCTTTTAGTTAATGCGTCTTTGTTCCAAAAATTGACTCAAGGATGTATTTCACAGTCAAATATAGCCCAAAATTGCGGATATACATTTTTCGTAATTTTGTGTAATTTTCCTTTCATTTCGCATAATTCACAAATTATGTGAATGTCGCACACCACTAGTCTTTACCCATTTCAGAATCCATACGTTTTTTAGGTTTTATCTGACAAAGAGCCCTGAATACAAAGTTACTTCATTCTGCTCCCATGAAAACAAAATGTCTTTAAGTAAATAAAGGATATTTGCACTTGCCGAACTCCAGGAAATGTCAAAGCGACCTTTAAGCTCATATTTTAGCCGTCGACATCATGAAAGAAAATGTAGCAGTTAAACATTATTATTCAAACCTGTAACGAAATTGGTGAAATACAGAAAGCCTTTCAGAGGAGAAAAAACAGTCTTCCGGCCTTTAGAAAACAATACGAACAATTCGGAAGCAAGAATCAGTAGGTCAGAGCATCGTCAAAACTAGACTGCATTGCCGGAACTCTCACTGTTTTCCCTGAAATCATCTCTCACCTTACATTGTGTTTCACTTTATGTCTTAATTAAAGGAGAGCAAAGAAGAGCAAAAGTCTCAGAATTATGCACAGTTTGTTCACCAGATCCCATGCAGAATGTTTCTTTTCTTTTTTATTGATGATTTGATGAATCATGTTAAGGGACGAATTAACAGTAGACAATGTTGTTGCCCTTTTACCTGGCCTGAACACGTCTTCTATCCCTGACGAGCACTATTGGGCAAATGAGCAACAATAATGGTGTTGTGAATAATTACTGAGGTCTGTGGAAAGGATAGCGGTCTTCAGACAGTAGCAAACACTCCTGTCCACCTCTTCACACCACTTTCGTTTGCCTCCTCTATGAGAAGCACCCCTTTCTCCCCACATCTTTCTGAAATCTGCATGTTTCACACCTCATCTCTTCCCCATTCTCAAACTCTTTTGACTTTCTCCTTCTGCGCATACATGATACATCATTCCATCTCCTTCACTTTACCAGCCGCCAAATCCCCGTACACAACACACCCATTAATCTGTCTTATCCTTTACTTTATCCCTGTCAATATATTAACAGAAACTCTGTACCTTCCCACATTTTTGCATATCATAACAATTATAATTGGCATGTCACAATTGCTCTGTGCGCTCAGCAGAGGGGCCAAGGATTGGATGAGCATGCATCTAAGACCTTTATGACCCACTGACAACCTCACAAATTGCAATGCCTATAGCCTTAACTCTGGAGCTCTCAATAGTGGCCTGTTAAAAACACTCATCCACAACATGAGAACACCCAAACCCCCATAGGCGATTCAGTACACAGCGCACAAAATACAAGATTAATATGCTGCATGAAAAAACAGTACATAAAATCAAAATCCTGGCAAAACAAATATTCCTAGACAAGTAAATCAAGGAAAACATGTCAAATGTAATTAGGCACAACCTCACTGACATTAATAACTTTAATGTGTTTTACAGTCATTGTTGAGACCTGGATCAGTGTTTTCCCTGTAAAGGACCCCAATAAAGAGGAAAGTGTTTCAAAATCAGTTTTTCATTACTGCCGGGTCAGACCCAGATGGACTCACATTGTTTAAAGCCCTGCCCCCAGGTTTGGGCCAGTGCTGCCTTTTAATGGATGCATTTTCCTCTCCTAGGCCTCGGAACCATTGCTCAATTATTTTTATTATCCTGTTAAGTAATACAATGTAGTAATAAAATACAACAAGCTTTTTTGCACTACATTCATTATACAAGAAAAAAACATATTGTATTAAGTAATTGGGTTCATCTTAGGGAGGTCCAACTTGGACTAAGAGTATACGAGCAAAAAACAAGATTAGGCAAATGATGAAATAGAACCGACATTAGTTTGGGGGCCATGAGTAATTAGTGTGAGACTGGATCCTGGTGCTGATCCAGATCTACCATATGTCTTATTATTCCTTATCAGGAGAGGACACAGGGGGAGTAAACTGATGTGAAATAGTTGAGGGGTACTCTGCTATATGCTCTTTGAATTGTATTACAATATTGTCTCAGACTGTTGCTATAAGATGTTTTCTTATTCTTCAGACTTCTTCTCAATGCAGTGCAGAACCTTCTGCTTCACCCCAACGAAGCAGAACTCAACACCACTGAGGAAAGGACGGGGGCTGTTGTGCACGCCAACACATTGTTAGTGTGCACTTAGCTAACAGAAGGGCTAAATTAGCAAAGCGTGGCCGCACCTTAAATCTTTTCCTCCTTGGAAAAATACCTAGCGCTGTAGCTTCCCATGAGTTGAGTGTTGTTAGCTCTGTAACTATAGCTAAACAGGCATGTACCGAACTCCAGAAACTGGCGATATCTGGACACCCCCAAAGCATGTGTCTAAGATCAGCCGACGGCGCTCGACATTTAGGACAGGCACGCTAAGCTGATGAGAACATATGGTTTATCCGAGAAGGTGTGAGATAAGCCCTATGAAGAATCATAAGCTGTATGTTCTTAAATTGCACATTTCTATAGATAGTATTAGGGGATTCAAGTGTTAACATCCATTTGGTGTCATGTAGTGGTCGCGCTAAATCTTCCTCCCATTCCTGATGGAGTTGGCTTAGAGAAATCCCAGTGTGATCCCTAATGGCTCTGTAAATACACATGATTAGGTGTCGACCTGTTCTCAAGGTATGTAGCGCATGCATCACTGAGTGTGTTGGTGGTTCTGTTTTTCTCACACCCCACAGCTTCCTGAGGGCTCCTAATAGTTGGTCATGCATTTGAAGCTGATTTCGAGGAATGCTATTTTCCTGACATATTAGATCAAATGTAAGTAATTGAGCATTCTGGAACAAATCCCCCACTACCTCAATGGAATGCTCATACCAGGTTGCTAATCGATCACAGTAAAGTGCCACTGAGATCCTGGTAGGCTTTGTAATGGGGTGACTGGAGAGTAAGGAATTATGTGTTTTGTAAGCTGAAATACTCGTGTCAAGCACTTCCGGGTTATCCAAACATCTAGGGTCCATGAACGATGCAGTTTAATTGTAGGGTGAAGAATTTGTTGTATTACGTGTGGGGACATGGGACCATCCCCTGTGCTGGTTTCAAAAAGATTATTACCAGATAGCCATCTAGCCACCGCTTGCAGCTGAGCTGCCAGATAGTAAGTTTCAAAGGATTGGAGACGCCCGAGCGCCACCGAGGCCGGCCGGACACTTCGAGGCGGGCTTGGTGAGTGCGTGCGGGGCCCTGGGGGGAGAGAACCATCAGTCAAAGAGGAGCCGAGGACCAGCTCCGCATCTTCTCCTCGGCCACCTCAGTGGAGGGCATCTCCTCGGGGCTCAGGATTGCGGGACCGCCCCACACCGGCTGAGAGCTGCCGCCTACATCCGATCCCGTGTGCGTAGTGCATGTCCCCCCTGGCTTTGGGGAGCGGACCGCTGCTGAGCTTGCATTTGTCTGCGGCTCCCGTGGTGCTCCGAGGCGCACGCCTGGCCAGCGGCTCACCTCCTGGGACCCTGGTGCTGCTGCGGCTGGGGAGCTCGTTGATGCCCGGTGCCGTGGAATTCTGGCCCTGGCTGCTATACCGGCGCTGCCGTGAGGTGCGCCCGACGCTTAGCTGAATCTTCACCTTCCGCAGTGAGTACCCGCGGCGACCCCCATTCCCCTCTATAGCGCTTCGGGGCGCTCGTGGGACTCAACACAAGGTATCTTGTCCTCGCGCCCCACAGCCATTACTGATCCTGCGCTGTGGCACGGCCTTGCTACACCTTTGGATTCCTGGCCCTACGACCTGCTTTACCTTGGTCTACGCCTCCTGCTGGAAAGGCATCCGTGACTTCTTGCCCCCCCTCCCCTTTGCCTTCCACATTGCTGGCAACTCGGACGGAGGTGGAGCAGCTGCAGTGCCTGACCCCAAGATGGCGGCTGGGGCCAGTCTTGACTACCGCCGCGGGGGACTCCTGAGGCCCCAGGGCACTCCCAAACTGAGCTGTTGGGGCATTCCAGCTGATCCCCCCTTACAAAGGTGCTCTATTCTGGGGGCATTTCGAGACTGGGGTGTTCACTGTAAGGATGGGCCAGGACAACGCCTGACTTTAAGATGGTGCCCGCGCCCTGACTCCGTACTGCCTGCAGCCTTCTCCGGTTCTCTGGCTCGAAATTTCTCAGAGTAATCGTGATCATTTTACTGACCGCGGAGACCGAGCAATTATGGCCGATGCCTGGTGGAGCTGCCATATGCAGCTATAGCGGAGTCTGGCTCTGGGTTCACCCCATCGGCCGTCACCTACCCAGCCGGACATCGGACATTGTTTTTCACGGTTCTTCATGGTTTTATTTGTCTCTCTCTTTGACTGACTTGACTGCTTTATTCCCCCTGGAGTACTCTTCCCCCTTCAGATCTATCTGACTCTGTCTACTTTCTTCTCCCCTGTTTACCTTTCCCCCACTACCTTCCATTCCCCATATGACGTGTGTCTTGGATATGCTACGCGCTAATATCTTATATTATTGTGTAAGCTCACATTTTTCTCCCAAGCATATACTGATAACTGCAACTGCAACTGCAACTGTAACTGATGTAACTATGTAACAATGTTCTGATGCAATGTCTTATCTCATGTAAAGCGCTCTGATACCTCCGGGTCTAGCCAGCGCTATATAAAACTTTTCAAATAAATAAATAAAATAAAATAAAGGATGGCGCTCCCAGTCCTCTACCCCTAACCATAGTGTAGCACTACGATGCACAGGAGAGTGTACATGAACCTCGTGGAGCCCAGAAAAGGAGTAATCCCGCCCCATTGGGTATATCTGATATGGTGTGGGATAGATACTCCACTGTGTGTACCAAACTGTGAACATTTGGGGCACAGAGAAACAGATCTAGGTGGACCTGAACCTCGTGGAGCCCATAAAAGAAGGAGTAATCCCACCCCGTTGCGTATATCTGTCTCCATGGTCCCACGGTATTTAAGGGAAAAAAATTCCCCAAATAAAATTGTAGCGCCGAATGAGTTGGCCCACAGTGCCGTTTGACAGGTCAGGTGGGGAGGCAGCTTATGTTACTCATTGCTGCCTGCCCTTGGATCGCCCGTAAGTTAACCCACCATGTTGGCCTATTTCATTTATGAAATAAAACCTGCAGCAAACAGTTTTCTACCAAACTGTGTGTTGTGTGATTTGTTTGATTCATTGTGTGCTAAGTAGCCATTTACCTTTTTGCAGGGGAGGGTTGTCGATATCGGCACAAAGCGGCCCCCTCACCTGGGGCTTGCGCAGTGCTGGAAATGGCTCCAAAGCACAGGGAAGGGGAATCCAACCCTGGACCTCGCACCCATGATCCATCACAGTGAGGCCCAGGGGAGATGTCACCCTCGCCTAGGCCTTGCAACTTTGATCTAGCACTGCAAGGCGAACAGGAGAGGATCCCCTTCCTTGGGCCTTGAAGGACTACTAGGTGTGGGTGCTGAAGTGTTTGTGCGCAATATTCTTTGTGCGTCTTCGCTCTTTCTGGTACCCAATGTCCTGCAGATTGGCGTCAGCCACGATCGACGAGGAATGTCATATGCGGGGCAGACAAACAACAAGTGGGCCAATGACTCCAACTGCGCCATGCAAGCTGGACATGCGCTATCCCCCTCTGTGGCCCAACTTACTGTATAAGATTTGACTGGTAGAGAACCTACCCTACAAACTACACAGCTTGACTAACTCGTTCCGGAGACCATCCCTTAAAGATAAAGGTACTCTGCGAACCTTGTGTGCCACTGGCATGGCTCTAGTCTTCAAAACAATCCTATGATGAAAACCTTTACGCTTTCCTAAATGCTCAGCAAAGACTTTAGGATATTTTTTCACCCATTGGTTTTCAATTGCTATAGTCATACACATAAGTTCAGGCCTCAAAGCTACACTCTCTGGATGGTTGGGATCAAGTACTGCATCCATTTTGCCTTGATCAAGCCATCTTAATAGATTTGATCCTTGCCTTGTCACATAGATGACACATCATGCTTTTTCTTCATCAAATTCACATAGGGCCTTGAATTGATCCTCAATTTCGATTCTCTTCCCCCCATAGGCATACATTTTGATGCTTCAATCCACAAGTTTTTGGGACATGAAGGTTTTAAACATGTCAGGGCCAATTATAGTGAAGGGTGATCCCGAATCAGCCATTAAACTTATTTTTATGCCATTGATCGAAATATTACAGTGCGGGGGTTTCCTTCTAACTTGTTTTATTAACTTATTTCCCCCACCATTAACATAAACCATAAATTCATCCTGTAGCTTGGAATTGTTAGACTCACCATCACTACCTAATACAAGCACAAAATCACTATTATCCTCACTCATGTTTGCCATACTACACTCATCCACATGAGCTACTGTGGGTTTACCTGTACCCCGACACACTCTAGCAAAATGCCCTTTACGGTTAGTCTTAAAACACATTTGTAACAATGCTGGGCAGTTTTTTCTGACGCAACATATGTACGGCTACCACATCTGTAGCACATGTTGTCCTCATTTTTTCTGTTGCGCTTCAAAAAGTAATTCCTAGGTGTCTGATTCTTTTTGTTATTGTTCCAGTCATCTTTTGTCCTTAAAAGATTTACTTCTTTGACAGAATTTTGTTCACAAGGCATAGATATCTCTTTAAATTATGCTTCAGAGTTTTCAATTGTGCGTGCAATTGTTAGGGCTGACTCTAGATTTGGATCCTCAGTAGAAAGTAATCGCTCTTGTATTTTTTTGTTATTAGTTTTCTCTATTGTTTGGCCTCGGATAACCTTGCCTTTAAACTCCCTATAATTGCAGGTAATAGCCAGGGCCATTAGGGCGGATGCAAAGTCGTTCATGTATTCTCCTTGTTGTTGCGAACATTGCAAATACGTATGTCTTTCCAACACCAAATGTCGGGATGGCTAGAATCTCTTAGCTAATGTTTTGAGAATAGAGGCGTACTCATCAATGACTTCAGTTACCACCATTTCACCAGATGCTCACTCTTTATTCAATTAAATATTTACAACGATTAAAGGTAATGTCTTTAACATAGCTGTACCTTCGGGACCCTGAGTATGTACCAATAAGGCTTTCTACTTGTTATTAGTGAATTTATCCCCATCTATAGCCTCCAAATACATTTCAAAAGCATCTTTCAAGTGCATCTAATCTAGAAGCAGTGGACCAGGAATAGACAAGAAAGGAGGCGGAGCAGAATGCTTTCCATTATGACTGAAATGGGATGAACTGGATGACCAAATGAACTATAGAAAAAACACTGAGCTGCAAATACTTTGAAATTGTTATGAAAAAATAAAATTTGGGCCCAATCCAAAATGACAGCCAAAAATTCAGTTTATACAAATCCTTTCCCAAACTAAAATGGCAGATGAATTTCCGGGAATCCTTCAAAACTGATCCAATCCAAGATAGCAGCCAAAAATTCACAGTTTATAGAAATCCTTTCCCAAACTAAAATGGTGGACAAATTTCAACTAATCCTTCAAAATGAACCCAATCCAAGATGGGGACTGTAGCTACAAAGTATAAAATGGTGGCACGCACTGCTATAAGTCCTCTTTCTATGCAAATTGCTCTACAAGGGGAAAGTACAAACCAATATTAATGTGCAGGCCTACCACCACATGAGACGTCGCTGCAATGCTGGCTGTAATGCCTGAACAATCCCAGAGCACTGCAGACGTCCCACGATGATGACACGCAGCCATTGAAAGCCAGGGATTCTATCCCTTGGAGCACCAAAGCTGAAGGTGGAAAGCTGGTGGTTGGCAGGATCCTGACCCGCTTGTCAACAATAATAAGAAGTTGCCACACCAGGGATTACGGGTAAATGTGACTTTACTTCATTCTCTTCATAATATGCGACAACCAGCACCTCACCTCCTTCAACCATCCCTCATGGAACCCTTGCATCATATTTAAACGCCAACATTCTACCACATCTTATCTCATCCCAACAGTCAAAATGTTACATCTTCTTGAGGCAGGCATACCTAGAAAAATTGTTTTCATTACTCCTCGTTTTTCCTACTTTGCATGCATGTTACATTGTACAGCACAAATACAAAGCAGGAAACGTGTAAAAGGATAGTTTTTATACAATAAGCCCCCCCTTCCAGTGCAAAAACTTTTCATTACAGAATGCATATACCCTTGCAGTATGGCAAAAAGTTGTGTGCGTTGGTGCAGGGCAGACTAAAGTGCGGCAACGCAGGGAGAGAGGAAACAGCACCATATCTTAGTAGATATGGAGCTGTTTTGTGCTCTGCCTTTCACGCAATGCACCAGCTTTAGTTGCTGTAGTGCGTTGCATACTTCTGGCCCTACATGATTGTAAAACTGATGCAGGGGATTGGGTGAGATACAATTGTGCACTCTACAGTATGCTCTACAGTGCACTAAACCCAATACAGAAACAGTGGGTGGATTTTCTTAACCTGTGTCCTGTTTAGCACCATATTAACATTTTCTGATAATTTTAGTGCTGACACAAAAGGGAGCAGAAGAATGATGCAGAAGTACTGAACATTGATAAATCCTGTACTTATGCTTAACATTGAAACATACGTAATCAAGAAATAGAGTAAGCTAAGATATAACAATGCTTAGGAAGTAAGTATTGTAGTGTCTTGTGAGTTAGCGATGACGGGAGCCTCTTGGTTCCTGATGGACTCCGTAGAACTATGATGTAACTGTTCGGGTGTGGTGAATAGAGTTCATGTTGAGAATGTTGAGTTTGCAGTTACACGCAGAAGAATAAAGACGTGTAATACCAAGCTCCATCAGTGGCGCATTCATTTACGAGTACTCAGGCAGGGGATGACGCTACAACTGGCGAAGAGATTGGGGATCCGTAACCCAATGATCAACAGTGCTCTCCCAGAGAGTTTGCTGTGGTCCTGCAAACTGCTCGTGCATGCCACATGTGCCTCAGTCAAAGTGAAGATCGATGTTTGGCATATTTGGAGTCAAAGTGCCACTCCAGCCAGTGTGAAGCATTTGAAGATAACAAAAGTTTTACTGAGAAGTTTACTCCTTGTTGTCCAGAAACCTGCGAGTAAGGCCGTGAAAGAGGTACTGCACCACTACACAACACTGAGCAATAAATCAAATGGAACGATAACAATAAATGTGGAAACAACCAGGCACAGAGAAGTGTTAGAAGCAGCAACAGACAAAGGCAAGAAAGTGCTTGCAGCGAAAATAGCCAAATACAGAAAAGCACTAAATACAGTGAAAACCAGGTACCAAGCAGAAGGGTGAAGGAAAGGTACAAGAACCCACACCAGTATTTACCATAAAGGAGGAAGCAGGTGCAGTGCGTCCGGTGACAGTCCAGATGGCCCCAGTTCAAGTACTGAGCCGGTACTTGTGGAAGGTACAGAGTCAAATGCACATCAAGCACTGTCTGAACAGCAAATACTTTCTACAACAGTAGCAAAAGGCGCAAGGTGCACAGCCACCGCTTTCTTGAAACCACCACCTCCATTTGACACTGCTATAAAGCACAATATTGTGACAAATGGACTGCCTAGATAGAAATGTTTGATGATTTCATTGATGCACTTGAAGAAACAGATAACAAAAAGATTGTCAAATACCTCAAAAGTGCTGCTGGTGAAGGAGAAAAAGAGATAATAAAGAAATTGCTGCAAACTGACGAAGTCACATACCATCAAATCAAAGAAGCGTTAAATCTCAAATTCAATCCAATTTCGAATGTCGATTACAAAAGATATATTTTCAGTCTGGAATGACAGAAAGTTGGTGAAACAATCGACAAATTTGTTGAGAGACTGATACGCTCATCAAACACTGTAAGTTCAATGAATTCAATGATGAAAAAGCTATACATCTAAGAGTTATTAATGGATGGATGTCAGATTCATTCAGACCATTTTGTAATGGTTTGCAAGGTGAAGGAAAAGCTAAGTGAGCCACGATGAGAAAACAAAATGGATGCCTGAATGTCCCAGAAGAGACGTTCTACGCACGCCCACAAGGCCAAGCGGCACCACCAGCTGAAGAAACTCAACACCAGTAGCGGCCCGTGGTGGGAGTGCTGCCGGGCAGTGACGTGGGGCAGGGGAGGGGCAGGGTGGGGGGTAGTAAACTACGGAATACGGCCACACAGAGGTAAGTAAACAAAGAAATAAATAAAACAAATTCTGTTGCGCGCGCTGCATCGCATTTGGCGATGCAGCGCGCGCAACGAAATTCGTTTTATTTATTTCTTTGTTTACTTACCTCTGTGCGGCCGTATTCCGTAGTTTACTACCTCCCACCCTGCCCCTCCCCCGCCCCGCATCACCGCCCGGCAGCACTCCCACCACGGGCCGCTACTGCTCAACACCAGACGAAGTCGGTCATCGTCCAAGAGTTCTTCAGTTTCATTGTCAAGTGACAGTGAGGAAGACAAATGTGTGATGTTGATGTTTGACTCAGAAAGATGTGCTCATGTCAGACTGGCTGCATGCAAAGAAGAATGCGAGTCAAAGAAAAGTCGATGAGTAAAATCACACAAATCATTCAAACATTGTCCAAAAATTACACTAAAAGTAAACGGTTGCTCCATAACCATCATTATTGACAGTGGTGCATCGATAAACATTATGCCTGAGGAGAAATACAATGGACTGTCTCCATTGCCCCGCCTCACACCGTCAAAGATTAAAGTTTATACCTGGGCTGCATCAACGCTATTAAAGAGTCAAGGTTCTTTCGTAGCAACCATGAAACACAAGAAGACAAAAGTACAAGCACCCATTCATGTACTTCAAGGTACTGCATCAAGTGCCTGTTAACTCAGTTTCAATACTGCTGCTGATATGGGACTAATATCTGCGAACAACAACATGAATGTTCTTCATGAAATAGTAAGTCAGTTCCCATTGTTGTTTCATGGATTGGGGAAATTTAAGAGCATGAAAGTGCAACTGCATATAAATGAGGACTTTCTTCCTGTTGCTCAAAGACATAGGCGAATTGCATTTCGTCTACAAGAAGCTGTTGAGAAAGAGCTTGAGACATTACTAAAGCATGATATAATTGAGCGATCTACTTCTCCGACTCTGTGGGTTTCGCCCATAGTGGTTGAACCTAAAAAGGGCAGTTAAGGAGCTGTACGCATCTGTGTTGATATGCATCAAGTTAACAAGGTAATTGAAAAAGTACAATATCCCCGTCCGCACATTGCTGACATGATCACACAGCTAAAGGGTGCCAAAGTCTTCTCTCGCCTTGATCCAAACAAAGGATATCATCAGGTGCAACTTGAAGAAAATTTCAGGTAAATTACCACCTTTTCTACCCATATTGGTTTGTTCAGATATAAACAGTTAAGTTTTGGTGTGTCATCAGCTGTCGAACCTTTTCAAGATGTCATTCAATGTATCATACAACCTGTCAGGAATGTTTTCAATTACAATGATGACATACTGGTTTTCGGAGCTACCCAAATGAACATGATAAAGCTCTTACAC
Source organism: Calotriton arnoldi (assembly GCA_963921515.1). Taxonomy (NCBI): domain Eukaryota; kingdom Metazoa; phylum Chordata; class Amphibia; order Caudata; family Salamandridae; genus Calotriton; species Calotriton arnoldi. The sequence continues at coordinate 437,699 of CAWUFW010010120.1, forward strand.
AAGTATGTCATTTACTTGCTGATGCAGGTTTAACTTTAATGCTGAGAAATGTGAATTCAACAAAACAAAACTCAAATCCTTTGGCCATATCTTTTCTGATGGGGGTATGATGCTGGATCCAGCTAAAGTACAAGCTTTGTCAGCCACCAATCCCCTACAAGACGCTACCATGTTATGTTCATTCCTTGGCATGGCCAGTTACTGTTCCAGATACATACGTGACTTTGCCACAATAAGTGCTCCCTTAAGAGACTTCACAAAAAGAAATGCTTCATTTTAATGGTCACATGAATGTGAACAAATTTTTAAGAAAAGCAAGCATGCAATTGAGAATGCCACTGAAATGGCCACACAGAGGTTGCTGTGGACGCAAGCCCGGTCGGGATACGTGTGATCCTGGCCCAACACAGTGGACACCCAAATGCTTGAAGGCAGATTGTGGCATATGCAAGCAGAAGTCTGTCACATACTGAACGTGCCTATTCACAACCTGAGAAAGAAATTTTAGCAGTGGTGTGGGCTTGTGAACATTTCCTTGTATTCATATATTGAAAACCTTTCACTCTTGTAACGGATCATCAAGTATTGCTTACCATCTTCGGCAACCCAAAAGCCAAGGTGCCTAATAGAATTGAATGTTGAGGTTTGCGACTACAGGAATATGACTACACTATTGTGCTCCAACCAGAGAAAGATCAAAACCCTGCTGACTACTTTTCATGAGTGCCAGTACAGTGCCATGATACCCCTTCCAAAGCGGCTGAAGCCTATATTTACTTCATCATAAAGTCCAGTACACCTGCCACTCTTTCATTGGACCACATTATTGCTGCAACGAGCAAAGATAGTGACATGTTGATACTAAAAGACATTATTGCACATCAATCATGAAAACAGCACACTCTGACTCTCACACGTGACAGCGAATAACAAAACTGCAAAAATGTGAAAGGTTGACTGTCCATTACTGAAGAAGGTATTGTCATACGAGGTTCGAGAATTGCCATATCAGAGAGTCTGCGACAACAAGTAATTGAAGTGGCCCATGAAGGACATCGTGGAATTGTTGCCACTAAACGAGCTCTCTGAAACCGAGTTTGGTTTCCTCATCTTGACGAGAAACTTGAAAGAGAGGTGAAGGCCTATCATTTATGCAATTGCTTATCTCCGAAAACCACTTAACATACCTTGAACATGTCCGATTTACCAAAATATGCATGGGAGAGAATCGCTGTTGATATCTTTGGCCCTCTTGACAATGGACATCACCTGATGGTGGCTATCAATGAATACTCCAGTTTTCCACTGGTAGAAGATCTCTCATCAACCACTCAAGAAAGAGTCATCAAGAGGTTAGATGGCATTTTTGCAACATGGGGTGTATCTTCAATTCTAAAGTCTGACAATGGCCCACCATTCAAGAGTCAAGAATTCAGAGACTTTCTTAATCATCTCAATGTGAAGCATCAGAAAAGCTCACCTTTTTGGCCACAAGCAAATGGTGTTGTTGAACACTTTATGAGCACAATTAAAAAGACCATCCAGCGTGCTACATTGGAGAAGCCTGATCTGAAGTACGTTCTCCATGCTGCTCTTCGAGCTTACCGGTTGACTCCTCATTCAACGAGAGCCAAGATGACCAAGTTACCACAATGGACCAACAGAAGATACAACAGATGATGAACTTCATCAAACAGACTTGTGCCGTAAGCAAAAGATGAAAGTATATGCCAACAAGCGTCGATGTGCCAAGAACATTACTTTCAATGAAGTTGATCGAGTATTTGTGTGACAACAGAGAAAATGCAAATCTGATGCTCCCTTTTGTAGCGTCTTTCAAGCCTGGGTACCTACCAATGATCACGCCACACACGGAGTTTAGTATTACACCTTTATTCTGCTGCATTTAACTGCAAACTCAACGAACTAAAACAAGCTTTCATGGCTTTGTGCTCTGACACCTACGTCACAGTTCTGCGGAATTCGTTAGGAGCAAAAAGGATTTTGTTCTAAAATATTGCAATGCGGAAACTTTCAAAGTTATGGCTAATAAAGGACACATGGTGTCTATGCACCATCCTGGAAAGTACATTACGTGAGATTCTTCGCACTTCAGGCATCTGCCTCATCATTCACCAGTACCTGATGTCAGAGATAAGACTGGTTCGATTGAGGCTGTAGAAAGCCCCTTGACTGCATCTGTCCCTACATCCCCGGTGCCAGTCATGGACGCTTCTCTTCTTTTTTCCCAGACTCAGAGGACATGAGACATGATATGGACAGAGCTCCATGACAACTTATGGAGGAGTTGTAATATATATAGGAAGGTGGGAGGGGCAGCACATGGACCACGGAGGGAAGGCAGGAGGGGTAGAGGCAGCACATGGAGGGCAGGCAGGAGGGGCAAGGGCAGCCCAAGGGCCATGATGGACAGGTTGGAGGGGCAGGGGCAACACACGGGCAATCGAGGGCAGGCGGAAAGTGCAGGGACAGCTTGCTGACCACAGAGGGCAGGCAGGAGGGGCAGCACAGCAGCAACAGAAGGCAGTAGTGGGAGGACCAGTGGCACACGGACTATGGCAGGCAGTCAGAAGGGGCCGCAATTTAACCACAGAGGGCAGACGGGAAGGGCAGGGGTAGCACAGAGACAACAGAGGTGAGGCAGAAACAGCACAACGGACCACTGAGGGCAGCTGGGAGGGGCAGGCACATGCACGGAGCATGATGGGCAGTTTGGAGAGGCAGGACCAGCAAACAATGATCAAAGGCAGAAAGTGCAGGGGCAACTAGCTGGCTGCAGATGGCAGGATAGAGGGGCAGCTCAATAAGCATGCAGGTGGGAGCAGCAAGAGAAGCACATGGAAAATGGAGGGCAGGAAGGATGAGCAACACAGAGGACAACAGAGGACAGCCAAACGTAGTGGGAGGGGCATGGGCAGAAAACTGACCACGGAGGCATGGGTCTCATGCGAACTGTGCTATAGGACTCAAGCTATAGCTCATTGATGAGACCTAATGTTATGTTATATTAATTTGTAAAGCACACAGCTACTCAGAAGAGTATCCCAGTGCTAGGCATGGGGGGAATCGGACTAGCGGTGGAGTTAGCTGTTAAAGAGGTAGGTTTTGAGCTTCTTCTTGAACATGTCGAGGCTGTGTGTCAGCCGAAGATCTGGAAAGAGGTCCTAGATAGAAAAAGGATCTCCCAGTCATTCTGAGGTGGCCAATGCGGGGCACCATTGCCAGGAATGCTGAAGACAAGCGGAGGGTACGTGCGTGGGTGTACGTGCTGATTCTCTTCTTGAGATATGATACCCCCGTCTCATGTAAGGCCTTATGCATGAGGACCATGGCTTTAAAACCCACCCTCTTTTTCACCGGTAGCCCTTATGTGAGAGGTCATGTGGGACATGGGAGGAAGCCTGAGCAGCAGTCTAGCTGCGGAGTTCTGAACCACCTGTAGTTTATTAAGGAGATAGTCCGGGAGGCCGAGGTACAGAGCATTCCCATAGTTTTTTCAACATGCGGAGCACGATGAAGCAGGACCCAGCAAGAGCTTGAATCTGTGGAAGGAAGGAAAGAGCGCTATCTATTTTGATTCTGAGATTCTTGATGCAGTTTTGAGGGCAGCCGGGGTGTGGCAGGTTATTCGGCCAACAGGTTTCCACAAAATTGTGGGGGACATCTCCAAAGGTCACAATCTCTTTTTTGTCCGGGTTGCATCTCAGATGGTGCAAATCCAGCCACTGAAACACCTTGGTGAGACAGCAAGAGATCAACTTCCCATCTAAGTCCGTGCCTTTCTCGCATGTAAACAGAAGTCTGGGTTTACTTGTGGTCCTATCTGGAGGGGACCTGGTATGGCAATTTGGGCTGAACTGTTTCTATTAGAGCAGGACCAAGACTGATTTGTATAATGTGGGTCCTGACTAGAATGGCACAGTGGATGAAAACAATGGTCTGGAATACGCTCCAGAGTCATTGCCATTGGCTGAGATTAATTTAAGCATTCTTTCCTTCTCCCTTTTGTTTTTGTAGTCCAGGGAGGGCCAGAAGGCGGGGCAGAGGAAGCACAAGGACAATGGAGGGCAGGCAGGAGGGGCAGGGGACTCAAGCTAACCACAGAGGACAGACAGAAGGAGAAGGGACTTCACAACGGATATCAGCAGGCAGTAAAGAAGGGTAGCACACAGACAATGAAGGGCAGGATGGAGGTGCCGGGGGAGCAACCTGACCACGTACGGCAGGTAAGAAGGTCAGAAGCAGCATACGGACAATGCAGAGCAATCAATAGCACCAGGAGCAGCAAGCTGACCATAAAGGGCAGGTCAAAATGGGAAGGGGCAGGACAACACCAACAGAAGGCAGGTGGGAGGACAAGGACAGCACATGGACAATGGAGGACAGGCAGGAGGGGCAGGGGCAGTAATCTAACCACAGAAAGCAGGAGAGAGGGGCATGGGTAGCAGAGAGACAACAAATGCAGACAGAAGTGGCAGGGGCAGTAAGCTCATCACGGAGTGCAGGTGGGATTTGAAGGTGCAGCACAACAGACTATAGAAGGCAGGCAGATGGGACAAGGGAAGCCCGCTTACAATGGACAGTAAGCAAGTGAGGCAGTGGCAGCAAGCTCACCACTGAGGGCAGGCGGGAGAGACAGATGCAGCAAAATAGACAACAGAGTGCAGTAGGGAGGGCAAGGGTCAGGACAGGGAGGGCAGGGAGCAGGGATATGGGCAGCAGGCTGAAGCACACAGAGAATGTAGGGCAGGGGCATCAAGCTGACCAAAGAGGGCACATAGAAGTGGTAGGGGCATCACAACAGAAATGGCTGGCAAGCAGGAGAGGCAGGAGTAGCACATGGGCAATGGCGGTCAAGCAGAAGGTGCAAATGCAGCATGATGACCATGGAGGCCAGGTGAGAGGGGCAAATGCATCACCATGGACAACTGAGTGTAGATGGGAGAGGCATTGGTAGCACAAGGGCAATGAATGGCAGGTAGGAGGGGGCAGAGACATCAAAATGACAACAAGGGCATGCAGGAGGGGCAGCCCAAGTGACCATGGAGAGTAGGCGTGAGTGGCAGGGGCAGCACATTGAAGGCAGGCAGTAGAAGCAGGGAAAGCAAGCTGACTACAGAGGGCAGGCAGGAGGGGCAGGTTCAGCAAACTGACCGCATAATGTAGGCGTGAGGGGTAAGGCCAACACACAGACAACAGAGAGCAGGCAGGAAGCTGACCAGAGAGCAGGCAGAAGGGCAAGGACAGCACAACAGCAATAGAAGGAAAGTGGGAGGGGCAAGGGCAGCACACAGACAGTGGAGGGCAGGCAGGAGGGCCAGGCATAGCACAAAAACAACAATGAGGGCAGGCAGAAGGGCCAGGGGCAGCACAACGGACAACTAAGTGCATCAGGAGGGGCAGCCCTCGGACAATGAATGGCAGATGAAAGGAGCAGGGGCATCACAACAGAAGGCAGGTGGGAGAGCTAGGGGCACCGGAAGTACTATGAACAGCATTTGGGAGGGGCAGTGGCAGCAAGTTGACAATTAAAGGCATGTGGGATGGACAATGGCAGCACAATGGACCGTGGAGGAGGGAAGGTCGGAGGGGAAGGGACAGCACAAGGAGGGCAGGCAGAAGGGGCAGGAGTAGCAAGCTGACCACAGAGGGCAGGTGAGAGGGGGTGGGACACAGAATGTGTTGTGTAGTTCCCACTAATCTGTAGGACCTGCATGTTTGTTGCACAGCATAAACTTTGGGCGAGGTGCCTAGACTGATTCCGGGCACCCCCACAGAATATGTTGGCCTGGAGACCAGCTAGCTCCCAGTACCACCGTAAGCCCCCCTAACCTTACCAGGGAGCGAATTGTTTCTGGCCACCACTGAACATGACAACCCTGACCCCTCAGGGATTGTGGAAACAGATCAGAACTTATCGCTCCGTCACGTGCGCTAACTTGTGCTCAGAGAAATATACAGTGGGGCATTTTCAATATATTTATTGAGCCAAAGTTATTCTTGTATAGACTACATGTGCTGTGATAATCAGTAGACAGAAGCAGATGAAAGTGATTACAAGTACCAAAAGAGTAAATAGTAGATACAGTTCTACCATGGTGCTAAAACAGTGTATGTATGCAAGCATATAAACAGGGCAGTAATCAGGCATACTCCTACTATGCAAACCCTAATCTGAGTGTACCAAGCGTGTGTGTAGGTGTGAAGCCAAGATTCCCCCCCAAGGGAAGATCCAATCCCATTACATGGCAGGAGAGAATGTAGGACCCTGTCTTAGTCACGAACTGGACACCCCTCATGGAGATGTCAAACCGCTGTGTGGTGAAGTCTCAGCATGCCTGGAACCTCGGTATCAGCTGAAGTACCCCTTCTGCTAATCTTTTGGGAAGCTCTTTATTTTTAATAGAAAGCAGCCTTGTGATGTACGTGTAGATTAGTGATGTTATGGATATGTAGATAGCCCTGTTGCCCCGTGGATGAAGATAGAACGACATCTGTACATAGTGCATAGAAAGGCCTTGTACATGATGTTCAAGGCATCGTGATAATGTGGTGCGAAGCTAGATGTGTAAACAAAGTAGTTTCAGAGAAACTAATCCAACATAGTCATGCACACAAATTTGTGCAAAAGGTCATGGCAGAATGGTATTTTGAAAAATAAGACAATGTAAGAAATGAGCCGCTTTGCTACATGGGCCTAACCCGGGCACGTAACACCCACTCCTCATACTAAGGGTCGATATACAAAAGCTATCTAAAAGCCAACAGACGATAATGAAGCAAAGTTAAAAGTTTTTAAAACTACTCTTAAAACCATCTAAAAGCAAGCTTCCCATTAAAATCTTCATATAAAAAAGCCTTAAGGTCATTATGCTATTTGAAATTCCAAGCACTCAGAAAGCCATGGTGCCTAGAAAAATTACACAAAAGCTGGTTGATTTATTTTGTTTAAAAAAAGGCCAAATGTTTCTCACCACATGGAAAAAGCCAATTGTTTATGCGTTCCGAGTGGTAGTTGCAACTTTGCTGTTGTCCACAACCGTAGACGACATTCCCAGAGGCGCACCTCAAAGCATGTTTGTGGAGCAAAGGTGATTCCATCCAGCTCCACCAGCAGCCGCTGAGGGAGGGACTGCATCCTGTAAGTGTATCGTAGTGCCAGTGTTAATTTCAATAGGAGCCAAAGCATCCCATGGTGGCCTGAAGAATGCATTCATCAGCAGTGGAATACGCCTGGGACAACAATACCCATGGGCCTTTAAGGGGTCCATCAGTACGTCAATGTCCAGTGGCGCAACCAATTGTGATCCGAGGCATAGATCCAATATGCATTCGTGGCTGTAAAGCAGGCAATGGAATACAGGTTGTACGCAGTGAAGCCAAACAGGCCTGAAGGACAAGAACCTGTGCTCATTTAGTTCTCGAAGCTGAGGTGTGCCAAAGCAGTGTACCATGTGTTCACGGCGTAGCAGCACAAGCAGTGCTGTCTCCATTCTGGATTGAAGTGGGACGTCTATTGCAGAGCAGGAAAATTTAAATCAGGATTCCCACCACAAGTAGTAGGACAAGCGGGAGCCCTCCAAAAACATTTCCCAACATGGAGTGTATGAAAGATGGTATAACTCTGAAAGTCGTCTGAAAGGTGCTAACCAGTCCAGAGACAATACCTTTAACAAAGTGCACTATTCCCTTCGTATCAGACATATTAACGATATGATGAACCAGCTCCCCAAAATGCAATGGGAAGTTAGTATGGAGTACTGTCTGTATCTCAGATGAGGACCTTGCAACCTGGAGATCAAACGTCTCTCTGGCTGAAGTTAAGGCCACATCTTTTAGAAAAAGCATGGCTTTCAGTTTGCTCAGAGAATCAAAGCGTATGCTGGAAACATTTATTGAAGGCCATAGCGTTGCCTCCCTAACTGTGCGGTCAGGTGGAAACAGTACTTGTGTGCAACAAGTGACTATGGAATTAACTGTTACCAGATAAGCGATGCCCAGTTCGATTCCACAGCAACCTTCAATCAATCAATCAGGGGTTTGTAAAGCGCACTACTCACCCTTTAGGGTCTCAAGGCGCTGAGGGGGTGTGTGTGCAGATCCGTTGGGGTCATCTGAAGAGCCAGGTCTTGAGGTCTTTCCTGAACTGGAGCAGTGTAGGGCTTTGCCGGGGGAGGTCATTCCAAGTCTTGGCTGCGAGGTAGGAGAAGGACTTTCCACCCGCTCTGTTACTGTAGAAGTGTGGGATGGTGGCCAGGAAGAGGTTGGCTGAACGGAGGTTTCTCTTGGGGGATTGGAAGGAGAGACGGTTGTTGAGGTATTGTGGTCTGATATTGTGGAGGGCCTTGTATGCATGCGTGAGCAGCTTGAAAGTTATCCTTTGTTCGACGGGAGCCAGTGGAGATCACAGAGGTGTTGGGTGATGTGGTTGTGCCTGGGGATGTCGAGTATTAGTCTGGTTGCAGAGTTCTGGATGGTCTGGAGCTTGCAGAGGAGTTTTTTGTTGATTCCGGTGTAGAGAGCATTGCCGTAGTCTAGTCTGCTGGTGATGAGGGCGAGTGTGACCGTTTTTCTGGATTCGTTGGGGATCCATTTGAATGTTTTACGGAGTATGCAGAGGGTGTTGAAGCAGGCTGAGGAGATGGCGTTGATCTGGAGGTTCATAGTGAGCGATGAGTCCAGTATGATGCTGAGGTTGCGTGCATCGTCTTTCGGGGTGGGTCGGTTTCCGAGGGCAGGGGGCCACCAGGTGTTGCCCCAAGCTGAGGGGGTGGAGCCGAGGATGAGAACTTCTGTTTTCTCTGAGTTGAGTTTCAGGCAGATGTTCTTCATCCAGGTTGCGACGGCTTTCATCCCTTCTTGGAAGTCGTGCCTGGTGATGTTGGGTTCCTTGATGAGGGAAAGGATGAGCTGGGTGGCATCGGCATAGGAGACGATGTTGAGCCCGTGGTTTCTGACGATGTTAGCGAGGGGGCTATGTAAATGTTGAAGAGGGTGGGGCTGAGGGAGGATCCTTGGGATACTCTGCATCTGGTCTCTGTCAGTTCTGAGACATAGGGCAGGAGTCTGACTCACTGAGTTCTTCCTGTGAGAAATGAGCATACCTAGTCCAGGGCTTTTCCTCGGATTCCTGTGTCGTGGAGTTTGGTGGCTAGTGTGCAGTGCGAGATGGTGTCGAAGGCAGCTGATAGGTCCAGGAGGATGAGGGCTGCCGTTTGGCCCTGGTCGAGGTGGGTGCAGATGTCATCAGTGGCGGCAAGGAGGGCGGTCTCGGTGCTGTGGTTGCTGCGGAATCTGGATTGGGAGATGTCTAGGACATTGTTAGCTTCGATGAAGTATGCTAGCTGGGTGTTGACGGCCTTTTCGATTACTTTGGCTGTGAAAGGAAGCAGCGAGATGGGCCTGAAGTTCTTGAGGTCTTTCAGGTCTGTGGAGGGTTTCTTGAGGAGGGGGTTGACTTCAGCGTGCTTCCAGTCATCGGGGAATGTGGCGGTCTTGAGGAAGCAGTTGATCGTTCAACGTAGCTCAGGTGCGATGGCTGTAGCAGCCGTGTGGAAGATGTGGGGCGGACAGGGGTCTGAAGGTGCTCCGGAGTGGATGTTCTTAATGGTCTTTAAGGTGTCTTCTGTCATGAGCGGGGTCCAGGTGAGTAGGGTATGTTGGGTGGCGTCGCTGGGGGTGGGAGTTGAGGTGGTGCAGAGCTCTTGGTCATCAAAGTTGTTCTTCCTGGCGCTGGTCGCGGTCGGGTTGCAGATGGCCGCAGACGGGCTTGCCTTTGGCGCATCTTTGGAGCGGCCGCCATTAAGTAGGGGTCGGGGAGGGTGGTCAGCTGGGAGGTGGGAGCGACACGCTGAGGGTGCGTGGGCAGCAGGGAGCGTGGGCTAAGGGTCAAAAAAGAAGCAGAAAAATCAAAACAGAAAGAGCAAAAAGAGAAAGAGCAACACAGAAAGAGCAAAAAGAGAAAGAGGCAAAACAGAGAGAACAAAAAGAAAAAAATGGGCACAGAGGACACAGAACAGAGTGGAGTAGCTCTTCCACTAGAACACCAGGGATGAGGCGCAGGCAGGAGCCCGTGGGTGGAGGAGGACCTCAAACACCTACCTGGCACGGAGCTCGGACTCAGAGGCCAGTCCCTCAATGGTGGAGCTGCACGGAGGTGAGAAGAGTGACACTGATTAGAAAGGTCAGTGGTCTTGATCATTCAGCATCAAATAGCTCCCACTCAAGAGGAGTTTGAAGACCAGATGAATCATGGCAGCCGGAGAACCCTTCAGATAACAGGACAAGTTTGCAACTGAAGCATTGCATGTCCCATGAAGAGAAATTTCTTTGCAAACCAAGGTCCTGCTTAAAGCGTCCTCACAGTCGGAGAACCACTAAGTAAAACTTCTGTGTCCCCATTCCTGCATCTAAACTTGAATGGTACCTCCCAGTACTCATGCACATAACCTTCCCCTAATGCTTCGTATCTGCCTACCTGTTGGCATTGTAGACAATATTGGAATTGGAAAGTCGTGACCGATAGGGTGATGTAACCATGGATTAGCCAGTCTGTGGATGGTGTCTCAGCCACGGTGAAAGGTAATTGGTCTACTTTTTCAATGTGCAACATGGCATACTTTGTATCTCTGCATGCCATTACTATCTGTCTTTCCGTTAGATTGTATGCAGAAAACAGACTCGTACTATTGATGTAACGCGATGGCACATGGCCAGAATGTCATGTTTGAAGCGTCCAGCTTAATATAACAATGGACCAGAATTGTGATTGTCCATGTTGTAAAATAGACTTGTCTTGCTGTATTATGTTAATTGCAGACAATACTATGCTGCCCAGTGACTAAATTCTGGATAATAATGTAGTCATACTGTTGTCAACCACAGCCAAAGCCTTTTGTAAGTTAACCCTATTGATCTCACTCAGTCTTTCAGCAGCTTCCTGCTGGGAACTATTCTACAGCTCGTTGTATATTCCATGCAAGAAGTGCTTTTGACCTGGGTTTCGGGACCTAACAAGAAATCCCTAAGATCCATGTCATCAGAAAGAAGGGACAAGTGTTGATTCACCTGAGAAAGTGTTGGGGTTTTTAGCCAATTAAAGCACAACCTCCCAACACTATATGATGTCACCATTCCCAAAAGTTCTGATTGTATATATCGTTGCTCAGACCTAGTGATCCTAAACCCTTCTGAGTTACCCAGGAATCTAGATTGACACTCATTTGTGTCTACAGGCCAAACCAACCAACCCCTCCAATAGGGTCTGATGAATTAAAAGAACCGTTTCATATGATGGTATCTATTGTACCCTCACTGTAGTGTGTGAAGTGCTGCCAATTCTCAAAGTGTGGGAATGCGGGGAAACGAGGTGTGTTCAAATCTTTCATCTTGGCTATTCCAAGACAGGAAGTTTGTTGCACTGCTTAATTCAGGAAAATTATTTGATGAGGTATGAGGCATGCTCTGAATAAGGCGTCAGTTTCCTGAAGCTGCCAATCTTTTGTCCCCCAGATAGATTTTGTGTCTATGGTGTCTGTCCAAAAGTCAAAACCTTGTACAGATAGTTGGGAATAAAGGAAGCAGAGTATATCACCTTGGTGTTTGTTAGCGTATTTTTCCTTGCAGGTGTAGGTGCAAGCCTATAATAAAAAGATGCTGGCTCTGATGTGTCAAAACCAGAAAAATAAGCAAACTTTTGTGCAAATGTTTTTGAACTACCTTTTGACGGTGTTGGGCAGTGTTCCCATTGAGTGTAATTGTAAGCAACGCATGGGATACTAGCTTTGTGTAAAAAATGGTGATCATAATGTTGATAACAAACTATGTCGCCAAAGCTGGATGTACCATCATACAATTCTTCATTAGAAAATGCAGCTGATTGCTCTAGATCTGCAAGCAAATTGTGCACAGTCTCAATGTCCCAAGCATTAGAGAAAGTACTAGAGGTGATGATGTCATTTAAAGACATTTTAAACAAATAAGGCATTTGTAAAAGTCCAATAGGACCATACACATCATATGATACCCTGTCCCAAACGACTCATTCCGGAACCAGGTCCCTTAATTCACGGTGCGATGATGCATGTGGTTTCCATACCAAGTTCCCTAATTGGACTGCAGAGTGTTTCTAGGAGATAGCGTCCATTTACCAATCACCAAACCAATCCAGAGGACCAGGAATAGTAATCCAATTGTAATCCAGAGATGTATCCAAGGAGCAACAAAGTATGTATTTTTCAGCCAAAGATAGAGAGCATACACTCATAGCTTGAAAGGGAGAGGCGGTGGTGGCAGCTCAGGTTGACTTGAATCCGATGAGAAGTCGTCGTAATGCACAAAGTAGCCAGACGCCATCCGGTCTATTTTTGGCAGCTTAGCAGGTTTTGTAGAACTGGGAGATGACTCGATCTGTGGCATATTCACATAGATGTCGTAAATTTTTCAAATTGAAATTAGAGTTTCTGTACTTGTTGACTGTACAGTTGTAGTTGTTTCAAAAGGAAGGCGTAATTCTTCATTTTTGTTTACAGCTTCTCTTTGGAAAGGTGAATCTTCTGTATTTATTAAAGCTTCCATCTGAACAACCTGAATGGTAGCAAGAGGAGTGCGTCGGCTACCCAGGAGCCCACGCGGCTTACTGTTGAGAATCTGCCACATAGTGTGGTTTGATCAGATCAATGAAGATAAACCTTTTGTCTCTGTGACTGGCAAAGGGTGGAAGAAGTGCAGTTCTAGTAACTTCGACAGCCAGGACAGGTACAGTTGCTCTGTAAGATGCCCAAATTCTTTTTTGTCCACAATTTTTCTCTGACCAGGTCCCCAATCTTTGGGACCCAGGCAGTCCATAATCTATATTCCTGCCAAATTTCATGAAAATCAGTTCATTCATTTTGCTGCTACATCTGTCTAAAAGGTCAATGGAAAATGTTTGGGTGAAAAAACGTGTTTTGAGCCCCCATTTTTTCTTTGCACCCCCTTACCTATTCATCATGAAAATTTGCATCATCAGCCAATGTAGAAAAAGGAATTGGTCTGCAAATGTTTTATGGATGGAAATTCATCAAACGGTAGCAATATATACATATAAACAAAATGCATGCCCAATCAAAATACATACACAAAAAACTGAAATTCACAAGCTATACTTTACAGAGATAACTAGAACTTGCACCCCCACCACCCCCAAAGTATATAGCTATATTGACAGTTGAGCTGAAATTCAAAAATGTAAGTCTTCTGATTAGGTTCAAAATATAGTGATATCTGAACAGTTAGACCCATGAAAGTACCAAGGTACTCCAGGGGTATCACAAATTTAAAATATTGATTGTTCTGATTGGCTGATGAGTTGTTTTCACTGCAGACCTTGCACATTTCCTTACGAAATCTTCAAAATGGAAAAGGGGTCATTTTGTCATAGAATTATGGTTAGTATTTTAAAAATCTAAAATGAGGACAAGTAGCTGGCAGCGATAATGGCAGCACAATGGACCGCTGACGGCGGGGGGAGGGTGCGGAGGCATGCACTCAGATAATGGAGGACAGGGAGGATGGGACAAGAGCACCAAACTCACCACAGAGGGAAGCTCGGCATCGGCTGTGGCAGCAAGCTAACCCCGGAGGGCAAGAGGGAGGTAGAAGGGGCAGGGATATCAAGTGATCATTGAGGACAGACTGGCATGGGCAGTGGCAGCACAACACCCTTTGTAGGTGGGTGGAAAGAGCATTCACATGGAGAACAGAAGGCAGGGGAAGGGGGACAGAAGCAGCAAGCTGACCACAGAGCGGAGGGTAGTCTGGCAGCAGCAGCAAGCTGACCACAGAGAGCAGGCAGGAGCTGACAGGGGCATGTGGATGAAGAACAGAGGGAGGGAGGAAGGGCAGCAAGCTGAACTTGGAGCATAAGCAGGCATAGACAAGCACAATGGACCACAGAGAGCAGGGTATAGGGGGCAGGGGTAGCAAGCTGATCATGGTGGAACAGGACAGCATAGGTGTCACACCACAATGGGCCGTGGAGGGCAGGAGGAAGGGGTCAGACACACACACACAGGAAACATAGGGCTGACGGGAGGGCTACAAGGGTAGACAGCTGACCACGGATGGCAAGTCGGCATGTGCAGAGGCTGCAAGCTGACCACACAGGACATGTGAGAGTGTGCAGGGGCATACAGATGGAGTACAGAGAGCAGGCAGGAGGAGTGCAGGGCAATGGCAGCAAGCAGACTATTCAGGAAATGCCAGCATGTTCATCAAGCTGACCATGCAGCGCAGGAGGAAGGCAGCAGGAGCAAGCAGATAGATAATAGAGGACAAGCAGGAGGGGCCAGAAGCAGGGGCAGCAGGCTGACCATGGAGGGCAGACTACTGTAGGTTGGCCAACTGTGGGGAGTGGGCCAGTGCTAGGTATGGTAATATGATCTATCCTTTCATTAAAAAAACTGACATTTATTGAAAAAACAAAGATTTAGGAGACATTATGGTTAGGTGTTAAAATGGGTTGAAAACTAATGTCTATAAACCAAAAAAAACACTGAAAACTACCAGCTATAGTTATGTTCAGTGGACTAACTGTAACTTACTCCCCTGCCATGCTCTGCTTATGACTTCACATATAACATCAATCATAACATGTTAAATTACATCATTGATGACATCACTGATGACATCTGGCATCATCCAATGAATGTGACACTTTGTTCTATGCTTTTAATACTGAAAGGTATACAGGTAGGCACATCCAGACCCAGTTTCCAATAATCTCTGTGGTGCTAAAGGGTGTAACCTTTCACAATATACAGAGCATGAAGCATATCTTTGAAATCACCCACATTTAGTAGATATTCTCTTGTTTTACTAATATTCAGGTATGCAAGAAACATCATATCTATGTGGACATTTTTGTGATCAGCGATTTATGTAAGATTAAACTTGCACGTGCAAATTAATCAGAAATGTAAGTTACTTTGTGGATTGCCCTGATAATGTCTCTGAAAACATTATGCGATCAGCAATTTATTAAAGCTTGAACACCGTTCACAAGACTTTGGATAATTATTTACCTTAGTAGGATGAACGTATTAAGTACCTCATCTGACATAGAATTTTGGGGCATATTAGCAAGACCCACGTTAAAATTATCGCCGTTTTAGCGGCAGGAAACTGCCGCTAAAACGGCGATAATGGGCTTGCTAATATGCGTTATCGAATTCAATAGAAGCCCAGGTTAGATGTGCAGGACATCTAACCTGGGCTTCGATTGGAATTCTATAACGCATATTAGCAAGCCCATTATCGCCGTTTTAGCGGCAGTTTCCTGCCGCTAAAACGGCGATAATTTTATCGCCGGTCTTGCTAATATGCCCCTTTGAGTCAACTGCTTCACACCTGTACATTAGCCACTGATAAGGCATGCACAAACAGGTCCTATTCACAACCTTCTGTAGTTTGTAAAAATACTTTACACATATTTCTGAAATGAGCAGAATGTGAACACCACTAGAACAACACTTACAGTCATATTGCAACATTTTTTATTAACTGAACTTCTGGAAATCTGCAACTAAGAAATCTGCAGTTTATACAGAAATTGTCGATAGCAATACATAATAAACCTTTAATATTAGTATGTGCACAGAAATCCACAGGTGAATAATACATTGAATGCATAAACCTTTAATGTTTCTCACATATTTTGGCAAAGGGACTTTGATTTAAGCCACAACCTATTTGCAACGTACATCTGCAACTCACACTAGTTGTGCTTAGTCTTGACCTCATTTAAGTGCAGTATATAAGTTTTGCCAAAGCTAATCAGACTTGGTTCCAAGACAAAACTACTTGTATTTCGGACATGCAAACATCCCTCCCTTGCCCCCTCCCTCAAATGTTATTTTTATTTTTCCAGTACTCGAGGACTCCAGGAAGTAGCAGAGTTGGCTTAACCTTTTCTGTGGAAATTTTGTGAAGATTCGTCAAACTGCCTCAAAGTTCTTAAAGAATCAAAAAATCTATTTCCTGTGGAAACCTGGCTCTAACTATAACTTCACATTGTCCACCGCCACTGTGTGATATATACACATGCCAGGTGTTGCTTTTATACATTCCAGATTGGTTTGGATGGTATTTTACAAATCCAAAGCTGTAAAACTGTGCCTGGAGTAGTTAACCCCTTTACCGCGGCCGAAATTCCGCCGCGGGGCCGCGTCGACCAACGGACGTGCACAGCACTACGGAGGTAGTGCTCGCGACGGCCGTTGGCCGACAGAAGCAGCGAACGGGTTAAAGGCATTTGTTCTTTTACAGCTCGGTGTGAATGGCATTGTGCTAATCCTGTCCTTAAAAACTTTGTTGTAGAAATGTCAAAAGACTTAGGGCCTGATTTAGATCTTGGCGGAAAGGTGACTCTGTCACAACGGAGAGGAATATTCTGTCCACCGAAATATAATTCCCATGGGATATAATGGGATTTATATTTCGGCGGACAGGATATTCGTCACAGTTTTGATGGACTTACCTGTCTGCCAAGATCTAACTCAGGCCCTTTGTCCCTTTCTAGCTCGGTGTGGATGGCACTGTGCTAATCTTATGTTTAAAAACTTTGCTAGAAAGACAGACATTTCAGGTGAACAGATTCAGAGTGTCGCTGGTGTTTTAGAATGCACTATACAGGAGCTGCTCTCCACTTAAACTTGGGAACTACCCAGAGTTCTCTGCTTCTTTTTTGCATAACTAATAAGGCACTCTAAGCCTGAAAAGGTATTGCTGATAGATATATCCTGCTCCTTACTTGCTTGCAGTGGCTAATCACAAAAGATTTTTCCCTGTTGCTGATTTCTTAAAAGTAAACAGCGTTTACAATGTTTACTGTACGTTACGTTGAGTGAATTGCTTTAGTAATGCTCCATCTTTATTTTACCGTTCTCAGGTGATTTTTCTGAAACCAAATTTGCACATTTTGATACTGAAAGTATTTTCCATTAAGCTGCCACTTAATTTGTTCACGATCAGGCAAAACATTCGTAGCCCTTTACAAGCTCTGCGCACAGCAAATCAACTAGATTTGTTAAACATTTTCTCTGTATCTTGCGTCATTTGCAAAAAATGCTTGATGAATGTCTTGCTTCATTCAACTTGCTTACGTAAGCAGGAAGTCCTGTTTTCTGTTCCACAGCTAGACGCTTCCCACTGTGCCTGTCCGCCAATCTCGTCTGCTGACTTCGCTTCTCAGACGTCCCAGGTCTCTCTAGGTGGGTTCTGCTGTTACACTGTTCTTTATCTCGCGCTAGTGATACCCATGCTGACTTCTCTCCTGTCAGGCAAAGAGTGGTAACTAATGCTGATTCATCTTTTTCAATACTTGTTTTTAAGTTATATTCCTACACAGTAGTGGAGTACAATTGCAGTAAAGTAAAACATTTACTCATTTTCGATAACTTTTTGTGAATTCCTTGCAGTTGTAAATGGAGAAATTTTGATCCATAAACAAAGGTTAAAGTCCTAAAATGTTTTTCTGAATCTGGCCTGATATTGCTCCTTTTCAAAAAGTGAAAAATCCGTTTGCTACATTTTATATTGCACAAACAGCAAAAATAGCGAAACGTGGTATTCATTCATTTCGTCCATTGACCTTTCGAAAAAAAACACCATCAGGTATCCTAAAATCAGGTTGACATAGCAAAGGTTAACTGAAGTTCATTACAGACTATATTAGCTGTGCATTTTCTACTTCACTCACTGACCTAAAAGACTTATCTATAAACCTACAGTACCCACCAAACTCAAGGTCTGTGCTTCTCAGCCTTCAAAACCAAATTTCTTAGAGATGAATTAAACTATTACTTATTGTCATAGATGCAGAATGGTGATGCCAGTTCTGCTACTGGAAAAATTGCAGGGCCTCTATCTGTTTTCCATACTTTCCCCCAAAATGCGCTTATCCAGGGACTCAAAAAAGACAATGTTTATATTTGTGCTAAAAAAAACAGGTCTGAGCATATGCATTGCTCCAGGTCCCCAAATGTGACATAATGTTTATCCTGGATGTGCAGGATCATGCTGCATCACTATGGCGCTCTTTATAGTAGTGGTTGGGGCAATCTCCTACGTCCGGGTGTGGGTGGATGGAAATGTGCTTGGGTGAAGGTAGCTGATCAACTGACGGGGAACGCTGGATGCATGCAAAGGTGTTGGCAGGGTCGTACTGGCCAATAGGGCACTTCCACAGTGCCCAAAGGGCTGATCTAACAGGTCAGTGTGTGGGCCATTCTTTTGGCTGTTTCTGGGCCTTTTTTATCGTCTGTTGGGGATTTCCCTGGGGCTACAGCCGTTACAAAGGGGCCGGAACCACGCATAGCCTTTACAAAGAGTCCAATACAATAAATGTGCCTTTAACACGAATGTCTTTATAACAACAATTTATTTACAGCAAATATGCATTTAGCACGCATGACTTTACAACGAAAATCTCAGTAGCTTGCAGGTTTGTGTGTATATATATATATATATATATATATTCCATTTCAAGGCTCGCTTTTCGCTGCGTGTAGCGGCGCTTCTTTAATGCGGTGCTTTGAACTCCTCGGCTGAGCCTAGCCGTTAATTAAATCCCAAAAGAAATCCACCCGCTTGGAGAGGAAAAAGCGGAGCGCACTCACAGGGGAGATTTAAACAGCGTGTTTAATCCTTTATTCCTTTGCAGGCAAATTCCACAAGTAATCCACAGCTCACAACCAACACTTTTCGGTCTCCATGAGACCTTGGTCATGGTTGGGTTCTCAGTTTTTCCCGACATACTTATTTTGAAACTAAGTCACCTGACTTCCTGTCAGAACAAGGAGAAACCATTTTTTTAAGAAAATATGTATGTGCTCGGCATTCTGGTACTTGTAGTTTGTAGTTAAAACCACTACAACATTCATTATTTTCAATAACCATTGCGACAACACGCTATATGTCTGACCTGTATTATTTGTTTAGATACATATATCCGCCCTCTAGTGGGCATTAACTCTCCGTTTAACACATATAATTAAGTTGTCGTAATTTTTTCTGGTTCCCTCCAGTGCGGAAAAATTGACTATATTTATCATTTTTAGTAAATGCTTTCCATTTGCCGAGTTGAAATTAATAAAAATAAAAATAAAAAAATAAAAAACAAAATTAGGTGACGTTAAAATTTGGTCTATGACCAAAATTACAGGGTCAGCAAAACTCATGGATTCTTAGTTTATAAATGTACATAAAGTTCTTCGTCCTGGTTGAGACCATGCGTCATGTATGTTCGTAGTGCAAGTATCTGTCGAGATTCCCTTTGCCGCAATTTTCTTTCACGGTTTCCTCCTCTCACATGTTGTTCCACAGTTTCAATGCCGTAAAATCTTAACTGCTTCCAATCATTGTTATGTGCTTGTTCCATATGTTTAGCCACAGCGTTACTTCGGTCTTTGGCTATGGTGGCTCTTACGTGTTCTAAGATTCTTTTTTTGAGCTCACAGATTGTGCTCCCAATGTACTTTAGGTGGCATGGGCATTCTTGATTTCCTTGGTGTTACGTGCAATTTGGCACTATAGTGCATAGTCATTTTTGGAAACAAAAAAATAAAACCTCTCAATGGCTACAAACAACGGGCTTCATGAAATGTCACAACTGTAAGGTTTGCCAAATTACACGTAACACCAAGGAAATCATCTGGGCAAACAAGAAGACATGGAAAATACAGAAGCTAATAACTTGCAAAACACAGTTTGTGGTCTATGTTATAGAATGCCCATGCCACCTAAAGTACGTTGGGAGCACAATCTGTGAGCTCAAAAAAAGAATCTTAGAACACGTAAGAGCCACCATAGCCAAAGACCGAAGTAACGCTGTGGCTAAATGGAACAAGCACATAACAGTGATTGGAAGCAGTTAAGATTTTACGGCATTGAAACTGTGGAACAACATGTGAGAGGAGGAAACCGTGAAAGAAAATTGCGACAAAGGGAATCTCGACAGATACTTGCACTACGAACATACAGGCCGCATGGTCTCAACCAGGACGAAGAACTTTATCTACATTTATAAACTAAGAATCCATGAGTTTCACTGACCCTGTAATTTTGGTCATAGACCAAATTTTAACGTCACCTAATTTTGTTTTTTATTTTTTATTTTGTTTTAAAAAAAATTATTTTTATTTTTATTAATTTCAACTCGGCAAATGGAAAGCATTTACTACAAATGATAAATATATTAAATTTTTCCCCACTGGAGGGAACCAGAAAAAATTATGACAACTTAATTATATGTGTTAAACGGAGAGTTAATGACCACTAGAGGGCGGATATATGTATCTAGACAAATAATACAGGTCAGACATATAGCGTGTTGTCGCAATGGCTATTGAAAATAATGAATGTTGTAGTGGTTTTAACTACAAACTACAAGTACCAGAATGCCGAGCACATACATATTTTCTTAAAAAAATGGTTTCTCCTTGTTCTGACAGGAAGTCAGGTGACTTAGTTTCAAAATAAGTATGTCGGGAAAAACTGAGAACCCAACCATGACCAAGGTCTCATGGAGACCGAAACGCGTTGGTTGTGAGCTGTGGATTACTTGTGGAATTTGCCTGCAAAGGAATAAA
The DNA here is from genome assembly GCA_963921515.1 of Calotriton arnoldi. NCBI lineage: Eukaryota > Metazoa > Chordata > Amphibia > Caudata > Salamandridae > Calotriton > Calotriton arnoldi. The sequence goes on from CAWUFW010010120.1 coordinate 458,347, forward strand.
GGATTAAACACGCTGTCTAAATCCCCCCTGTGAGTGCGCTCCACTTTTTCCTAGCGGGAGGATTTCTTTTGGGATATATATATATGTATATATTCAGCTCCAAGTCCACCACTGGCTGCTGCTGCACTCTCTGCGGCGGGTGCACATGTTACATGGTGGTGGGTCCATGTTCATGTTCATAAATCACGCTCACATCCCAAAAGAGATTCATTGCACTCACAGGGCCAATTTTACAGTTTTATTAGCAAGGACGCGTTTCGGCGTTAGCCTTCTTCCAGCTTGCATTTTAAATGAGACATCTCCAACGTGCCACCTTTCAAATAACAAAAATTACCCTCATTGGATGAGGAAATCATTGAAGGTAAGAGAGGACTGCTGCTTTTAAAGTCCCAGACCAATGTCCAACGTCTTGCAGGTTTAATACACATCCAATGATGGCTTTTAGCAGAGTCAGCGATATTCTCACATTTCCGTCTGCATGACGATTGCAACCTCCGCCTGAGAACACTCGCCACAAGTGTTTTCCTGAATGGGTGAGTATTTACAGTCCTCCCTCCTCATTAAAAAGTGCCAAGTTGCTGCTTAAATATCTCACTGTAAAAGCCCCTCACCAAACCACGGAATCTCCGAGAGCCTACCGCAGGAGTCAGTCGAATGGCTGCTTCTCCAACGATTTAAATAATCGTCGATCCTCATCGACGGTGGCGCTCTAAATCTACCATGGCGGTGCAATGCAGTCCTTATTAAACATTCCGCTCCAAGTCCACCACTGGCTGCTGCTGCACTCTCCGCGGCTGGTGCAAACGTTACATGGTGGTGGGTCCATCTTCATAAATCACGCTCACATCACAAAAGAGATTTGTTGCACTCACGGGACCAATTTTACAGTTTTATTAGCAAGGACCCGTTTCGGCATTAGCCTTCTTCCAGCTTGCATTTTAAATAAGACATCTCCAACGTGCCACCTTTCAAATAACAAAAATTACCCTCATTGGATGAGGAAATCATTGAAGGTAAGAGAGGACTGCTGCTTTTAAAGTCCCAGACCAATGTCCAACCTCTTGAGTGAGTGCACTACTTATTCACTCCTTCGATTACCCAGCCAGTAGCCATGCACTCCTCCAATCACCCAGTCACTACCCATGCACTTATAAAATCACCATGCACTATCCTTGCACTCCTCCAATCAGGCAGGCAGTACCCATGCACTCATGCAATCATCCAGGCACTACCCTTGAACTCATGCAATCATCCAGGCATTACCCATAAACTCATGCAATCACTCAGGCAAAATCTATGCACTTACAAAATCATCCAAACAATACCTATCCACTTAAAAATTCACCCAGGTACTACCGATGCACTCCTGCAATCACCCAGGCACTACTCATCCACTCATGCAATAACCCAGGCACTACTCATGCACTGCTCCAATCACCCGTGCACTACCCATGCACTCCTCCAATCACCCAGCCAGTACCTATGCACTTATCCAATCACTCCACCAATACCCAAGCACTTATAAAATTACCATGCACTATCCTTGCACTCTTACAATCACCCAGGTACTACCGATGCACTCATGCAATCATCCAGGCATTACCCAAAAACGAATGTAATCAGTCAAGCATTACCCATGCACTCTTCAATCACCCATACATTACCTGTGCACTCATGCAATCACCCAGGCAGTAACCAAGCACTTACAAAATCAGCCAGGCACTACTCATGCACTCCTCCAATCACCCAGACACTACAATTGCAGTTATACAATCACTCAGCCATTATGCATGCACTCCTTCAATTAGTCACGCACCATAGGTTTCAGGGACGTTATACTTAGAAATTAGGATTTTTAAAAACCTTAGTAATTCACTGAAAAAACCCTAGGTTTGAGGGACGTTATAGTTAAAAATTAGCATTTAAAAAACCTTAGAAATTCACTGAAAAAACCACAGGTTTCAGGGACGTTATAGTTTGAAATTAGCAATTAAAAAACCTTAGAAATTCACTGAAAAAACCACAGGTTTCAGGGACGTTATAGTTAGTTGGACATTTTACTCGTACAAAACCAGAGAAATTCAGCTGTTATAGTTAGTTGAGCTAACTATAACTCGCGCCCCCGCAATGCACTGCTGATGACGTCACATATTACATCATTCATGACATGGTCAGTGACATCACTGATGACATCACTGATGACATCTCAAATGACATCACTGATGACATCACTGATGACATCATCCACGTGATAATCTGATGCACCTCATCACACCCTAATTTAACCTTTGATAATCCCACTCTAAAATACAGACTACCATTTTCGAAACCATAGACACACCAATACCAGTTACTACATACCCACTCACTGATTCCTAGGTCTAAACACACATCCACTCCCTCATCTATACAGTTACTCATACATGCAGTAGCTCAACTAACTATAACGTCCCTGAAACCTGTGGTTTTTTCAGTGAATTTCTATGTTTTTTTAAATGATAATTTCTAACTATAACGTCCCTGAAACCTATGGTTTTTTCAGTGAATTTCTAAGGTTTTTAAATGCTAATTTATAACTATAACATAGTAGTTGCGTTTGCAGAGTGGTGCAGAAAGGGGGCTGGGCCTCCGACCAGCGTTCAGAAATTCCGCTGCGTAGGACTTACAGGAGGTACCAGGAGGGCTTCTTGGCTCCCAAAGTCCCTCAGGAGTAAAGTGGACTTTGTCCCCCAACCTGTAGTGTGCCAGGAGGCGTGTTTGCAGAGTGGTGGAGAAAGGGGGGGTGGCCTCCAAAGATCTCTTAGCAATCCCACTGAGTGGGACTTACTGGATATAACAGAAGGGGTAGTCAGCCCCCAAGGACAACTTTGGGGGCCAACTACCCCTCCTATTATCTCCAGTAAGTCCCACAGAACAGGATTGCTAAGTTCTCATAGCAAGCCACCCCCCCTTTGCCCACCACTCTGCAAACGCACCTCCTGGCACGCTCTTGGTTGGAGATGAAGTCCCCTTCGCTAGTGGGGGTCCTTAGGGGCCAACTAGCCTACCTGTTACCTCCAGTAAGCCCCACACAGTGGGATTGCTGAGAGTTAGACACAGGCCATGCCCCCTTTCTCCACCACTCTGCAAACGCACCTCCTGGCGCGCTCTTGGTTGGGAGATGAAGTGCCCTTGCCTCCTGAGGGTCCCTGGGGCCAACTAGCCCTCCCGTTATCTCTAGTAAGCCCCACACAGCTGGATTGCTGAGAGTGGTCTGAGGCCATGCCCCCTTTTTACACCACTCTGTAAACGCACCTCCGGGAGGTGGCGATCCCCGGGGCTGCAGGGGGCCGCGTGGCCCCCCTGCATTTAAATCATGTAGCCCGGGGAGGTGGCGGTCCCTGGGGCAGCTTGGGGGGCAGGAGCCCCCCACGCATTTTTTTAAAAAAGCCCCAGGGAGGTGGCAGTCCGCGGGGCTGCGGGGGGGCCGCGTGCCCCCGCATATGATAAACCAAGCCCCGGGGAGGTGGCGGTCCCTGGGGCTGCGGGTGCCCCTGCAGGCCACCCCATATAAATTCCTCATTGACCTGGCCGACCCGGCGGCTCAAAGAAATGAAGCGCGGGAGCCCATGCTTCGTTTTTAAAAAAAAAATCTGCCAGATTTGCCAAACCAGCGCGAATTTGGCTGAAAATATTTTTAAAAATGCTTTTTTGGGCCCTGGAGGTCCCTGTGGGACCCCCTGAGCAGGCCTAGGGGTCAGGATGTTTCTACCCTGCCCCCTTTTATTGTTTTTTTCTTTTTTTTTACTGTTTTCTTGTGACTCGGTTCTACCGAGTCACAGGATGGCTGCCAACACATTTTGGTTTGGACAGTTGGCAGCCAATCAGAAGGAAGCTCGTGCTCGGGAGGGTTCGAGAATCCTCCTCGGCCCTCAGATATCGATATTTTTATTTTTTGAATTTCTCAGGAACTACTGAACGGATTTAAAAAAAAGATCGCTTTCTGAACCACGAGCTACCTTTTTGCCAAATTTGGTGTAATTCCGTTCAGCAGTTCGGGCTGTAGCCGTGTCTAAAGTTCCTATGGAAATTAACATGGAGAAAATGAGTTTTGGGACCCTCCTTTTTTCTCAGCCCCCGCTTGACGAATCACCCCGAAACTTTCAAGACAGGAGCTGACCTGAGTGAATGATTAGTTTTGAAAATTTCACAAAGATTCCTCAAACGGCGCCAAAGATATTGGAAAGAGAAAAAACGCTTTTTGAATAGAAACAAGGTTCTAACTGTAACTACCTACTGGCGACCGCCAGTAGGTAATATATATATATATATTGAGAGGAGCCCGACCTGCCCACCCAACTCAATGAAATAAAAGGGATTGCGCCCAAGGAACTTCGTAAGAGAATGTGGGTAAGGGATGCAAGTGGGAAATTTAATTCTACGTGCTGGTGTGGAATGTTTTGAGCACGCGCCTGGAGATCGAAATGGCAATGGCGATGTGGCTTCACTTTTATTTAGCGCATTTTTCACGTATGGTATAAGAGGAATATGCACCACAATGTGAACACTTGAAAACATCAATAATTAAAAATCTGCAGGAACAGCGGAATCACCATTTTGTTGAAAATGCGCCCGTTAAACAGGACACTAGAATAGGTGGACTATGGACCAATCAGATTGTCCGACCTGGCTTAAATAAGCACGTGACTCTCATATCGGTTTAATGGACACCTACCTGTAATCAAGGCTTTAACGCAAAGCCGAAAAGCGTAAGGACTGAAGGCGAGTGATACATGGCACACCGCAGCCCTGTCTCCAAGGGTGAAATAAAGTGTTTGGAACCTCTTTTACACAGGAGTCATTGTCTTTCTGTTCCAGGAAGTTGTGGTTATATTTCATATATAATTATATATATATATACCTCCTACTGGCGATTACCAGTAGGTAGTTATAGTTTGGACCTAGGTTCCATAGAAAGAGGCTTTTTTGTTTTGCCAATATCTTTGGCGCTGTTTGACGAATGTTCACAAACTTTTTAAAACTAATACGACGCTCGGTTCAGCAGCAGTGTTGGAAGTTTCAGGGTGATCCGTGAAGTAGGGGCCGAGAAAAAGGAGGGGTCCCTAAACGCATCTTCCCCATGTGAATTCCAATAGTGATTTTGGACTTGATTACAGACCGAACTGCTGGGCGGAATTTCACCAAATTTGTCAGAAAGCTAGCTCTTGGTCCAGAAAGTGTGCTTTTTGTGATTTAGTGTAAATCTGTTTATTAGTTTTAGAGATAATAAATGAAAACCAAATTTGTATATCTAGGGGAATGGACCCTCGGCGGATACACCCGTGTTGAATCTGCTGGTCCTCGCACCAAAGCAGGGTCCTGACTGGCTGCCCACAGCTTCACAGAAAAGTTACTGCTGCCATTTTATTTATCGAGACCGGTTGCCAGGGCTGAAAAGTTGCATGTATTTTGAATGAAGGGGTGAGGTGAGAGGTGGCCCGACCCCTTGCATATGTTAAAAATGAGGGGCAAGCATGTGTATTGGGCAGTAAAATGCCTCAAAACTTTTTTTGCCATGCGTGATATCCACGGGGCTCAGCGCGGCCCCCTGTTACTCCACAAGGGATGCGTGGATCTAGCACAACTCCAAAAAATATATATATATACTTTTACACCCATTCTTACAACCATAGAGACACTCTCACACTCTCTAACATACCCATAGAGACACTCTCACACTCACACTTACACCCATACAGGCACTCACACACCCACTCACACACCCACTCACATACCCATAGACACCATCACACCATCTGATATACCCATACAGACACTGTTACCCCCACACTTACACCCAAACAGATACTCCACATCCACTCACATGCCTATACAGGCACTCTCACACTCACACTTATACTCATACAGACACTCTCACACCCACTCTTACACCCATAGAGACACTCACACCCTCTGACTTACCCATACAGACACTGTTACACCCACAATTACTCCCATACAGACACTCTCACATCCACTCACATACCTGTTCAGACACTGTAACACCCACACTAACACCCACATAGACACTTTCACACCCACGCATATACCATGATAGACACTATCACAGCCACTCACATACAGACACTCACACCCACTCACATACCTTTACAGACACTCTCACACCCACCCACATACCAATACAGACACTTGCTCCAACACTTAAACCCATACAGAAACTCTCACACCCACTCACATATCCATACAGATACTCTCAAGCCCACACTTACGCACAATCAGACACTCTCACACCTACTCTGATCGAGTGTCTTATAGAGACACTCTCACACCCTTTGACATTCCCATACAGACACTGTTTTACCCACACTTACACCCATAAAGACACTCTCACATCCACTCACATGTCCATACAGACCCTCTCACATCCACATGTACACCCATACCGACACTCTCACAACCACTCACATACCCAGATAGACACTATCACGCCCACTCACATACTCATACAGGCACTCATGCCCACTCACATACCTATATAGACACTCTCACACCCACTCACATTCCCATACAGACACTCTTACACCCATACAGACTCTCTCACACCTACTTACATACCTATACAGACACTGTCACACTTACACCCATATAGACATGCTCACACCCACTCACATATAATACAGATACTCACACACCCACACTTCTTATAGCCAGACAGATACTCTCATACCTGCTCATATACCCATACACTCACACACACACTCACATACCCATACAGACACTGTTACACCCATACAGACACTGTCACACCGACTCACATACCATATAGGCACTCTCTCACCCACACTTACACCAATACAGATACTCTCACACCCACTCACATACCTATACAGACACTGTCACACCCATCCACATACCCATACAGACACTCTCATATTCACACTTACACCCATACAGACACTCTCACACCTACTCTTACTTCCATAGACATACTCTCACACCCTTTGACATACCCGTACAGACACTGTTATACCCAAACTTACACCCATGCAGACACTCTCACATCCACTCACATGCCCATACAGACAATCTCACATCTACATTTACATCCATACAGACACTCTCACACCCACTCACAAACCCATATAGAAACTGTCACACCCACTCACATACTCATACAGGCACTCATATCCACTGAGATACCTATACAGACACTCTCACATCCACTCACATACCCATACAGACACTCTCACACCCATACCCAACTCACACTCATACAGACACTCTCACACCCACTCACAAAGCCATACAGACATTGTTATACTCACACTTACACCCATAAAGACACTCTCACATCCACTCACACACCTGTACAGACACTCTCACACCCACACTTACACCCATACAGACACTCTCACATCCACTTACATACCTATACAGACACTGTCACACCCACACTTATACCCATACAGACACTCTTACACCCACTTACATACCCATACAGACACTCTTGCACCCAGTCGTATACTCAGAAAGACACATTCTCACCCGCTCACATACCCATTCAGAAACTCACACCATCACACATACCTATACAGACACTGTCTTACTCTTTCACATACCTATGCAGACACTCTCACATCCACACCTATATAGACACTCTCACACCCACTCACATACCTATACAAACACTGTCACACCCACTCACATACCCATACAGACACTCTTATACCCACACTTAAACCCATAAAGACACTCACACCCACTTACAAACTCATACAGATACTGTCACACCCTCGCCTACACTCATACACTCACACCCACTCACATACCCAAATAGCCACTCTACCAGCCACTCACAGACCCACTGATAGAGCTACTCAGAGATCCACTCAGACACTGATACACCCACTCATAGACCCACACAGGCATTCATATTTTCAGTCACAGAGGCACACACACAGTCATACGTCCACTCACAAACATCTACAAGTGAACGTTAAACATGTTGTTTTGCATTGAATGTGTGCTTTTGATTGCAGATCCATGATGGATCCACAGAGTCGAGAAAAATTGATTAGAAATGGATTTATAAAAAATAGGACAAGAGTTTGGGAAATAGGGTGACTGTGAAAATAACCTTTGTGTTTACTGTGTGTATGTGATCACTACACATAAAACAGGATGCAGCCTTTCAAGTTGTTCAGGAACACCCTGTTGCCTTCCTTTGTGAAATGTACTCCATCAGGTCTGTAAATCTCAGCCATGTCAAAGCATAGGTTGTTATTGTATATAGAGCCTATGTTATGGTTTCTGAGGAATGTAGAAAATGTTTTATTATCATGTTTCCTGGCTTTGTCTATCTGTGGACAGAATTCAGTTGACCATTCCATTTCTGCCTCTCGCATATGTTGAAAAACACCAAGGAAGTGTGAGGGAAAAGTTTCATTAATTGACCAAAGGTCCAGTCCTACCCCAGTAAGTGTGCCCAGGGCATTGCCACCACAGTGCACAATCATGAGGTCTGGATGTTGGTAATCCATAACGCTATCAACCAATGGAAGAAATGGATGCCATGTTAACCCTTTCTGGCCAACCCAAGTGATATCCACCTTAGGCAAACCCAGGTCCCGTTCAATGTCACTCTTTCTAGCACACTCTCTAGCCCAAAACACAAAGCTATGGCCCACAATCCACACTCTAACCATTTTTAAAGCAAGGAGCAGTAGCATACAAATGAAGGCTGCAGCAGAATGAGACAGATTTGAAAAAGGAGACAGTTAGAAAGGAGCCTAACAACCAAAATTTAAAAGATGGAAGTTTATTGGATGGTGTAAATATGCTAGTGGTTAAAAATATGTTGAGATATTGTGATAAAAGTAAGTAGATGTGTGATTGTCTTTGCAGATATTAGCAAGAAGTAATTGTGCTGGGGATATGCTTCTAATTGCATACACTCATACACACATGCTACAGTTGGTTTAGGAGTTAGCATGCTGCTCTCAGAAAGTGTTATGAACTTGTGACTTACTACTAACAGAGAATGTTACAATATTGGTCACATTAGTAACAGAGCTACAGGAGAATGAGGGAAGGGAAGAAAAAAGCCTAGACTGTAAATGTCAAGGGAGAGTGTTAATAGAAGAAATAGTGAATAAGGTGTGCTTGGGTCCAAATTTTGGCAATACTACCAAGTGCTGAGTAAGTGATACTCTTGAAGAGCAGTTTAATAAAAAGATTTTAGTTTTCTGTGCAGATCCACGGATCCACCGCGAGGTTACACAGGGGCCGCCCAAAACACCTACCAGACTGGGCTTTCTTTAAAGGAGTGTAAGAAAGAATTAACAATTCTGACCATTCTAAAGAGGTATATTAGTAGTAAAATATGAAAGCAGTGTCGGGATTAGTCTACAGACTGTGTAACCTTGAAAGCAAATTTGAAAAGGTTGTCATGAATGCTTCCCTTGTAAAGAAGATATTCAAACTGATACTGAGAAACAAAAATACAGACCAACAATCACATTTAACAGGTATGTGAATTAAGCTGTAGCATAAAAAAAGATTTCGTACACAAGGAATGAGTGCATATAAGGTGGATGAAAGTGAGTACAATAATTAGAATATAAAAAGAGGGTATATAATGAAAATAAAGAAAAGCGCAGCGGTCAGCAAAGGAGGATAAAATTCATTAAGAGTAACAAAACACAGGTATGCACCAATGTAGCTACTGACACAAGCAGTGAAACACTAATTTAAGCAATAAGATACCCAGGCATTCTGTCATGTATATTCTGCCACACTCAGGTATACACAGAATTATAGATTGAGACAACCTGAGACGCACTGATGCTTACATTAACACAGCCGGGTGAAGTCTGATAGATACACGAACACACATAAAGATATACCTATGCATACACTAACAGAGCCAAGGATACACTCATGTCTACATTAACACAGTGAGGTACAGCCTGATGTGTACACTAACACATCCAGAGAGACACTGATGCATAAAGTGAGATAACTAGGTACATAGTGAAGTGTCAACTAGTCCACTAGCTAAATACTTTATTTTGGCATACGTTCCTTAAAGGTTTTCACATACACAGTACTTAAAAAAGAGTCCATCGGAATAATACAGTCTCCTAAATAAATATTAAAAAATCACAATTTTAGCTTTACATAAATACTATAAAACATCAAATTAGATCATACATCTTAAAAGATTAAAATTCATTACAACATAGAAAGTGCATGTATACGAGAAGTTAATACAATCATGTTGTCAATACTCAAATTTAGTCAATGCTACCTATTGCTTGATGGAGGGCTCTCTTTTGCATTCTAGTTCTGTTACTTATAATTGGCACAAAATTGCTACAGAAACACACTGAGGCAGAATAAGCTTTATAAACAAGGAGAACCAGCCCCCTTGTGAAGTGTATCCTGATGTATCCAGACAGTAATTGATGCTTTATAGTAAACTATTATGTATACAGTAACACACTAATGCTCACAGGTACATAGTAATGTGGCACTAGTACAGCTATGGACATTTAGATGGAAACTGACAGACGTAAGCTGATACAGTAATGCAGGGAGAAACACACCAAGGTAGAGACTACAATATCTAGAAAGATAGCCAAATAAAGAATAATACTGGTATTTAGAGGTCCAGATATACAGTGAGACACAGAGTAATAGACTGACTCAAATAGTAATCTATGCACTGATTCACACATGCACACATTAATACATACAGAAATATACTCAGAGTATCACTTATATCTATGACCAAGAAAGGGAGATCGATCTGCCTACTTTACAAAACAGAGCAGAGTAGAAAAGGAAACTATCTCTTTTATAATAATTTATAAACCCTGTAGTAAAGAATACACTAGTTATTAGGTGAATTAGTAATAAAGTGATTTATTGTAGAAGTTAATTTATTTCCTGATATGCATTTTTAAGTAAAGAGGAAAAATTGCTATGCCTGACAAGAGACAAAGAAGAAACAGAGGAACTGATATTACAACTTCAAACTGAGAGAGAAAATGAAAATAAGGTGGAAAATGTCCAGAGGAGAAAAAGAGAAGCTGGTAGGAGTACTAAGCAGTTTCTGAAAAAAATATCCTGTAAAATGCAGAATGAAGGTAAAGTCTTATCTTAAAATGGAATTTTCACATCAACTGGAAAAAGGAAGGAGTACATGTTACTGACAGTAAGAAATGTTCTAAGAAAAAAGGGAGTTTGTCAAGGAGAGAGAAACAGTTTAAGGAGTTACGAGCTAAAATGTTTCGGAGTAGAGTAATACTGAATTTTCTGCAAAGGATGAAGAAATAAAAGTGGAGAAGTGCTGCATTTAAGCAAAAGCAACATAATGAGAGCATTGTTGAGAAAGTGTTTGCTCTGACTGAGGAAACTATTCATCTTAAGATTGAATAGAATAAGGGTACTAGACAAAACAGCATTGTGTATCAAGAAAAATCCCTTAGAAAAAGGCTTATTAGTAGAACTAATTTTTGCAAGATTTTTAAAGAACGGATGCAACCCCTAGTACAGAACCTTTTTTAATGAGGAAAGCTATTTTCAAGAGAACACACTAGTGCATGCAGTTGATTTAACTGGTCGTTGTTATGAGGTAAAAGATGGAAAACTTGTTGCAAAAGAAGAGATGGTTTCTAGGAATTTAGAGGAACTGATAGCTAAAGAGGTGCAAGGAAGGCATAAACTGACCCCAGTATACAAATGAACCTGCAATAGCATTTTCAGTGTTCGTCAAGAATCAAATGATTTATTAAGAACTTTCATATGTGAGTTTCCATGCAGAAGTCTGAAACAGAAAATACAAATTTTGCAAGGATTAGATCCATCGCACTTGTGAGATATCTTCACAACGGGGAGGACGAGAGAATGTGAAGATATCTCACAAGTGCGATGGAGACTGACAATTGCAGTCTTTAAAGCGGAACGCGACCAGTTGGCGCAGGTTCCTTTACTGAAGGTGGTTGCAGGTACGCTGGACACACGCAGCCACTCGATTTGGTGTGAAAAAGGACTGGGGTGAAGATTGGTTCCCCAACAGCCCTGACGAAGTTGCCTGGATTGTTTGGCAACGAAACATGTTGGCCTTTGGCAAGTGAAAGGGGCCATATACATGCCTGCTTTTTAAATTGAGGACGCTCACAACATTGAATAAAGGATGTGCTGTATGTGAGTGATACCTCACTTTTAATTCGTGAGAACTTGGTTCTCTCTGCACGGTTGGGGATGAGTGAACACTGAGTGAGCCACAGAGTCTCAGTGTTGTCTGTCACACACTTTTTTGTTTGACTTTCCACCTCTGTGGAATTCTAACACACACCTCTTTTTCTTTATTCTTTATTAAGGCTACGAAAGCAACCCATGATGATAACGTGGGCATACTGACGAGTACCATCCAGTAGCCCTGTGGGTTTGCGCACGTGAGGTGCTTTCTAGCCTTTCTCACATTTTTTACATTTCTTTCATTTTTTCATATGTTGAGTTTGGCATACACATTGATGTGAAAGTTTTATTCCACGGTGGTATGTGTATTTGATGTGGTTATTGACAAATCTTTTTAAATTGGAGCAGCAAGGACTAATCAGTTTGTGGATTGTTGAACGGAACTGTACTGGGAAGGTTTTTTCCAACGGTTGTAATAACTCCCAGGAGTCTCAAAAGTTTGTGACTGATTGCTCTTGGAGGTCAGACCTAGTAGTGTTTATAACAGTACCCAATAAATCAAGAAGCAAAAAAACAGGTCAGGGAGATCTTAGATCAACTTGAATACCTAGGTGTGATTGAAACTTGCACTTCTTCAATGAATAATCCCTTGTTTCCTGTAATGAAACCTGATAATTCATACCATCTTAGTTTTAGACTACAGACATCTAAACACATGCACTAAAACATTTGCAGTACAGAATGCACATAGTGCCGCATTAATGAATAACATTGTGGGGAAAAAATACAAAACAACACTAGATATCTCAAATGTATCTTTCTCCCAAAATATAGCGCCTGAAAGCAGGTATTTGACAGCATTCTCAGCGCTAGGTTCCCAGCGTCAATTTTGTCGACTCCCCCAAGGGTATAGGAATAGCCCGGGGTTGTTCTCCGCTAGGGTAACAGAGTTACTTCAGAATTAGGATGAAGAGGCATTGTCCTATGTAGATGATATTTATCTGACGGATGATGATTTAAAGAATCACTTGAACAGGGTGAGCAACAGCATTTTGGGGTTTGCCTCTGAGGGCTACAAATTCAACTTTAAAAAATCAAAAATAGCCCACCTCAATGTCCTATTTTTGGGATATGAGCTTTCAAGTGAAGGGAACAGCCTTGCATCTATCTTTTTAGAAAAGTGTGCGCTGCTCCAATCTCCTAAATTGTTAAAAAACTTACAATCCATATTGGGATTACTGAATTTTGGTAGAACATACATTTTGGATTCCGCAGAAAAAGTAAAACCTTTCTATGACCTAATAAGACCTGATTTTTCAGTTAGGCATTGGACACAGGAACACACACATATCCTTCGTTCCCTACAAGCTGATATGATAGCATCAAAACACTTGCAAACATGCGTAAATGTCCTCAACCTGGTGATCCGTATTATAGCGGGTCAATCTGGGTATACTTACCTAACCTTCAATGAAGGTGAGACAGTCCAATTGCATACAAATCACACTTGTACACAAACGCTGAAATGCGTTTTGCTTCTACAGAAAAAATCCTGACAGCAGTACAGACCGCTGTCGTGAGAGAAAGAGCACAGGCTCAGGGGAAACGAATAATTGTCGTAACTCCGGTACCAGCCTTAGAGGTTGCTACGAACGCAAGCGTTCCTAATGCTAAAGCCTTACATCCAAGATGGATACAATGTGCTAATTCTCTCACTGCGATGGATGTAGAATACAGATATGACCCTAGTCTAAAAACACAAGTATTCCTGTAATATGGACAAAAATATCCTCTACCGAATGAAATAATGCCTCTAGATCAGTATGAATGTATTATTTACACTGATGGATCTGCTCAGCGGGCCATAGGAAGTAAACAGCAATACAGCGCTGCATGTGCGATTGTGAAGAGTCGTATGCAGGAAGGCAAGTTACATCCTAGCAGTACAAAGACACAGTCTCTAGGAGACTGCATGGCTCAGCTGGCAGAACTAAAAGCCCTGCTACTGGTACTGATAAACACGGATCGAGAATTCCCCACACTAATTGTGTGCAATTCTTTTTACTGTGGCCAGTCATACAATGAATATCTTCACTACTGGGGGTCAAAATGGATTAAAGACTCAAAAGGTGGCACAATTAAGCATAAATTGCTATGGGAACAGGTAGCTGAGTGGAAAAACAAACTACCGAGAGCTCATGTAATACACACGCTGAGTCATAAACGTGATGGTGTTCACGTTGAAGGGAATTCATTGGCCGATGAAGCCGCAAAAGGGGCAGTACGTACTGCTGTCGTAGCTGCAATCACTCGTTCAAAAACGAGAATAGACGGACAGATAATGTAGCTATCATTGCTTCATGCAAAAACAACACAGTCTTACCGAAAGGTTTTCCACTCAAGTACTCCTACAAGTTAGATGCAAATAACATTCCGTATCCTCAGATTCCAGGAGTGGGGGATAGAGTAATACCAAACACAAATCGCAGATTGGGTTTAATACTAGCTGCCCACAAGGGTCTGGGTTTTGCACACGCAGGAGTTACAGCGACAGTTTCTTTACTGAAACAACGCTATTAGTGGCCTGGACTAAATAAACAGATGAAGAATTTCATCTTAAAGTACAACATCTGTCAGCAGATGAAGGGTTCCACCGTGGCACATCCAGCCCAGACACAACTACAAATAACAGACAGACCACTCACATGTGTCTATTTGGACCACTCGGCCCCCTACAATCAGATGGGGCTTACAAGTATATCTTTGTGGCAGTGGATTCATGCTCTAGATTCCTATGGGCTTGGCCTCAGTGCTCGGCTGATGCTCGAACTGTTATAAAAGATTTGCGAGTCTTTATAGGGACATACACAGTTGGCACATTACATTCTGACCGTGGCCCCGCGTTTAGCTCTAGGGATTACATGGAAGCCATGGGAGGTCTGGGTGTTGCACTGTGGTACCTCCTCTCCGTACCATCCCGAGGGAAATTTGGTTGTGAAGAGGAAAAACCGGGACTTAAAGCAATCTTTAACAGCAAGGGTATTTGGTTCGGGTGGTAGTTGGGTCAATCACTTATACGGGGTCCAACGAGCCCTTAATAACATGCTAAGAAGTTCTCTAGGGGGTCTCACTCCTTACGAGGTCCTATTTGGGACGAGAATGTGGGTACCTGATCTCGATTGTGAAAGCACAGTGGTGGATGAAAAACCATTTGACATCAATAAACGTTTGGCTGTTATACAGGATCTCAATGAATTCCGGGCACTACAAAGCAACGTGCAAGTAAAACGCACCGCCACTGGGGAAGTCAAATCAGTCACAGCAAGACCTGCTTGGATCCCTAAAATCGGGGCTCTGGTCAGAGAAAAGATTGTGGACAGGATAGAATTTGGGCCATCATACAGAAAGCCTGTACCTGTCCTGGCTGTCGTAGGAACAAGAATAGTACTTCTTCCGCCTCTTGCCGGAAAAAAGAAAAGAGATTTGTCTCCATTGATCTGATCAAACCACACTATGTGGCCAATACTGATAAATAGGCCTCGTGGGCTCCTGGGTAGCCGATGCTCTGCTCTCGCTACCATACAGGAAGTTCAGAGAGCAAGACTCATAACATTTGAAGAGTCACCAATACAAAGTAATGGAATATCACACAATGCCATGGAACGCGTTCCTCTTGAAACAGAACTTCAAAACACAAATGAAAGACAAATTTCAATTCGGCCTAACACCGATGTCTACATAAATATGCCTCTACAAGACGCTTCTGCAAGTTCAACAAAACCTGCTGAGCTACCAAAAATTGATTGAACTGCATCTGGCTACTTCATTGACTTTGATACCTTCTCTCTGGATCCCAGTGAACCAGAAACAACGCCAGCTCAAGTTTCCCGTAAACAACAACTTCATGAATTCTAAATTTTTCAGAAAAAGACTTACCTAGTATCACCCTGGCTAGAACTCTGGATAATAACTGCAATATTGATTTTTCTGTTCTGGATTGGCCTAGTGACTGTCTTTTTCATGAACAAAGAGACCTGTCCTTAGTGAACATTACAGCTCAGGGCCGGACTGGCCGTAGCGGGCACCGGGCATTTCCCCGGTGGGCCACCAGGGTGGGGGCCGGTATTGGGCCCCTGGGGGGCCGTTTTTGTTACAGGACCGTTTTTGCAGCATAGCTGCAATATCGGCCCCTGTAACAAAATCGGCCGAAACCGGCCCTGGCAAACAGCTCGGCCTCACCCCCAACCGCCTGGGGGACCGGCCGAGCACTCTGCCAGGGCTGGTTTTGGTTCCCAGTTCGGCCCTGTTACAGCTGTTCCAATTCCTGATGGTATAGTTTGGGACAAGGTTGATTATGATGTATTTGGTCCCACTGAACTTTTAAAAATACCTTATGTGTTTAAAATTTCTCTAAATGATATCAGTACCTCCAGTACATTTTCTGATGATTGGGATTTTAAAACTGTAAATAATATGTTGTCTGATTTAGAACAATCCTCTGCATTTTCAAACACTGAAATGCTAGAAGACACATCAGACTATAATACTATGTACTGTTACCAACATTATGGTCATCACTTTTTACATAAATCCAGTATCCCACGAAATGTTTTCACATACCACCAATGGGAACATTGCCCGACACCTCCAAAAGGTAGTTCAAAAACGTTTGCACAGAAATGTTCTTATTTTTCAGGGTTTAACACTTCTGCCTGACCTCATATTATTATATGGTTGCACCTACACCTGCACAGAAAAATATGTTAACTAACACAAACAGATTTACTCTCCTTCCTTTATTTCCCAACTGTCTGAACAGGGTTTCGACTTATGGAAGGACACTATAGACATAAAATCAGTCTGGGGTTCAAAGGAATGGCAAGTTCAGGGAACAGAAGCACTATTTAGAGCGTGCCTTATTCCACAGCAGATAATACTTCTGAATGACACTGTGCAACAGACCTCCTGTCTTGGAATAGCCAAGAACAAGGATTTGAACATGTTGTATTCCGCTTTAGGTGTCCGTATATAGGTTTTCCTGAAACATGTCCTTATACAGGCACAATTCGCATTGCCCTTATATAGGCATAGAATCCCAGTCCTTATTTAGGCATTAGCCGTGCACTCCAAATACAAGCATGGTCACCGACATCCGTCCACCCTAACGTCACAACGAGTTCTTAGAAACCAGACCCTTAAGCTCTTGGGAGTTCTCCTAGCACAGGATTATTGATTTCTCCAAGAACTCATCTATTATACATGAACCGCTATACCTTAAGGGTTCATTCCTGACGTCTTCCTCTGTCCGACTTCACGTCAATGCTAACATTGCAAAATACCTACCAGGTATAAAATATACCTTCCCTTGCCCAAGCAAGTTAGAGGAGACCTCGACTTCAGAGGAGCCCGTATCCCGGCCTGACGCACTGAGAAGACGCTGTCATCCCTGCTCGCAGAGAATCCAGCTTCCACTGACTCCCTTCGCGGGGTGTTAGAGTTCGAGTCCGGAAAGAGATTCCAACCTCTCTCATTCTCAAGGTATGGAGCTGACTAGAACCTAGAGGGACTCTTGGCATACTTGGCATACTAGACTTAACATACTCTTAGTATACCATACTAGAGAATACTTTACCTACTTCTTACATTGTCCTACACCTAGGTTAGGTTAGGTACACTGGGGTAGAACTAGCTTAGAGACGCATCGTATGAGTACTCGCATTTTTAGCTCATGTTATTTATGTACATGAATATATGCTAAAAGATAATGCTAGTGCTGTATTATTTATTTCTACTGCTTACGCTGTACATTATATATCTTGCATACTGTCTTGTGATCATAACAGCTCATATCTCTTACACGAGAAACAAGACTGTTCAATATTGTTTTATTGAAACGCCCGTCTATTCTTTCTGTGTAACTCTGAGGAAACTAAGCATGCACGATTAGCTGAGTGAAACTGTTATCTATTGTTTCCACGATTCTGAGAAGTGTTCCGATTCTAAAGGGAAACAAAAGTTGTCATGTTTATTCGGTTGCCAGAAACTACTCCCTTCTTGTTTTCAAGGAGTTTCTAGTGGCCTCTGAGCTAGCTGGCACAAAGTAATTAAGTTTAATATACTCGATAGGGACATACCGACCTCAGTCCTATGTCAAGCCTATAGGGTATATTATTCCAATGCGCAGAGCCTATTAGGGAAATAGGAACTACACTACATGGCACCCAAACGTTTGGAAAGGAGTAGCGTCTCCCTTATTTCTATAATTATGGCCTCATGAGATCAGTGAGGGCCGATGGGAAGGTTCTCCCATTCAGCTGTGCTGTCCGGCGGAGACAGAGAGAGGCATGCAGGTGGAGCAGCACAGCTGAATGGGAGAACCTTCCCATCGGCCCTCACTGATCTCATGAGGCCATAATTATAGAAATAAGGGAGACACTACTCCTTTCCATCAACCTGGCAGCACTGAAAAATTTAGGCCACTAGTGATACTTTATTTAAACTCACCTTGGTCCTGAAGAAGCACTTTGGATCTCCTCCAGAGGCCACAGATAGCGCGAAACATGTCGACCACTAGAGACACCCACTAAGGACTCATATCTAGCTACTGAGGGACATAATATCCCACTAGCAGCACCACACACCTTTTACTAATGACAGAGGGACCACTTTAATAAATAATAGCCACTCTACCTCCAGTCATTTTTTAACACACTAGTTGAGACCTCACTTCCACTCACACGCACGCACCTAACGGCTTGTTTCATGAAAATATCTCCGAAAAAGAGACCCTTCCGGGGACCCGTAGGTCATTGCAGCGCCGGCCCGACGAGGAGCAAAAAGCCCAATGATGAAGCATGACATCCTTCGGGGTGTGTGAGGGCATCATGATGAGGACACACTGTCCCCACACATAGAGTAGCACAGGACACCTTTTCCCTTTTTCTTTCTCCACTTTGAATTCTCCTCTTAAGGAACAGTGACCCCCCTTTATATACCAGTTACCAATCGGGAGCAAGGGTCACTGGACCTAACAATCAGCTCCCACCGTCGCCCCCTCTCTTTTTGATAAATAGGAGGACATTATTATGCCTGCCTTCTCCAACCATATTCCAATTCACCATAAATATACTTATGCCAGGAAATGGGCAGTTGCCCAGGCCACAGCATTATATAAAAATCATGTAGGATGGGATGAGGACTCACCTCACCATAAAATACATCTAAAAAATGAACCTACTGCACAAAGGCAGTGCCCAATAAAGCAAGAAGCTAAAAAGCAGGTCAGGGAGATCTTAGATCAACTTCAATACCAAGGGGTGATTGAAACATGCACCTCCTCAATGAACAATCCTTTGTTTCCTGTATCCAAACCAGACCATACATATCGTCTAGTTTTGGATTACAGACACTTAAACACTTGTTCTAAAACATTTGCAGTGCAAAATGCACATAGTACAGCATTAATGAATAACATTGTGCGCAAAAAATATAAAACCACATTAGACATCTCAAATGGTTTCTTTTGTCAGAACATAGCACCTGAAAGCAGGTACTTAACAGCTTTCTCAATAATGGGGACCCAGCGTCAATTTTGTCGACTCCCACAAGGGTTCAAGAACAGCCCGGGGTTATTCTCAGCGAGGGTAACAGAGTTACTACAAATTTATGATAATGAGGCATTGTCATATGTCGATGACATCTATCCGACAGACGATGACCTAGATAGGCACTTGAACAGGGTGAGTACATTATATTGGGCTTCGCCTCTGAGGGCTATACGTTCAACTTTAAAAAATCCAGAATTGCCCATCTCAATGTCCTTTTTCTAGGATATGAGCTTTCAAGTGAAGGCAAGAGCTTGGCAGCTAACTTTTTAGAAAAGTGTGCGCTGCTCCAACCTCCAAAAACGCGGACAAATTTACAATCCATCCTGGGTTTCCTAAATTTTGGAAGAACTTACATTCTAAATTATGCAGAAAGGGTTAAACCTCTCTACGAATTAATCAAACCTGATTTTTCAATCAGAAATTGGACACAAGAACACACAGAAATCTTGCGTTCACTCCAAGCTAACATGTTAGCAACAAATCACTTACAAACACGCGTAAGTCAACGCAACTTAGTGATCCGAATAATTTCGGGTCAATGCGGATTCACCTACTTAACATTTAATGAGGGTGAAAAAGTACCAATAGCATACAAATCTCATTTGTATACACAAGCAGAAATGCTCTTCACTTCAACTGAAAAAATACTGACAGCAGTTCAAACCGCTGGTGCAAAAGAAAGAGCCCTAGCTCAAGGGAAACGCATTATTGTCGTAACCCCAGTACCAGCCTTAGAAGCGGTCACAAAAGCGAGCATTCCAAATGCAAAAGCTTTACATCCTAGATGGATACAATGGGTTAATTCTCTTGCTGCAACAGATGTTGAATATGTTTTTGATCCTGATCTAAAAACACAAGCGTTCCTGCAATATGAACATGAATGTACTCTGCCCACTGAAATTCTGTCTCTCGATCAGTACGAATTTATAATTTACACTGACGGATCAGCACAACCCGCTACATGGAGTAAGCAAGCTTACAGTGCAGCATGCGCAATCGTTAAAGGTCGCATGCAAGATGGTAACTTCAGACCAATGGTCACTAAAACTCAATCTCTAGGAGATTGTACAGCTCAGTGAGCTGAACTACAAGCATTCAAACTGGCACTTGAAAGTACAGATCGCGAATTCCCCACACTGATAGTGTGCGATTCTTTTTATTGTGTTCAGTCGTATAATGAATATATACAAAATTGGCTTGAAAATGGGTTCAAAGATGCAAAAGGTGGCACAATAAAGCATAAAACGCTTTGGGAACAAGTAGTTCAGTTAAAAAACGAACTACCAAAGGCTCACGTGATACATACACTGAGTCATCAACGTGATGGCGTTCACGTTGCAGGGAATTCATTGGCTGACGAAGCCGCAAAGGGGGCTGTTCGCACGGCTTCCGTAGCTGCGATCACTCGTTCAATGCTTCAAGCAAAGGCAATTGTGCAGCGTTACCAAAAAAGTTTCCACTCAAGTGCTCTTATGTAATTGATGCGAACAAAGTTCCTTTTACTCGAATCCCTGGAGTGGGGGATAGGGTAATTCCAAACATGGAACGTAGAGCAGCTTTGATTTATGAAGCACATCTGGGGGAGGGTCTGTCACATCAAGGGATCTCTAAAACAATATTGACGTTAAAAGAGATGTACTGGTGGCCTGGAATGAATACACAGATTCACATCTTCATCAATGACTGCATAGACTGTAAGGTACAGCGTGATGCAGATCGCCACCAGACACCATGCTACGAAGTAGCCTGCCCAGTACAGACACCACTGTTAGACAGCATTAGACTTTCTAATCACAGGTGTCCTTCTGGACAAATGCAATCCCACACATACTAAGTCAAGGTTCCTATGGATATGGCCTCAGCGCTCGGCTGACGCTCGAACTGTTATAAAAGATTTGCGAGTCCTTATCGGCACATAAGCAATAGGCACGCTACATTCTGACCAGGGCCCTGCGTTTAGCTCTCGGGCTTACAAAGAAGCCATGGCCAGTTTGGGCGTTGCATTGCGGTACTCCTCTCCCTTTCATCCTGAGGGAAATTCTGTTGTGGAAAGGAAAAACCGGGACATAAAGCAGTCTATAACAGCTAGAGTATTAGATACGGGTGATGGGTGGGTCAAACATCTTTATGGGGTCCAACGCTCATTAAATAATTTGCCAAGAAGTTCTCTAGGGGGGGTCACTCCATATGAGGTCCTATTTGGGACAAGAATGTGGGTTCCTGATCTCGAATGTAAAGGCACAGTGGTGGAAAATAAACCCTTTGATATCAAAGATCGTTTGGCGGTTTTACAGTATCTAAATGAACTAAGATCGAAACAAAGCAACGTGTTCCTGAAGCCAACCACCACTGGGGAAAAACCGGCAGTCCCAGCAAGGCATGTCTGGATCCCAGAAGTTGGGGATCTAGTCAGAGAGAAGATTGCGGACAAGAAGGAATTTGGACCTTCTTACAGACAACCAGTACCTGTCCTAGCCGTTCAAGGAACAAGAACAGTACTTCTGCCACCCCTTGCTGGAAAAAAGGAGAAAAGATTTGTGTCAATCGACCTCATCAAACCACAGTATGTGGCCAATACTAAATAGTAGGCCTCGTGGACTCCGACCTAGTAGCAGACGCACTCCTCTCGCTACTATCCAAGAGGTTCAGACTGAAAGACTGATAACCATCGAGAATTCAGCAGTAGCAGATGAAGGACTAAGCAACAATGCTATGGAACTCATCCCTCTTGAAACTCGAGTAACAGTTCGTCCAAATACACCTGTCTACACTAATGTAACAAGTGATCAACTGGTTCGAGCAATTTCGACAAATCCTGATGCAATTCCAACAATTGACAGAACTGCTTCTGGCTATTTCATTAACTTTGATACGTTTTCTGAGGATCCGAGTGAGCCTGAAATGACGCCAGCATCAAAAACTTTCAAACAGCAAGTACAAGACTTTTTTTCATTTTCTGAAAAAGACTTATCTGGTTTCACCATGGATTGAACTATGGATTATTTCTGGAATATTTTCCTTTCTGCTTTGGCTAGCTTTGGTTATGACTATCAGCGTGCTTATAAATGGCAGATACATCCGTTTGGACATTGAAAGTAAAAATGTGAACTTACTTTTGAAACCACACAAATCATCCCATCGTGAAGCAAGAGACTTGTCAGCAGTGAACATCACAGCCGTTCCTATACAGGATGGTATAGTGTGGGACAAAACTGATTTCGATATCTTCGGTCCTACGGAACTTTTGAACATTCCACATTTATTTAAAATTTCACTAAGTGATTTTATTTCGTCCAGGACCTATTCTGATAATTGGGACTTTGAGACTGTAAATGATATGATGTTTGATCTAGAAAGGTCTGCTGCATTTTCTAACAATGAATATTTAGAGGGTTCATCAGACTATGAACAGCTGTATTGCTATAACCACTATGGTCATCATTTTTTGCATAAATCTGCAACACCTAGAAATGTGTTTATGTTTAACCAATGGGAGCATTGTCCTACACCACCAAAAGGTAGTTCAAAAACGTTTGCTAAAAAGTTTCCCTATTTTTCAGGGTACAATACATCTGATCCGGAAACATTTTACTATAAAAATGTAAACAAAACGGGCCATACAAAACAGATTTACTCTGCAGCATTTATTGCCCAACTGTCTAGACATGGATTCGACTTGTGGAAAGACACAATAGACACAAAATCTGTCTGGGGTTCTAAAGATTGGCAAGTGCAGGGGATAGAAGCTTTGTTTAGAGCATGTATCATCCCTCAGCAAATAATGTTTTTGAATGACACTGTGCAACAAACGTCTTGCCTTGGTTTAGCCAAGATCAAAGACATGAAAACACCTTCTGTACCAACACCTGCCAGTAATAACAATACACAGTCAGCGGTTACAGTTGACTCAATACTACAAATCAACAGAACAAATCCTGATTGGAGAAAATGGTTGATCTGGCCCACAGACACAAACATCTGTCAAGAAAGATTCCTGAATAAAACACAGGGCTTTACTATTCATAGGCCAGACCCACGATACGTCCAAAGACAACATCCGGGGGTAGTAACAACATACAGTGGAGGAAAATTGTGCCTCGACTGGCTACAAAAATCTACACTTGAGGATGTGAAACAACACTTATCTTTACTTATAGAAGACGCAGACCTTAGGGAATTCTTGCTAGGACCAAGAAAACCGCGTCAAAAACGTTTCATATATGCCAGCATCTATGCTGCTTATAATGAAGCATGGAAGGTTTCACAGGTAGAGGCCGCAGAACGAATACGTGAACTTGATCGTTTTAACTTAGAGAAAACTCTCTCTGTGGTCGACAATGGGTTAACAACTTTGTCATCCAGAATTTATTCATTGGACAACATTGTATCCTCTGCTATTGACATACTGGAACAAGATTTAGCCATGTTACAACAAGGCCAATCTCAGTTACGTTCTATTATGTTATTAGGCTGGACGCTGCAATCTTTGCGTGCGGGCTATGTGCCTTGGCGTTTTATCAACACGTCGGCTCTGTTTGCAGAATACAATCTGACTGATAAACAGATCGAACTGGCACAAAGGGGAGCAAAGTATACAGTGCTGAGCATTGAAAAACTGGAGAAATTACCATTCACTGTGGCAGAAAAACCAGCTACAGAATGGCTTATTCATGGCAAAATCACTCTGCCTGTCACTACTTTTCAGTTTCAGTATTGCCTCAAACAAATGCAAGCAGGCAAATATGAAAGGTTGGGTAAAGAATACATTAAGACATCCTGGGATTTACCTTACGAATACAGATGTTGGAGTGGGGATCGTGAAGTGTTTCTTAGCGGTACACACTGTGAAAATGCACTAAGCGGTTCACTCATATGTCAGGACATTTCTTTACACGGGGCTTGTAATGGTTCTGTGGCAAATTTGTCCTGCCACCAGCAAGGTACACCAGCTGCTGTGATTAATCCAACGTTTGGCCAACTTTCTAATGGGAGTTACCTCATGTTGAATGATCAGAGTTGCTGTGGCATATTGCCAGGCATCCCATATCTGGTAACGGTAGACTCCAGGGTCACTTGCTGTATGCAAGTATTGTTCCCCCCAATAGACACAGTCAGGGAGTCGCCTTTGTGGCCTTCGTTGAATGTTTCTTTTATACGATTTGATACTTTAAGCAGAATGAAAGCCATGCTTATACAACAAACTGTGCCTCTGACCTCGGCCAAAGAAATCTATGATTTACAAATTGCAAGGACTTCGGCTGAGATACAGGCTTTAATTCGTACAAACTGCCCTATACATTTCGTAGAAATGATGGGACGTATCTTTAACATGTCTGATACGAGCGGAATTGTACATGTATTTAAGACCATCTGGTCAGGACTATTGGCACCTTTCCAGGCAGTCCTCGGAATCATCCCAAACTTCGCACATTCGGTGTTTGGTGGTGTGCCATTAATTCTAGCACTTGTTGCTGGAATCCTATTTCTATTCCTACTATTACGCTATGGCAAGCCTGTCCACCGACATCACTCCGAGCAATGTGGAGAAGGCTCTCCTAGAACAGAAGTGCCGTGAACGCATAGTACAGCTTTTGGGCATACCTCGTCTACGGGAACTTAATACAACATGGTTCCTGTCATTCAGACCAATCTGGCAAGATTGCATCTTACCTGTTCTACGCTGCCTGCTTTGCGGTGAGGAATGCGTGCTAGACACCTGTCTAACACTCCCATCAGTCATGCCAACGGATATCGATACTCTGCTGGACCCGATAACGGCCCATGCTCTGTGTTGTCCCCAGAGGCTACCAATCCTGATGACGGCATTCATTGAGATCTCACAGACGCTTCCGGCTGCTGCTGAGGTACGAGATGGATCAACAGGCACACAGGTAACAATGGACGCAAACATTGCTGCGGCATCTTATGCTGAGGGCGATGCTTCACATCTCTGTGCAGTTAATCTCCTACACGAGGTGTTCCAAATGTCACCAACATCGGTTGATGATATTTTGTCTATGGAAATAGATGATTTCATGTTTACACCAGACCCATACACTGACTTTGATTCGGCTCACAGTGTACCAGGGACGCAATGAATTTGGCCTTCATATTTTCAAAACTTGGAACTCTTCCCAAAATTGAACTTTTTCTTTTTTTAATCTTTTTGAAACTACATGGCAAATCAATCTGCTTACAGTAGAACTATTCTTATAAAACGGACTTCTTTGAATACTTCCAGGGACACATTGTCACCTTATTTGTCTAAAATTTCGTTTACTTCCATGATATGAAATGGCTTTGATTTTTTAAATACTTATCAAACATTTCGTCATATGTATATATTACTGTTTATTCATTCATGTTGCATTTATTTCGAATATATGCTTAGAATGAAAACAATGCTTTAAAATGTACAGTATCTATTGCATTCAACAGTTTATTTTAAACTTCTTTTAAAATGCTTTTAGAAATGTTTTTAGCAATATGTGGTACTCAATTTCATGTTTAGCATTTAGTATTATCATTCATTCGAAAGTGGAGTGGGTGTTGTATTCCGCTTTAGGTGTCCGTATATAGGTCTTCCTGAAACATGTCCTTATACAGGCACAATTCGCATTGCCCTTATATAGGCATAGAATCCCAGTCCTTATTTAGGCATTAGCCGTGCACTCCAAATACAGGCATGGTCACTGACATCCGTCCACCCTAACGTCACAACGAGTTCTTAGAAACCAGACCCTTAAGCTCTTGGGAGTTCCCCTAGCACAGGATTATTGATTTCTCCAAGAACTCATCTATTATACATGAACCGCTATACCTAAAGGGTTCATTCCTGACGTCTTCCTCTGTCCGACTTCACGTCAATGCTAACATTCCAAAATACCTACCAGGTATAAATATACCTTCCCTTGCCCAAGCAAGTTAGAGGAGACCTTGACTTCAGAGGAGCCCGTATCCCGGCCTGACGCACTGAGAAGACGCTGTCATCCCTGCTCGCAGAGAATCCAGCTTCCAGTGATCTGACTCCCTTCGCGGGGTGTTAGAGTTCGAGTCCGGAAAGAGATTCCCACCTCTCTCATTCTCAAGGTATGGAACTGACTAGAACCTAGAGGGACTCTTGGCATACTTGGCATACTAGACTTAACATACTCTTAGTATACCATACTAGAGAATACTTCACCTACTTCTTACATTGTCCTACACCTAGGTTAGGTTAGGTACACTGGGGTAGAACTAGCTTCGAGACGCATCGTATGAGTACTCGCATTTTTAGCTCATGTTATTTATGTACGTGAATATATGCTAAAAGATAATGCTAGCGCAGTATTATTTATTTCTACTGCTTACGCTGTACATTATATATCTTGCATACTGTCTTGTGATCATAACAGCTCATATCTCTTACACGAGAAACAAGACTGTTCAATAAAACCTTTTTATTGAAACGCCCGTCTATTCTTTCTGTGTAACTCTGAGGAAACTAAGCATGTACGATTAACTGAGTGAAACTGTTATCTATTGTTTCCACGATTCTGAGAAGTGTTCCGATTCTAAAGGGAAACAAAAGTTGTCATGTTTATTCGGTTGCCAGAAACTACTCCCTTCTTGTTTTCAAGGAGTTTCTAGTGGCCTCTGAGCTAGCTGGCACAAAGTAATTAAGTTTAATATACTCGATAGGGACATACCGACCTCAGTCCTATGTCAAGCCTATAGGGTATATTATTCCAATGCGCAGAGCCTATTAGGGAAATAGGAACTACACTACAAACACACCTCAGATTCCAACACCATCACACTTTGAGGGGTGGCAAAACTTTACATCACGTGGAGGGGATACGATAGATGACATCATACAGTACAATTCATCAGACCCCAATTGGAAGGGATGGTTAGTTTGGCCCTCAGACACAAACAGATATCAAACAAGATTCAGGGGTACCACCGGAGGGTTCAGTATCCATAGGCCAGACCAACGCTATGTACAAAGAGAACATCCGGGGGTGGTGACATCATACAGTGTTGGGAAGTTATGCCTCAATTGGCTAAAAACCTCAGCAGTGTCCCAGGTGAAACAGCACTTATCCTTACTCTCAGATGAGGTGGATCTAAGGGATTTTTTATTAGGTCCCTGAAAGCCACGTCAGAAACGTTTCTTATACGCTGTCTATAATGAAATCTGGAAGATCTCTCAACAAGAAGCTGCGGCGAGACTTCGTGAAATAGATAGAATTAACCTAGAAAAGGAGTTAGCTGTAGTTGACAATGGTATGACTACATTAACATCCAGGTTCTATTCACTGGGCAACATTGTATCTTCTGCTATAGATATACTAGAACAGGACTTGTCCATACTACAACACGGACAATCACAACTACGTTCTATTATGCTATTAAGCTGGACGCTGCAATCATTGTGCGCTGGTTATGTGGCTTGGCAATTTATCAACAGTACGTCATTGTTCTCTGCATACAATCTAACTGAAAAACAGATAACGATGTCACAAAGGGGAGCAAAATATACAATGCTGCGTATTGAAAGAATGGACCAGTTTCCTTTCACTGTGGCAGAGTCACCTTCCACAGAATGGTTAATCCATGGTAATATAACACTCCCGGTCACAACTTTCCAGTTTCAGTATTGCCTCGAACAACAACAGGCAGGTAGACATGAAGCGATGGGTAGGGAATTCATCAAGGAATCTTGGGAATTGCCATACAGATTTTGATGCAGGAGTGGGGACATGGAAGTGTTTCTAAGCGGTATAAACTGCGAGAACTCTTTAAGTGGATCTCTCATATGCCAGGATAGCATGCTCCACTGGGCCTGTAATGGTTCAGTTGCAACCCTATCCTGTCACTTGAAAGGATCCCCAGCTGCTATGATTAATCCAGTGTTCAGGTTACTTTCAAATGGGAGTTACTTGATGCTGAATGATCAAGGTTGTTGTGGGATGCTCCCAGGCATCGCATATCTTGTCATTTAAGCTCCAGGCTTACTTGCTGTATGCAAGTATTGTTTCCACTGCCCCGAACAGTCAGGGAGGTGATGTTATGGCCTTCGTTGAAAGTTTCCTTTACACGGTTTGATACTCTGAGTCGAATGAAAGCCATGCTTTTACAGAAAACCGTGCCCTTAACCTCTGGCTGAGAAACTTATGATCTCCAGGTTGCAAGGTCCTCGGCTGAGATACAGGCACTAGTTCAAACAAACTGCCTTTTCCATTTCACGGAAATGGTACAACGTATATTTAACATGTCTGATACGACAGGTATAGTACACCTATTTAAGACCATAGGTTCTGAACTGTTCAGCACCTTTCAGACAATCTTCGGAGTTATTCCCAACTTCATACACTCCATATTCTGAAGCATTTTTGGAGGGCTTCCACTGATACTGTTTTTAATAGCAAGTATCCTGATTGTAAATTTTCTGCTACGCAATGGACATCCGAGTCACCAAGGAGATGGAAAAAACGCTCTTGGAGCGCCGATACCGTGATCGCATGATACTCCATCTAGGCACACCTCGCCTTTGCGAACTAAGTGAATCTTGGTTCCTATCATTTAGACCAGTCTGGATCCACTGTATTCTGCCTGTCCTCCAATGGCTGTTCTGCAGACAAGAATGCGTGTTGGATCGCTGTCTAACACTTCCATCTGTTGCGCCACTAGGCCATTGATGCTTTACTGGACCCGATAACGGCCCATGTTCTGCTGTGTCCTCAGCGTATTCCAATGTTGATGTCTGCATTCTTAGAGCCACCCCAGGATGCTTCTGTTGGAACGGATACCGGCTCCTCAACAAATACTCAGGCCTTGGTTGTCACACAGGCATCCCCAGCAGCGGCTGTGGAGAATACGGAGAAACATCTGTGCTCGATCAACCTAATCTGTGAGGGGTTTCAGGGACCGTCGTCTGCAACTGCAGGCAACAGTGATGTTGCGTCTCCCAGCCAGGACACATAAACATTTGGCTCATAGTGTGCTGGGAAATATTTGGCTTTTTCAAACACAACCCAAATTTGGAATTTTTTAAACAATA
This sequence comes from Calotriton arnoldi, assembly GCA_963921515.1. Classification (NCBI taxonomy): domain Eukaryota; kingdom Metazoa; phylum Chordata; class Amphibia; order Caudata; family Salamandridae; genus Calotriton; species Calotriton arnoldi. Next base: position 488,203 of record CAWUFW010010120.1, read on the forward strand.
GATGCTTCTTGCTAAGCTGCATGGCCTTTAGTCACTCATAGTTGTTCGAACTATATATACGAACAAAATTGTAGTGAGGACTTCTGTCGCTTAAACTATTACCTTAGCATTTTTTTTAGAATTTTTACATTTTTAAACACTGTTTTTATGATTTTTTAGTTGTTTGCGTACAATGCCTACAAATATGTACAAATTTAAGTATGTCATCCAGTCAGATGAGGAGTGGGTGTTATGTTCCATATAGGTACCCCAATATAGGCTCAGGTAGCGACCTACCCTTTCACCTATATTCTCCCCTACCATTACACTACATAACGGTTCTTGGAACTGACCTTTTACCTAGTTACGGTACTGCTAACAGGACGTGGGGTTTTCCCTGAAAATTAGCCTCATCCATTATGCATGAGGATTCTTGGAAACTCAGCAGGACTACCATCTCCTGCATAATAATTATGTATAAGGGTCATTCCTTCCGTCATCCTAAGTCCGACATGACACAGCAAGGTAGAACCCCTGAGGGTACCACTTTGGGTATATAAACACCATATCTTGCTGTGGTAGAAAGAGGAGAAAAGGACTTCCATGCTGACACACTGACGCGAGACGCTGAGGTTCCTGCACGCAGACACTCCAGCTTGCAGTGGTCTGACATCCCTTGCGGGGTGTCCATCTCATGACCAAGATGGGGTCCCACAGTCTCTCACTTCAGGTAATGGGGTAGACTTTATCCTAGAGGGATTCTTGGCTCTACACCTACATACATGCTAGGTACACTTAGGTACATCTAGTTAGGGTTGCATCTTAGGAGTACGCATTTTTACTGTCATGTATTTTATATACCTGCCTGTATTAATTGTTTTAGCACTATGGTAGGAATCTACCATCCTTTCACTCTGTCTGTGCTTATAATAATTTATATCTGTTTCTGTCTAATGGTTGTTTCAGCACACCTATTTTACACTGGAATGTCGCTGATTCAATAAATGCTTATTGAAAACGTCCCCACTGTTTATTCTGTGTAACTCTCTGAGACAAAGTGAGCATGAGTGACTGAGCGAAAAGTAATGCACTGTTTCCACGATCCCTTATGGGACAGAGTTGTCATGTTCGATAGTTGCCAACAACTATTCTCTCCTTGGTAAGAGGGGTTTCTAGTGGCACTGTGAGCTAGCTGGTATACAGGCTAACATACCCGGTGGGGGTGTCTAGAATCAGTCTGAACACCAATCCTACAGTGTATGTTGTCTAAACACGCAGATCCTATATAGGTTTATAGGAACTACATGACAATATGGAGGAAGAAACATTGTCATCAAGTGGTCAGATTGAAAAGGTGGATTGATTGAGATCAGAAGAAATTTATGAACACTATAGCATCCATCCTCTGCATTCTAAAGAAATCATTGGTGATGCTATTGATGTCTTTCAAATGAAACAAGCAAAAGGAGCTCCCATGAGTGTCTGGGAAAAAACCTTAGAGCTTGCAGTTTTCCCCCAACTGTTTCCCACTGGAGAGGTGACCGCTATGATTACCACCCTTTACAGATACCAGCAGCTGAATATTGGTCAACACGATTATATTCAGAGGATCCTAGATTTCGCCAGTGCATTCCATACATTTTCCATCTTCTGTTTGAGAGTGACTTGTCTGGACTTTCATAAACTGTAAACCACATAATAAAGACAGGAGTTAATCTCTTGATTGACTTGATGGTGTGCCAATGTGGCACCAACGAATATTGGTATCGTCATCATGGAGAACTCAAATGTATGTTGAGAAACCTATGTGCAACTACTTGGTTTCTGACACTTAGGGGCCAATTCCGATTCAGGCCGGAAATCTCCCCGACCGAGCTGGACCCGGAGAGATTTCTGACCGAATCGGACCCTAGCAGCCCGACCGAACGAGTACGATGCGTCCGTATGCTATCGGACTCGAGTCGGTCGGACTCCCATTGAAGTCAATGGGAGCCGGTCGTACAACGCTTACGCGGGCACCCATTGACTCAATGGGTGCGAGGCGAACAAGGGCGCCCCCTACAGCGGGTACGCGTCGAGGTGACTCGCGCCGTACATGCACAGTAGGGGGGACCCATGGGTCCCCCCTGTGTGCGACTCGTGCGGCTACGCGTACAGGGGGGTCCGACACGGACCCCCAAAGTGCGGCTCCGACTGCTCTTTGGAGCCGGACTGCGTGAGTCGGTCGGACTGCTCGAGGTGCGCATCGTACTTACCCGGCCGGGGAACATCTCCATTGCGCGGTGCGAGTCGTGTCCGTGCGAGTCGGTCGGAGCGGTTGGGTCCCGCGAACGAGTCGGTCGGCGATTTCACGAGCGCTCGCATCGTACTCGCTCGCCCGGACGCACGTACGAATCGGTCGGGAAAGAGGGCTCCGAATTGGATCCGGTGAAGCCGAATCCGATTCGGTGCCCTACCGGCCGAGATCGGAATCAACCCCTTAGTTGTCCTGAGTACGCGTGGGGTGACCTGCTTGAATTTTTGAGAGAAGCAAACTCAAACAATAAGTACATCAATGTCAACAGCAGCAGAACTTTGCTCCCTGGATCCTGCTAATGTTTGTAGATATTTTAACCACAGGTCTCAAGCTATGCTGCCTTTCATCTGCTACAAACGACATTCTCCTCTTGGTGAAGTAACTGATTTCTTTTGGTGAAAAGAGTACCAAACAAGACGTGCTCCTTTAATTCAAATGCTATTATGGGTAAAAGATGCACCGAAATTTGGAACTGACAGTGACAAGTCTGTCTTGCCTTTCATAGAATAGTATGTGACATGCACCATCCCAAATCACAATATTGAAAAGTGCTTGAGACAGCAAGTTCTACACTTTCAAACTCATAGATGTGGGAAATACTGTCATCGAAAATATAGATTCAAAGGAAAATTTTAAACGAGATGTCATTCTGGAATCCCACATTTCATTTCTCTAGGAAGAGTGAACAGCTTTTTGTCTGTAGTCAGGCATACTCTGATATGGAAATCACCGAAAAAACATACAAACTGAGAAGAACAGAGGCTTCCAAGTATATTAATGACTACAACAAAAATACAGAATATTGGACTCAGACTCAGCTCTATTATTGATTCAATGGTGATTCTAAAAAGAACCATTTTTTAAAATGTGTTTTAAAAACCTTTTTAAGTTTTTTTTGTTTGATTTTTTTCCCTTCATAAACTAACCAAAAAACAAACAAATAAACTGGATGCAGCAACTTTGCATTTTTAAATCACAGCAGTGTTGTGGAACAGCAGGATGAAAGTAATATAAAAAAAACTAACACTGGTGCTCTTTTACTCTGAAAGATTCTGCACTTTCACTGCCACAAGCTTGTGAGAGGTAGCACAGTGTATTACCATGCCTCCTAACTTTGTAGAAGTTGCTGGCACAGTAATTACCACAGGACTGCTTTTTCCAGAAGAGGTCGAACCACCTGCAGCATCTCCAGATGTTAACTCTCTCTCCTTCACCATCCTCAGATAAGACCGTTCATGCATGGTCTTAATGTGTTTCCAAATATGTTCCATGGCTGTACTTTTTTGCAGTGCAATGCGATAAATCCTTACCACAGAGTTTGCATTTTACGAACCTTGCAGATACCTTCTTCTCTTCAGATGGTATAGTGAAATACTACCACACCTCACTCTCCTCCTTATAAGTAGATGGCACTTCTTCTTCTTCTTCCTCTTCATCAGCAATAAATTGAGGGTCTTCAGTGCAAGGTGGAGCACCCACTTCAGCCATTGGAAAAAGAACTGCAACTGAAAGAAACAGCAAGCAATGCTTTTCCCACAACAGTTTGAAGAAGAATAACTGTTTATGGGAGTGGTCCATATCAAAAATATGTGTGGGTTAACAAGAACAAATAAAATGGGAGAATCTCCTTTTCACATTGAGCAACCCCGCGGTTCTCAGCCTCAGATTTGTGAGTTCACTGAAATCGTGAAAACACTTTTTAAAGAAAATTAAATATACTGTTTACATACTTTGGGCTTCCAAATATGTGCAGCATTATGGTACATTTGCAAACAGTCTCCTATATACTTAAAACAATTTAATAAAAAATTGACGACTCTGCGGATTGTGACCATGGGTCCGATCTAATCATGTGATGGGAACAAAAACCACAGATTATGTCTGTCTGTATTTGCGGTACCGTGGAGAAACTGCGGAACCCAAATGTTTTGAAAAAAACAAAGAAATTATTGAAATAATACATTTCTAAAGACACAACCTTCACTTTCTTTTTTAATAAACTTCCTGTAACTACTTATTCATTTACTCTCTTTTATACTATTTAATCTTGCTGTTTCAGTCATTTTTTAAGTGCATTCTCATTGCTTTAATCCCATTTCTCCTTGGACTTCTCTTAAATTTCACTAGTTCGTAAAGTCATTTCATTTGCCTGCCATATATTGCTTCACTGTCTACGCTTTATTTCTTCTCTTTCTAAATTCTTTATTTTTCCAGTTTTTATCTGTATTTTAAATTCACAGCCACACCAACACTCAGACAACCATTAACACAGGTATTCAGCTACTCTCACATTCAGTCACAAACCCACTCACACACTCATTCATTCGCTCATACAACCACTCACACACCCACTCACAGACCCATACAGCTAATCACACACACTGGTACACCCACATTAGCACTTAGACACCCACTCAGAGACCCATACCATCAGTCACACAGCAAGTCAGTGACCTACACAAACACTAACACAGCCACTCTCAAACCTTAGAGTTTAAAGTTAGGTTAAAAAGTTAAAAAACCTCTGAAATTCACAAAAGAATTAAAAGGTTACAGGTACGTTATAGTTAGGAAATAGAATTTAAAAAACCTTTGAAATTCACAAAAACAAACAAAGGTTACTTGGAGGATATAGTTAGGCTCACATTTCACTCGAGCAAAACCATAGAAATTCAGCAGTTATAGTTACCTGAGCTAACTATACCATATGCCCCCGCAATGCACTGCTTATGACCTCACATTTTACATCACTCATGACATGATCAGTGATATCACTGATGACATCTCAAATTACATCACTGATGACATAAGCCACAGAACCATTCACAAACCATCTCACATACCCACACAGCCTCTCATACATCCACTCACACACCCATACAACCATTCAGACACACACTTTCTTATCCACAGTGCCACTCACTCACACACCCACTCACACATACAGCCACTCACACAGCCACCTACCCATACAGCTATGCACACAGCCACTCACTCACCTATGGCTGACAGCCCCTTCCTATGCTATAAACGGTGCCCCCCACCCATCCCGATCACATACACCCCCTCCCCACCTCTCCCCCAGATCCCACTCCACACACAGACTCCGTTGGTACTCACAGTCGTGTGACCTCGAAGGGAACCCTCAGATCCTCTGGCACAGCCAGGCACAGCCCGGACAGCAGCGCCCGAGAGTGGATGCAAGCAAGACTTGGGTCGTATAATACTTTACAAGAACAGGTGCAACATTTTCAATGAAAATTGTTTAAAGGTAGAACATAAAGCACGTTCCTCAGTTCTAAATAGTTTACATGTAAATCCGTAGTGTTTAGTGTGTGGTCAGATGGAATGAGCAGTTTCTTTTATGTCAGTCAACTCTGGTATACGTTTGCAAAGTTTGAATGCCTGTAGAATGATAGTGTGGCTAATGAACAGAACTGCATAACTGGGCGTGTTACCCCATCGCCCACAGCACAGACACCACTCCCTCTCCTTTGAGGTATGGCTGCCTGGGGGAGGTGAAGGACCGCATCTGAAATGAATCCATTCACTCTGTGGATGGGAAACATCATGGAAGCCACATCTGCACCCCATAATAAGGGCCATGCACCATTCTCCCTTGCCGATGACCCCCTGCAGCATGTGAAAGTAATGCCCCAGGCAACAGCAGCCTCTCCCACCAAACAGACACAAGCTGCAGCTCCAGGAAATTATCTGTCTACAAACCCAAGTGCCCTTCTCTTGCTGTGAGGGCCACACCAGCCCTGCCCCCTCAAAATCCAAGGTTACTTTATTACACGTGATGGAATGTCATAAGCCACCTACCTGGATCCCAAATGATTCCAATGGGGCAGCGACGCTAGTTCCTGAATCCTCCGGAGACTTGCCCTTGACTTACAGGAGGAGACACTGCTTGGGTGGCAAATCCCAGGGGTGAAGGGGGCTGGGATGGAGAAAGCGTGTAGAGTCAAAAATGCTGTGGCTCCACTACTCCTCAGCAAAACTTCAGCAGGCATACACAACAGTCTGATGAATGGTACCAGCAGATATGTTACCTATAAACAAACAAATAATAAGACTTTAATCTAGTATTAACTCTATCTCTTAAAGTATCACCTTACAAAAGCTTTTCTACTCTCAACCAGCCTTTAGTTTTCTTGTTATTTTGTTTTAATTAGATTGTTCGTAGAGGCTCCTTTATCAAAATTTTCAAAACTGTAGTGAGTATGATTTCAGCATCAGACCCACAAACAAATTTGGACAGGGTTAGTTTCAGTCCTCTTTAGCAGCGCCCTGCCAACAGTATGTACAAGTTGAACAAAAACACTGGTTACCTTTGTTTGCAGCACAATGTTGTGACTGAGCTCATCACATTGTAAAATCAAGTCTGTTCATTCGTCTCTCCTTTTATTCTTGTTCTTTTTTCCATCCAGGTGCCAGACTAATGCGGGACGTTCTTTGCGGTGAGGTTGAAGTGGGAGGATCAAGGAAACTGGCAAGACAGAGTCCTGGAAGCCGGGAAACAGGTAAGTGGCATGCGAAGAGGTTAAGAAAAGGGGAGGAGTTTGGACGGTCTTTAAATAAGACTGCTTAGAACGTTCATTCTAATTGGTTGTAACAAGGAACAGGTGCAGATAATTAACTTGATGAAGCTGCTTTCTAGAACGTGCTTTAGTATGTTCACAAAGGTTGCGTTCTAATTGCTTGTAGCAAGGAACAGGTGCAGATGATTAATTTGATAAGGCTATCTTCTAGAAGGTGTTTTAGAATGTTCACAAAGGTAACGTTCAAATTGCTTATAGCAAGGAACAGGTGCAGATGATTAATTTGTTGAGGCTGTTTTCTAGAAGGTGTTTTAGAATGTTCACAAAAGTCATGTTCTAATTGTTTATAGCAAGGAACAGGTGCAGGGGATTAATTTCATGAGGGCTGTCTTCAGGAAGGTTCACGTTGAGGTCATCTATGCCGGTTGCTTGATGCTTATTCTGGAGGATTTTCTGAATATTTCCGTGGTGCCTAAAACCTGGCCTTGCATATGCATGATAAAACATTTGTAAAAGCTATTAAGCCTTTCCAAACAAACCAGGGAACACCAGCTGCAGCTAGCTATTACTAACAGCATGTAATATGGTCAAATGTAAGGGTACAAGATGTTTGTTAATGCATAAGTGTATGAAGGAATGATATGAGTCATGCCGGTATATTGTGATAGTCAAGAGAGGTGAGCTGTGGATGGAATCCGGAAACAGAATCAGGGGAGATCAGGATGATTACCCTCGCTGAGCATCACCCCGAATAGTACTTCTTCCTAGTCCAGATGTCCAGTATAATAAACAAATCCCATGTTACAAAGAGGGCACCCCCTCCCATGCGCTATGCATCAGATCACACATTGAGGTCTGCGATACAAGTCAGCGACATGTGCCCAATGCAGAGTAATCCCACCGGCCCTCTCCAGATGTGCTTTGAGTGAGGTAAAGAGCCACCAACAGACAGACATGAAAAATCACCCTACGGGGAGCAGCCCAGCCCTGTCCCAACTGCAATCAATGAAAAGCACACACAGTGGGAACTGTGGCAGCGCCCCAGCGCCAACTAGGCAGCTCAGGCCAGGCTATGGCGCACACAAAGGAGAGCTCCGCTGTGCGCCCCCAGCACCGGTCCTTGCCTGCAGCCATCCCTGGGCTGTCCAGGACCAGGCAAAGTGAGGTAGGCCCACCACTTTGTAGTGACAGCATATGTTTGGTAGATGAATATAAACGTACAGTATACAACTATGTACAAGAAACAACTGCATGGCCGAGGCAGTTTGTTTCATTGGTTCATATTAAAGAATATACAGTGTATTAAGAGCAAAACAATGTAAGATAGTGAATTCTATACAATACATGGGAAGTTGATAAAATAGAAGGAGTGCACTAAAAAGCAAGGTATCGGTAATGCTGAAGATGGCAATCAAAAGGATTCCAGTATTAGTCTGTTTGATTAGTGGATCTTTAGACAAACGGGAAATAATAACATGATGTGCCAAAAATTACGAGGAAGTGTCCCAAAGGTAGGTGGCATGTAGAATATGATAGTATTCTCATCAAATTTAGCCCAAGTACTAGGTAGGCATTAATATAGAAAGCATCCAATTTCTCTCTAATCCGAAATTTCACTGGGAGCTGGCTACAGGGTGAAGATATTGGGGCAATTTAGAAGGAATTTTTGAAAGAGTAGAGTCTTTAGGGAGAGAGGATGGAGCCTTGTGGGACTCCTTGATGGAGTGGTATGTTGTTCCAGGCAGTGTTGACATTTTTATTGATTGGAAGCGATTGTCTAGATATGAGGTAAACCAGTTGAGTGCCGTCACTTTGAAGCCCATTTTGGTTTCTAATGTTTTGAAAAGAGCGGGATGATTGAATGTTTCAAATGCCACAGAAACGGGAAGGAATGTGAGAGGACAGAATTCCCTGTTAAGCACCATAAGGAGAGCACGATGAACAATGTGAAGGATTGCCATTTCAATATTGCACTCTGATCTGAAACAGGGATCACTGACAAAATATCGAGTGACAAAATATCGTGTTCCCAAAATAGGACATAAATATCGATGTCAAAAATATCGACATCCTATTTTCATAATGGTAAGTACTAAAATATCGAGAAAAAAAATATCGCTGTTAAAAATATCGAAATACAAAATATTGTTTTTTTTTAAATGTATAAAAAATTATGTAAAATAAATTAAATAATACATATAATTTAAAAATAAAAAATTAGAATTATTAGAAAATGTTAACAATTATAAGTAATAAATGTAATGTAAAAAAATTAAACATGCACATATAAAATGTAATATATATATTTACTTAATAATAATTAATAAATAATTATTTTAATAAATTATAAAATGTTAGAAATATATTAAAAATTATAAATACATATATATACATACACCTGTAACATAAAATTTCCACTCCAATGGATGCAACAGTAGGAAAAGTGCTGGATAGCGGAGGGGAATAATTTACTATTCCCACTCCGATGAGTGCAACAGTAGGGAAAGTGTTGGATAGCGGAGACATAAAAATTACTATTCCCTATCCAGTGAGTGCAACAGTAGGGAAAGTGTTGGATAGCGGAGGGGAATAATTTACTATTCCCACTCCAGGGAGTGCAACAGTAGGGAAAGTGTTGGATAGCGTAGGGGATCAAATTACTGTTCCCACTCCAGGGAGTGCCACAGTAGGGAAAGTGTTGGATAGCGAAGGGGTAAAAATTACTATTCCCACTCCAGCGAGTGCAACAGTAGGGAAAGTGTTGGATAGCGGAGGGGAATAAATTACTATTCCCACTCCAATGAGTGCAATAGTAGGGAAAGTGTTGAATAGCAGAGGGGATAAAACCAAAGATTACAGCTATTGAACCTAAATCCCCAAACAAAATAAAAACAAAATAATTACCAAAAATATTTATCAATTAATAAATGAATATTAATGATCAACTAATGATTAATTTATTTGAACTAAATTTCTTTCCACCCTCTACCCCAATAAACACCAAAACACACACCTAAAAATATTTACACAATTTCCATAACTAATTTTACACTAATAAATAAATAACACTTAACAACAAATCATTAATTAATTTTAAAAAAATTCTTCCCAACATTTACAACTATAAACCCCACAACTCACCCATCAAAATGATTCCACAATTAGCATATTTAATATTTAATTAATTAATTAGCATTAATTAACAAATAATTAATTAATTATAAATAATTTACCTTCCACCATATTCCCCTATAAATGACACCACCAATATTGTAAACTATGACACAATTAACATAATTAATGAACAATTAATTAATTAATTAATGACAATTATCAAGCAAAATAAAAACAAATAATATATTAATTCACACAATTAACACTATAAAATAACATTAAATAAATATTATATTGAAAATATTAAAAAATGTATTAAAGTTAAATTACTTCCCACCCTATTTCCCTATCAACCCACAACCTGCTCCTAACTAAATGACACAATTAACATAATTACCAAGTAATTAATAATAATTAACAACCAATTAATAAATAATTAATAATAAATTAATTTCCACAATTAACAAAAAAAATATTAAATACATAAATATTAATTAATAAAAAATATTAATTAATTAATTATAATTAAATTACTTCCCACCCTACTCCCCTATCAACCCACAACCCGTTCCTACAAAAATGACAAAATTAACATAATTACCAATTAATTAATAATAATTAACAACCAATTAATAAATAATTAATAATAATTGAATTACCACAATTAGCAATATAAAATGTTAAATACATAAATATTAATTAATAAAAATATTAATTAATTAATTATAATTAAATTACTTCTCACCCTACTCCCCTATCAACCCACAATCTGCTCCTAAAAAAATGACACAATTAACATAATTACCAATTAATTAATATTAATTAACAACCAATTAATAAATAATTAATAATAAATTCATTACCACAATTAACAATATAAAATACTAAATACATAAATATTAATTAATAAAAAATATTAATTAATTAATTATAATTAAATTACTTCCCACCCTACTCCCCTATCAACCCACAACCCGCTCCTAAAAAAAATGACACAATTAACATAATTACCAATTAATTAATCATAATTAACAACCAATTAATACATAATTAATAATAAATTAATTACCACAATTAACAATATAAAATATTGAATACATAAATATTAATTAATAAAAAATATTAATTAATTAATTATAATTAAATTACTTCCCACCCTATTCCCCTATAAACCCACAACCCGCTACGGAACTAAAACGCAAAATTTAATTAAAATAAAATTAATAACTTCTAAAAATTATTAATACATTTATTATAATTAAATTAATTCCCACCCTATTTCCCTATAAACCCACAACCCGCTACGGAACTAAAACGCAAAATGTACTTAAAATAAAATTAATTACTTCTAAAAATTTAACACATATATTAAAAAACAAATGCAATACTTAGACAAAAAAATAGAACACATACATTTAAAATACATACTAAAATACATAACACTAACTAAAAAAACGATATTTTTGCAAACGCTATTAATGACTTCGATATTTTTTACGACATTAATGACTTCGATATTGTTAAAAACGATATTACTTACCTTAGACTCGATATTCTTGACCACGATATTCTGACAGTCGATATTTTTGTATCACGATATTTTGCACTCGATATTAGTGCAAGTCGACATTAAAAACTCGATATTCTGACTGTTTACCCTGAATCCAGATTTTGAATGCTCAAATAGGTTGTCATAGATGTATTGTTTTAGAAAGTGATTCCACACAGCTTTCTAAGACCTTGGCCAGAAATTGAAGTCTTTGAGACTGGGCAGTATTTGTCTACGTTTTCTTGGTCAGATCCTTCTTTTTCAAGATGGGGGTAATCTGACCAGCGTTTAGAATGTCAGGGTCCATGACTGGTGACATAGGTGCATTGATAAGTTACATCCAGAAAGGTTCAAATGCCGAGCTCATGTTCTTCACAATGGAGGCAGTAATGGGATCAGAGAAACGAAAGGAGAAATCTGAAATTTGTAGATGGCTTTATGCAGACCAGCTTTTGAAACTTCTTTGTATTATGACCAAGTGGCAGTGGAGTTTTGGGTAAAATCACAATGAGGTAGCGTATGTGGTGGACCAATAAGAGAGAGTTGATTTTCTCTATTTTGTTTTTGAAAAATCAGCGAAGTTCTCTCAGATTGTATTGGGGTTGCTGTTTGGAAGAGTGATTGGTGAGGATTTAGTAGTTTGTCCTACTATGTCAAATAGTTTTATAGGCCTATTTTTTGTGAGATTGATTTCTGATCAAATGAATGAGGCTTTAGCTTCAAATATTCATTTCTTGTGTTTTCTTCTTTCAGTTCATACTATCTTGAGGTTTATAACAATAGGACATTGTCAGCATGTTTTTTCAGCTAGTCTCACAACCTTTCTGTCAAAATTAAGGGCCAGATTTATAATTTGGTACACAGCCCATTCCTCCCCCAGAGAGATGAAGTAAATTACCCCCATCGCCCTGATGGAAGTACCATCCACCTAATTTAGAAATGACTGCCAAGCAGGCGGTCATTTATTAAAGTATTGCCAGGAGCCACTATCACAGCAGTTCCTGTCAGTGCTTTTTGTAGTTTGGTGCAGGTCTCCATCAACATTATGGAGCCCGGCACCAAACTGTTTTCTTTTTAATTTTCAGAAAGAAACTCCTGAAGGGAGATTTTCTTCTTTAAAATAAAAAGAAATGCTCCCCTCACCATGGGAGCCCTTTCCCATGCGAGGGGAGCATTTAGTAGTTTTGACTGCCCCTCACCGCCAGTGTTTTCCTGGCAATGACTGTCAGTGAAAACTAACCTCTAATTCTGCTCATCTAAATTTGGTGATAAAGCAAAACAATGGTCCCTAAAGGGGGGAGTGTGAACCTCTTCTTCCTCAGAGAGAGTAATTTTGACCATCAAGAGATTGGATCCATTTCTCAATTGGACAGTTGTATTTACATTTTTAACAAATAGAAAAAATCATTGCAGTTTTGTACTTCAATCAATTTGCAAGTAAGAAGGTGATCCCAAACAGCGCCATTTGGTTAATTGAAGTATAAAACTGCAATGATTTTTTCTATTTATTAAAAATTAAAATAAACCTGTCCAATTGAGAAATGGAACCAGTTTCTTGATGGTCAAAACTACTCTCTCTGAGGAAGTAGTGGTTCAAACTTCCCCCTTTAGGGACTATTATTTTGCTTTATTAGTAGATTACCCAGGTCCCAGGCTTACTGGGTTGCCCCTTTTCTTACACATACATCTAAATTAGGTGCCCAGAATTAAAGGTCTGCCTCCGACGGTGCTTACTCCACCTGGGCATACTAGGGGTTTAATAACAGCAGAGACAGAGCAGTCACTGCCGTGATTAAACCAAAGGCCTGCCCACATTTAATTCGGCAGGCGGACCATTATCTTGGAAGAATGCATACTCCGTCGACATTGTAACAGAGTATACATACAGCTAAGATATAAATTAGGCTCTTAATTGTTTGGTGAAGCAACATGCAGAGAACTTAGGTTTGAGCCCTTGAAGTTTTAACCCCTTCGATGCTCATGACGGAATGGTTCCGTCATGAGCATCAGTGCTCCTGTGCTCATGACGGAACCATTCTGTCATGTGGACAGGGGTACGAAATCCCTCTGCTGCAGACAGCAGAGGGATTTCTTTATCTCCCCCAAAGCCTCGGGAGCTGGGGAAGAGCTTCCCCAGCTCCCGAGGCCCCCCCCCTGTTTCAGTGAAATGAAGATCAGCCCCCTGAGCACGTAGAAAGACGGGAGAGGTATCATTGGAAAGGGGAGAATCTCCCCTTTCCAATGGTACCCTCCTCAGTGGATCCTGCTTGGGGATCGCCCCAGGAGGGCGATCCCCAAGCAGGGATCCACCCACTAGACACCAGGGAGGGGTGAGCGGCCCCTTGGGCAAGGGCCTTTGCTCCCCCCAAATATATTTGGCACAATTTAGTCTTTTTGCCCCCCGGGGGGGCAAAAAGCCCACTAGACGCCAGGGATTTTAAAACAAATTATAATTAGTGGTGGGGGCTGCCCAATATGGGCATGCCCCCACCCCCCGCAAAAATGACAGACTTTCTGCCCCCTGGGGGGGGGGGCAAAAAGCCCAGTAGACGCCAGGGATTTTTTGGGGCAAATTTTAATTAGGGTGGGGGCATTGGCATGCCCGTTTTGGGCAGCCCCCACCCTAATTAAAATTTGCCCCAAAAAATCCCTGTGATTTTTTCAGCTAAATTTGAGGTTTGCAGGGTATTCTGGGTAGGAAAACGTTGGGGGACCCACGCAAGCCATACATCGCTGGACTCCCCCGGGTGTCTAGTTTTCAGAAATGTTTGGGTTTGGTAGTTTCCCAAGATGGCTGCCGAGCCCGGGGACAAAAACCCAGGTGACCCCCTTGCAAAACCAGGTTGTTTTGTGATAGGTCATTTTGATGTCGCCTCAATAGGTTTTGGGCCCTTACCTGTCGCGGGTACTTGACCCACCCACGCGAGTGAGGTATCATTTTTATCGGGAGACCGGGGGAACGCTGGGTGGGAAGAAATTTGTGGATCCACGTAGATTCCAAAACTTTCCCACACAGAAATTTGAGAAAAAAGTGATTTTTTCAGCTAAATTTGAGGTTTGCAGGGGATTCTGGGTAGGAAAACGTTAGGGGACCCACGCAAGCCATACATCGCTGGACTCCCCCGGGTGTCTAGTTTTCAGAAATGTGTAGGTTTGGTAGGTTTCCATTGATGGCCGCCGAGCCCGGGGCCAAAAACTCATGGGACCCCCTTTGCAAAACCAGGTTGTTTTGTGATAGGTAATTTTGATGTCGCCTCAATAGGTTTTGGGCCCTTGCCTGTCGTGGGTACTTGACCCACCCACGCGAGTGAGGTATCATTTTTATCGGGAGACCTTGGGGAACGCTGGGTGGGAGGAAATTTGTGGATCCACGTAGATTCCAGAACTTTCCCACACAGCAATTTCAGAAAAAAGTGATTTTTTCAGCTAAATTTGAGGTTTGCAGGGGATTGTGGGTAGGAAAACGTTAGGAGATCCACGCAAGCCATACCTTGCTGGACTCCCCCAGGTGTCTAGTTTCCAGAAATGTGTGGGTTTGGTAAGTTTCCCTAGATGGTCGCCGAGCCCAGGGCCAAAAACTCATGGGACCCCCCTTGCAAAACCAGGTTGATTTGTGATAGGTAATTTTGATGTCTCCTCAATAGGTTTTGGGCCCTTGCCTGTCACTGGTCCTTGACCCACCCACGCAAGTGAGGTACCATTTTTCTCGGAAGACTTTGGGGAACGCGGGGTGAGTGGAAATTTGTGGATCCACACAGATTCCAGAACTTTTCACCACAGAAATGTGAGGAAAATATGTTTTTTTTGACAATTTTTAGGTGTGCAAGGGATTCTGGGTAACAGAACCTGGTGAGAGGCAGTCAAGTCACCCCATCCTGGATTCCACTGGAGTCTAGTTTTCAAAAATATATAGGTTTGCTAGGTTTCCCTAGATGCCGGCAGAGCTAGGGTTCAAAAACTACAGCTAGGCACTTTGCCAAAAACGGGTCATTTTTCACTGTGAAATTGTGGTGTGTCCACGTTGCGTTTTGCACCGTATCCTGTCGCGGGCACTAGGCCTACCCACACAAGTGAGGTACCGTTTTTCTCGGAAGACTTTGGGGAACGCGGGGTGGGTTGAAATTTGTGGATCCACGCAGATTCCAGAACTTTCCACTACAGAAATGTGAGGAAAATGTGGTTTTTTTGACAATTGTTTAGATTTGCAAGGGATTCTGGGTAACAGAACCTGGTGTGAGCCAGTCAAGTCACCCCATCCTGGATTCCCCTGGGTGTCTAGTTTTCAAAAATGTATAGGTTTGCTAGGTTTCCCTTGGTGCCGGCAGAGCTAAGGTTCAAAAACTACAGCTAGGTACTTTGCCAAAAAAGGGTCATTTTTCGCTGTGAAATTGTGGTGTGTCCACGTTGCGTTTTGCGCCGTTTCCAGTCGCGGGCACTAGGCCTACCTATGCAAGTGAGGTACCATTTTTCTCAGAAGACTTTGGGGGACGCGGGGTGGGTGGAAATTTGTGGATCCACGCAGATTCCAGAACTTTCCACCTCAGAAATGTGAGGAAAATATGTTTTTTTTGACAATTTTTTAGGTTTGGCAAGGGATTCTGGGTAACAGAACCTGGTGTGAGCCAGTCAAGTCACCCCATCCTGGATTCCCCTGGGTGTCTAGTTTTAAAAATGTATAGGTTTTCTAGGTTTCCCTTGGTGCCGGCAGAGCTAGGGTTAAAAAACTACAGCTAGGTACTTTGCCAAAAAAGGGTCATTTTTCACTGTGAAATTGTGGTGTGTCCACGTTGCGTTTTGCGCCGTTTCCTGTCACGGCCACTAGGCCTACCCACACAAGTGAGGTACCATTTTTCTCGGAAGACTTTGGGGAACGCGGGGTGGGTGGAAATTTGTGGATCCACACAGATTCCAGAACTTTCCACCACAGAAATGTGAGGAAAATGTGGTTTTTTTTGACAATTTTTTAGGTTTGCAAGGAATTCTGGGTAACAGAACCTGTGGTGAGCCAGTCAAGTCACCCCAGCCTGGATTCCCCTGGGTGTCTAGTTTTCAAAAATGTATAGGTTTGCTAGGTTTCCCTTGGTGCCGGCAGAGCTAGGGTTCAAAAACTACAGCTAGGTACTTTGCCAAAAAAGGGTCATTTTTCGCTGTGAAAATGTGGTGTGTCCACGTTGCGTTTTGTGCCGTTTCCTGTCGCGGGCACTAGGCCTACCCACACAAGTGAGGTACCATTTTTCTCGGAAGACTTTGGGGAACGTTGGGTTGGTGGAAATTTGTGGATCCACGCAGATTCCAGAACTTTCAACCTCAGAAATGTGAGGAAAATGTGTTTTTTGACATTTTTTTAGGTTTGCAACGGATTCTGGGTAACAGAACCTGGTGAGAGCCAGTCAAGTCACCCCATCCTGGATTCCCCTGGGTGTCTAGTTTTCAAAAGTGTATAGGTTTACTAGGTTTCCCTAGGTGCCGACAGTGCTAGGGTACAAAAACTACAGCTAGGCACTTTGCAAAAAAAGGGTAATTTTTCAATGTGAAAATGTGGTGTGTTCACATTGCGTTTTGAGCCGTTTCATGTTGTGGGCACTATGCCTACCCACACAAGTGAGGTACCATTTTTATCGGGAGACTTAGGGTAATTCAGATTTGTAAAGCAACTGTTATTACCTATTGACTTTCAATGCATATCTGCCTTCCAAATGAAAGACAATATGTAAAAAAGAAGTCATTTTGAAAAATGACCAATAATTCTCATGCTAGTATGAGTATTCCCAATTTCGGAAATGTGCAAATATCTACTGTTTCTAAACTCTATATTTTGTTCCCATTTCAGAAATACATAGGTGTCTTTCATACCGATTTTTCCATGTATACATTTTCCCAGAATAATTGGTATATACCCGGTACATAATAAAAAACCATTGCAAGTCGCTGCTCAGTTTTTGGCTCTGGGTTCGTCGGGTTCTTGGTGAACCTACAAGTCCTATATATCCCCACAACCAGTAAGGTCCCGCAAATGTAACGGTATATTGCTTTCAAAGAGCTGTCATAATTAGAAGAAGTTACAGGTGAAAACGTTAACACAAAAGGCTGTTTTTTTCAACTAATTTTCAATTTTTCCTATATTTGACTGTTAGTTTCTATAAAGAAACCTTGAAGGATCTACACAAATGACCCCTTGCTGAATTCAGAATTTTGTCTACTTTACTAAAATGTATAGCTTTTCAGGATCCATTATTGCTTTCATACCCATTTCTACCATTAACTGGAAGGAGGTTGAAAGCACAAAAAATAGCAAAAATAGGCTATGTCCCAGAAAAATGCCAAAACTGTGTAAAAAATGTGGTTTTCTGACAAAAGTCTGTCATTCCCTAAAAGCTGGGAAAATGGTGATTTCAGCCCCACAAACCCATTTTTGATACCATTTGCAGGAAAAAACCCAGACGCTTTCATTTGCAGCACTTTTTTCCCATTTTTCCCAAAAAACCCAAAATGTAGCTGTATTTTGGCGAATTTCTGGGACCCCTCCAGGGGAATCCACAAACCCTGGGTACCTTTAGAATCCCCATGATGTTGGAAGAAAAGGACGCAAATTTGGCGTGGATACCTTATGTGGTCAAAAAGTTACAGGGGCCTAAGCGCGAACTACCCCAAATAGACAAAAAAAGGCTTAGCACAGGGGGGGGAAAAGGCCTAGCAGCGAAGGGGTTAAGGGGGGACTCGATGACAATTGTGAACAAGGAGTTTAGATATTGATAGGTCATGTTTTCTACTCCTTGTGAGGATGAGGTGTCAGATGTGATGGTATGTAGATCAATTCTTGTTAAAATTTAAGAAGCCTCTGACCCTGTAGTGTGTTGAGCCTGGCCGTTGGTAAATCAATTTGGAAGAAGTGAGAGAGAATGGAAATAGGAAGTGGCCAGACCAGCCCACTGGTTTGTTGTTTCAGTTTTGATTTGACCTTTATTAGTAATCATGATGCCTAGTATTAAAATGAGATATTCAGACTTTGGAGAGGCCATTATTGCTGAGAAAGGTGCTCGGTTGTGTGACATACTGTAAGAAATGTGGTTATTAGTTCAGAGGGGTGCAATCCTCACTCAAGAAATAAACAGAATCCTTGTCAGGGTGAACCACAATAGTCACTAAATAAACCTGTGCTTAGCCCTCTGATAGTGTAGCACAAAAAGCACAAAAGCAGTCAGGCAAACTTCAAGGAAATGTGTAAAATATTTATGCCGCTCTTGAACAGTAAGAAAGAGAAAAAACAGCACCAAAAAAACCTAAACCAATTTAGAAAAATAGAGTATCTTTTATTCAATAAAATGACACTACAATGACAAAAATCTAATCAGTAGAACCAGAGTTATGATTTTAAAAATATTTTAGTGAAAATAGCGCCGAACAGCACAAAGCACCAATACGGTTATCTGGACATGCTAGGATGGGTCAAAGTCACAGGTTCAGACCGACCACAAGCGTACAGGTTGGATACAGGGACCAAGTTCATTCTGCTGAAGATTTTACCTTCTCTGCACCCAAGTACACACTGGGAGCAGCACCAGGGTTCACGTTGGAGGTTGACGCGAGGAGACCGTTGGCGCAAGGAGCAGGTTGAGCGTTGCAGAGGGCCGCTGTTGGGCGTGAAGAGTCAGCTGTGGCTGGAGCTTCGTGTTGGTGGTCAACACAGACTGTCACCGTTGTCACTGGACCAAGGAGCTGATGAGAAGAGTCGGTCATCGTGGAGGGTTGTTTTGCGACACAAGGAGTCCGTTCGCAGTTGTGAAGAGCCCAAAAAGGTCTGGATCTTCATCTTCACCTGGAACTCAGGACTTGTGATTGTGAGGTAGGAGGAGCTCTCTGATTCTAGGCAAAGGTGCAGGACCAGGGGGCACCTCTTGGAGATCAGGACTCACTCCGTAGAGGCCAGCAGTAGGGCTCAGACAGGTCCAGGCAGGTCCAGTTGGCGCTGATCAGCTGGGCAGTTCCAGGGAGTGTTTCGTGGCAACTTTTGGTGTTCTGTTGCTCAAACATGAGGTCAGCCAACTGACCCTTGAAGTCACTTCTCGGGAGCCTGGGTTCTAGGCAAGCAAGTCCAATCTTCCTTCTTCAGAGAACAGGGCACACCTTCTTCTGAATCTTCCACAGGTCCAGGAGTGTTCTGAAAAGATGCCCTAGTGGTGCCCCTTTTATTCCTAGTGCTAGCCTGGGGGTGGTGAATGCCCCCTTTGTCTAACTATTCACCCTTTCCTGGGATTGGCTCCAAACTGTCTAGGGTAACAAAAGGCAGGCAGGTCTAGTTGTGAGCTAATTTTTCAGTGGCAGGGCAGGCAGCCCTTAGAAGTCATTAAGTAAGGGGTGACTTAGGAATTTAAAAGAAAGGTTTAGGCGTCACAAAAGGTTTATTTTGCCAGGTCGAAATGGAAGATTAAAAATGTTCTACAGACTTAAGTGGAAGGTCTGAGATATGTTTTACAAGGCTACTTTACTGGGTGGCACAATGAGTGCTGCTGCCCTCTAGTAGCATTTAATTGACAGGCCCTCGGTACATGTAGTACCATATACTAGGGACTTATAGGCAACTTAAATGTACCAATCAGGTGTCAGCCAATTTGAATATGTTTTCAAAGGAAAGCACATGCACATTACCACTCATGAGCAGAGATAAAGTGCACAGAGTCCTAAATGCCAACAAAAATTATTTCAACAAAGGATGGCAGAGAATCTGGGGTGACCCTGCAGAGAGGGTCAGTCCAACACATACAAATCATTCACTGCTCCCTAGTGCAAGTTAAAGACGCCAAGGAAGATGAGGTCTGATGAGGATGATAGATTCTGAAGTAAGAGTTTAGTTATGTGTACTGTGAAGGAGTGATTGTCTCCAAGAGTGTGGTAGATTAGATGGAACTTAGTTGGAGTGATATGTGTAGATTGGATTTCAATCAGGAGGCGTTGAAAAGAGGGCGAGTTGTTAATTTTATTAAGTTGATGGACTTTGATGGAGTTTTTGTGGATGATTTCCACCCCACCACCAAGTTTTTTTATCCTGTTTAAACCAATGATAAGAGTATTCTGGGTCACCAAGCAATCTGGTACTGGTTGAGAGACTTCTTTGTCCCTTGTTTCTCTGCGAAATAGGCTCTTGGCTGTAATGAGGTCAGATATTTCATTCATGTGTTTTGCTCCAGATGCGCAGCTGTGGAGAAGGCATTTGAGGGAGGACTGGGTTTAGTAAGTAGAGATCTATGAAGCATGAATTCTGCCAAGGTTGGTTAGGTTGCATCTCCTCTTGTTGCTAGGCTGTTGGATCCTGCTTTACCCAAGATGGTAAGGATAATGTGAATTCTGTTGCAGTGGCCCTGGGGAGAGTGCGTATTCTGTTAGGATACACTTTATGTCCTGTTCTAAGATGTCTTGAGTCGTTCCCTTGAAATCTGAGTGGGCAGAAGGACGGAGCTAGGGGGATGGAAAATGTAATCAACTGTAGAGCTGAGCATTTCCATTTCAATTCAAAAGAAAGATGGCTGATTTCTTGGAGAACATCATTTATCTGGGAGATGAGCAGATTCCAGTTATTGGGGTAGGGATACATTTTCCTAGATTGGTGCTCAAGAGTAGAACGGAACTGGAGAGGGAGAAGACAGTAGTTTGTTAATGTAGTATGTTTGTGAGTAAGATTGCATAGAGTTGTTTGCCATGTTTGAAGTTGTTGAAGGAGTGAGGGATAGTGCGAAAGAACAGGTGAGAAGGTATTGTAAGTGTTGTTTAGTGTGCTCCCATCTGAAGTATAGATGAGGGCTTTCCTCAGTCTGTATACTATTTCTAGAGCTCCAAGGAAAATGGCTTCTTTGGGAGTTCTTTCAGTTCTTATAGACTCAAAATAACTGCTCCCATCTGTGTAACATATGAAGAGGGTGGCCACAATGCAGGCAAGACTCAAGGGTTCCTGTGATGCTGGGTGACAAAGGATCGTTAAAAGGTGTTCACCAGCTGACCCTGCAATGTGGGCCAATCCAGGACCCAGTGGCTGGGTGACAGAGAAGGAAAACAATGTGGTTGGCCACTGGGAGGTTACCCAGAAGATGGCACCAACCATATTGAGCGAGAGGGAGGCAACAGAAGTGGTGATTGCACCTTCTCACCTAGGGTTTGGAGTGCGAGTAAAGGTGTTCCTCTTCAAGGACTTGAGTAAGGGAGCATGGCAGCATGGGGCTCATCTGAACTTAACTCTGGAAGCGTGGTCTGTGGAAAGTGTCAAGCCTTAACTCCAGTTTCCTTGGTTGGTCTTGGTGATGTCTGTGGTGGTGACCATCAGTGTTCAAGCCAGGCCAAATTTTGTAATCAGAGAAGTGGATAACACCAAAAATATTATATCCCCAGGTCTACCATCCCTGTGCCTCAGCGTCAGTGTCCAGTAGAGCAAGGAGGGTAACATTGGCTGCCGAAGCCCACATGCAGGGAAATCCGCACTTTAGGGTCTGTGCTGGCGAGTCAGCCCCTGTGCGATTACCCTCTCATCAAGTTCTAGGTGGATGTCAGAGGGTCATTGGGGATTTTGATAGATTGCAATTTCCCCAGTGACAGAGCACTCGGGGGCGAGCAACCACTGTAGTGGTCATTTTGAAGTGATACATTTTACAAGGGTGAATGGAAATATAGCTGTGTATGGCTAGATGGGTACATAGTAACAGTTTGAAAAATAAGTGGATTTGCTTGCAAGAATGAAGTAAGTAATTTATGCTTACAATGATCTGCTTCTGAAAAATAAGTATTTTATGAATAAGAATTACATGTTGAGCTAGTAAAGCTCCACTTTATAAGTTGATTATGGATGCATAATATAATGCCTTGTGGGACAAAAGGGCCCACCCTCTACCGAAGCTATCAACCCACTTTGTTACAACCATGGCCTTATGATCGAGTAAATCTGTCCCAATTTGCCAATAAGTGTGTCAGACACAGTATAGTGAAAGGACACTGAGGACCTGATTCTCAAATGTAAACGTACACTTCTGTGTAAGTTTATTTTTTTTCCTATTCACAAAGGTATTTTACCCGTAGTACTATCTTTAGGATTGTGTAGTTTCTGCACTCGAGGCGGAGACTCCTCACATAAAAAGGATCTTTTTATACGAGGAAACTCCACAGTCCTAAAGATACTGCTCATAAAATACCTTTATGTATAGGGAAAAACATAAACTTACATTTAAGTGTAAGTTTATCTTTGTAAATCGGACCCTCAGAAACTATGGATTTCAACACTGGAACAAGATGGAACAATCGCTTTAGTGATCTGATGCTGCCTTGCTGCTAAGTGTTATCGAGAGACAATGTGGAGTGTGATAGACCTGTGACCTGTTTTGGGCCTGTTTGACTGTGCTATGCTCATTCTTTAGGCTCAGCCTATTGTGGATATAAATGGAATGGTGACAACCAGCTTTCCATGTGAAGGCTTTCCTAAAAGGTGCATTCTTTAGCTCTGTTTTGAATCTGTGGATGTTTGTATTCCTCATCAGTGAAATTAGATCCACCTCTAACAATACAATAAGGATTTCAACAAGTAAGCAGCAAACAGAAAGAAAGCACTCTGCACAGGCAGCAAGCACTAGATCAATCCCCACCAAACCACCTTATCCCACTATCAGTTAATAAATGCAACACCTTTACCACTTCCTCACTAAGAAACCAACAAAATAATATCCTGTATCAAAATCACAAAACAGACATCCACACTACCCCCGATACCCCATGCTGCTCCCTAACTTGGATCACTTTAAATCTTGTATCACAAGTTTAACAACATCCTTAATTCACTCATGGCCACCTCCAAAGAAGACAACTTTTTATCTTCATCCATCATGAAATCTCTTTCAGTAGATGTCCTCCTTTGGATCTTCAACATAATCAACACCACCAGTTAAGGAATCTTCCTGGATGCCCCCAAGGCACCCATCGCTGAAGAAACTAACCCTCAACCTAGATGATGTCACCAACTTTAGCGCCATCACCCTTTGACCTTCATAGGAAAAAATAATCAAAAAAGCAATGTCTGCCCCACTACTGTACCAGATTAGCAAGACCTTCTTCTAGAGGAAAGTCAATCTGGCTCATGCTGCAGCCTAGAGATAAATACTTTTCAAGTTGTCTGAAGTGCCTATCTCATTGACAATAATGACCTCTGCCTCATGATCCTGCTCGACTATTCTGTAGCTTTCAATACAACTGACTACCAAAAAATGTTCCACTCATTAGAAGCATGAATGTGCTTCTCTGACATAGTAGTATGGTTTAGCTTGTACTTCACCACCCTCCATTAGGGCTCGTAAATAGGAAGTGTAGAAGACTGGAACTGCCTGTATCCTGCGCAGTATCACATGTTTCCATCCTCTCCCTCATCACATTCAAACTCTACATGAAACCCCTTGGATCCATGTTCTCTCACACAGAGTATCAAGATCCTTCAGTACACTGATGATGGACAATTCTCCCTCAAAATCTCCTCTACCAGTGACATCCAGTAGTTCAAAACCTGCCTCGAGCTATACCTAGTAAAAGCTCAGCCTAATAAAGATTAGATATCCTCTTATTTACCAAGTTCAAAACCACCACAGATTCAAGCCTGGCTCTCTGATGTCAACCTGGGTGCTTCACACTCAAGGTGACAAACAACGCAAAATCATTTGGATTCACTCTCGATACAGATGACACATTCCAAAAGGACTGCATAAAGGAAACTGAGAAAGCTTGATAACAAATATACCTCCTGAAAAAAGTAAATCCTTTCAAATGCCGGTTTCAGAAAAATGGATTAAAGACCTAGTACTCTTCTGGCTGGGAAGAGGCACCATTCTTTTCAACAGTCTTATAGATTCCATCATTTTGCCACTGAATAGCATCCTCCACACTGTGACATGACTCATCAAAGGATTAAAGAAAATTGCCCTGGCTTCCCCTTCAGTTGTGTATCCTCTTCAAGACCAGTTACATCATCTATAAAACCATTAAAAGTGGCACTCTGCCAATCCTTGTCAAGTAACTAGCCACATGAGGCATGCTGGCTATTTATTAGAATCCCTTTCAGAGGCCACGGGGCAAGCAGGAGTTACTGGGCCCGACTGTGGAGGTTGAGGCATGTTACTCATGATGTCCCGGGGCCTAATCTACTATGGGTCCTGAGCAACTGGGCCAAGTATTACTCCTTTCAGGGTTTGTTACTCGATGGTAGCGTTGGTTGAGCAGTCCAAGCAGGTGCGGTCGGCACAGGTAAAAGTGGTGGGGCGGGGCAGGGCAGTGGGGGAGAAGTCGACAGACGACAAGATAGGTCAAATTAAATTAAAAAAATTTATAAAATCACTTACCTTGCACTCGCTGCATCGCTGACTCTGTGAAGCGGCGAGCGCAAGGTAAATGGTTTTTTTATTTTTGTATTTAATTTTACCTATCCCGCTGTCTGTAAACTCCCCCTCACCGCCCCACCCCACTACTCCACCACTTTTAACTGTGCTGGCCGTGCCTGAGTCCAAGACTCTTCGAGGGGGAATTAAGGGCCCGATTCTGATGCGGGTTGGAAAAGCTTCCCGACCGAGGGCCTGATTCTGATGCGGTTAGGAAGGCCTCCTAACGGCATTTGCTCCTTCCAAATCGGATCGGGAACGTGTCTTCCCGACCGAGGGCCCAATTCTGATGCGGTTAGGAACAAATGTTCCCATTGAAGTCAATGGGAGTTCAACCAAATCGTATCTGGAAGCATCCGGATGCATCCTACTCCGCCGGTCGGACTTTCCCGATCCGAGTGGGTCGGACACCATTTCCCAACCGATTCGGTCGGGAAGCTTTTCCAACCCGCATCAGAATCGGCCCCTAAGTGTGAGGCATACACAGGCTCAAGTCTCAAAATATAAACAGTATAACTATCTGGTTTTAGGTTTAAACCTATAATAACTGATAAAACCCCACCGAAAGGAAAATAGCCCTCACCAGTGTAAACATATAAACACTGAAAAAACACCTTCGCAACCACAAACTAAATGCCATTCAAAGAAAGGAAAAGGTGAGTGAAAGAGTAATTTTTATTTCTTCCTGAAGGGGTCAATACAATGTAATTTTGTTACATAAGCCAGCAGCAAGAAAGACTGGGCTAACATTATTGTGCTTGAGTTTTGTTATTTAGGGATGTCACTAAAATTGTTTCTTCTTCCTTTTGGTTTTTTTCAGTTTTGTGGTTTTTGGTCTAATGATGCAGGGTTTAGAAGCATGTTTTAGGTCTTATTTAATTATTTTATAAACTGTAGAGAATCAGGAAATGCATTTGATTCTTTCACTGATAGATAAAATGGCTAGTTTCAAACTAATCTTTCCCAATATGTACCATCACATTTACCCACAGACAAAGAATGGGTGAAACCCTTTGATACTTCGGGCCCTTTTCTAGCGAGTCATTATTGATAGTAGGGGAATTGCCAAATACCCTAGGCTTTAAACATTCAATGCAAGGTGTAGTGACAGGTATATGTGAAAAGAGTGCTTTCACCAAGCATCTGGGATAGTTGGGAAAACATGACACCCGATGTTTGAAAAACATGGAACGCAGTGTCACGTGGAATGCTGCTGCTAAAAGTTCTTACCAAGTTGAACAAAGATTGGAGGATATTGTTTGTATGTGCAGTAACTCAGCTACGTATATGAAAAAGTTGTGTGATGACCTGTCAAAATCAATACCTGAGCTGAAGTGCTTCCCTGTAAGAGATCCTTGCCATTTGCAAGATGGTATGCTAAAAGCATCTTTACAATCTTCAGAGTTAATGAAAAATGCTATTGACTTTGTAGTCCATTCTGGTGCACTGTTTCATTTTGTGCGGGAACTAAACGCAAATATTTCTCATTTTGTGCTTTGTGTGGCATCAATGAAAGAGTAATCCCAACTGTGTCATTTAACCAGTGATTCTCAGTCCTAGAGGCCGTGAATGCTATATTATGCATGTGGCGACCGTTTACAGAATTTGTGCTTAGTGATGATGCCAAAAGTCAAGAAATGTGAGGATCTTTGGTCGCATATTTATACTGATGTGAAAAGAATGACAGAAAACAAGATTGCTGTAGTAAACATAATAAAAAACTAGAGTCTGAAAACACCCTTGTCTACCAAGTGCTCAGCGTAATTAGTGTAGATGTGAAACATCTCCTTGTGAGTTGGCTAGGCAACAGTTTTAGTGAGTTTGGCACTGCAACATGTTCCATGTTAGAATTCTTGCCACTTGGTAAGCAAAGAAATGTTGAGGAGAAATTCAGGAAATTTATTTTTACGGTGCATTAGAAATGGCTGGCAATGATGAATAGAAATGTCCCTTCACCAACCATGGCATTTGAAGTCAATGAAGCCTCACTGAGGTACTCTGTACAAGTTCTAGATCCTTTCAGTAAATGAGAATTTTCTCCGGACTTTGTAAAGAACTGCGTTTTTTGACCGCTTCAATAACTGAGGGCATATGCGCCCAGTTCAACGCATATTTTGGAGAACCTGTCCCAGAGAATCACAATCTTCAGGTGCACCAGTATTGGCATGGAAAGCAATGTCAGTGGCCAGAGTTAGCAAATTGTTTTCTGGCTGTTTTGGCGTTGCCTGTCTCAAGTGCCAATGTTGGGAGGGCCTTCTCACAGATAAATGTTTACATCGGAAGGAAAGAGCGAGTGTGCATGACCAAAGACTCACTAAAGAAGTTTTGTATGGTACACTACAATAAGTTTGATTTTTAAAAGTTATTTGAACCTCATATACCCTGTATGCACACTGTCTATACACATGCACTATCAGTTCAGAAAGCAAGCAATAATAAAAGCAAAACATTCCATAAACACTGGAAAAACACTGTTTCTGTTGTTTTTAATGTCGTGAAAATTTGTAACCACTGATAAACACTGTTTTTTAAGGCATTGAAAAAACTGAAAAAACCCCACCAGAATTTACCAAAAATAGAAACTGAAAACGGGAGAACCTAAGTATAAGCAATAATATTACTGTGTAGCCAAATAATTGCTTTTAAGAAAAACTTAGTACTTTAAAGTGATTGCACAAAAACATAGAATTGATACACTAAATAATCCCCACCGCCTCTTAAGGTCAGTGTGCTGTGGCCCTCCCAGTCATAATCCCCGAATCTCTCTGTCCAGTCTAGTGAAGTTGACTATTCCCCATTCTATACTTGAGGTGCCTCCCAGATGTGGTTGACGCTGGTCCCCATACAGCAAAGTCTATGTATTGCCTTAGAAATCAGTGCTAGCAGCCTCCAACAGACCTGACGGCCTAGAAAAGTCTTACCTGAACTGATGCAAGCCAGCAATCCTGAGATAACTTGGATACTCCTTCGAGAGCTCTGGTCTCCCAAGGCTGAGGGCCTGCAATCTCTCACGGTCTTTTCTCAATGAAACATCGGACTCTTCAGTCTTGAAATGGCCTGCATTGGTGTCTGTAGTCATCGCCCCGATCCTGCTGCAATCAATAAATGTTCCATCTGGCTTCCTCAGCAAGATGAGCCAGGGCAACGAAACTGACTCAGGGTGGCGCCTCTCCTGGTCACACGGGAGGTCACTGACTGCAGTCCGCACATGGGAGACTTTGGCACACATGAACGATGGCCCGCACTTTACGGTGTTCCCCTCTTGGTCACACAGTGGTCACCGACTTTGGTGCAAACACGGGCAATGGCGCTGAACATACACGTCATATGCATGCTGCACAGGAAGCCATATGAAAATGTACTAATTTTTAGGGGTAAGGTGATGAAGATATAATCCCATTTGCATTGAGGATGCCGTTTAAAAATGATGCCCATAAACACATGATCGCGCATATGTACTGCATTTAAGTTAACATTTCTGCTTGGAATATCTATGTGGTTCTTGCTAGCATCATGTAAAAGCATGTTTTAAAAGGGCGCCGGCTATACACTTCGTGTGCTCCTCTTCAATGTCTACTATTCCAGTCCTGATATCTAATGGTTTCCAGTCAGTAAAATATAAATTTCATTTCAAGATGGCGGCAAGTATGCACGCCATGATCATGCTGTAAAGGACGCCTGCTTCTCAGGGGTAAAACTATGGAGACATAGGGCCTGATAATGATCTTGGCAGACAGGGTTACTCCGTCACAAACGTGACGGATATCCCTTCTGCCAAATTACAAGTTCCATAAGATATAATTGAATTGTAATTTGGCGGACAAGATATCCATCACTTTGTGATGGAGTAACCCTGTTCACCAAGATCGGAGTCAGGCCCATAATCCTTTTTGCCTTAAGTATGCCATTTAGAAATGGGGCCCATAAACTAATAGTGGGTAAAAATCTTTAATCGCAAAAAACGATAAATGGGTATGCGAGGATCCAGATATGCTATCCCTTATGTAAGGACACAAACCAACGAGTACAACGGTTCACTGGTTACTGAACTTTCTCTCCTCTATTCGCTGATGGTGACATTCTGCAAAAACAAATGAAGAATATGATTAGAAGATTATAATATGGCATCTATTGAATCAGAGTATGCCCCACCAAATATAGCCGGGATCGTGAATGAGCTGTCTATCCACCTCTGGCCGATGGGACTACTATTTACCTCTATTTTAGTATTTAACACTGGCACATATTGGCATTTTGGAATATAAGATTTGTAGAGAACAATGTGAGTTTTGTATAGGCTTATGATTGTTGGTTTGTTACATTTATTGTAGGATCACATTTGTTCAGTTTTTCAACTATTGGATGACTAAAAAGAATAGTCGATGTCAATACATGTAACTAATTCAGGTATTGTCTCACATATAATTTTGAATAATATAGAGGCTGCTTGAGTAATTAGCTTTATGAATCTGGTCGAATTGTGTTGATATCATTACACAGTTGTTGACAATTTTTTATGTAAGACCAAAAATGAAATATATGAATTATATAGAGTTGTTCACTCCTAACATAGCAACATGCGTGAGAGTAATCATGTAATTTGATTTGATTTAATGATTTGATTGATTTGATTTGATTGATTTGATTGAATTTATAAATTTGTATAGCGCGCGAATGCCCAAGGGCGTCTTGGCGCTGGAATTGGCAGGATGTTGGAGTTGGCCGGGCCTAATGATGCTGATACGAAATACTAGCAGAATCAGTTGGAAAATAGCCATGTTTTCAGTAATCTTCTAAAAGACATGAGCGACGTGCTGCTCTTTATCGAGATTGGCAGGAGGTTCCAAGTTTTCGCTGTCCCCAATAGGAAGCTTCTGCCCCCCCAGCGAACCTGCTTGAACTTGGGTATTAGTAACAGTTTTGAATGAGATGATCTTAAATTTCTGGCTGGCATATACTATTTCAATTCAATTTAGCAATAGGGATTAACTTTCCAAGTCTTTTAAACTAAATTTGTTGAATATAGTGGTTTTAACAATGTATGAATATATTGTTAAATATCTGTATATATTTTTGCAGCCCTGAAGAAGTCCCAGGGAGAATGAAACACGTTAGCTATGGCTGTAATCAAAAAATATAAGAAGATGACTGATAAAGGAAAGAACTATAACCACACATGGGACTTCTATATTATGTTCTATTGAAACACGGATATTGATTTACACTACATAAATATCTTAATTTAGAATTTGATTAATTTGGTGACTTCTCTTTGGAGTGCTGAGTAGCACATTTAGTGCTGTTCAATCACCTCATGCTTCGGCCTTTATAGTTCAACTCCAGACAGAAATATGATTTAGTGTCTGATTCTTTGAAATTCTGGTTGTGGGTGTCAGCTCCTTTTTCGTGCTCGCTCCTCTGAATTGCCCTTTGTCAAATAGGCACTCTTACACCGCAGAAATGGCACCAATTCTGATTGACCTAAAACACAGGTCAAGGGAGTAAACAGGGGTCACATCAGGCCTACAATGAAAATTACCTCATAAAGGTTGAAAGGCTTCAGTGTACCTCTCTCTATCAAGAGTCTCTGGTCCACAGTGCCATGCTTATTAGTCCACTCACCTCCCCGACAGTGAGCCCAGGACCCACTGACCAGTGACTCCTCCTGGAATCAAAGACAACTTTGATGCGCACGGATGATGCTCTGCTCCTTTTCCTCCAGTGTGTGCTCCCACCCCAGCCTTAAAGAATGTCAGCAATACACATCTCCTATCTGGAGATTATACTCCTCACTTATCCTAGCCTCTCCAGGCCCTGTGCTTCCAAAATGGAACCCACAGACCTCCATGTTGTGTATCATACACAGACACACACACATCCAAGCATGCACGCAAGTATCATGTGCTGCCCGGCTCTAAACATAATCCATGCATGCCAAGGGTGAGTTAAGTATACAGCTACAGACATTTACATGAGTGGGCCACTAGAAACCACTCCTGTGATACAGGTGAAAAGGCCTGTTCACACTATTGATCACTATGAAACAAAAACGGGTATGCAGACACCGTCATGTTCATTCCACTTAACTCCTGGTAAGGGCAGTAGCCTTCTCCCTTCATGAGGGTAGTGCTTAGGATGCCACTCCCGGTCAAACAAGACCACATTATCTTGGCACAGGCTTAGGTTATGGCGAACATGCATGATCCGTGTCCACCCTTGACCAAAATCATTACCAGGAGACCACATATATATCCATGCATCTGGGGCACTGACGGCAGGGTGCACATGTGTATCCATGCAGGGGACCTTTCCATCCCAACACTATTTACTCAGAAAATGTAACTCTTCCATTGAGAATAATATGGCATATTATTAGATGGTTCTAAAGACAAACATTTTTACATGCAGTCCACAATTACAGTATTTTACTTGGGAAACAGGTGAGGCAGGAGTGTTACCATTGTGAAAATCTGGAACTGATTTTCTCCAGGGTAGGGAAACACAAAGAAGCCTTTGGTTTCAATTGAAAGTTAAGTGGATCCAAATTAGATACATACACTTGGCTTTTAAATGGAGGCAGTAAGTGAGGAGCAGCACAAGCGGTAAGCAGAGAATGAGAAAAAACTGCCTTTTCTACTATTAAAATGTTTGACACAGGCTACAACCTTACATGCCACATATACAAGGGTATCCCAATTGGTGGGCACATCATTCTCATGCATGCAAGCACTACTCAAACACACCCTTTATATTGATATGCAATTTTGCAGAATACTTTTCATGCCGTCGTTCTTTCGGCGAAATAAAGTTATTTTGATTATATGCAATTTGGTGTCTCTGTCATGAATGACAACATGAATTTACACAAGGAAAGCCAGGTATCAGTCACACCACAAAGAAAAGGACTGTATCCAATGACTATAAATCTGCTGTCACTAACCATTAGTCATATAATGGCCTGTTCATGGTAACTGTAGTAGTCAACCATGATAAAAGTAGTACTATTTTAGCTGGAACCCCTGCCACCCCAAAAGAGTCAATCAATGAGTTGAGCAACATCCCAAATCATGTAGAGCATTTGTCAGGTGAATTGTGTCACAAGACTTCAGCACAGAAAAATATACCACATTAGTTAAAGCGAGAACCTGCAGAACGGGATGCCACATGACTACCACCCCATAAGTTATCCAACAAAGAGCTGCAGAGTTCCAAAGTTTGAAATGCAAAATACAGATGGGATGCTGTTTGATACCAAGAGGTCCCCCTATTCAGAATTTTGGCTTAATTAAAGGGTCTATTCAATGACCCTTATAAACATTTTATCTTACGCTATCTTACATTATCAACGATCATCGTCAATAGCATTCGCTTTGTGTGATAGCATCTGGTTGGGTTGTAGAACCTACTATAACATCATTCCTCAGATGGCCCCTTTAAGGAGGGTGATGAGGTGAATGAGATCTTTACTAGTCTGAAGGGCTAGAACTAGCTAGAACGGAGGAGGCAGATAGTGGGGCAACAAACGACCTGAGAATGCTCAGACCTATACAGGAATGGAAGAATTTCTGTACCAACTTGAGGGCATGCAGAAATGTATACGTTTTTGGGAGAGAAGCACGAGGACTGTGATATTCAGTTTGTGGAATGCAGCTGAGAAAAAGTGGCGATTTACACCATATTCTTCAGCCGCCCCTTCCCCCAAATCTCCAGGACAGGGTGACTGAAGAGTTTCCGATTTGAGTTCATTTGAGGGAATAATCCATCAACCAATGATTTTTGTGAGAAAAACAATTGTCGTTAACAGTGGCGGCTCGCACAGGTAAGAGCGGTGAGCAGTGGGGCAGCGTGGGGTGGGGGTGGTGGAAGTCAACAGATGACGGGATAAGTAATATTAAATAAATAAATAAATAAATAACACCACTTTGCGCTCCCTGCATCGCCGGCGTGGCGATGGGGCGAGCGCAAAGTAAGTGGTTTTATTTATTTATTTATTTAATATTCCTTATCCCGTCCTCTGTCGACTTCCAACACCCACCAACTGCCCCTCCCCCCGCCTCACCGCTGTTACCTGTGCAAGCCGTTACTGTTACTGTTCTTATCAATAATCAGAGGAGAGAATAATTCTATTTATTACATGTGATTTCGGTCACTTAGTTAAGCAATAATCAAAAATGTATCTTATTTGCTCATCTCTCAGTTTCCATATGCAAAACGAGCATTAACACATTTTGACCAAAATACATTATGATTATAAGCGGTATCTAAAGTGACCAAATGATTTATGCATCTTTCCTTCCAAAATGTTCTCAAGTCTAATCACCTTTTAAACCACACAGTGATATTCTCCATAACATAATTAATTATTTACCAAGGAATGATGCATCGAGACAGAAACTTGAATTCAACCAGTGCAGCAGGAATTCTAATTAAGAAATGTCATTTTGTTACCAATCAAAGCTTAGACCTTTGTGTGTTTAAAATCTTCGGCCGACACAGCGCAGCCAGGATGCACACAAGGGTCTGAATTTACTCAGCCGTTTAAATGGAATCATTCGTTCTATTTCGCAAAGGATGTCCTTGCTAGGTGTTTGTTTTCTTTCTATTCTGCAAATTACTCCTTCTTGGAGATTGTTTGTTTAGTGTCAACAGGTTATTAACCAGACAAAGCACAGCCTATAAATTAATCAGCCAGAAGTGATGGGCACAGAGCAGGAGTAATACAATATTTAATAGGGTACTTTTAAAATTGATGTGACAATGGCAACTCCATCCCCTATTTAGCTCTCACTTTTGCAAATCTCACATTTCTTATTTCTGTAGCTCATCCTCGCTCTCTCTCCCTCTCTCTCTCTCTCTCTCTCTTTCTCTCTCTCTCTCTGTCCCACATTCTCTCATTCTGAACACACAGCACAAACCCCAATGGGGGGAAGGCTGACATTTTACTGCATAAGACTACTTCCACATTTGGAACACATTCAGAATAATGAGGAGTCCTCATACAATTCAAGAGTAGTCCAGGGAATTTCCGACAGTCGTAGATTTCGGGTTCACAAAAAAGGCATTTGTAAAACTACATCCGTAGTGTTACAAACTCGCATAAGTTCAGATTTATGAAGGGAATGTTCAAAGGTTCCAGTGAGTATGCCTGCAGACCAGTCACAGTGGCAGGCGTCTTAGCATATTCCTGAAAAACATTTCTGAATTTGCAATTGGCCGTGTATGGATTAGTTTTTACATTTGCACGGAGCACGATGGCACGCGGGAAATACCATTGCATTTGTGCAATATCATGGAGAGAGAGAGAGGGAGAGAGTGAGAGAGAGAGAGAGAGAGATGTGTATGCAGTGCCTAATTTGTAAAATATTAAGTGCCAGGGCTCTGACCAGGAGGCCACTGAAGCTTGCACCACCCATCGCCCTGGTCATCGCTGCCAAAACAACTACTAACCATCTCTCTTGCATGTAAATGCGACAATTCAGATTATTCCAGGCCCCCAATGCTAAAGGAATGGCTGGGGAAGCAGGTATTAGCAATTTTAATGTAAATTGTATTCCTAAACAACTGTTGTTCTGCTCATCTCTAAATTAGATGAGCAGCGCCACCATGTGGTAGACTGTTCCAAGTATGGTGTTGACAATTAGGTGCCGGTGCCGAGCACCGGAAACCAATTAAGTGCCGGTGCTGAGCACCGGAAAGCACCCGCTCAAATTAAGCACTGTGGGGTCGATTCCGATCCCGGTCGGAGGCGCACCTAATACCATTCGGCCGGGAAAAAAGCCAGGCGAATGCCTGTTTCCCGACCGATTCGCACATACGTCCGAACGAGCAAGTACGATGCGCACAACTGCCCAAATCCCGACCCAGTCGTACTCACCCAATACAGGTCCTGTTCTCCGACCGAGGCGAATCCGGAAACGCAGAATCGAGTCGCACGGAAGCCAAAATGCAGCCCCGTCCGGCCGGACAAGTACGATGCGCTTTCCGTACGCGCCGAACCCGTCGCTATGCACGGCACGTCAAAGCATCCGGGAGAGGCACACATAAGCTCCGATTCGCGCCACAAGACGATCCACGGCTACGAGACGAACACGCCAGCGACGAGGACGAGGCGAAGCAAAGAGAAAGACGAACGAGACGAACCAACCATGAATCCCATTGTGCCGATATTCCAATATTCTACATCTATTACCGGAACAGGCACGGACGCGTACGGCGCAGAAGGTAAGTCAGACACCCACCACACAAACAAACTACATGTACCCGACATATAACACACACACAGAGGGATGCAGAAATTACTTACACCAGCAACAGCAGCACCATAGGGGCGGGATTGCTATCACCAATGCCACATATACACATAGGGGCCTGGATGCCAACAACTAACACCACCCCTACCCAGGGGTGCTAGATGCCTGTCACTACTACCACCTCTACCCATGGGGGCTGGATGCCTACCACCACTACCACCCCTACTCAGGGGGTGCCAGATGCCTACCACTACCACCACCCCTACCCAGGGGTGCCAGATGCCTACCACTACTACCACCTCTACCCATGGGGGGCAGGATGCCTGTCACTACTACCACCTCTACCCATGGGGGGCTGGATGCCTACCACCACTACCACCCCTACTCAGGGGGTGCCAGATGCCTACCACTACTACCACCTCTACCCATGGGGGGCTGGATGCCTACCATCACTACCACCCCTACTCAGGGGGTGCCAGATGCCTGTCACTACTACCA
Source organism: Calotriton arnoldi (assembly GCA_963921515.1). Lineage (NCBI taxonomy): Eukaryota > Metazoa > Chordata > Amphibia > Caudata > Salamandridae > Calotriton > Calotriton arnoldi. The sequence goes on from CAWUFW010010120.1 coordinate 523,824, forward strand.
CCTCTACCCAGGGGGTACTAGATTCCTACCCCTACCACCACCCCTACCCAGGGGGTGCTAGATGCCTACCCCTACCACCACCACTACTCAGGGGGTGCCAGATGCCTACCCCTACCACCACCCCTACCCAGGGGGTGCTAGATGCCTGTCACTACTACCACCTCTACCCAGGGGGTGCTGGATGCCTGTCACTACTACCACCTCTACCCATGGGGGGCTGGATGCCTACCACCACTACCACCCCTACCCAGGGGGTGTTAGATGCCTACCCCTACCACCACCCCTACCCAGGGGGTGCTAGATGCCTACCCCTACCACCACCCCTACTCAGGGGGTGCCAGATGCCTACCCCTACCACCACCCCTACCCAGGGGGTGCTAGATGCCTGTCACTACTACCACCTCTACCCAGGGGGTGCTGGATGCCTGTCACTACTACCACCTCTACCCAGGGGGTGCTGGATGCCTGTCACTACTACCACCTCTACCCATGGGGGGCTGGATGCCTACCACCACTACCACCCCTACCCAGGGGGTGCTAGATGCCTACCCCTACCACCACCCCTACCCAGGGGGTGCTAGATGCCTGTCACTACTACCACCTCTACCCAGGGGGTGCTAGATGCCTACCCCTACCACCACCCCTACCCAGGGGGTACCAGATGCCTACCACTACTACCACCTCTACCCATGGGGGGCAGGATGCCAGTCACTACTACCACCTCTACCCATGGGGGTCTGGATGCCTACCACCACTACCACCCGTACTCAGGGGGTGCCAGATGCCTACCACTACTACCACCTCTACCCATGGGGGGCTGGATGCCTACCCCTACCACCTCTACCCATGGGGGGCAGGATGCCAGTCACTACTACCACCTCTACCCATGGGGGGCTGGATGCCTACCACCACTACCACCCCTACTCAGGGGGTGCCAGATGCCTACCACTACTACCACCTCTACCCATGGGGGCTGGATGCCTACCACCACTACCACCCCTACTCAGGGGGTGCCAGATGCCTACCACTACTCCCACCTCTACCCATGGGGGCTGGATGCCTACCACCACTACCACCCCTACCCAGGGGGTGCTAGATGCCTACCCCTACCACCACCCCTACCCAGGGGTGCTAGACGCCTGTCACTACTACCACCTCTACCCAGGGGTGCTAGATGCCTACCCCTACCACCACCCCTACCCAGGGGGTGCCAGATGCCTACCACTACTACCACCTCTACCCATGGGGGGCATGATGCCAGTCACTACTACCACCTCTACCCATGGGGGGCTGGATGCCTACCACCACTACCACCCCTACTCAGGGGGTGCCAGATGCCTACCACTACTACCACCTCTACCCATGGGGGGCTGGATGCCTACCACCACTACCACCCCTACTCAGGGGGTGCCAGATGCCTACCACTACTACCACCTCTACCCATGGGGGGCTGGATGCCTACCCCTACCACCACCCCTACCCAGGGGGTGCCAGATGCATGTCACTACTACCACCTCTACCCAGGGGGTGCTGGATGCCTGTCACTACTACCACCTCTACCCATGGGGGGCTGGATGCCTACCACCACTACCACCCCTACCCAGGGGGTGCTAGATGCCTACCCCTACCACCACCCCTACCCAGGGGGTGCTAGATGCCTGTCACTACTACCACCTCTACCCAGGGGGTGCTAGATGCCTACCCCTACCACCACCCCTACCCAGGGGGTGCTAGATGCCTACCCCTACCACCACCCCTACTCAGGGGGTGCCAGATGCCTACCCCTACCACCACCCCTACCCAGGGGGTGCTAGATGCCTGTCACTACTACCACCTCTACCCAGGGGGTGCTGGATGCCTGTCACTACTACCACCTCTACCCATGGGGGGCTGGATGCCTACCACCACTACCACCCCTACCCAGGGGGTGCTAGATGCCTACCCCTACCACCACCCCTACCCAGGGGGTGCTAGATGCCTGTCACTACTACCACGTCTACCCAGGGGGTGCTAGATGCCTACCCCTACCACCACCCCTACCCAGGGGGTGCCAGATGCCTACCACTACTACCACCTCTACCCATGGGGGGCAGGATGCCAGTCACTACTACCACCTCTACCCATGGGGGGCTGGATGCCTACCACCACTACCACCCCTACTCAGGGGGTGCCAGATGCCTACCACTACTACCACCTCTACCCAGGGGGGGCTGGATGCCTACCCCTACTACCACCCCTACCCAGGGGGTGCCAGATGCCTGTCACTACTACCACCTCTACCCAGGGGGTTCTGGATGCCTGTCACTACTACCACCTCTACCCATGGGGGGCTGGATGCCTACCACCACTACCACCCCTACTCAGGGGGTGCCAGATGCCTACCACTACCACCACCCCTACCCAGGGGGTGCTAGATGCCTGTCACTACTACCACCCCTACCCTTGGGGGCAGGATGCCTACCCCTACCACCACCCCTACCCAGGGGGTGCTAGATGCCTGTCACTACTACCACCTCTACCCAGGGGGTGCTGGATGCCTGTCACTACTACCACCTCTACCCATGGGCGGCTGGATGCCTACCACCACTACCACCCCTACCCAGGGGGTGCTAGATGCCTACCCCTACCACCACCCCTACCCAGGGGGTGCTAGATGCCTGTCACTACTACCACCTCTACCCAGGGGGTGCTAGATGCCTACCCCTACCACCACCCCTACCCATGGGGGGCAGGATGCCTACCACCAACAACACCCCCACTCATAGGATGGGTAATGCATGACTCAACAATCACACACCAACATAAGGAATGCAACAAAAAGACATCCCCCCAACACCATGACAAGCGTGTGTAGACTGTGTCAAATGCCTACAACACTGAACATGACTTTGAACATACAATGTGACCCCCTATCACATGTGTCACACATAAATGTGTGTGGCCCCCACAATGCAAGCAGACCATGACCACTGTGGCAATGGGGTCCAACCCCCATCATCACAGTGACCAAAAGGTAAGTGTGGGGTCCATAGCTGAAGCACATTTTGAACATTGTGGCAATGGGGTCTAAACCCCCATCATCACAGTGACCAAAATGTAAGTGTGGGGCCCATAGCTGAAGCACATCTTGAACATTGTGGCAATGGGGTCTAAACCCCCATCATCACAGTGACCAAAAGGTAAGTGTGGGGTCCATAGCTGAAGCACATTTTGAACATTGTGGCAATGGGGTCTAAACCCCCATCCTCACAGTGACCAAAAGGTAAGTGTGGGGTCCATAGCTGAAGCACATTTTGAACATTGTGGCAATGGGGTCCAACCCCTATCATCACAGTGACCAAAAGGTAAGTGTGGGGTCCATAGCTGAAGCACATTTTGAACATTGTGGCAATGGGGTCCAACCCCCATCATCACAGTGACCAAAAGGTAAGTGTGGGGTCCATAGCTGAAGCACATTTTGAACATTGTGGCAATGGGGTCTAAACCCCCATCATCACAGTGACCAAAAGGTAAGTGTGGGGTCCATAGCTGAAGCACATTTTGAACATTGTGGCAATGGGGTCCAACCCCCATCATCACAGTGACCAAAAGGTAAGTGTGGGGTCCATAGCTGAAGCACATTTTGAACATTGTGGCAATGGGGTCTAAACCCCCATCATCACAGTGACCAAAATGTAAGTGTTGACATTGAAAAAGCTGCAACTGGCAAACTGCATGGATGATTCCTGGTCACAGAACAACAAACACATCAGTGGCAAAGTAGTGCTTGTGTCCCATAGCAACATAGATTCTGTGAGGCAAACAGTGCAGTGCAAATAAGACATACCTTTGGCCATGTGCAGACAAACATCACCCATGGGGGCTGACACTGTCAACATCCATCAATGACACAATGACAGAAGTGACCATCATAATGCAGACCCACATATTTGCACCAATGGGCACACAAATGTAGATACCCTGTGGAGACTGTAGATGTGAGGTGAACAAATAACATACCATGGCAGCAATGGGACACACAAACAATGATCATTGTGCTGACTGATGACCTAGGAGTCCCAGGGACAGCAGGTGAAACCCACCAAACAACATACAGCCAATGGCACACTAAAGATATGCCAATGCAGTGGTGCAGATGCACAAACACAAACAGGCAGACCCACACTGCACATCAAACACAACAGGTGAGGGGGTGCCAGTGTCCCCAGGCAACCACACAACACATGATGAGGCCTGAATACCAATTACACAGATGCACATACAGTGCCACACAAAAGTAACTCATGGATCCAAATCCCCTATGTGGGCAATCAGGCATTGTTAGATGAGAGGGAGCACAAATTACACATGTCACACAAGCTTGTAGGAACAGCAACTAACACAGCAAGAGACAGACCCACCACAGCACTACCCCCAGGGACCCCATATTGTGCTGACACTAGCCTGCATGATAATCCCACTGTGATGACAATGTTAGATGTCGTTCACACTGTGAACCCCAGCCATGTGTCCTGAGCAACTAACTACCATCACACCTACACAAGCTCCAATCAATCAGCGCGGCCTGCCAGCCAAGGCCAATATGGAGGTAGGGGTCTGGCCGTGCAACAACTCACTTTTGCACACACTCAACACCACACACCCTGATCTCCACCAATGTGCAGCAGTGAAGCTCACATGGACTGGTGACATTGCACATGCACCCATGACAATACCAGGGGTGGTGGTGGGAACTAAGGTGCAGAAACCCATCACACATGGCCAGTAAACAAGACTCGTCAATGTTTGACACACAGCACAGTATGCTGTACATGGGCATGATGTGAAATCCACCACAATCAATGGGATCCTGGCCATAGTCACACACCAATGAAGAAGCCAAGGTGACACACGAAGAACACACGTACACAACTACCAACATTGCAGCTCTGACCCTGAGGAGTGGCAGCAGTCACACACACAACGTGTCACAATCACTGAAAGCTAACACAAATTGTAAATCACATTACTCGTGTAAACAACAAGTGCCAAGGGGAATCCTGAATGTGTCCCATCTGCGTTTGCCCACATCCCCAGCACTGACAACAAAGACAACCTGGGATGACAACCTCATGAACATTAGTTTGCCATGCACCCACATCACAGAGAAACCAGGTCCAAGATGCTGGATGAACACAGAACAACTCAGCAAGCATCACAAACAGGAACATCCCTAGGGACACAGCCTGTGTAGGAAAAGGGAAGGGAACACGCACAGACATGCTTACACAACACAGGCCCACACAATGTCACCAGATTACACACTGCCATGAGGGCACTCCACTCCTGTAGAAGGTCCGCTCTGCCAAACCTTGTCTGTGCACGACCCAAACATGTCAGCAGAACACTCCGTCAGTGAGTCAACAACCACAACACACAGAAGGCTCTGCTCACATCAGCCTGGGTACGGGGGTGTCACGTCAGTCATCTGCACACACACCAAACACGTGTCAAGCAAGTTGCACTGTATACACAGATGAGTCCTTCGACATTGATGTGCAAAACTGCATGTCCAGTGGAGCTGGGCACACAGTCAGGGAAATCGGAACATTGAACAGTGGTAAGCCCACCAGATGTGCATCAGTGTAAGACAAAGATGTTCATTTACAAATGCAAAAAGGACATCCCTGTGTCAAATGCTGAACATTACACCCTCAGACTGTAGCAAAGGATGCCATAGATCCAGACTACAACAGGACACATATCCCATGGACCACATGGAGTCCATCACTGCAACACTTCATCGTCCTGATGTGAACACTATTACAACTGCAAATGCAGGATGCTACTCATCCACATCATGTACATCAAAAGAAAACCCAAAAGTAAACAAAAAGAGGCTTTATTGAGCAAATGTCAGGGTAAACACGGAAGTTCAAAAGAAACTAAGGCCAATGGCCAGTCCAAAATCACAGTACCAACGGGGTGAGAAGTGACAACTGGTCACACATTGCTTGCCTGCACTGGTACGGTTGGGGAACATCCCCCTTGGAGGGGCATACAAGGGGCAGGCCAGGCACCGCAGGGACAGGATCAAGGGATGGCAGAGTGAGGCAGTGAAGGGGTGGTGGGTGCAGGAGTGTCACCGGCAACTGCAGTGAAGGTGTCTGACTCAGGGGGGGCCGGCACCACCGTGGTACACAAGTCAGTTGGTGTGGGTGCTGCAACCACTGCAGTGGACTGGACTGATGTAGTGGACTGGGTACCCACTGCAGTGCCCGAGTCAGACGTGGTGGTTGTGGACTCCACTGCAGTGCATGACTCCAAGGGAGTGGAAGGGTGGGCAGATGAGGTGGGCAGGACAGAGGGGGGACCCGGTCCCCACAACAGTGCCACTAACAGGCAGAGCGTCTGGGTTGGGGGTGGAAGAGCAAGTGGCAGGGGGAGGGCCTAAGCAGTCTGGGGATGCGGTTCGGTGTGTGGGGGAACCTGGGGCAGGGTGTGGCGGGGGAACCTGTGCAGTGGTGGCCTGGGGGATGGAGGAGAGAGACTGGGCGCTGGAGCTGCATGGTGGTGATGGTGGGGTCTTGCTCTTCCTGCTCCGGGGGGACTTCCTAATGGGCTCCTGTGTCTGCCTGCACCTGGGGGAGGGTGTCCGGGGGCGAGGGGCACTCCTCTCTGTGTGGGTGGACTTCCTCTTCCCCTGGTATGCTGGATCAGCAGGAATGGTGGGGAAGAGGCCGAGGTCACACAGGAAGATCTGCTGTGTAGGTGGGATAGCAGGCGAGGCAAGGGAAGGGGTCTTGGAGGGAGAGGATTTGGAGGACTGCGGAGTGAATGTGGATGCCTGTGTGTGTGTGTGTTCCCCATCCCCTGTGTCTGTGCTATCAGTCCCCTGAGGATGCTTGTGTGCACATCTTGCCTTACTCTTGGGTGTGTCTGTGCTGCTCGTGTCTTTGTGTTTGGGTGACTGTGCAGGTGTGCATGTGCTTTGGACAGGTAGGGGGGCAGGAATTGTGGATGGGGCAGAGGTGGGAGGGGTGAGGGACTGTTGGAGGAGGGACACTGCTGCCGTCAGGGAGGAGTCCATGGACCTATTGCTCCTCTGTAGGGCAGACATACCCGTCGAGAAGCCCTCCATGAACGACACCAGCTGTGTCAACAGAGTGGTGTGTGCATGGAGGACACTCAGCATTGCTGTCTGCCCTACATGGAGCTGCCGAAGGAGGTACACAGACTCCTCACTCAGGGCAGCAGGGGACACAGGGGCAGGGGGTGCGGTGCCTGGCACGAAGGAGACACACTCCCAAGCACGGGAGCCTCCACGGACCTCAGGAATGGGAGCTGATGGGAGGGCGGTGGTGGTGGTGGTGGTGGCGGGGCCAGACAGACTAGCTGGCCTTTGGTGGCTGCCGAGACCCGCCTCCACAAGGGAGTCATCCTCCGAGCTGCTGTGGTCACCAGCTGAGGTGGATGGTGCTGAGGACTCCTCGGTGTGGCTCCCCTCGCCCTCCGTGCCACTGGGTCCCTCTGACCACTCGTCCGATGCTGACCCAGTCTGTCTCCGCTGCTCCTCCTGGTCCGTGGAGCTGTCCCCTCCTGTGGCCGTGGATGTATCTGCAAACAATTAGGGAAACAGACAAACATCAGTCACCTGCACTGACCGCACACACCACAGTAAGTACAGCACATTACAGAGCAAGCCCTGGCATCCTTAGTTGAACATTGCCTAAAGTCCTCACACAGATTCGGGAAAGCCAATTGTCAGTCTGATGGTCAACCATGGGACTCACACCCCTCCTGCCCTTGGACCCATCTGTCTGGTGCCTGTCTGATGGTAAGACCCCAGTGTGGACACATGCACCACCTACACAGTTGTTGGACATTGCAGGGAACACGGTGAAGCATGTGAACATGCTCATATCACATCTCTTGCCACTGAGTCAGTGCAGGTGTCCGGATAAAGGGATGGCCAGAGTCTAATTAGAAATGCATGTGATGCATACCAGCACCAGACACCATGATGCACCCATGTCCGGATAGTCAATGCCACAATGGGGTGCATGTTGCACATGTCACTCCCCTGCAGGATCAGTCCCAGGAAGTTGAATGCCATGACACAGGAATGCGTGCAAAGTCATACATTACTGTCTCAAGTCACATGGCCATGGCAGCCAGCCAACAACAGTCTGCACTGTGTCACAATCCGAGGGCATGGGGAATGCAAGTTATGTGACTGACAAGTGCACATGTCCATCCCCCAAAAACCACATCATCTGTACTACTATTTGTCCACGTCATACCAACTGGACATATGGGGTACATGAAACACAACTCTCTGAACATGAGCACCTAACAGTGTGCTGTGAATGAAAATACAGCTGCCTGAAAGTCACAGTCGCAAACACCTGTGTGCACAGTCAAGTGATCAGACACCTATAAGTCACAGAAGTATCGTCTATCATGGTCACATCTCAGATGGCATGCTGAGCCCCAACCGATAAACATACCAGTAGTCCTGACAACGAAGAGACAGCACAATGAGACAGAGGCAGACACCTGAGGGTACATTTCACTGATCACAACATGCCAGATGATACACGGGAGTGGGAGTACAGAGTGTATTGTATGCCCTGGAGTAGGCATGACTGTCCAGCTCCACTGTAAGAGGGACGAGTCCTGGACAGTAGGCAGGTGGCTAAGCATGTGTGACACACTGGATACACATACTCCTGAGGCCCAAATATTGTTCCCACCAGCAGCATGGGTGTGTGCCAAATTCCCCAGGGACATGTGGTGAGTCAGAGCAGCAAGCGGACCACATATCAAAGTTACACCCAGATCACATGTCAGAACTTAGGCATTGTGTAAGCAATTGACCCACCCATGAATCGCACAACATAGTCACGGGAACAAATGCTGTCCCCCACCTTGAGCAAAGCAAAATGCAATGACACAGTCCCCAAATGACACAATTTCCTGACTATAAGGGCCACACATATGCGTATCAGAGGAGAAGTGGGCATGTCACAAATGAGGGACATGGGTCCTGGACCACATGACTGATGTACTGTGGAAGTTTAACCAGGCCAGAGGAGGGCACATAGCATGTCAGACAAAGTGCACAGTGCAGTCATGGACTCACCCCTCCTTGCTGCTGTCTGTCCTTCAGCTGCCCATCCAGGTCAGGGAAGACCACCGCCAGGATCCGGAGCATGTGGGGGGTCAGGGTCCGGTGTCCGCCCCTCCTGTAAGGAGGCGACAGCTTCAGCTGGACCCTTGCGATCCTCCGGGTCCAGCCATGAAGGTCCTGCCACCTCTTTTGCCAGTTGCAGATCCTGCGCCTGTAGACCCCCACGGATCTTACTTTCCGGGCGATGGTCAGCCAGATTTCCTGCTTCTGGTGGGCATCAACCTGTGAGGATGACAAAGTGAAAAGGCCATTACTACACATGCAACATATACGTGCATCACACAGTTGGATATACATGTCTCAATCACAGGGGCATATGATGTACACAGGCAGTGCAACAATGTCTATGAACAGTTTGCCAGCAGTCACTACATGGTATCATTGCATGGGAAGTAAACCTAGTTGGAATGCACTGTTACTGCACTGTACCAGTTCAGTGCATGTAACTACACACTTTGGGGTGTGACAACTACTCATTGGGCATGCTAGCCAGTGGTGTGCACACTGAAAGTCCTGCTAGTCAGACAACATGCACAGTTAGTGATGCAGTGGACAGCACACTCACCTGCTCCCCTGGTTTCCCATACAGCTTGCTGTACTGTGGAAGGAGGCTGTCCAGCAGGGCCTGGTTCTCCTCAAGGCTGAAGGCTGGGGCTCTCTCCACAGTACGTGCCATTGCAGGAGCCAGAGGATGCATAAACAGCAGCAGTGTTGGTGGCAGATGTCGTCCTGGAGCATGTAGTGCAGGCAAGTGAGCTCTCAGGGGAACAGCCAGCATTATATGTGTGCTGCAGAGGCAGATACTGTCCCATGTGTCCAAAGTGATAGGTCCAAGTCGTTTGCATCTTCTGAATCTGACCAATCCATGGAATAGCAGCACTAATACACGCCCACAGCATCCTTCAAATCTTCAACTTCATGACACCCATGATTTTGCAACATTGTTGTGGCTGGCCAACTGAATTCACTGCATCAGACTCGTTGGAGCTTCGAAAACGCGTCCGTTGCCATGCCAGGCCCCAGCCAATGTGTGCGCACCGATCGGTCCATTGCTGTACAATGCGTATTTCGGGATACAACGCGTACCCGCTCACATTGAATGCAATGGGCCGGCCGGGCACACCGATCGGTCCATTGCAGTTCAACGCGTACCCGCTCACATTGAATGCAATGGGCCGGCCGGGCACACCGATCGGTCCATTGCAGTTCAACGTGTACCCACTCACATTGAATGCAATGGGCCGGCCGGGCACACCGATCGGTCCATTGCTGTACAACGCGTACCCGGGATACAACGCGTACCCGCTCACATTGAATGCAATGGGCCGGCCGGGCATACCGATCGGTCCATTGCTGTACAACGCGTACCCGGGATACAACGCGTACCCGCTCACATTGAATGCAATGGGCCGGCCGGGCACACCGATCGGTCCATTCCTGTACAAGGCGTACTCGGGATACAACGCGTACCCGCCACATTGAATGCAATGGGCCGGCCGGGCACACCGATCGGTCCATTGCTCTACAACGCGCACCGGGATACAACGCGTACCCGCTCACATTGAATGCAATGGGCCGGCCGGGCACACCGATCGGTCCATTGCTCTATAACGCTGCACTCGGGATACAACCCGTACCCGCCACATTGAATGCAATGGGCTGGCCGGGCACACCGATCGGTCCATTGCTCTACAACGCTGCACTCGGGATACAACGCGTACCCGCTCACATTGAATGCAATGGGCCGGCCGGGCACACCGATCGGTCCATTGCAGTTCAACGCGTACCCGCTCACATTGAATGCAATGGGCCGGCCGGACACACCGATCGGTCCATTGCAGTTTAACGCGTACCCGCTCACATTGAATGCAATTGGCCGGCCGGGCACACCGATCGGTCCATTGCTGTACAACGCGTACCCGGGATACAACGCGTACCCGCTCACATTGAATGCAATGGGCCGGCCGGGCACACCGATCGGTCCATTGCTGTACAACGCGTACCCGGGATACAACGCGCACTCGGCTCACATTGAATGCAGTGGGCCGGCCGGGCACACCGATCGGTCCATTGCTGTACAACGCTGCACCTGGGATACAACGCTGCACTCGCTCACATTGAATGCAATGGGCCGGCCGGGCACACCGATCGGTCCATTGCTGTACAACGCGTACCCGGGATACCACGCGCACCCGCCACATTGAATGCAATGGGCCGGCCGGGCACACCGATCGGTCCATTGCTCTACAACGCTGTACCCGCTCACATTGAATGCAATGGGCCGGCCGGGCACACCGATCGGTCCATTGCAGTTCAACGCGTACCCGGGATACAACGCGTACCCGCTCACATTGAATGCAATGGGCCTACCGGGCACACCGATCGGTCCATTCCTGTACAAGGCGTACCCGGGATACAACGCGTACCCACTCACATTGAATGCAATGGGCCGGCCGGGCACACCGATCGGTCCATTGCTCTACAACGCGTACCCGGGATACAACGCGTACCCGCCACATTGAATGCAATGGGCCGGCCGGGCACACCGATCGGTCCATTGCTCTACAACGCGTACCCGGGATACAACGCTGCACTCGCCACATTGAATGCAATGGGCCGGCCTGGCACACCGATCGGTCCATTGCAGTTCAACGCGTACCCGCTCACATTGAATGCAATGGGCCGGCCGGGCACACCGATCGGTCCATTGCAGTTTAACGCGCACTCCGCTCACATTGAATGCAATGGGCCGGCCGGGCACACCGATCGGTCCATTGCTGTACTACGCGCACTCGGGATACAACGCTGCACTCGCTCACATTGAATGCAATGGGCCGGCCGGGCACACCGATCGGTCCATTGCTGTACAACGCGTACCCGGGATACAACGCGTACTCGCTCACATTGAATGCAGTGGGCCGGCTGGGCACACCGATCGGTCCATTGCTGTACAACGCGTACCCGGGATACAACGCGTACCCGCTCACATTGAATGCAATGGGCCGGCCGGGCACACCGATCGGTCCATTGCTGTACAACGCGTACCGGGATACAACGCGCACTCGCCACATTGAATGCAATGGGCCGGCCGGCCACACCGATCGGTCCATTGCTCTACAACGCGTACCCGCTCACATTGAATGCAAAGGCCGGCCGGGCACACCGATCGGTCCATTGCAGTTCAACGCGTACCCACACACATCATATGCAATGGGCCGGCCGGGAACACCGATCGGTCCATTGCAGTTCAACGCGTACCCGGGATACAACGCGTACCCGCTCACATCATATTCAATGGGCCGGCCGGGCACACCGATCGGTCCATTGCTCTACAACGCGTACCCGGGATACAACGCGTACCCGCTCACATTGAATGCAATGGCCAATGCGTGCGCACCGATAGGTCCATTGCTGTCCAACGCGTACCCGCTCGCATTGAATGCAATGGCCAATGTGTGCGCACCGATCGGTCCATTGCTGTCCAACGCGTACCCGCTCGCATTGAATGCAATGGCCAATGTGTGCGCACCGATCGGTCCATTGCTGTCCAACGCGTACCCGCTCGCATTGAATGCAATGGCCAATGTGTGCGCACCGATCGGACCATTGCTGTCCAACGCGTACCCGCTCGCATTGAATGCAATGGCCAATGTGTGCGCACCGATCGGTCCATTGCTGTCCAACGCGTACCCGCTTGCATTGAATGCAATGGCCAATGTGTGCGCACCGATCGGTCCATTGCTGTCCAACGCGTCCCTGTACAAGTCACTGGCATATGTCACCATGCCTGTCACAGGTGAACATATGCCAGCCACATATACTTCCCAGGGAGTGAGGGGCACACCTACAACACCACAGCCTGTCCACACTGTATCCTAAGGCATGTAAGGCTGCATTACCTATTCCGTGTATGGGGTGAACATGTTGTTCTGTGGGTGTCACTTGGGGGCAGCCACTCCCAGGCTGTGCACGTGTTCATGGGGACAGAATCCTTGGTGTGTCGTGCACATGACCACTGTGATGTGGAACTGTTCATTCCTGAGCATGTGGCATGGTCACATTTCACGGTGGTGTATGTGTATGTCATGTCACATACCCCCTGAGTCCCATGTGGGACGGTATGTACGTCCCAGGGTGACCCATTGCCACAATAGTGATGGTCCTCCACAGTCTGTGTGCATGTTGTGTTTACAATGTCTCTGATTCCATGTGCACAATGGGAGACAGTCTCCACATCCACATTGTTTGTGCATGAACTTTGATGTTGTGCATGTGTGTGTCACAGACGTCCATGTCTGTCCTGCCGAGGCAACAGGGACCACTACCTGTGGGGGTCATGGTTGTTTTGCTGTGGTGTATTCATGATGCACCATGTCATGCCAGTGTCCATGTGGCAATACAGGGTCCCTGGGAATCTACCTGTCGATGAGCTGTGATGCCTGGGGCACATCTGTCCTCACATGTCACTGTGGGGTGTGTTTGGAATGTGGCAGCAGTAGATGGGAACTGTGACACGGCCTCATGATATCCCATGGCACAACCTGGGACTTGTTGATGCCACTTGTTGAACTGTGATGTTAGATGTTGGCCATGTAGGTGCCATACATATCCTTACGGAACTGCACACATCATGTACTTGTGTCTCATAATGATGTATCATGTGATATTGAGTATGGTAAATGCCACATATGTGGGGTGACTGACAATCTTTCTTTCTTCACCTATGCACTGCAGGGCACCAGCTGTCCATAGACCATTCCCTGACCTTGCATCCATGGTGGAACGGGACTGCATCCGACGGTACCGATTCACCAGGCCGCTGATTGAGGAATTGACGGTGCGCTTGGCCCCACATTTGCAACCTGGCCGGACATACCCCACAGCGCTGACCCCCAAGGTGAAGGTGATGGCAGCCCTACACTTCTTTGCCACCGGTACCTTTCAACACACTGTGGCGTCTGCTGGTGGGATGTCACAGACCAGGTTCAGCCGTATGCTACGCGATGTTTTGGAGGCTATGTTGAGATACCTGAACCAGTACTTCTATTTCCCTAGACCTCAACAACTCACTGACGTGAAGAGTGACTTCTATGCCCTGGGGAGGATGCCGCATGTCATTGGCTCCATTGATGGGACACATGTGGCTTTTATACCACCACAGGCACATGAGCAGGCATACAGGAACCACAAACATTACCATTCGGTCAATGCACTGGTGGTATGTCTTGCTGATATGAGCATCTCACACGTGTGTGCCCGTTTCCCCGGTTCTGCACACAATGCCTACGTGATGAGGAGTAGTCGCATCCCGAGGATGATGTCCCAGATGCGGAACCAGCGTGCCTGGCTTGTCGGTGTGTACTGACTTTGTACCATTGTGTGTGTTCTGCAATGTAGTATTCCACCCTCTTTTCAAAATCAGCTAATGTGCAATTGTCCATATGTAGGTGACTCCAGATACCCTAACATGCCTTGGTTGCTGACGCCCCTCACGAACCCTGTGACACCAGCCCAGATGCGCTACAATGAGGCACATGGTCAGACCAGGAGAGTGATTGAGCGGACATTTGGTCTCCTGAAGAGCCGCTTCCGCTGCCTGGACAAGACAGGAGGGGCCCTCCCATATGCCCCAGCAAAGGTGTGCAAGATTGTCATCGTCTGCTGCATGCTACACAACCTGGCTGTGCGGAAGGAGTTGCCTCTCATCCTGGATGACGATGACCAACATCCGCCACCTGTGGAGGATCCTGGCCTGGACCACGATGCCAGTGATGATGATGATGATGATGGTGATGTCCGCACACAGCTCATCACCAACTTCTTCAGCTGAATGTGAGTATCCGGAGATGTCATGTCAATGATGTGAGTATGCATGATATGTGTTGGTGGTGCTCTGGTGCTGTTTGAGTGTGGCCATGTGCTACATGACTGTATGCGTGTAGAGATGTGTCCTTACAGGTAGTCTGTACTCCCCAACAGTGTTGACATGCTAACTTGGTTCTGGGTGGGTATCTTGTGACATGTATTGGGCATGAGTATTGCAGTTCTGTCCTGTTCTTCAGTGCTTTTGACTGTGTGTCATTTCTGTCCTTCACAAGGTACTTTCAGAGTTGTTTGGTCAACTGTGATCCCCCGACACCGTGATTAAACTTCCAGGGTGGTAGCTGTCGTGTCCCTACAGGTGATGTGTGCCACACCCATGGACTTCCTTCCTTCTACACTTGTTGACTGTGTGCCCACTTCCAGGTGGGATTACCTTGCATCTGTAGTGGTTACAACATGTTGCAAATGTGTAATAAACCTGTGCTTCACTTTGTGATGTGCGTTGTCTGTGGTCACACATCTGACTGACATTTGCTTATTGCACCAGTGGGCTAGTTAACAAAGACTGTGAATAGGTGTTGTGTCTGTGCATTGCACCGTATTTCCTGGCAACATCAGTGTAGGCGATGAGTCAGATGGCCTTGGTGTGTATATGTTGTGTAGCCCTGGTGGTGTGTCTCCCTCATATGTGTCACGTCGCCATGACTCACATGACGGTGTTGTACTTGCTGTAGCAGTTAGCATGCACAGTGTAATTTCGCAGGTCATCATCTCCATGACAGAAACCACGTTGGAATCACAACAGAGGCAGGTATGGTGTATTAGTGTGTTTATTGTCATACATGTGTGAGTATAGTGCACAGGATGGTGGGTGCTGTACATTGTGATTGTAATCCAAAGTTCCTAGATGATTTGGAAGTCCTGGTAGCAGATATGTCCTGAGTAAAGTCCACAGTCATCTGATACATTGGTCCAACTTGTACTCCCCATGTCATGTGGGGGAGTTGTGTTGCATACAACAGGGTGAACAGTTTGCGCACAAAGGTGATTATCCAGAACAGGTGTTGGCTTCCTGGGGTTGCGCATGGCCATCGGCCTCTCAGTTGCCCTTCCTCGGACGACCCCTCTTCTTTGGGGGGACCCTCAAGTGCAGGCTGCTGCGGTGCAGGGGACTCTCCGCCAGAGTCATCCTCCCTCCCTGTGGCAGTTGCAGTTGTTTCAGCACCAGATGTTGTGGGCACACAGGGAGGTGTTGACATGTTGCTGCTCATCTGGCGGAGGCATTGTAATATGTCCCTATGCACCGCCGTCATTTCTTGCAGTGTGTCCCACTTGGACTCCATGCGGGACATGTGTAAGTCCAAGCGGGCATGATGGGCAGCCTGCTGCTGTCGTATGTCCCTGAGGATCCCCACTACCTGGCTGAGCTCTCCGGTGCTGGTCTGGTACGCATCGGCTATGCGTACCAGTTGTGGGTCATCATGCAGTCCAGACCCCTCTGAGAGCAGCGACCGATGTCTACCACCCCACCCACCACCCCTGGCGACACGTGCAGTACCTGAGGAGACATGCACAGGTGACCCTGGGCCCCCTTGGGGGTTGTTGGTGGTGTTGGTGTCCATAGCCCCACGTTGGGCCAGGGTCCGTGTGCTGGTGGTGATGGTGTTCCTTGGTCTGTCCGTGTCGGCAGGGGTGGTTTGTGTGTTGTCAGTCGTTGGAGGGGTGGGTGCAGGGGGTGCAGCTGGTGGTCCTGCTGGTGCTGCATGATGACTCGCTCCGGAGGTGCCAGGTAGGTCTTCGTCATCCGAGGAGGGCAGAGGCTGTTCCACACCAGTGAGCTCTGTTTCCCCTGGAGCCTGGGACAGGGACTCCTCAGCGTCTGCTGCTGTGTCCCCATCATCACCTGTTTTTGGGAGACACACACAATGTATGTTATGTTTCTGCAGGCATCAATGGTTCACACACCTGACAGTTGTGACTGTACCTCTGGATGCGGGCCTGTACATTGCATTGTCCTAAGTTGTCACAGTCAGAGGTTGATATTGGTGTAGCACATTGTCCTGCATACTTTGAGCATTTCAATATGAATGTTGGGGTGTGTACATGGCCTGCATTGGTTGTATTTGGTTGACATCTGGCCCTCCTTCTCCCCCCAGCCCAGTTATCCCACCATGAAGCATGCCACCCTTGCAGTGGGTTCAGGTTGACTCTCAGGATGTCAGTGAGTGGTGTCCTGCTGTTGGTTGGTGCACAGTTCCCAGCAGGGCCTTGTGCTACCCACAGCAGTACCCAGTGTCAGCCATCTTGTCAGTTCTTTTCCACTCCCTGTGATGTGCGCATGGTTCAGGGTGCTGTTGATGGGACAGTTGTGGGGGTGACCAATATCTGTGACTGCCACTCCCATCATGCTATTGCCTCCAACCCCCTTCCCAGCATGCCCATGCTTCCTTCCTTTTGACTCTGCTTCCCTGTGGGGTTGTGTGCCTGTGCTGACAAGATGGCTGACAGTGTTATCCTGGGGTTAGTTTGGCTACAAGTCCCATGTGTGTCCCTGTGCTTCACACAGCATGACCCAGGGTTGTGGTTCTTTGTGGGATATTTGATTAGAGTGTGAGCAATGCATTCTCCCAGGTGAGTTGTGTGGAGTTTGTGTTAGGGGTGTGTGTGAGTAGAGCTGCTGGTAACTATGGTCAGTGCTGTCAGTCCTCCTTCCCACCCAGCCAGATATCCCACCATGGAACGTGCTTCCATTGCAGGGAGTGCAAGTTGGCTTTCAGGATGTCAGTCAGTGGTGTCCTGCTGTTGGTTGGTGCACAGTTCCCAGCAGGGCCTTGTGCTCACCACAGCAATACCCAGTGTCAGCCATCTTGTCAGTTCTTTTCCACTCCCTGTGATGTGCGCATGGTTCAGGGTGGTGTTGATGGGACAGTTGTGAGGGTGACCAATATCTGTGACTACCACTCCCATCATGCTATTGCCTCCCCCGCCCTTCCCAGCATGCCCATACTTCCTTCCTTTTGAGTGGACTTCACTGTGTGTCAGTGTGACAGCAATGGCAAGATGGCTGACAGTGGTGTCCTGCTGTTGGTTGGTGCCCAGTTCCCAGCAGGGCCTTGTGCTCCCCACAACATAGCACCAGTGTCAGACATCTTTGACGTGGCTTTTCACTCCCTGGTAGGTGTGCATGCTTTAGTGTGAGCTTGCTGGGCCATGCGGGTGGGGGATGTTGAGCTGTGACTACCACTCCCATCATGCTATTGCTTACACCCCCCTTCCCAGCATGCCCATACTTCCTTCCTTTTGAGTGGACTTCACTGAGTGTGAGTGTGACAGCAATGGCAAGATGGCTGACAGTGGTGTCCTGCTGTTGGTTGGTGCCCAGTTCCCAGCAGGGCCATGTGCTCCCCACGACTGAGCACCAGTGTCAGCCATCTTTGAAGTGGCTTTTCACTCCCTGTGAGGTGTGAATGCTTGGGTGTGAGCTTGCTGGGCCATGTGGGTGGGGGATGTTGGGCTGTGACTACCACTCCCATCATGCTATTGCCTCCACCCCCCTTCCCAGCATGCCCATGCTTCCTTCCTTTTGACTCTGCTTCCCTGTGGGGTTGTGTGCCTGTGCTGACAAGATGGCTGACAGTGTTATCCTGGGGTTAGTTTGGCTACAAGTCCCATGTGTGTGCCTGTGCTTCACACAGCATGACCCAGGGTTGTGGTTCTTTGTGGGATATTTGATTAGAGTGTGAGGCAATGCATTCTCCCAGGTGAGTTGTGTGGAGTTTGTGTTAGGGGTGTGTGTGAGTAGAGCTGCTGGTAACTATGGTCAGTGCTGTCAGTCCTCCTTCCCACCCAGCCAGATATCCCACCATGGAACGTGCTTCCATTGCAGGGAGTGCAAGTTGGCTTTCAGGATGTCAGTCAGTGGTGTCCTGCTGTTGGTTGGTGCACAGTTCCCAGCAGGGCCTTGTGCTCCCCACAGCAGTAGCCAGTGTCAGCCATCTTGTCAGTTGTTTTCCACTCCCTGTGATGTGAGCATGGTTCATGGTGGTGTTGATGGGCGCATTGTGAGGGTGGGCAATATCTGTGACTACAACTCCCATGATGCTATTGGCTACACTGACTTGCCCAGCATACACAGGATTCCTTCCTTTCAGTGGGCTTCCCTGTGAGGTGGTGTTGTAGTGGTGGCTACATGTCTGGCTGTGTTTGTTAGTTATATTTGTGCCACTGCCTAGCTGTATTTGTAGTTGTGTTTGTACATGTGATGACACAGTTACATATCACTATGAGATGGCATGTGTTGTGTTTATCTGACTGACATACACATCTTGGGATAATTATGTTTTGGTTGGTGTGTATTTGCTAAGGGTGCATGGTTTGACTCTCCCCTTGACAGTGATGTGTGTGTATTGTCGCACAATATTGTGTACATTTGTTGTGTACTCACCAGGCTCTGGGATGTTTTCTAGTCCATATACGCTCACTGGTGGTAGGATGGCCCGCACCTTCTCCTCCCAGGGCCTGAGGTATACTGGTTTGGCAGGAGGGCCACTGCCGGTGTGTTGGCTCAAGAGGTAGTCCTTCTTCAGTAGGTCCCTGACCCTCCTGCGCACGTCATACCACCTGTTCTGGATGTCTTCCTTTGTGCGCAAACATGGTGATTGTGCTTTCACCCTGTCGACGGTCCTCTCCCACATCTTGGTTTTCTGCGACATGGGGGTCTGTTGGACCAGTGTACCAAACAGCTGTGGCTCTACCCTGAGGATCTCATCTACCAGGACTTCCAATTCACTATCTAGGAACTTTGGATTCTTCTTTGGGGGCATGGTGATGGGTGGTGGTGGTGAGTGATGTGTGTGGGGTGTGCAAGTGAGGGTGTGTGAGTGTGTGTTTTGCTGGGTGTATGTGAGGGTGCTATTTGTTGAGGTGCTGATGGTGTGTGGCTTGTGTGATGGATGAGCTGTGAGTGTGTGTGTGGTTGCTGTCTGTTGGTGTTGAGTGCTGGCAGGTCAGTAGAATTTGCAAAGGATCATGGTAGGGATTTGTGTCCTTTATATGGGTTGAGTTGTGGGTGTGTCTTTGTTCCATGTCCCCCCCCCCAGTATTTATTGGCTTTGTAATTGCTTGTTTTCCCCCTTTTCTTTGTGTTTTTTCCTTTGTACTTTTTGTGCATGTAGGAGACGTTCTTCTGACCGAGTCGGACCCTGCAGTTGTCTCGTGCGAGTTTCTCCGATTCGTTCACGCTGTGTTTGTGCTGTTTTCTGTGCTGCGTACGCGTCGGTCGCGGTGTATTGGGTTGCTTCGGCTCGCTGTTTTGTATGCGTGTCGGTCGTACGGCTTGAGCTCCGTGCGACTCGCTCGTGTTTTCCACGCGTTGCATCGTACTTGGCGGGTCGGAGTTCGCGGGTACGTTTCGTTCGGGATTCTTCCTGGTGCGTGTCGGTCGGTTCGATTCGCGTGCTTTTTTGGCCGGATAGCTGTTTTCCGCGCGGTTCGGTCGTTCGTATTGTGTTCCGTACGAGTCGGTCGGATTTTGCACGCTTTTCATCGTACTTTGCGGTTCGGGCTGCACCGGTACGTGTCGGTCGGAATAAATTCCGGCTCCGAGTCGGTCAATACGTTTTCCGGCCCGAATCGGAATCGGCCCCTGTGTGTTTGTTACCCTTCACCCCCAAGGGGAATGAGAGTACTGCTCCGCACTCTCACAATGCCACACAGGCATGCACGCGGTTACTAGGCAGGCTAAGGAGAGAGAGAGGGCCTGTCTATTTCATTTTATAAAACCCTCTCTGATCAACATAAAGTGGCTTTTGAATGTGGGTTTGTGACTTGGGGTGCTCCCGACAGGAGCAGTGCTCCCCAGCTCTCGGATGCAGACCAGGAAAAATTCGATGAATCTTACCTAGTAGTGGGTTGTTCAGGCAGAGAAGCTGGCACAGGCTGTGTTTTTGAGCCCTTATTGCTCATGATTTCGTTAATGGGTAGGGTGGGAGCAAAAGAGAGGATCTACGTCTAGGTGGTTTGCAGATTCCCTCAGGATTTTACTCTATTTAAATGTATTTCTGACTCACAAGTCAGATCACCCACTGATGACTTACAGACATTTTTAATTCCTCTAAGATTGGAGGTTAGATATTAAAATTTGTATTTTTTTTCACCAACAGGTTTGCAAACCAGGAAACACTCACTAAGCCAAGAAAAGGGGGAGGGGTGGTCCCTAAATATCAATTTCAAATGTAATGTAATGTAATGTAATGTAAAGGTATATTTATATAGCGCTGCTATCATTCCCATAAGAAAGATTGCTTTTTGATTTAAAAAAAAAAACAGCTGAATGGAATTACACCAAATTTGAACTTTACTGAGAGAAAGCTTTTCACTATTTGGTGGTGCAGAGACAGAATATCGAGAAAAAAATATTGAGTTGCACAAACATCGAGTCATTAATATCGTGGTTCAGAAATATCGACAGCAAGAATATCGTGGTCAAGAATATCGACTTAAGGTAAGTAATATCGATTTTAAAAATATTGAAGTGTTTAATATCGTTTGCAAAAATATAGGGGCCCATTAGGATGGCGGGCTTAAGCACCACCGCCGTGCTGGCGGATGCAAAAAGCACCAGTTACCGTCTGCCCGCCACAGCACACACGCCCGCCCAATTAGGATGCGAAAAGTCAGCCAAACACCGCCCGTAAGCCAGCTACGCCCTCCGCCATCAAAGTGCGCCCATCCACGGAGCGGCGCGGACTAATGGAGACACAACGCCCGACGAAATCACGTACCGCCTGGCGTACAAATTACGATGCCAGAACCAAACAGTTCCCCCGGCTAAGTGACACCGCACGTGAAAGCAAGGCGGAAAAGCGAACGCACAGTACGGTTAGCAAAGAGGCGGACCCCCCGAGCATGAATCCAGCACTGCAGGCCCTCCCCATGCTCTACCTGATGCAGCACCCAGGAGTCAACGCACCGCGGCGACGCAAGTAGGCAGACACACAACAGGGGCACGCAAACAGCGCACACAGTGCAAGGGCGGGAAAACTGTATATGGCCCCCCGACATCCCTGCGTGGACACGACACATCCACCACTGCACCCACACATGCGCACAACGCAGAGGCCAACGGCAGCGCAATGCATGCGCCGCACACAAACAACACAGGGTCACAACCAAACACCACACACACCAGCACCACCCAGAACGCACATGTCACGTGACAGTTCTGCCACAGTCATGTCCCCAACCGGCAAATCACTGTTGCCAACCTGACGTCACACAAGTGACCCGAACATGTCAGTGACGTCACGCCAAATTAGGACACACCCCTGTGTGCAAAACACGGCGAAGCACACAGCGGAGGCAACATCACCCAGCAGAATATGGACCCCGTCGGGAAAAGGTACGCCAGTACCACACAGAAACACCGATGCCACCCTGCACCCAATAACAAGACATGCAATACGTAACATCAAAGATACCGGGGACAGACAACAGGTAGGACCAATTATAACACAAGGCCCAACGTATAGCGGAAACGCAGCCTGCTGCCCACACACGGGAGAGGAGACAGCACTGAATGACCTTCCATTCCCACTCTGAAACCACATCCCGACTAAACAAGCCGGAGACAACAGTCATTGCACCAAAAAAAGCCCAACACAGGCATGCAGAGGGAAGCGGCCACAGGGCAGATAGCGCATAACACCAAAGAACATTCACAACGGAAAAAAGAAATGATAACACTCCCCCATGTGGTTCACATGCAAGTTATCTGGAAGGAGTCAGACACCACTGACCTTGACCATTCAGAGAAGCATGTGGGATGAGGGCCTGTGTCCTCCGCACAAGCCAACATAACACAAGTCCTGCCTCCCTACGTCCATTACAGAATTCCCAGCAACGTCGGAGGTTGCACACTGCAGACTGCACAGACAGCCGGAGCACGCCACCACAGCGCCCTGCAGCAAAATGGCACTTGCACCACACCTACCCAACTACGCCGGACAGATTAAGCTGTATAAACATAACCTGATACAGATATTGGGATGTGACAATCTGGCCTTGCTGAACGTAAGTTACTGACTAACTTACCGCATCGCATTGTTCAGCTGCGTCATCCCCGTCTTCTACTGTCGGAGGTGTCCCTTCTACTATCCTGTGGATTTATGTCTCTCCAACCTGGCATGTCCAAGGGCGGACCTGCTACAACTATTCAACCCCCTGGACGTCCACGACAGGGCCTGTTCAGCCTATGGGGGCATGGCGTATGTGGCGACTATCGGACCCACACTGCAATGGGACCACTGTGCCTCCACACGACGGATAATGGATTACAGTTACATCGAATGTCATCCAACATGTCCCATCATGCTCCTACAAGGGACAACTCACGACCAACACCTTGACAGCCACCATCCGCTACATTGGATGGCATCCATGTCCACCACCAATGCCATGGAAGCCCTGCTGGAAGGTATTGCATTCCTGACAACCTGTCAATTCGTCTGGACCCGCCGCCATACCCCCAACTGAGCAATGATGTCCCACACCGTACCCATGCTTGGCTTCCACACGGACTAGGCAGTTACCAGTACAACAACTATACCATACAACCTGCAACTGACACCACATCATCAACTACACTGCCATGATATCTGATATTTTCGGGACATGCACCCTGTTCCTCATCACATCCAGTAACTCTGCATGAACAGGGGGAGGCAGAGGCATGGGATTTGTGTATGGCAACCACATGGACAGAACTGCACGTTCAACCATGCCATGATATGGATCCTGCGCCCATCAATATATGCACCGGTCAGTGGGCAGTAATCGTCCTGCTGTAGTATGTGAGAGCTGTCACCTCACCTCCCTCTGAACGTCCGTGCCAGGAGCTTTGCATGGACACCAAGTGCATCCATCAACAACATGAGCCCAGTGACTGTGACATGGCCAGTACCCACCACATCGCAACAACAAGTGGGACGCCGTTGCATGCACGTAAGCCCATGCCCTGATGTCACCTCCACGCACGTGTGTATGAGTAACAATAGCAGCAAACCTGTAACATGGAACTGAGATGCACTGTGCCCATGATGACAAGCGGACCGGTAGGCTAAATGTATACTGTCTGTGTCAAAGTCAGCAGCACCACAGTAATTAGCAAATGTACATTAGCACAGCAACGGCTAAGCAGTTGTAACTCTGAAGCCCACATCCCACAGCCAACAACTAATCACATGTACCCCTACACCCTATGCTATGTGTACACATGCTGAGTATATCCTCCACATGCATTTCGCTGCCAGTAGTGTTCACTATACTGCATCACAGAGGACATAAGTCCCAATACATGGCTTGAAGCAAAAATGTGTCTCTGCTGATTCATTTCACAAGTATGAATGAGAGAGGATGAGAGTGTGTGAAGTACACGGCAGTCATGAGATGACCATGTAGTCCACTGTCATTGGATGTCAACGCAAATGAGTAGCACAACTGTGGAAGACACACATGTGTCATGTGAAGCGGGAGTTACGCATGGCTCAGGTGGGTGGGTGTGACGGGTAGGTGCGCACATGCAATGTTGAAACACGCTGTGTTGGGAGGACTCAGGAACAGTACATTGGCGCTCCCTGGGAATCTGTAAAGACCACCTGTCTGGTGATGAATGTGAACTCGTGTGTGCACAACAGGCGGGCACACGATCAATGCTGCATCAAGTGTAGACGTCAGCCCACCCTCCGTGGACATGCTGGATACGGCTGTGCGTCCGCCAGGCCCTTGCCAAGGCACTCACATCCCCTGTCGACCTGGTGTATCACCAACATTGTCCACTTGCACAGGCAATCCAGGGCACGGGATGGCAGTAGAGCATGGTGGGTGAGAGGTCATGGCGCGCTCCTCCTGGTCACATCACGCAGGCAACACATCCTCAATGTGTAGTATGGCACAAGTCAAATGGAAGTAGTGGGGGGACGCACACATCATAAGCAGGAGTGACGTCACGGATGGTGGCTCGCACCATCCCACCCATTGACAATACACCCACACACGTTACATGCCATTGCAACAGAGAAGCCAGCGCGTGCACAAGCAGCTCCAAGCTCGCCACAGAGAGGCCAAAGGGTGAATGTGTGGGGCCATGAGCTCCAGTTGGACGCGGCCTGGTCCGCTAGGGCAGCTACAGCCTCTGTGTGTTGCAGGTGGTGTATCCGGACTGCGGAGCCTGTCATGCATTGTCAATGTTGCCCGGGTCTCGAGTCGGGGCACCACGCATGTGGACGGCGTCCCGCCACTTATTATACCGTGAGACAGACCACTTGTTCAACTGGACCCACACATACACTCCTTGGCCTCTCTGGGGCGAGCTTGGAGCTGCTTGTGCATGCGCTAGCTGCTCAGGTGCAAACGCATATTGGGGTGAGCGAGGGGAGGCCATGAGGACAGTGCAAAAGATGACTGTTTGATTGTCAGCCAGTTTAAGGAATGACCCTGATGTGGTCGGAAAAAGACGTGTCTCGTGTGTATTGCAACTAGTAGATCAGCCGATGAACTACCCATGTCTTGCATGTAGCCCCGCACCCAGCCCCGCCCACTCGACACATTAAAATGAGTACCAGCACCACATTCTACCCATTCGAAGCACTGACTGGGGGTGACAACCATTGGACAGTCTTGTGTAGTCCACCCACGCGTACATGTGGGCCCTCCATGATCCATGTCACCTGCGGCAAAGTGATGTCATGGGCAATGACGGAAGTGAGCAGAGCTGTCTGCCCCACGCACAGATGGTGCATCAGCTCAACAGACCCAGCACTCAGTGCAGCAGGGGTCACATGTGCAGGGGCAGTTGTGCCTGGTGTGAAGGCACATGCATATAGACAGCACATCGAGCAATGTGTAGCCTGCCCACATCTACTGTCCATTGTCAGGCTGACCTAGAAAAAGATCACAAGGCAACACATCTGTGTGGGTGTACCCACTGTGACCAACACTGCGCAACCATCAGCGTACTCGCCCTGTGCATGGCCCACCCCGCAACGAAGGTCACATTCAGTGCCACTATCTCTCACACACATCCCTATCATGAGTCATGGTGTGTCCAATCGACAGTGCAGAGTAAGCGCTCATCCGGGGGTCCTGAACAGGAGACACATGTAACCCACTAGGCAGTCTGTGTCGGCACCTACTGGCATTGTGCAGTCAATGTGCAGGCCAGGCCTGCTGGGACTGAGAAGGGCAGCATGGCCCCAGCCTGACTTCCACAGGACCAACAAGTGCACTGAGACCTGCATTGCCAATTGTCTGTGTCACTGGATGTCTGACATGAAGTTGCCATGTACCACCACTCAGGAGGGACAGACAGGTCAAAGCGCCCGAGAGCTCACATACCCATGCCACCTGCAGTCAGGATGGTGAGCAGTGCATGTTTGAACACCACAGGCTCTGACTCATAGTGCTGCGGAGCAACGACATGTGTGTCCCCCACATGCACACCCACACACACTGCAGTTGTCTCTCACACACAACTTACGCAAGGAATAGCCATGTGCAGTGTGCGTGGAGCTCGGAATCCAGGTTCTCCAGCTCCTCGCTGGTGAGTGGACCTGGACATGTCCTCAGAGTCATCCACGTGTAGGTGGAGTGGTGGCAGCAGCAGGTGTTGTCGAGGGGTGCCAGGCTGCAGTGCCAGGTAGCTGTGGTTATGCCTGTCCCACTCACACACACATATAACCCCCTGTGGCAGTTTCAGTGGGTACAAGCTGCTGCAATTCGTGTACCATGTCTGGCAGCTTCAATTGCAGACGTTGGCCTGCTCCCAGCTGGCCATGGACGCCAACCTCCACAGTGGAACACGCAGGGTGCAACCGCGAGGGTCATTGGAGTTGGCCGTAAGGGCCTGGCCCATGGCGGGTTCAGTCCGCTGATGCCATGTGCACCACACAGTATGATGTGCGCAATGCATCTGCAGGTGTGGCCATGACTTGCGTGTGGGTGCAGGTCCACAATGGACAGGGCCACAACATGCTGTGTGCATAGGCAGGGACGGCCAGTGCTCAGCCTCCACATGTCTGTTGGCACATCATCATGTACACATTGGCATGGGATATGCATTTGCACACACATGCCATCTTTCACTATGTACATCTGCCACTTGGCACGTGCAATGTTACGTGTCACTTGTGATGTGTAATTGCAAGCACACAGCCGTGTTGGCATGGGGCTGTCAATGTGTACACCTGTCAATGTTTCTGGAGGTGTGATCCGTACAGTGCTGTACATAGGGTGCAGTAGTGACATCAATGACTGTCTCATATCCCCTCGTGCCACAGGTCCCACTTGTTTTGGCCGCTCAGCCTGTGTCCATAGCGTTGTTGGTGTGTGCCCTACACACCCAGCCTCGGATGCAGTGTGATGCACAGCAGCTAGTCATGTTGCCGTGGTGTTGCCGCTTGCCGCATATGCAGTCTGTTACCATCAGCATGCCTTACAAGTTATTGAGGCCTAGATCCCCATGTGCATGCTCATGGCAATGGGGTGTGTCACTGCCCATTGCTATTGGTAGGGGACCTGTGTAAGTGTATTGTGGCTGTGCTGTCCCTACTTGTCAGCTGTCCTGTCATTCAATTGCCTGCTCAGTCATTTATGTTTTGTGTATGTGAATATGCCATGTGGCGTGTTGCTTTGACATGTGTCCACTTCCATCTTTCCTAGGCGGAGACCAAACATTCATCGCCCCTACCAATTGCTGTCAGACATGGTGGATGTAGAGGTCATCCACAAATACCATCTGGACCGACCCACCCTGCATCGTCTATGTGCCTTGTTGGAACCCCACCTCCGTCCTCGCAGGGTGTATCCAACAGCATTCACCCCCACGGCTAAGGTGATGGCTGCACTGCATTTCTTCGCCACTGGGTCATTCCAGCACACAGTGGGCAGTGGAGGTGGGATGTCCCAACCCATGTTCAGCATGGTGCTCAGGGATGTACTGTCAGCCATGATGCTGTACAGGAACAGATACATCCGCTTCCCCAGGGCTCGTGAATTGGCGGCAGTGAAGGGTGCATTCTATGCCCTTGGACGGATCCCCCACGTCGTTGGTGCAATAGACTGCACCCATGTTGGCCTTGTTACACCACAGGCCACTGAGCACCTCTACCGCAACCGGAAGCACAAGCACTCCCTGAATGTGCAAGTGGTGTGCCTTGCGGACATGGTGATTTCACACGTGTGTGCGAAATTCCCAGGATCAGCCCATGACGCGCACATCTTGCGCAACAGCATCCTACCACGTCTGATGACCGATCTGCAACCGGACCGTGGCTGGATTGTTGGTGAGTATGTGGAGTAGTGTAGCGTGCTGGCTGTACGATGCTGTCTTGTGTCCAGTTGGAATTGCAACGGTTCTCTGTGTCCCTCACACCCAGGTGACTCTGCTTACCCGAATGGGCCCTGGCTGCTCAGCCCATTGCGACGTCCTGGGAGCCCAGCTGATGTCCGCTACAATGAGGCACATGGGAGGACCAGGCGTGTGGTTGAGCGGACCTTTGGCCTCCTCAAGTCCAGGTTCAGATGCCTGGACCGCACCGGGGGTGCACTGGCGTACTCCCCACAGAAGGTGTGCCAGATCGTTGTGGCTTGCTGCATGCTGCACAATCTGGCCATCCGCAAGCAGATCCCCCTAATTGTGGATGACAGAGATCAACCAGGGCCCCAGCCTGCAGACCAGGACAGCTCTAGTGAAGAGGACAGTGGAGAGGATGAAGCTGTGAATGTGCGTCAGCAGCTCATCGCCCGCTACTTCACTTGACGTTGAGTGTCTATGTACGACGGCTGATGTAGCTGTAGTTGTGCAGGTGTATGTGTGCTCTGTCACGGGGGCCTCTTGTTCACTGAGTGCTGTGTGTCAATGGTCCATGTCCAGGTTGGTATGCCACTGACAGTGGCTGTAGCATTGTGCCCTGTTGCTCTGTGAGATGTGTGTGCATTGCTTGTAGTTGGTGACAAGTACTGTGTGATGAGTGTGTGACACACTCATTGAATGTACTCTTGTTCTGTTTTTCACCCCTAGGTCCCTACAGCCTCTCCTGTCCCATCGACATGCCACACAGCAGATGCATTTCTGCTCATGGTGGCGATTGCACATCGTGGAATAAACCCAGGACACATTAAGCCGATTGTGATCAAGGTGTATTTATTGACAGCGGTGACATGTGATTGTGTGCAAGGTGATGACAAATGTGGTGCATGCTGTGACAATGAGTTGACGGTCATGGCTGCGTGATGGTCAAGGTGCACCCATGGAGTTCTATGTCCACAGTCCAACAGACACATGCCATTCACATGGCAGTGTGGGGTAGGATCGTATTACAAGTCAATGCAGTAGGTGGTCAAGGTGGCTGGTTGACTCACTGGCGTTTGGTGTGTGCGAAGTCCTCTCTGGACACCTGTTTCCTCTTCGGACGGCCCCTTCCACGTTTGGTAGGGGGGGTGTGTTGATGTTCCGCTGGTGGTGGTTGAGGAGTGCTCACTCGCTGTGGACGCAGGGGAACGCGATGCTGCACGAGCCTGCGCCACAGCAGGTGGTGGCGGAGGTGGTGTTGCTGGCCTTGCTTGTGCCCTCCCCCCACCACCAGCTGGCCCATATGGGCGTCCATGGACCTCAACACCGCAAGGACCTCCCGCGTGTCGCAAGCCGACCTGGCCCATTCTCCTTGGGCCTCTTGATAGGCCCCAAGGACTCTGTCGATTTGCGGCAGGGCTTGGCTCCCAGGCACAGTTGGCGTTGGCCTGTCCCTGCTCCTCCTACCAGTACTGCTGCCACCGACCTGCCCACTAGCCACATTGCTCACCACGGTCCTCGCTCTGGCTCCCAGGGTGGAGCCCGACGGCCGTGCCGACCCTTGCGCAGGGGCTGTGGCGAGGGATGGCGTGGTGGTGGTGGTGGTGGTGGTTGCGGCGGTGGTGGTGGCCGCACCGGCCGTGGCAGCAGGGGTCTGTGACTGGTCAGCAGCCCTGGGTGATGGGTTGGTGGGCTGGAGGGGCCCTGGGTTGGTGGGCAAGAGGGGCCCTGGGGAGCGGTTGTGCCCTGCCACTCCAGATGGGCCTGCTGGGTGGTCCGTGTCCGGAGAGGTGTCCAGCTCCTCTACATCCGTGAGTCCGGGTTGGGGGCTTGCGGACTGGCTGTGCTGGCTGCTGTCACCCTCTCCAGCATCCAGCAGTTCGGCACCTGTGGGGAGAATGAGATGGGTCATTGTGTTGCACCTAGCAAAGTATGTATTGGTTGTCTGACATTCACAGTTCGTGCACTGTCGTGCACAGGTTT
This sequence comes from Calotriton arnoldi, assembly GCA_963921515.1. Taxonomy (NCBI): domain Eukaryota; kingdom Metazoa; phylum Chordata; class Amphibia; order Caudata; family Salamandridae; genus Calotriton; species Calotriton arnoldi. The sequence goes on from CAWUFW010010120.1 coordinate 554,147, forward strand.
CCCAGTGGTGTGTGTGTGGATGTACGATGTGTGTATGCGTGGGCTAGGCAATGGGACTGTGTGATGTGGACATGTGGCATGGGACGGATTTGCAATGCCGATGGGTGTGTGTTGCTATGCTCCTACATTTTGTGGCTCGGGTGTATGCGTGCTCCATGACCATAGACGATGTTGGGTTGAACGATGGTTTAGGGGGAAGGATGGAACGCTTAGGTACGCTGATGCCAAAAGGGGGTACATCCCCCTAAACGCTCTTGGGTTGGAATATGCTTTTGGGGTACATACTGTGGGTAATGGGTGCAGAACGTGACATGTGTTCTGGCAACATGACAGTGCATAGACAAAGGTGTGTGTCTGTCTCACATGCCCGGAATATCTGCTGACTGTTATCATTCATGGACATCACATTGGTTGCATTGTTGTGAGTTCGTGCTTGTTGTGTGCCACACAACGTATTGCAGATGGGCCACATCCCTTGTGTGCATGCTACCCTGGTACATGTGCATCAGTGCTGTGCTCTTGGGGTGTTGACTATATTATGTGTGTTGTTACTAGCAGTGTGACGTGGGCTTCAGTCACTGCAGGCACATGATTTGTCATGGGCAGTTATCTTTGCATGACCACTGTATGAGGGCCAGCTGTTCGGATGACATACCTTTCATGACACTGTGGCTGAGAGATGAGATGGATGATATGTTGAATGTGCATTGTGTGCCTGTGTGTTTCATGGGTCCACTTGTCTTTGTGTGCAATATTGTGGTTCCAAGCTGTTACTTCTAGTACGGTCTGTCTTACGTGGGCGTTGTTGTACGATGTGTGGGTGACAGGCAGTGAGGGCTACATGGACAGGACTTCGATGGTGTTGCTGATGTGTGTGATGGGTGGCACAGTGCCTGCCGTGTGGGTCGGTGCTCCAGTGGGACTTGTGCATGCAGACGTGGCTCCTTAGGTGTTGCTGTATCTGTGATGGGTCATGTGGGGTTTGACTCTATTGAACATGTCCGTGTGCACATTGGTCTCATGATTGTGACTGGGAGCAGTGCTGCATGTTCCTCTGCTACGTGACATGTCCCATGTGTCAGTTGTAGTACAGTCCTCATGCCTACAGATGCCCCGCCCTGTACATTTTCCCACCTACAGGTTGTTTCTGAGTGCGCAATGCAATGGATGCCACATGGTACTGGGAGGGAGGGGTGCTCCACCTTGCTGGTCTGTGGGAGTGGGAGCCTGGTGGGTGTTTTACTTCAGCTGTCCCCCCTCTGACCCACTGTCTTTGTGTTCCGGCTACTCACCTGTTACTTGTCGGTCAGTGCAGCTATGGCAGACACATGGATGTGGGGTGTGCTCCACCTTGCTGGTCTGTGGTAGTGGGGGCCTGGTGGGTGTTTTACTTCAGCTGTCCCCCCTCCGACCCACTGTCTTTGTGTTCCGGCTACTCATCTGTTACTTGTCGGTCAGTGCAGCTATGGCAGACACATGGATGTGGGGTGTGCTCCACCTTGCTGGTCTGTGGTAGTGGGGGCCTGGTGGGTGTTTTACTTCAGCTGTCCCCCCTCTGACCCACTGTCTTTGTGTTCCGGCTACTCACCTGTTACTTGTCGGTCAGTGCAGCTATGGCGGACACATGGATGTGGGGTGTGCTCCACCTTGCTGGTCTGTGGTAGTGGGGGCCTGGTGGGTGTTTTACTTCAGCTGTCCCCCCTCCGACCCACTGTCTTTGTGTTCCGGCTACTTACCTGTTACTTGTCGGTCAGTGCAGCTATGGTGGACACATGGATGTGGGGTGTGGGGAGTGCTCCTTCTGGCGCATCTGGTGTACAAGGGGACCTGGTGGAAGTTGCGGTGCTGGCTGACTGTACACATGCCCCCATGGTTTTGTTAGTTGGTAGCTTTGGGCTGTGTGTGTGTGAGTGTCTGTTGCATGTGTGGGTGGTGTCTTGTGTATTGTGTACTGGACATGGGGGTGTTTGTCCCTCGGAGCTATGGCATGGTGGTAGTGCATGTGATTACATAGCGGTGTGCTGGTATACGTTTGTTTGTACTTACCAGCCTCCACTCCCCCTGGTAATCCGGTGAGGATCTCCGGATGTATGATGACTCGCACCTTCTCCTCCCACGCTTTGAAGGTCTTGAAAAGCGCGGGATTCCTTCCGCCAGTCCTGTCAGCCAGCTCTCGATTTTTGGTCTCCTTCTTCTTGACCACGCTTTTGAGGTCGTTCCACCTTTTGTTAATTTCTCCTCTGTTGCGTGGAACGTTCCCGACTGCATTGACCTGGTCTACGATCCTGCTCCACAACCGGTTTCTGGTGGATCGTGGTGTTTGTTGGACCTGGTTGCCATAGATTTGTGGGTGCACCTTGACGATCTTGTCCACCATGACCGTCAGCTCGGTGGATGTGAACTTGGGCATTCTGTGTGGTGCCATGGTGTGTGCTATGGTGTTTGTGGTGCTGGTGCGGTGTGTGGTGTGTGATGTGCAGGGGGTTTTGTGTGGCCGGTGTTTGGTGGTGGTGGTGGTGATGGGTGTGATAGGTGCGTGTCTGTGGTGTGCTGCTGTCCTTTCTGTCTCGCTGTGTTGTGTGCTTTCGTCCTCAGTTTGTAATGTTGCAGGGGGTTGTGGTCTGTGAAGGGGCTGGTTTTGTACTTACCTATGTGGGTGTGTCATGATGGTCTGTTGTTTTCAGGTGTGTTGTGGCTGGTGTTCTGGGATTTGTTATAGATTTTTTTGTCCAGGGGGGGTGTGTTTCAGGGATGTGTACTGTGTTTGGGTTTTTGTGCGTGGGTTGCTGTGTGGACTTGTTAGCCATGTTGTGTGTGTTTGTTTTCGTCAGCGGATGGTTTCTGTGCATGGACGTGGCCGCCAGGGCTTCCGCCGTGTCCATTTTCGTCACTGTTGTTTGCGCTGGCGGGCGGTGTATTTGTGGATTTTCCGCGCTCATGTCGGTACGATCCTAATTTCACGGGCGGTGTCTCGGTCGTCAGGGCGGGAGGTTTTGGCTTGTCGTGCGTCTTTCCGTCCGTGGCGGGCGGATGGACTTAGACTCGGACATGGGCGGGTGGTATTTTCTGTTTATTTTCCGCCTACGGCGGTTTTCGGTTCGCAGCATCGTAATTGCTCGGTCGGTATTCAGACGGTGTAGGCGGGCGGATTTTTACCACTGTGGTAGTTGGCGGATTTTTTACCGTCCGTCATCGTAATGGACACCATAGTTCTTAAAATATCGTTTTTTATTAATGTTGTGTATTTTAGTATATATTTTATATGTATGTGATGTATGTTTTTTTGTATAAGAATGGTTTGCATTTTTAATATGTGTGTTACATTTTTTGTTGTTATTAATTTTTTTTATTTGAATTTTTCGTTTTTAGTTCCGTAGCGGGTTGTGGGTTTATAGGAGAATAGGGTGGGAAGTAATTTAATTATATTAAATGTATTGATTATTTTTTACTTATTAATATTTGTTCAATTGAGATGTTATAGTGTTAAATGTGTAAAGTAATTTATTATTAATTAATTAATAATTGGTTGTTAATTTTAATTAATTGGTAATTAATTATGGTAATTGTGTAATTAATTTTAGGTGTGTGTTGTGGTGTTTATAGGAGTAGAGGGTGGGAAGTAATTTGTATTTAATTCATTAATATATAGTTGTTAATTAATGTTAATTATTTGATATTTATTTTGGGTAATTGTTTATTTTGGTGTGTGTTGTTTTTACTTTTAAAAGGGTAAAGGGTGGGTATTAAATACATTTTAATTACTTTATTATTAGTTGTTAATAGTAATAGTTTTTAATTTAAAAATAAGTTTTAATTATGTTTTATTATTTTATAGTTTAATTTAGGTGTGTGTTGTGCATATTATAGTGTTAAAGTGTGTGTAGCCAATTAATGTTTATTAGTTTTTCTTAATAATATTTTTTTAATTGATTATTAATTATGTTAATTATAGAAGAAAATTTAATTAAAAACATTGAAGTGTTTTGTTATTGGTGTGGTGTTATAGGGTAGGAAATAAAATAAATACATTTATGTATTAATACATTTTTTTGTTTGTAAATATTTTCTAGTTTTAAAGAATTATTTTTTATAAATGTATTTATTATTTTATTTTGTATATTATTTGTAGGTTTTTGTTATATGTAATTAAAATTATAATATGTTTTCTTTTTATATATTTAATATATTTGATTTTTCATTTTTAAAATATTGTTTATTTATTTTAATGATTTTTTTTAATGTTTAATATTTTTTTTGTTTTAACTGTTTGAGTGTGAATAGTAATTTTTATCTCTCCACTATCCAACACTTTCCCTAATGTTGCACTCACTGGACTGAGAATAGTAATTTTTACCTCTCCGCTATCCAGCACTTTCCCTACTGTTGCACTCACTAGAGTTGGAATAGTAATTCTTACGCATCCGTAATCTAACACTTTCCCTACTGTTGCACTCACTGGAGTTGGAATAGTAATTTTTACCCCTCCGCTATCCAACACTTTCTCTACTGTTGCACTCACTGGAGTGGGAATAGTAATTTTTACCCCTCCGCTATCCAACACTTTCCCTACTGTTGCGCTCACTGGAGTGGGAATAGTAATGTTTACCCCTCTGCTATCCAACACTTATACTACTATTGCACTCACTGGAGTGGGTATAGTTATTTTTACCCCTCTGCTATCCAACACTTTCCCTGCTGTTGCACTCTTTGGAGTGGGTATAGTAAATTTAATTACTCCGCTATCCAACACTTACCATACTTTTGCACTCAGTGGAGTGGGAATAGTTATTTTTACCCCTCTGCTATCCAACACTTTCCCTACTGTTGCACTGATTGTATTGTGAAATTTAAGTTTAAATATTTTTTAATAGTTTAATGTTTTAAATTTATTATAGATTTTTGTTTTTTCATATTTTAAATCATTAATATATATTGTTATTTTATATATTATTTTAAACTTTTAACATAAATTAAAAATAATAGTTTATTAATTGTTTTAAAGTAAATATATATGTATAAATTATTGTTTGTGTGTTTATTTTTTTTATTAAGTTTATTTGTTATATTTTATTAAAATGTATATTAAATGTATTTTATTTTGTTAAAATTATATTTAATATATTTAATATATATTACTTTATTTTTTATATAAAAGTCGATATTTTATACATCTTTATTTTTTACATCGATATCTTTAGTAAATAGTTTTGTACTTACCTGTTTAAACATTGATGTTGTGTCAGTGAACCCTATTCGGTGTAAATCCGTTCAGTAGTTTAAAAAAGTGTTTGCTCTTAAAGAGGTTCATGAACGGGTTCACCTTTAAAAAAACTTCATAACATCTGCACTGTTGGTGTTCAACTATGATCTGATTGGACAATTTCAAGGAAGTTTGTCATTTCTGATTGGCTGGCCGGGACAAGAACAATGTGTTGTGGCAGTCATTACAGGACTAGGGGACATTGTCCCCATTCAAATACATTGCAGTGAAAGCCTGGTTTTGGGGGCCACAAAAAGCAATACAAATGAAGGGCGTTAAGAGATCTTAGGGGCCGATTATGATGGTGGGCGGATCGCCCCCGCCGGGCCGGCGGTGGTCACCGCCGGCCCGGCGAGGGCGGTCCGCCCACCATCCAGACAGGAAAGAACCCCCGCCATATCATGATGGCTGGGGGGTCCGCGGCGGACGGAAAGACCGTCCGCCGCTTTTCCGCCGGTCGACTCGTCGACCGGCGGAAAACGTGTTGACTATGGTGGCGGTGTCTGGAAGACACCACCATCCATATTACGATGTAGGGTGAGAGCAGCCTTTCCATGGCTGCATTGCCGCCATGGAAAGGCTGGCGGTTCCTGCTGTTGGGGGCCCGTAGCGGGCCCCCATATAGTTGGGGGTGTGGGGGGTGCACATGGGGGGTACCTATGGTACCCCCTTGCATTTGCATGTACAATGTGGCAGGCACCGCGCGGTGCCTGTCACGTTGTGCATGTAAAAGCACAACATGTTTATTTTACAGTGCGGCGGGTGCTGCTTGCAACACCGCTGCCGCAATGTAAAATATACGGGATCCGCCCGCCAGTGTGGTGGGCGCATCGCAATTCGTATTGCGGGACCGCCGCACCTATGGCGGGCGGTCCCTTTTGCAGCTGCGATGGCGGGCGGACTTTGTCCGCCCGCCATCGGAATCGACTCCTTAGTCACAATATAAACCACTTGTTGGTGGTACCGTAGTCACTTTAGGAATTGTTGTGTTGTAAGGTGATTTTACCCTGTGGAAAATCCAAATCATTTGCCAGGATTTGATGAACCACATTTGAGAGAAAACAGTTTTCTCTCATGAGTTTCTCATATAGGTGATGGAAGGAGCTTCGGAAGCTAAAATCAGACCACATTTTCTATATGCTCAATTAATCTTCCTTAGTCATGTTTGGAAAAAAGTCTGACATTCTGAGTAAAACATGTACTTCTAACAGCAGCAGCAGCCTGTGTTCTACTGCAGCTTCATCACAGTGTTTCAATAATCTAGAGCGCTAATATTTTACTTTATGACAAAAGTGGGGCATACCTGAACGGATTCATTTTGTAATAGAAATTATTGCTAGTGCTCTGGAAAGCTAAAATGAGGATACATTTTCTATAAATTCTCAAATATCTTCCTCATCAATGTCATAAAATAATTCTGATATACTTGTGAAACATCTATTTCCAACACAAGCAGCAAGCTGTCAGTTGATTCCCCAGTGTGCTATTGTAGCTTCATCACAGTCATCTAATGAACAACTAGAGCACTAACATTGTGATCACTGATGACCTGTTAAATGACTTTATTGATGGCATTACTCATTAAATTTAGAGAACAACTTTGTTCAAATCACTAATGAGTACCGTGACCTTTCCAAAAAAATGTATTAAAAAAAAGTGTTGGGGATGGAGAATAAGTCCACAGGGTTGGGTACGTACTTCATGAGTAATGTAATGTGTGGGGTCATAAGCAGTGAATGATGGGGCACAAGTTATAGTTAGTTGAATAAACAATAATTGGTGTATTTCAGTGAAATTCTCAAGTTATAGTTTTCTGAGCTAACTACAACTTGTGCCTTAACCATGCCCCATATGGTCATCAATGATGTCATTTGAGATGTTATCAGTGATGTCATCAATGATGCCATTAAACATGTCATGAGTAGTGCAATCTGTGAGGTCATAGGCAGAGCATGGTGGGAGAACAATTTCTAGTTAGTTCAGTCAGCTCCAGCCCTTTTTAATTTTAAGCCCCCCAGGGGATGGGCCAGGGCCCAGGGGATCGCAGTAATGTATATTTTTAAAGGAGAGAGGTGCTACCCATCCCTGAGCCATTAAAAAGGCCCTGGGCACCCCATCCCCAGGATTAAGTTCATTTTTGAAGGGAAGAGGATGTACAACCCCCCCCGTATCACCAAGCCATTAAAGAGCCTCTGGGTGAAATGTTTATGAGGGTGAGGGTTGTGAGACCGCCCTCTCTGAGGCACAGAATCACCCCGGGGACCCCACCACCTGGTGCCTAAGCATTTTTTTTAGAGGTGGCATGGGGACCCCTCCCCGAGCTATCCAGTAACCTTTGGGACCCCATCTCCTGGGACCCCATGGCAGCTATGGCCCAGGGACCCCATCCCCTGGGACACTGCTGTTCCCTCCCTGTAAGAGCACAGGCAGGCAGAACGTCATCTCCCTGCCCATGCTCTTGTGGGTAGGAAACATGGGTTATCTTCTGCCTGGCAGGAGCAGAGAGAAAATCTGCTCAGAGCTGACTGGGCGATACCAAAGGGGATGATGGACGGAGCATTAGAGCAAATCAAACACTCACCCCCAGTCAACTGATCTGGGTTTAATCCATCATCATTCTTTAGCTCATCCACCACCCCAGTTCAGACATGGCCATATGCAAATCACTCTGACCCTGTACCTCATGGGAACAGTCCAGCCCGAACTGCCAAGCCATGTCTTCCCTGGACCGGAAACAAGCATCCTGGGACCGGTTTCGGGTTCAAAACCCTCATCAGCCAGGCTATCTTGAATCCAGTGGCAAAGTGAGCAAGGGACCCACGTCTGGGCATACCCTGCCAACTAAGGGCGAACAAAGCGATACCAAAGGGGATGATGGACGGAGCGTTTGAGCAAATCAAACACTCACCCCCAGTCAACTGATCTGGGTTTAATCCATCATCATTCTTTAGCTCACTCCACCACCCCAGTTCAGACATGGCCATATGCAAATCAGTCTGACCCTGTGCCTCATGGGAACAGTCCAGCCCGAACTGCCAAGCCATGTCTTCCCTGAACCGGAAACAAGCATCCTGGGACCGGTTTCGGGTTCAAAACCCTCATCAGCCAGGCTATCTTGAATCCAGTGGCAAAGTGAGCAAGGGACCCACGTCTGGGAATACCCTGCCAACTAAGGGCGAACAAAGCGATACCAAAGGGGATGATGGACGGAGCGTTAGAGCAAATTAAACACTCACCCCCAGTCAACTGATCTGGGTTTAATCCATCATCATTCTTTAGCTCACTCCACCACCCCAGTTCAGACATGGCCATATGCAAATCAGTCTGACCCTGTGCCTCATGGGAACAGTCCAGCCCGAACTGCCAAGCCATGTCTTCCCTGGACCGGAAACAAGCATCCTGGGACAGGTTTCGGGTTCAAAACCCTCATCAGCCAGGCTAAAGAATGATGATGGATTAAACCCAAATCAGTTTACTGGGGGTGAGTGTTTGATTTGCTCAAACGCTCCGTCCATCATCCCCTTTGATATCGCTTTGTTCGCCCTAAGTTGGCAGGGTATGCCCAGACGTGGGTCCCTTGCTCACTTTGCCACTGGATTCAAGCTAGCCTGGCTGATGACGGCTGAATAGCCAGAAACCGGTCCCAGGATGCTTGTTTCCGGTCCAGGAAAGACATGGCTTGGCAGTTCGGGCTGGACTGTTCCCATGAGGCACAGGGTCAGACTGATTTGCATATGGCCATGTCTGAACTGGGGTGGTGGAGTGAGCTAAAGAATGATGATGGATTAAACCCAGATCAGTTGACTGGGGGTGAGTGTTTGATTTGCTCAAACGCTCCGTCCATCATCCCCTTTGGTATCGCTTTGTTCGCCCTAAGTTGGCAGGGTATGCCCAGACGTGGGTCCCTTGCTCACTTTGCCACTGGATTCAAGCTAGCCTGGCTGATGACGGCTGAATAGCCGGAAACCGGTCCCAGGATGCTTGTTTCCGGTCCAGGGAAGACATGGCTTGGCAGTTCGGGCTGGACTGTTCCCATGAGGCACAGGGTCAGACTGATTTGCATATGGCCATGTCTGAACTGGGGTGGTGGAGTGAGCTATAGAATGATGATGGATTAAACCCAGATCAGTTGACTGGGGGTCAGTGTTTGATTTGCTCAAACGCTCCGTCCATCATCCCCTTTGGTATCGCTTTGTTCGCCCTAAGTTGGCAGGGTATGCCCAGACGTGGGTCCCTTGCTCACTTTGCCACTGGATTCAAGCTAGCCTGGCTGATGACGGCTGAATAGCCAGAAACCGGTCCCAGGATGCTTGTTTCCGGTCCAGGGAAGACATGGCTTGGCAGTTCGGGCTGGACTGTTCCCATGAGGCACAGGGTCAGACTGATTTGCTTATGGCCATGTCTGAACTGGGGTGGTGGAGTGAGCTAAAGAATGATGATGGATTAAACCCAGATCAGTTGACTGGGGGTGAGTGTTTGATTTGCTCAAACGCTCCGTCCATCATCCCCTTTGGTATCGCTTTGTTCGCCCTAAGTTGGCAGGGTATGCCCAGACGTGGGTCCCTTGGTCACTTTGCCACTGGATTCAAGCTAGCCTGGCTGATGACGGCTGAATAGCCAGAAACCGGTCCCAGGATGCTTGTTTCCGGTCCAGGGAAGACATGGCTTGGCAGTTCGGGCTGGACTGTTCCCATGAGGCACAGGGTCAGACTGATTTGCATATGGCCATGTATGAACTGGGGTGGTGGAGTGAGCTAAAGAATGATGATGGATTAAACCCAGATCAGTTGACTGGGGCTGAGTGTTTGATTTGCTCAAACGCTCCGTCCATCATCCCCTTTGGTATCGCTTTGTTCACCCTAAGTTGGCAGGGTATGCCCAGACGTGGGTCCCTTGGTCACTTTGCCACTGGATTCAAGCTAGCCTGGCTGATGACGGCTGAATAGCCAGAAACCGGTCCCAGGATGCTTGTTTCCGGTCCAGGGAAGACATGGCTTGGCAGTTCGGGCTGGACTGTTCCCATGAGGCACAGGGTCAGACTGATTTGCATATGGCCATGTCTGAACTGGGGTGGTGGAGTGAGCTAAAGAATGATGATGGATTAAACCCAGATCAGTTGACTGGGGGTGAGTGTTTGATTTGCTCTAATGCTCCGTCCATCATCCCCTTTGGTATCGCTTTGTTCGCCCTAAGTTGGCAGGGTATGCCCAGACGTGGTTCCCTTGCTCACTTTGCCACTGGATTCAAGCTAGCCTGGCTGATGACGGCTGAATAGCCAGAAACCGGTCCCAGGATGCTTGTTTCCGGTCCAGGGAAGACATGGCTTGGCAGTTCGGGCTGGACTGTTCCCATGAGGCACAGGGTCAGACTGATTTGCATATGGCCATGTCTGAACTGGGGTGGTGGAGTGAGCTAAAGAATGATGATGGATTAAACCCAGATCAGTTGACTGGGGGTGAGTGTTTGATTTGCTCAAACGCTCCGTCCATCATCCCCTTTGGTATCGCTTTGTTCGCCCTAAGTTGGCAGGGTATGCCCAGACGTGGGTCCCTTGCTCACTTTGCCACTGGATTCAAGCTAGCCTGGCTGATGACGGCTGAATAGCCAGAAACCGGTCCCAGGATGCTTGTTTCCGGTCCAGGGAAGACATGGCTTGGCAGTTCGGGCTGGACTGTTCCCATGAGGCACAGGGTCAGACTGATTTGCATATGGCCATGTAAGAACTGGGGTGGTGGAGTGAGCTAAAGAATGATGATGGATTAAACCCAGATCAGTTGACTGGGGGTGAGTGTTTGATTTGCTCAAACGCTCCGTCCATCATCCCCTTTGGTATCGCTTTGTTCACCCTAAGTTGGCAGGGTATGCCCAGACGTGGGTCCCTTGGTCACTTTGCCACTGGATTCAAGCTAGCCTGGCTGATGACGGCTGAATAGCCAGAAACCGGTCCCAGGATGCTTGTTTCCGGTCCAGGGAAGACATGGCTTGGCAGTTCGGGCTGGACTGTTCCCATGAGGCACAGGGTCAGACTGATTTGCATATGGCCATGTCTGAACTGGGGTGGTGGAGTGAGCTAAAGAATGATGATGGATTAAACCCAGATCAGTTGACTGGGGGTGAGTGTTTGATTTGCTCAAACGCTCCGTCCATCATCCCCTTTGGTATCGCTTTGTTCGCCCTAAGTTGGCAGGGTATGCCCAGACGTGGGTCCCTTGCTCACTTTGCCACTGGATTCAAGCTAGCCTGGCTGATGACGGCTGAATAGCCAGAAACCGGTCCCAGGATGCATGTTTCCGGTCCAGGGAAGACATGGCTTGGCAGTTCGGGCTGGACTGTTCCCATGAGGCACAGGGTCAGACTGATTTGCATATGGCCATGTCTGAACTGGGGTGGTGGAGTGAGCTAAAGAATGATGATGGATTAAACCCAGATCAGTTGACTGGGGGTGAGTGTTTGATTTGCTCAAACGCTCCGTCCATCATCCCCTTTGGTATCGCTTTGTTCGCCCTAAGTTTCCAGGGTATGCCCAGACGTGGGTCCCTTGCTCACTTTGCCACTGGATTCAAGCTAGCCTGGCTGATGACGGATGAATAGCCAGAAACCGGCCCCAGGATGCTTGTTTCCGGTCCAGGGAAGACATGGCTTGGCAGTTCGGGCTGGACTGTTCCCATGAGGCACAGGGTCAGACTGATTTGCATATGGCCATGTCTGAACTGGGGTGGTGGAGTGAGCTAAAGAATGATGATGGATTAAACCCAGATCAGTTGACTGGGGGTGAGTGTTTGATTTGCTCAAACGCTCTGTCCATCATCCCCTTTGGTATCGCTTTGTTCACCCTAAGTTGGCAGGGTATGCCCAGACGTGGGTCCCTTGCTCACTTTGCCACTGGATTCAAGCTAGCCTGGCTGATGACGGCTGAATAACCAGAAACCGGTCCCAGGATGCTTGTTTCCGGTCCAGGGAAGACATGGCTTGGCAGTTCAGGCTGGACTGTTCCCACGAGGCACAGGGTCAGACTGATTTGCATATGGCCATGTCTGAACTGGGGTGGTGGAGTGAGCTAAAGAATGATGATGGATTAAACCCAGATCAGTTGACTGGGGGTGAGTGTTTGATTTGCTCAAACGCTCCGTCCATCATCCCCTTTGGTATCGCTTTGTTCACCCTAAGTTGGCAGGGTATGCCCAGACGTGGGTCCCTTGCTCACTTTGCCACTGGATTCAAGCTAGCCTGGCTGATGACGGCTGAATAGCCAGAAACCGGTCCCAGGATGCTTGTTTCCGGTCCAGGGAAGACATGGCTTGGCAGTTCGGGCTGGACTGTTCCCATGAGGCACAGGGTCAGACTGATTTGCATATGGCCATGTCTGAACTGGGGTGGTGGAGTGAGCAAAAGAATGATGATGGATTAAACCCAGATCAGTTGACTGGGGGTGAGTGTTTGATTTGCTCAAACGCTCCGTCCATCATCCCCTTTGGTATCGCTCTGTTCGCCCTAAGTTGGCAGGGTATGCCCAGACGTGGGTCCCTTGCTCACTTTGCCACTGGATTCAAGCTAGCCTGGCTGATGACGGCTGAATAGCCAGAAACCGGTCCCAGGATGCTTGTTTCCGGTCCAGGGAAGACATGGCTTGGCAGTTCGGGCTGGACTGTTCCCATGAGGCACAGGGTCAGACTGATTTCCATATGGCCATGTCTGAACTGGGGTGGTGGAGTGAGCTAAAGAATGATGATGGATTAAACCCAGATCAGTTGACTGGGGGTGAGTGTTTGATTTGCTCAAACGCTCCGTCCATCATCCCCTTTGGTATCGCTTTGTTCGCCCTAAGTTGGCAGGGTATGCCCAGACGTGGGTCCCTTGGTCACTTTGCCACTGGATTCAAGCTAGCCTGGCTGATGACGGCTGAATAGCCAGAAACCGGTCCCAGGATGCTTGTTTCCGGTCCAGGGAAGACATGGCTTGGCAGTTCGGGCTGAACTGTTCCCATGAGGCACAGGGTCAGACTGATTTGCATATGGCCATGTCTGAACTGGGGTGGTGGAGTGAGCTAAAGAATGATGATGGATTAAACCCAGATCAGTTGACTGGGGGTGAGTGTTTGATTTGCTCAAACGCTCCGTCCATCATCCCCTTTGGTATCGCTTTGTTCACCCTAAGTTGGCAGGGTATGCCCAGACGTGGGTCCCTTGCTCACTTTGCCACTGGATTCAAGCTAGCCTGGCTGATGACGGCTGAATTGCCAGAAACTGGTCCCAGGATGCTTGTTTCCGGTCCAGGGAAGACATGGCTTGGCAGTTCGGGCTGGACTGTTCCCATGAGGCACAGGGTCAGACTGATTTGCATATGGCCATGTCTGAACTGGGGTGGTGGAGTGAGCTAAAGAATGATGATGGATTAAACCCAGATCAGTTGACTGGGGGTGAGTGTTTGATTTGCTCAAATGCTCCGTCCATCATCCCCTTTGGTATCAGAGCTGACTGGGAGCAAAGTTGTCTCCCGCTGGCACCCAAGATAGATGCTAGTAAGAGAGCGTGTGGGCCATGAGGGCCATGAACCGCCCTACGTGACTCCCAACAGAGGAAAAAAATTTGAGTGCCATGGGTGCGACTGGTGCATCCACCACCAAAATATAAAGATAAACCTACAGCAGCTTGGGAGTTGGCTTCTCTCGCTACCATAACAAAAGGGACCTTTTTTTTATCTGTACTGCTGATCCTCTGCAAATCTGCGATAGTACTCAAAAATATTACATTTGTGGCCCCAGGTTCCTCTGGTACCCTTTCCACCAGTCCTAGGGTGTTAGGGTATCCCTACCCTGCCCCACTATGTGTTTTTTTAATCTTTTTTTAGGACAAGGATCTGTATATTTGTGTATATTCCTCCTTCTTTGAAGCTGGCTGACCGTGCTGACTATCTTTATTGAGTCTGCTATGTGGTGGCCCTGTTTGTTAGCACCACTTCATCTGTCACTTTCTAATGTCTTTGTTGCTCAGGGGGGATGCTGCTGGCCCCCTTCTTAGATAGGGATAGTCCTTTCTTCCACCAGGTCATGCTATCCTTCCCTGACCTCTTTTGTCTGACTGGTCACTGTGTCTGCTTGGCGGATGGTCGTGGGTTATGCCAACTTCCTTTCTGATTCTGCTGACCTTCTCTGAACTCCAGTGCCACTGTGCCTGCGTGGTCTCACTGGGGGGATGATGATAAGCCAGGAAATGTTGTGCACCCACTCTGGTTAATGCACCTAGATTGCCCAATGACTGCCCATGTTGAGTGGTCCTTGATCTCACTGCCACAGCCACCTCTGGCATTCTGCTATGGGCACTGTGAGAAGTTGGCCTGGTATATGCTGTCCACTAATTAAAGTGGGCACCTTGCACCAGTCCAAACAGCCCTTATGGTGATTAGGTTAAAGATAACCTTTATAGAAAGCTATCCTAGTGGAAGCTATGGAGAGCAGCCTTCAGGCTAAGTCTTGAAGGAATATTAAGCAGCTTGTTTTACCAGAATGCAACCTTATAGTATTGGTTAAATGAAAGAGAAACCACACAGTAGTTATAAAAATATGTATTTATTATATATAACACTCTCTAGTATCCTCTACATGAGGATTGAACACAAATCAAATAATACAGTTGCAGAGAATCAAACGTAAGTAGCACAATACACAGTGGGCTCCAGGGGGAGACCAAACCATATACTAAATAAGTGGGATAAGAACCACGACTCGGGACTAGACCTAGTCTAGAAGGTGTAGAATCGCTGGGACCCCAAGGAACCACCCAAGGTGAGTGAGTAGGGACCCCACGGAGGACGGGTGCAGAGTAAGAACACGACCGCGTGCTCCGTACAATTCAATGGGAAAGTCGCGGTTGGAAAATCAGAGATTAAGGACCCTTCCCAGCAGATTACGAAGACAACCCTTGGAACTTAAGAGTTTGGAGAGCCACCCCACCCGTGGATACCTTTGTACCAGAGTTACCTACCCAGAGGAGCTGGGTGCATAGGTGCGAAGTGGCGTCGGAAACCCTCGTCGTTCTTTATGGATGTCGACAAAGAAATGCTGCTGCTGGAAGAAAGAATAGTGTCCGGTGGAATCCAAATGTGGATTCTAGATGAGAAGAACCTGAAAGCAGACGGGACAGAGTCTGGGTCACTTTAGAGTGACCAGGGGCTCGGTAGACGAATGCCCACCGATGTTGGGTGCTTCAGGTGTGTTGACGGTGATCTTGACTCTTCAGCTGTGCAGACCAGGATACGTCTTGGACAACCAGGAGCCAGATACGAGCTGTCCCACAAAGGATGTCGAGTGCTGAGGGGTTGGTGTCCGGCGGGAGCACCAACAAGCCTTGGCAGTGGCAAATAACGTAGATGGTCAAATTCGGTGTCGATCTGGCCCAGCAAGGACCAGGAGACTCACCACAGCAAGGGGAGTCAGGGCAGGCCTGGCGCAACCAGGGGAGCCCAAATAAAGCAAAGTTGACCCTCAAGTGGACCCACAGGCCGAAGGCACAGGAGGACGAGGGGACCTCAGGTGGTTTCACAGGATACCAGCTAGCAGGGCACAGAGTGTGAGAATGCCAGAGTCTTTCTCAGGAAAGATGCGCTGGGATCAGGGCTACAAATGGCCCAATGCACGGAATTGTTACATGACAACAAGCATGTGTAGCTGCAAATGTACGCGGTGCACAGGGGTACAAGTTATGTGGTCCCCACGAGGGATATCTGCCTCAAACTCAGTAAGAGGGCAGCTCGACCTCGGAGACTTTCAGAAACCTACCTTCTGTGTTGCTGGAGCCTTTGGAGTCTGCAGGAGCTCAGGATCAGCAGACCGGTCAGATGTGTTATGGTGCCTGCGTTTGCAGGGGAGTGACTCCTTCACCCCAAGGGAGATTCTTCTGTTGTCTTGGAGGTCCACAGGGTCCTGCACGGAGCCTGTATGGATCACGGACACTGGCGAGACTGGGGACGGCAAGGGAAGACGAAGTCGAGCCCAAGGGAGGTCCAGCGAAGTCCAGCGTGTCCAGACGGTCGAAGTGTAGTGGTATCTTCTTGCAGAATCTTGTCCACGTAAAATCTAATGTCCTGTAGCCAGGTAACCCATTTTATACCCACTGGAGAGGGTTGGACAGATTCTAGGGACCCTCCTAGGGGAGGGACAGGACAGGGGGAGGCTACTCCCATGTCCTTTGTCCAGTTTCGCGCCAGAGCAGGAGCAAATGGCTCCTAGAACTGGTTTGAGCTGTACTATGCACAGGGACACCAAGTGTGCCCCTCGTGCAGACTTTCTGGCACTGGGACAGTGCCCCCACCCAGCCCCAATACACTAAATCCTGTCTGGAAGGTGGTAACACCTCCCTGTGACTGGATGCCTATTGTGCTGCCTTCCCCTGCTCGAGCTTGGCTCAGCAGCAGGAGGGCAGACTCGTGTCTGTGGCTGGCAGCATCCATTTTGTGCTGTAAGGCTCGAGAAAGTTGGTACCGGTAGACTTAGGTACCCTCAGAACCTCGGTTCTGAGGGGAGGAATCATACCTCCCACACCAGTTACTGGTGTGGAGGTATGATTCCAAGGTGTATGACACCAAACACGACATACTTCGTTGCAGTCTTTTTCGAGATAGCATTTACCGCGAGGTTATAATGCACCTCTACCTATATGTCTGGTAGTATCATGTACAGCCCGGGAGAATGGTCTCCGAAGACTGCAGAGGGGCCCTGCTCATGCAGGAGCACCCTCTCACGCAAAACCCAGCACCCTGCCTTCAGGATTGTTAAGGCCTGCTGTAGGGGTGACTTACAAAGTTTTAAGTGTAGTGATATATATAGATATAGTGAACCTATATCTAAAGTAAGTGGTGCAATCACCAGCTTACACTGGCTGCAGTAGCAGACCTGAGGTTCCATTTTGCATGGCCTCTCATGGGTGGCATAATACATGCTTCAGCCCATGGGAGGCCTCTGGGGTACCTATGCCCTGGGTACATGTGTACCATATACTAGGGACTGATAAGGGGACCCCAGTATCCAATCTGGGGTTGTACCAAAGTACATACATTGCAATTTAAAGGAGAAAGCAGATAGACTGGGGTCCTGATTAGCAGGATCCCAGTCAGACTAGTCAAAAACCAGCAAAACACCAGGAAAAAAGTGGGGGTAACCATGCAGTCAGATCCTACCTTCCTACAGGCACCATTCACAGATCGCCTCTTGCCTCCATCGCCTTTCTACTCCCTGCCCTCCCTGCCCTCCCTGAATGCTCTGCCAACATAGAGACTGAGCCTTGTCTCATGCCTGGCTCTGTGGCAAGCCAGAGGCTTGTGATGGGGTAAAATTAGGGTGATCCTCAACAAATCTATCTAGTCCCCATGCTGCATCCTTCTTGCCCCATGCACAGCCACAACAGGCTATGTACACGACAATGAACGTAGCTCACTTTTTTACATCCATATTTGCCTAACAATAGTAGCAGTCTGTAATGAACCTTTGCTGTCTCCACCATGTTAAAGATGACCTATACATACACCACACACAAGAAGAGTAACACACAATTACAAATGAACAATAGAGCAAACACAGACAATAAAACATGCACATGCATCAAACTCAATGCACAGGAGCATGAATAAAATCACAGGCATATCTTACCACAACACACAGAAAAACCATCAAGCAAAATACAGTTATTACATTAACTAATGGTACGATGTGTAGTGCTAAAAAAAAAATCTAAGAACTACACAAGTCCTCTCTTGGACATCTACAGCATCACTGTTCCTCGCTGGAAATGTGCCCTGAGCACCTTCGCCCTTGCAGATTTTTAGAAGACGAACATTAAATACAAAAAAAACACAAAAGAAAGGCACAAAACAGAAAGACACATAGCAGATGACTTTAGTATGCAGGGCCTACGAGATAGATCGAGTGCAAACCTGAATGGCGCCTAGAAACCTAATGGCCATACAGGTTGAACTCCGGCACGGCCAAGTCAGGCCTCCATCCTACCAAGATTGATAACATGAGTACCACTGAGATGTTCATAGTAACACCTAATATTCAAGAGACAATCCAATTGGTAGCCTGTGCTATATCAGTTGTCATTATTGTTATGTAACAAACCGCCAACACAAATCGACTGACACACTCACATACCTCAGACACCCAAAAGGATGCAGTCCAAGTCCCAAAGGTGGAAGAGACAGATAATTCTGCGTAGCAGGGATACAGAAGCATCAACTCATTTACCGATAGTACTGAATACAACAAGACAAAGCACGCGCGCCACAACCGCACAGTGACAGAAGTCAAAAGTAGCACCCATGCACAGGCATGCCTATGAAAGAATGCCAGGGAACATTGAACCATGGAAGAAACGGGAAATGGGGTGCATTTTTCTCTCCTTCTTTATCATAACCATGATGCTTGTTTATGCAGGAACTCGTGATCGGGGTCCAACCTCGGAGGCACAAAAGACTTGGCAATGTTTCTCAGGTTCACCAACATGACCTTCGAACTCACCTGGAATCGTAGTTTATGTCTTTTTTTTATTAATCGTTGTGATTTTGTAACATTGGTATGGAAAGTTTTATGGCATCTGAATGAATATTTCACTTACATTGTATAAATCAAGATATTTTGTGACGTAGGTTGCTGGTTTAGGAGAAGGGTGGTGATGGATAGCTCTTTTTTCAGCACCATAATATAGACATCGCAAATTTGGAAACCCATTAATGGGGGAACGGTACCTTTTTTTTGCAGATTTATATAGCGCGAACTCGACCCGAAGGTATTGGAGCGCTTTACCTGAGCACCAGTTACGTTACACAAGGACACATTCATTTTTTTTTTTTTTTTGGTAGGCACAGGGAGAATAAGTGATTTGCCCAGAATGTGGAGTCGACCCCGAAGCTCGAACCTTGGTTTCTCAACTCCAAAGTCAGCAGTCTAGCCGTGAGACCACATCCTCTCCCCTTTGTGATGGCGTGGCTGTTGAGCATGAATGTGTGCAGTTAATATGCACCTGACGTGGGGCTTGGATTGCCCAATGAATGTAATGAGAATGTTGACTCGGAAACTGACACCACTTACTACTCGCTAATGGCACTCCTTTAGAGCCAATCTCAAATTCGTTGCTTTAACCAGTGACCCCAGTGCTAAATTTGAGCCGGTGGTTTCACCAGCACTTATTCATCAGCACCAGCGCTTTTCGTGAGCACCAGTTAAGGACACGGGGAGATTGTGATTTGCCCAGAATCACAGGATGCTGAGCAGACGCCGAGACTCGAACTGTTCCCCAGCTCCGAAGTGGGCAGCTCTGACCATTACCCCACATCCTTCCCCCACTTTCATGCTTAGTAGTTGGTTCTGTTTTAGGCGGCGCTAACAGGAGAAATGGGCTGGTGCAAGCTGCCTCCTGACGAGAGCCCGGCACTTATTTTTTTTTTTACAAATTAATCACAGAGTGACCCACATCCAGTCAAATCCACCCCGTCCCACATTGTTCAAGCACACTCACCATCCAACAGCACTCACCACAGTCACATATCATCCTAACTCACCACAATTGAAGCCGCTCAATCTCGTTTACCCACACCACTGTCTCAACATTTGTAACCACAACTCCATTCACGTAGTCATATAGCACAGTGGCCTACATTCACATTTATCTGCTCGTACTACCTCTTAACACCACTTCCTTCATATTCATTTACACTCAGCCACTCACAATTCACCTGCAGTATCCAACCCTTCTTACTCACTACATAAGACTCACCAACTACGCACGGCACTTAATCACTCACAGCACAACTCAGTAATGCCAGTTGCCCACATCAGCACACACCCATAGAAACGTGAATTGTTCACAACATTCACTCACCATCAGTCTTTTAAAACACCCCTTACTTGCAACACCACTCTCATGTCTCACTGTTTAATTCACCACACTAAACATTCACCCACCAAGCCACCTGCAGTAGGGTTTTGCCCTCCTAACAACATCTTTGCCACCCACATGATAACATGGTTTAAAACATATGTGGTAGGCAATGGCACCCACATCAAGTGTACGTGTTGTCTTGAATCCACGTAAGATGGTGCCACAGGTGGGGGTTAACCCTGAACCCCCTACGTGATTGACCGACGGTCATACAAAATAGCAGCTAGCCTGTGCACACATGTACAGTATCAACACAGTATTACATATATACAGTGGAAATTGAGACGAATAGTCATGAGTGGTATTTTCTCTTTTTCTTTTTAATCCAGAACGATTGCCCAGCCAACACGTGTTTTGTCTGGGGAAGTACCCCACAACTTCTTTATGGCTTCTGGCAAAATAACTTGGCTGATGATCTCTCTCTGCGTGTTGCACTTCCGTCCCGGCACGGTCACCGATACTGCGGTTCATGGCGCTGACAGCATACTCGCTGCCTCAGATATCCATTTAGGATCTTTAATCCCCGGGCCAGATTCGCGCCCTTTCGTCTCAATTTCCACTGTATATATATAATACTGTGTTGATACTGTACACGTGTGCACAGGCTAGCTGCCACATGATAACATCTTCGCTCGATTTGGGTCAGGAATGTGCATCTTGTGCTAAGCACAGTTGTTTTTGCTCGGTGGTACCTAGACCTATGAGGTTTGTGAGATCTGAGATGTAACTACTTTGTTGAATTGCTGCTTTGCTGTATGAGGACTGGGCCTGTAAGCAGGTTAAGGTATATCACGAAGGAGCGTTGTCTAAGGCCATACACTCATATCTGAGTCACCTCTGCATGCATTCCAGTATATTCTGAGCGTCTGCTTGCTTGGAATTATTTATGTCTCTGTGCATTGTCTGTATATCAATTGGTACCTACGTGTGCGTTTTTCACCTAAAACAACAAAGACATATTAGCTTTGCCAGTGTCTGCTTTTTTGTCTTTCCTTTCAAGCAGGTCAGGCTTGTTATTCTTTTACTATATTGTTTTTTTAATTGCTGACCATTTTACTCTTAACTGTTTTTTTAGGGTATACAGTATATGCGATAAAGTAACTGCTGCTGTACATTACAAGACACCCAGGATATCCGTGACCATATAGTGGAAAGCGGGCAAAGGCGGAATTCCTTTAGAAGGTCATGGATATTGACTTGCAATATCCTTAAAAATGTATGTCAGATGGTATTGTATTCATTATGATGGTAATGGTATTTCATTCCTTATAATCCATGGTCACACCATCACACTTCCGGCAAACCACATAAATCATTGATGTCTTACTCTTTCATATGAAAGAGGTAGTATGGTTGAAGACATTAAAAGGCCGATTACAAGTTTGACGGTGCTGCAGCAGGACCGCCGTATAATTACTTTTTTGGTCATTGGCAGTCGATTCCTTTGGCGTTCCCACGGCGGTGCCAATAAAATAGGCACTGCAATTGGAACGCCAAAAACAGTTCCAGCACAGTATGGACTGAAAAAGTCCATGCCGTACTGGAACTTCTGTGCATGCACACAGGGGGGCACATGTTGTGCCCTCCTCTGTGCATCCACAGTGTGTGCGGCATAAGGTGTTTCCTCTTCACCAGGGTTTTCATGGAGGTGGAACCAGTTTCATCTCTGGCAGAGAGGAAACTCGTAATATGCTTGACAGCACCACAGCGATCCCGCCAAGCATACGGATGCCTCTGGACCTCCGCGCCACTGCCAAGTAACGGGGTTTCCCTGGCAGAGTCGGCGGTCCCAGGGCAGCACGACCACTAGGGTCGTAATGTGGCGGTTGTAAGACCACCACCACCGCCCACCACGAGTCTGGCGGTCCAATGACTGCCAGACTCGTAATTAGGCCCTAAGAGTAAAAGCAGATCCTAACTATGAAATTATATTACAAAGCAGTTATTAATTTGTTGCTAAAGGATATTAATGCAATGTATTGGCTTTCAGTGTGAAAAAAGAACATGTTGCCATAAACATCTCATTTCTGATCATCACAGGTTGGTTTTAGAAAAAAAGGTCAGAAGAATGAAAAGCTTTTTTTTTGTTTTCATTGCTTTGCTTAAACTGCAGCCGTAATGATGCTTGCCCCATGATCTACTTTGCCCCTGGGCTGCTGGCTCTGGCAGGGGGCAATATTATGTCACAACTCATGTGCCATAATGTATTACAGTTCTGCAGCTAAGTCATTTCATTAGTACAGGCGCTAGAGACTTCATAAGTAGATTGTAATAAGGAAATAAGCAGTGGCGGCTCGCCAAGGGAGTGCTGCGGGGAGGTGAGGCGGGGTGGGGGAGGGGCAGGGTGGGGGGGGTAGTGGAGTCCGGCATACGACGGACAGGAGTAAGGTAAGTAATTAAATAAATAAAACAATTTACCTTGCGTGCGCTGCATCACCAACTCGGCGATGCAGCGCGCGCAAGGTAAATTGCTTTATTTATTTCATTACTTACCTTACTCCTGTCCGTCGTATGTCGGACTCCACTACCCCCCCACCCTGCCCCTCCCCCGCCCCGCCCCTCCACCCTGCAGCACTCCCTCGGCGAGCCGCCACTGGAAATAAGAGAGAAAGGCTTTCATCCAGGGATTGCTAGCTCCCATGCATTACATATATCTACTTTACCTAATCTGGCTTGCTACTGTTGACTTGGCTTTTCGGTCAAGGATTTTGTGGGAGCACAGTTATAGCTCATATGAATGTCTTTAGTTGTCTTCCACCATACACTACCAGAGAGAATTTTCTCAAATATGTATAAAGAATGAAAATTCACTGGATTTTTGCACGTGAACGCATCTTTAGTAAATCATCAGTACAGCATTTGTAATATTACTCCGCTAATATCCGCACACAATCATGTCCATACATTTGTAATATAAAATGTGGTACATGGGCACATCGCACTGGGTGCACTCTTCCTAGTCCTATGGTGCATGTAATGTCAGGTGTAAATCATTTTTGCACTTGGTTTTTCACCTAGTTCCCATTATAAGAGTAGAGCAAGAAGAATTCATTCCCTAGTACTGAGTGTGCAATTTTTTTCAACATCCTACCTGGAAGATATTGCGTAGCAGAAAATTGCAGTAGTGGCCTTGCAGCACAAAAAGTTATTCCCCATCGAAAAACACAAATCAGATGAAAAAGAACCTACTACCGCACGCAAGAGGTATTTCAGTCAGGTGCCCAGCTATCAGTGTTGCAGCTGATGCAGTGGCACTGGGCCCAGTGCTGTGAGGGACCCTCTGCACCCCAATCATGGATGTTTTCCTACCAAACAACAGTCAAGGGGGCCATTTTCCAAGCTTGCATTAGGGCTCCTGACAACCTTGTTGTGTCACTGATTTCAAAGGGTGTTTGTTAAGCGCGGCTCTTCTCCAGCACTCAGAAAGAACCGGTAAATACTTTATTACAGTTGACAATAAAATGTTTAGAAATACTAGTGGCAGAATCTGCCCAAAGGTTAATCACTTTTTATTTACATTGATTTGTGCACCTACTGACGAAGACAACAAGAAAATGTGCAATGCTGCAATGAATGTATTGATGAACAATGAGAGAAAAATGTATTGACCGACCTGTGGAAAAATGTGCATTGATCTCTGGGTACAAAAGTCAATACAAAACCTAGCACAGCCCCTGAGCAGCGCTAGGTTATTTAGTCCCTGAAAAAAGAATAGAACGTTCTATATCAACACATGTTTTATGATGTCTGTTTGGGAAATATATGGGTTATTATGAGCTATTTTAGATTGTTAAAAGCCTCATTTATTACAGTGAGAGCTCCCAGGCCTAACCATTGCGAACGTTCATTTTTCTCCACGCGCCCTCATCTCACATCTTGACATTTAACCTGATAAATCCAAGCTCATTAGTGTAGAACACATCTGGGGCTTCCATTCTAAAAGGAAGCTTATAGAAAAATGTCGTGTTAAATTAATTCAAACATTCAGAAATATTGTTGTGAGAAAATGCCATGCATCATTGCTATTTATAGCGACAAGCTGGGCACATCTGTCTTTTATATACGTTAGCTCTGCTAGGTATTTTAAATTAATGTGTATTTCAGAAATGAACAGGTAATATATGCGCCTCTGCAACATACATTCTTGTCCAGAATGTCACTTTTAAGTGAACTTCATATCACATGTAATTTATTTTGGGTCTAGAATGTCAACAAGTGTCACCTCTGTAAGTCAGGCTAGTCAGCTTAAGTACAGGCACCATAATTATGATTAGGGCTCCCGGTTTTATGGTATTTATTTTTTTGACATTTCCGTCTGTATTTATCCATAGTTATTTTTTGCTAATGTTATCTGTATTTATCCATATTTATTTGGGGTTTGCGAATAAATGAAGTTGAAACTAGTATTTCTCCACATTTATGTAACCAATAAATGCACATTCATGCTTGAATGCCTGATAGGTTCCAGTGATAGGAACACCCACAGATGATAAATCAATGCACTTCTAAGAAAACACAACATTTTAGTATCAAGGTTGTGCACATCTACTGCTGTTTAACCCTCTTTACTAAAATCCCATTTTTTTTAACCACTTACCTGTCAATCAGCACAGCTATTGGCCTGGCATTCCTGACTGGCAGCATTTAGAATCTCTCCCAAAAAAAGCCAATTTTCGTTCTTATCCACATTTAAAAATAAATACAGACAGGAAAATAAATAGTTTTCTGTGTGTATTTATCTGTAAAAATCAGTAAAAATGGAAAACAGGGAGCCTTAATTATGATTTAGGACAACAGTGAATGATTTTTCATATACATTGTCGACCACGTTGTCTTAATCGTGATCATTTGTTTTTCACCTAACGCTTCAAACTTTAATCCTGCAGTATCTAAGCACCATAAGTACTAATTTAGTGGCACTTAATTTAACAATCTCAGAAGGATGAAAGGCTGAGTGGACCAGGCTGGGATTGAAAATCATGACCTGTTGAAGGTGATTGTCACACATATCTCTAATCAGTTACATTACAAAGGGCCTAATTCACAAAGGGCTCCACCCTTGTCGTGCACGCCCCACAGTCGTGGGGGAGTCTCCGCACTCGGAGGGGAGATCTCCGCAATGAGAATTCTCGCAAGAATGTCGCAAAATGTTCTCCCTTATGACTATTAATTAGGTAGGAAATATTTCTTGATCCCAGTGAATGCCTGTGACAGACTGATGGAGGCTTGTGAGGGACAACAGACCTCCATATCCGCAATCTAGTCATTCCAAGACCACATTTTTAAAATCATTCCATGAACCTTAAAGGAACACCAGCAACTTTATTATAAATATGTTTACTTTGAATGAAACATGGACCATTGTCTGTTCCTTCTTCCCCTCCTCCAAAACCACCCAACATGATTTTCAAATGGGAAACTGCACCAAGAGGACAACTTTCCCTTTGTAAATAAGCTCCTACCCAAAATTGGGGTTGATAACTGATAAACTGGTTGCGACTGCATTTGTATTTACAACCCATTGATACATAGCATTCTGAATTGCCAACGGTCCTTTCACGGCCCATCCTACTAGCCAGTAGCGGTCGGTGGTGGGAGTGCCGCCGGGCGCTGACGTGGGGCGGGGGAGGGGCAGGGTGGGGGGTAGTAAACTACGGATCACGGGCGATTACAGGTAAGTACATATATAAATAAATAAAACGAATTTCGTTTCTCACGCTGCATCGCCAAATGTGATGCAGCGCGAGAAACGAAATTCGTTTTATTTATTTATATGTGTACTTACATGTAATCGCCCGTAATCCGTAGTTTACTACCCCCCACCCTGCCCCTCCCCCGCCCCACGTCAGCGCCCGGCGGCACTCACACCACCGACCGCTACTGCTACTAGCAATGTTGAAAGGGTCCGAAAAGATTCTTTGTGGGTCAAAAATATTTTTTTCAGACTCGCAATGTGACTTTTTTACATTTCAGAACACTCTCTTATAGTCACAATGGCTGAGATTTAGAAAATCTCAAGGTTTGCGACTGAAAATAGTTTAGTACATTGGGCCCAAAGGCCTTGCTCCGGTGACCTCCTGAGTCTTATCAGCTACATCAATTGTAGACGGAATTAAATACTTATAAGCAGTGGTTGAAGTGCACTAAAAAAAGTAGGGGAACTGTGATGCTGTGCAGAATGGGGGGCGTGAGTGAGAGTGGGGGCAGGGTAAAGGTGTGGCTAAAAACGAAAATATTCTTTCACTTTTTTCGGTCTGTTACCTTCAGGTAACTATATGTAAAATAGGGCACAGCCAAAATGAAATATAAATGCAAGGTAAGTTAATCAGGGGGAAATGCACTATTGTACATTAAGAAAACCTCTATTAGTTAATGCACTTCAGAGGTCTGTGTCTGTAACCAGAGAACAACAGAAATGAATCCTGGTTGGTGTAGTGGGGAATAGTGACTTGTGTATTTTTTGTGCTAAGAGGTCCCAGTCTGTGACAGAAAGCAGTGTGATATATAAGTCATTATTTTAAACTTGCCTTACACACACTGTATGATAGGCTTCTACAAAATGCGCCAAAGTTTAAGATAAAAAATGCTTCCAAAATATAGATTTTAGTAATTCCTAGTCTGTACATAGTGCAATTTTTTTAAATAACTTTTCCTTTAAAAGCACACACTTCACAGCTCACCTAGTACGTCCCTTGCAATACCACTAAAAAATAAATAAATTTGTCATCAGGAAGCTTCAAGTTCAATTAATTAAAGCTAATACATGCCTCCAAGCACCCTTTACATTTATAGATTAGCCAGTTGTGCTCATTTACATTTCTTTAATGCAAGCAGGCACCCTGGCAAGAAGGCTTGTTTAACTGTCTGCCCACCCCCCACCCCCTCGGTTTCACAGCACCGGAGACTCCCAGCATTACACTTCAGCTGAAGCATTTTAACTCTCGGAATTAACCATCCCAGGACGGTTGTCTCTGCACACAAAGTAGGGGACCTTTTTTTCTTAAATTAAAAAAGTATGGGCATGTTGTGCCCCTCAGATCCCGCCCACTTCGACAACTGCTTCTAAGTATAAAAAATGCTCAGTTGCTTCCCGTAACTTCCACACTCACCTCCCATCTTACAAACATCAGCTTCTGCCGCCTCGGCTCTTTGCATATGTCAGGCCACCAAGATCCCAATTATTACCTGGAAAATATTGACGAATTATCAATTAAATTGTGCCCTTTAACAAAATCAATGGTGGGTGACAGAACCTGCTCCGTTCTTGGCTCTGCATTCTACAAAGCTCCCGCAGGGACCAGGCATTTTCTTTTTTACTTTTTACATTCACCATCTCATTGAGATAGTTTGATAACAGACACTGTTGAAAAACTTGGAAAAAATGTAAAAGATTTCATAAAAATATTTAATTAAAAACATTTAAAGCAAAAAAGATGAACCAAACAAAAATAAAGCTGTGTCCTTGAATTTACGAGATAGAAATACAATCAATAAAAATGTATACACAAACTATTTACATGCAAACTACTACATTGAATTAAATTGTCTTGAGATCTTTTTTCGATTAATTAACGTGCAAATATTGATTTTTATAAATAATGTTTTTTGTTTCTTTTTAAATATTTCTAAGCATGCCACATAAATGTTTTTAGGCTTTTTAACATCGAGGACACTGAAAGGAAGATTTTAGCGGCATGGAGACAATAATTGAAAGTATTTCCATTATTTTAATATTCAGATGGCATAGAAATTCGATTTATATTATCATATGATTGCAAATGATTTAAGTTTTTATCATATATGGTGTTACAGTGTCACATATGAATCAGAAGGATTCCCTCAACTTTACTGAAAATAGATGAGTGCATTAAATAATGTCGCAGCAGCTCAGAACATCTTTTCAACAAACTTTATGACATTTTTTTTTAGTTTTCTTCTTTACATTTCAAGATTACTGATGGTGACATTGCAGTCATTAGAACACATGTTTAACATATAGAGCCTTATTTAGAGTCTGACATATGGGATACTCCATCAAAACATGTGGATAGCCCATCCACCATATAATAGGTGCCATTGGTTGTAATGCACTTATAATATGGCGGATGGGACATCCACCTCATTTGTAAAAGAGTATCCCATCTGCCAAACTATAAATAAAGCACATCATCTTCAAGGTGTTCTAGAGTGTAGACAGAAACAGAAACAGTGTGACCAGTAGATCGTAACTGATAACGTTGCATCCAAAGTTTGTATTTTGGGTGTTTTCTAGCTGCCAATTCCATCAATTCATGTCTTGATTTGTAGTGTACGTTCAGAGTTTATTAATGAGATTCCTACATTATTCTTTATATCAGAAACAAACATGATTCCACCATCTATTAAAAGGGGACTAGTGACATTAAAGTAAGAGACACTGAGTTAATCATGATTCACAGCAGAAGTAGTTCTAAGCAGACTTGGTAGGACACAATCCAATCTGTATATGAAAAGAGGATATTTATGTCTATTACTACAATGCTCTCTAGATCACATTTAGTTTGAGATCAATTTAAACGTGCCTTGATCATGAATGTAAACTGAAAAAAAAAAACA
Source organism: Calotriton arnoldi (assembly GCA_963921515.1). Lineage (NCBI taxonomy): Eukaryota > Metazoa > Chordata > Amphibia > Caudata > Salamandridae > Calotriton > Calotriton arnoldi. The sequence continues at coordinate 582,932 of CAWUFW010010120.1, forward strand.
ATATCCAAGACCCATTTTTTTTAAACTACGTTTTAGAAATCTGGTGCAAAAACTCCTGAGCTTCCGAAACCTTAGAAAACAGATGAAACTGCCCTTTCGAGAGAACCTTCAATTTTGATTGCTGGGCAATACTAGCCTGTACGCCTTGCGCTTTATATAGATGGAGTATTTTAACAAAGTCCTTTCGCTGCAACAGCGGACAGATCAGAAAAAATTCGACACAGTGGCACTTCCGGTGAAGAAAACTGTCTCTGCTGTATTGCCTTTGACAGAACCAGCTCTCTATTTCGATAATCCCCAAAATTGACTAGGATTGTCCGTGGAAATTTAGATGTAGCAGAGTGATGCACTGGAACTCGATGAGCTCTCGTTAAAGTTAGATCCACAGAAAAACTTGGCAGAACATGGGATTTAATAAATGACTCCACCCATGGAAGCGTTTGTTGGCCCTCGCAGCCCTCTGGAACTTCAACAATATGGAGATTGGAGCAACTTGAGTCATTTTCTAGCTCTTCAATCTTGTTTTCTAACCGGGACTGCTGCTTGAGAAATTGGCAAATTTCCTTCTGGGTCATGGTGAGCTGGTCTTCTAGCTCCGAAACCCTGAATTCAGCCTCCTTTACTCTTTCAGGAAGCTGAGCTATTGATTTCTCAATATTGTTAAGCCTGACATTAAGGGCAGCAGTTTCTAATGCTTGAGAGACCTTCAATTCCCTAATCTCCTCAATAATAAGATTGAGTATATTCTTAACTTCCAGTTGGGGTGAAGAAATTTCAGTAGGCTGCTGAAGGGCTTGTTGCTGAGTCCTAGCCCCTTCCACACCAGCTATTTGCACATCCAGATCTTTTGGCTGCAAAAATATGAAAGCCGCCACCTGAGGACCTTGTGAAAATAATTGCAGGATTTCCTGTTCGCCTGGTAAAAAAGAAGCAGGTAGCAACGGGGGAGTTAGTGAACCTCTTGTCTGGGAAACGTCTAGGATATCTGCAGCAACTTCAGACTTAACTTTCTAAAACAGAGGGTATTCCTTAACTAAGGCTGTGTGCTGTTCTAAATATGATTCATGATTTAGAAGCGGTACAGTTGTGTCTTCACCAGTCCCTTGCTTGGATTTGGAAGCTTCTGTATCCTTCAAATTTTTGCGATCTGTCTGCGCTAAAGATTCTGGAGACTCAGGATCAGAATATTCGGCAGCATCAGGTGATGTCAGATTATCCTCGATATCTCCTGTGCCTGGGCCTGTATTTGTAGCCATCATCAATTCCTTACGTAGTAAGGAGGTATGATTGGCCCCAGCTGTTGCCTGCCCTCTACGTTATTTAGCCCTTTGCGCCAACGCTGCAGCCTCAGGTTTGGCCAAGGCACCTGACGCCTTAGAGTGGTTCCTCATAATTATTTCAGTGACTTTGCGAACCCACCCAGCAACCCCAACTGGGTGGCAAATTTAGAGCTTCTCCGAAAACCACAAGTTTAAATCAAAAAGCACTTACCATCCTGGTTGGAAACCTGGCAGTCCGATACTTCTGCAATCCTTCCAGGCGTAGCTTCTGGTTACAGTGAGAGTCCAAAGTCCTTTGTCATTCAAATGACAAACCAGTGTGAAATTGCCAGCCCACGATCTATGAAGGATCTAAGAGCCACTAGCCTCCAGGTTATAGTTGTTTTCCTCTTTTTTTTCCTCCTCATTTCTCTTTTTTTTAACTCCTTTTCCCCCACCTTGTAGAAGCTCACCCGCAGCAGTGGATGTAGAAGGCAGACTCCCTCTATTGAAGTACCGCCTCGAAACACACCTAAGGCATGCTCCAAAGTGCCTGTGAGAGCTGGAGGTGGTCCAGAGCAGCCATGCATAGATACAGCTCCAGAGTTCCCAGACTTGTGATCTCCATACTCCACAACACAACCCGAAGTCCACGGAGCCAGGGGGGTGGGCTTCAGTGCTGGAGACAGCCACAATCTGTTGGCCGTGCGAACCGCACTTCCATCCAAAGAAAAAATTCCACCCGTGCAACTCGGCGTCCTGACCGGTAAGCTAGCATCGGACGTGGGAATCGGACGTGCTCAGCTGTGGAGCATGTGGGATCCGCCTGCAATATTCACCTATCATGAATGTAAACTGGATGAGATATTTTTCTGATTATGAGTAACAAAGATTTAAGGTTGCAGATGATATGATTTGATGGCATGTCTAGGAGTCTCCCAGCCAAATCACTAGGTAAACTACAAACAGTACTCTCCAGATGCCAAAGATCGGCCTCCCTCATCCGTATCACACTGATAATGCCTAAGCTAAAACAATATGGTGAAAAACTCTGCACCACCAAGACTCATTCCTCTGAAACTCTCTCACACTTCATCTGTGCACTGAACAAATCCTTTTGAAAGCTTCTGAACATCCGATTCTTCCTCCTGAATGACTCAAAGCCACACAGCCTCCTTGACTCTACCTTTACTTGATACTTCTGGTGCTCTGTGGTGTTCTCCTTTCATCTCAATGTATTATGAAAGTAGTAAATAAATAAATAAGCTAAATGTATTTAGATGAATCCCTTATATTATGCAAACAAATCTACATTTCAAGGTCATTATACTACCACAACTTGAATGAGATCTATAAAACTACATTTGAAGCTCTTCAAATGATAATTGTGTCCTCTGTTCAAACAAGTGGCTCAGTAGTTGTACATTGTAAATTAGGAGCCTGCCACTAAGCGTTTACTGCATTAGAAAATATTGCAAAAAATCATGAGTATTTCATACTGGTCTGTACGTATTTGTGGTGGGAAACTCAAGACCATTTCGATTCAACACAACAGGTTTATCGAGTCATTGGATGTCTTTAGTTGTACCTTACTAAATTATCTCCACTGCTTAGATATACTAGCGTCTCTGGGTCCCAGAATCTTTTAATATTGTTAAATTGAGGGACAAAGGCACAAAATTCATTGATAGATGCTAATACAACTGACATACCTAATCAGTTAACAATGATTGTTCAATAATGCAGTTTAAAAATATGGACGGCCAACCCCCCTTTTTATTGGACATTATAAAATATTCCAGAATTTTTCTTAAAGGCTCCGTTTACAAACAAATCTTGTGACTAGTATTTGAAGGTTTATAAGACATAAGAGACACGGGGCGTGGCTAACCGCCGAACATGGCGGACGCACTTTAGCGGAGCTCCGTGTCAGGACCCGATGATCCTGTTAAAATCTGAGAAGCTGGGGGGCATCCAACACTAACTTTCCTCCCCACTGTGCACAGACACGGCAGCGACCTGCCGACAGAGGCGCAGCTCCAATAGATGCCGCCGGAGTCACGAAGCCCGCAGAGAGGTGTGATGGCAAGCCACGCACTCACTGGACCTGGTGCGCGGACTGGGTGACCAACCCTGCTCTTGAGGACCGAGGGCCTCCACGCTGTTACCTGGAGGACTGCGCCGATGACCTGTGCTGTCCAGCGGCGAGATTATCTGTGGATACCGGATTGAGAACCGAATCGACAACTAGGACAGCTTCCTGGCCTGAAGCGCTCTGGCGCCCTTCCCCCTTGGAACGGCTGCACAGCATAGACTGAGACGGTGGCAGCCCTGCGCCGCGTATGAGAGGCGGCAATCCTGAGAGAGCACACTGCAGGGGACCCTCCACAGGTGTGTGGGGGCGACGATGTCCCCTGCCTAACTGGCTGAGAACATGAGTCCTTGTGCAGGTCCTCACCAGTCAGCTCAGAGAGCCGCAAGCGGCGCCAACCAGTGAGACGGACCATGGTGCTACCTCCGTCAAGGCGGTGAGTCGATTTCCCTCCAACAGAGTGAAGCTCCAACACTTGGGCCTCCCTTGACCCTGGGCCTGCGCTCCTCCCACCCGCGGACGGCAGTCGGAGCTACCTGGGCCCATCTGTGCCATGCCCCACCCGAGCGTCGCACCACCCACACAGAAGGTCTTTCCAAGGCAATGGGGCACTAACAGTGGGGCGAACACCTTGCTGACTGATCCTGAGACAACGACACACCGTACTGTTGGGGACCTGGCTCTTTCACCTGCTGCCCTCTTTTACTGCGAACCATTCCAGTAGCCCACCCTGGTATACGAGCTGTCAGTGGCCTAGTAAGCCCTCATAACAAACACCTACTGTTGCTGTAGGTTGTCCCCCCACTGCCCCAGGCGCCGGAACCAAATGACCCGCAAGACAGTCTGAAGACACCGGCCCGCCACCATACTTGCGGAACCGCTGGCATTGTTTCCTCGCACCTGTGGAGGCCCCGAGACCCCTTCCCCCCACCTAGGACCACGAGGGCGAACCAGACACGAACTGCCAAAAAACTTGTGCTGCTTCAACCGGCGGCTCTCTACACGCGCCTACCGACCGGCACCGTTAACCTAGACGAACTCGCCAAACACTCCGCCATGGGACACACAAAAGATAAAATACCAGAGGTGGCATCGGCGGGCTCACAGATGCAGGAGGAATCAGACACCACCACCCAAACACCCTCATTGAACTGCATCCCGCCAACCAATATGGACTCCACTCCGGACAAACTAGATTTAATATTGCAGGAGATACGGGAGTCACGGAAGTCAATAGAGCAACAAATAGGCTCCTTAAACACTGGCTTCACGCTCCTCAAGGCAGATCACGAGAAGTTCTCCTCCATAATGAAAAGCAACAAACAGACTCTGTTGGACTTACTGCCACAGCACAAAGAGCACTCAGAACACCTATCCCAAATGGAGCGACAGCTGGCAAGCCTTCTAGACAGGGCCGAGGACGCAGAAGGCAGGGCGCAGCGGAACAATGTCCGCATAGTAGGCCTGCCAGAACGCGCAGACGGACCCAATGCCACCCATTTTGTGGAACAATGGCTGCGAGACCATATAGCCCCGGAGGGCTTATCGGATTTCTTTTGTGTGGAAAGGGCGCACAGGATCCCCACTGGAAGACCCACAGCTGGCGCCCTCCCACGCCCAATAATAGTCTGCATTCTAAATTATAGGGACCATGATATCCTGCTCCAAAAGGCCATGGAGAAAGCCCCCATACAGTACGAAAACCATCGGATCTCGCTGTACCCAGACTACACACTCCTGGTCCAAAGACAAAGAGCCTCCTATCAATCTCTCAAAAAGAAGCTCAGAACCCTGAACCTTAAATGTGCTCTACTGTTCCCGGCCCATCTGAAAATCATTTACTACCAAAAGGCACACTTTTTCGACAACCCGGAGGCTGCAAATGACTGGATGGAGACCACCTTTTCCTCTCTAACATTGGAGGTCCTATCGCAGAGGCCAAGCCATGAACCGCGGAAGGCAACAGGACAAAGAACACGCCGAGACCGACCAACTCATAAACTCACCGCCAAAAGCCCCTCACCGGAGCAGGCTCTACAAGGACAGGAGTCGGCCCTAGCGGCGGCAGCTGCTTTTAGAGACTCTAACCCCCCTTCATCTCCAGAACATTTAGACGACAACATCATGCACTCGGACTCGGAGAGCAGCATCCCCTTGATCACTCCACAGACAGTGAAAAACCTGTTTGGCTGAGGCTGTCCCTTTGCAGCGAGGTCCCTCAGGAATACTGCCATACTACTGCACTAAGGGGAAATAAGGTACTACTCATGCATATATTTTCTTCCCCCCAGCTTCCTTCGAACTTTATTACGAATTGAGGGTCCTGTCTTACATATAGAACCACCCCAGCTGGTGTACTATGCAAAAAATAGGAACCACCCCCCTGCAGCAAATGCATATCAGAACCGAATGAAAGTTCACACTGTTGTGTATAATGTTTGGACCACCATAGTTTGTGCGCTAGTCCTGGTATTGGGAGTTACAGTTGTTTTTTGGGTTCCTGGCTTACCCCGCAACACACCCGGCACACCACCTGTCACACGACCCCAAGAAGATCGTACAATCGAACGAACGCAGACATGGCTACATTGGGTAAATACACCGTAAATGCCTGGAATGTCAGGGGGATGGGATCAGTACATAAACGCCATAGGATCCACGTCCAATTGAACAGACGAGAGGCACAGATTGCTTTGATTCAGGAGTCCCACCTCACTGACTCTGAGGCAGTTAAACTCTGCAAAAAATGGAGGGCCAAATATTCACCACATCATTCTCCGCATTCGCGAGGGGAACAGTCATATGGGTAAGACACAGGATTCCGTTCGTGGCTATCGAACAATGCACAGACACTCAGGGCAGATATGTGATGGTCCATGGCACACTAGATGGCACAATAAATTCAAAAGGGGGTAGCCAAAAGGGGGTAGCCAAGTGCACTCCTGTTAACACTGGTTTATTCGCTATCCAATATTTAATCAAAATGTAAACTTTAGCGTGCAACCCGGAAACGCGACCTGCCCAAGTGCCGCGTGCAGGTAAACACAATAGAAGCGGGAGCGAGGTTACACTCGCCGCCGGATGCACAGCATATTGAATCGTTAACAACCACAACTGCAAATTTGTCCACGTTTCAGCAATTTAATTCCATGTAATCCAAAAGTTCATATTTCTCATCTTTTTTCATCCTGTCACATGTGAGGCCTTTATGCATTTAACAGTTTCTAATGCGAACAGATATGCCGATCCGGGCCTTTTTATGGCGCATGACGAATGCATAAAACACTAGTTTGCACACACATAGTCATCGGCAGCATATACGCCCCAAATTACGAACAGGACAAATTTCTAACAAACCTCAATGCGGTGTTGACAGACTGGGTGGGCTTCCCATGGGTGCTGGGAGGAGACTACAACTCCATCCTAGACGTCCAACTAGACCGCTCTCATCCCCTCATTTGAGGAGCTGCCTCAATCAAACAAGCAGAATCCTTACGGGCATGGGCGGCGGGCTGGTCATTAGAGGATGTATGGCGCCTCAAAAATCCAAGTAACCGTGAATACTCCTTCTATTCCCCACCCCACCAGCTACGTACCCGACTCAATAGAATATTATGCTCCCTTCCTATCACACCCCAAGTGTGGGACACTACATACCTGGGTAAAACCCTCTCCGACCACAACCCTCTGGAGATCACTTTATCGTGGGGAAGAATCCCCACCCCTGTCCCCACATGGAGGCTGTGGCCGCAGATGCTGGAGGACGAGGTCTTCCGGGACACCTTGGGGTCGACTATCACAAACTATTTCAAAGAGAACACCAACTCAGCCTCCTCACGCCTTATAGAGTGGGATGCATTCAAGATAGTGATCAGGGGAGCTGCTATCAGCGCCACTGTGGGGGCCAGACAAGAGATCCATAAAAATCTAACAGTATTAGAGGCCACTTTAACCGGCTAGAGCAGGAGGCGAGTAACAACCCCTTGAAAAAAGAGGACCTGCAAGAAGGACGGATACGACACGCTGAACTCCTGGAGCGGCTCCGAGTGATAGATTATCAGTCATTCACCCAACACAAACACTCAGAGGCAGATAAATCTGGAACATTGCTCGCACGATCGCTACGAGAAGTGCCCCCCCATCCCCATACATGAGGTACCCTGCCGGATGGCACCAGTGTACACACACAACACGAAATAAACCTGGCCTTCAGCAACTACCACGAGGCATTATATTGTGCCCCCGATAATATAATAGCAGAGCCCATGGCAATCTTCCTAGATAACCTAACTTACCACAAATTAACGGAGGCTGCCCAGGAGGATCTCTCCGGCCCCATCACTCAAGTGAAAATTAAAGAGGCTATCCGAGAACTCCCCCATAATAACACCCCAGGCCTAGATGGTCTTCCAGCAGAGTTCTTTAACACCTTCGCAGATAAATTAACACCGCACCTGGAATACTTATATCAATCAGCCCACGAAGCCCGTAATCTCCCTCTTTCGACTATGCAGGCCCTGGTCACCTCCCTCCCCAAACCGGGCAGAGATCCACGAGATATGTTGGGCTACCGCCCGCTATCCTTCTTACCCATGGAATATAAAATCCTCAGCAAGATCCTGGCCCGCCGACTACTTCCTTACCTCCCAAAACTAATCCATACCGATCAATGCGGCTTCGTCCCAGCCAGTAGCACATCCCTGAACATCAGGGGCCTACACTATGTAATGGAGGCCGCCCCCGAGGTTTCCTGGGAGGCTGGATGTATCTCCCTTGATTTGCGGCAAGCCTTTGACACCTTAAATTGGGAATACATTTGCATGGACAAATTTGGCATTCCACCGGGATACATGAGTTGGGTCGAGCTCCTATACACGGCTCCCACAGCCCGAGTCCGCACTGGCTCCCATATCTCAAGTCCCTACCCAGTGGCCAGAGGCACGCAGCAGGGCTGCCCCCTGTCGCCACTGCTATTTGTGCTAGCTCTAAAGCCCCTTGCAATCAAACTCTGGAAGGAGGCAGAGGCAAAAGGGATCTGACTAGGAGGCGCGACGTATGTAGTATCAGCATACGCCAATGACCTCATTTTATACATCCATGACTTGAGAAATGACCTAGAGCCCATCCCGAGCATTTTCCAACAATTTGAACACATATCAGGGTTTGCCATAAATGTGAAGAAATCACAAGCTTTCTTTTTCCGCCAGGAAGAGAGCACTGAAACTGTCAAGTTTGGACAGCTCACCCTAGCAATCGCTCCACATACCTTTAAATACATGGGTATCCAGATATACAGGGCCCCACAAGATCTTATAGAGGGCAATCTGATGAGAGCGGTCAGATCGCTACGGGTCCAGGTTTCCTTCTGGGTATCTGTACCCCTCTCGGTGATGGGCAGAATAGCCATCTCCAAGATGGTGGTTCTCCCACGACTGTTATATTTTTTTACGAACCTGCCGGTACTGATCTCCGCCCCTATCTTTCAGACACTAGATTCCCTTCTTTCAGACCTCATCTGGGGAAAAGGGCTAAGAAGGGTGGGTCTGGCCAAGATGCAATTGTGGCCAGACGAAGGAGGGCTAGGAGTGCCGGATTTTCGCGCTTACTGCTTAGCTAGCCAGCTACAATGGCTATTGGATTGGCTAGCGGGCCGCAACCTACACGAAATCGACTACACACCACAATCCCTGGGCCAGGCACTCTGCACACCCTGTTACTGCCCAGGAGTAAGATACCCTCTGACATCCCCCTTCTGCTACGAATAGCGCTCTCCTATTGGAAAAGAGCCTTACAATATACCAGTCAAAGCCTCCCCTACGCTCCTAACACTCCCTTACTCAGAATCCCCACTGCAACGGGGTTAATCACCAGACGAAGTCTTTCCCACTGGACATGGGAAGGGGTATCCAGAGTCGGAGTGTTGTTCATTGACGGCGCGCTAGCGGACCACGAGAATTTCGCTCGGGCCAGGGAGTCCCGCGCTCCCTGTTTATACTGCACGCAACCATCACCCGATACGTTAAAAAGTACTGGTCCCCAGATGGGATTGAGCCCCCTACACATGAACTGACGCATGCCATATATCTGATGGGTGAAGGATGCCACCTAATCAGATGGCTATACAGGGGCGTCCGGGCACAGGCAGGGACCTCTCTCACAACTCTAAGAGAAAAATGGACTAGAGATCTCGGAAGAGACCTAACCGACAAGGAATGATCCTCTCTCCTGGAATTCCCCAAAAAGGTGTCTCATAATGCCAAATTCAGACTTATACAATATATGATCCTTCACAGGGCATACCTCACTCCACATCACCTCAATTGCATATATCCTGATGCACACGTCTGCTGCCCTAGATGCCAGGCGGAGAATGTAGACATGCTACACATGCTATGGACGTGCCCACGCCTGGGAGGGTTTTGGTCCTCAGTTGTGCAAATAGTGGGAGAAACAACAGCTACCCCCGGCTGGGACACAGCAGAGAGCTGCTTGCTGGGACTAAGCCAGCGCCCGAAATCACAGAAAGTAGAACTCTGTTTCGTGGATATGGCTATCCTGATAGCGAAGCGCGCTATTACAATGAAATGGAAATCAGCCTTCCCCCCTACACTAACCAACTGGCACAAGGAGGTGGTCCGATAGGGTGGAGCAGAAAGCGCTATCATCAGATGGGAGAAATTCCGAGGGGTACGCAAAACACCCATCTCTATGGAATGGGACCAGATGTTAGAGTCACTCAAGGCTACTGACCCCTGTACGCCTCACTATACATAAAACATACCTCCCCCCTCTCCGCGCCGCGTGACATTGAAGTTATTCCCCACCAACCCCTACTGGCTACCGTGTCGTCCAGCCCGACCACCGTCCCTAAAACCTAACGACCCCCATGCAACACTTATGTGAACGAAAGGTAAAAGTCCAGGTCCAGATCTTATTATCTGGGGGTGAGCCAGACGAGTGGGTGGGGGTTGGGTAGTTGAGAAATGTTATGTTCCTTATTTAATTTATTGGACAACACATAACTGTAACATCTAATGCTAATGGTAGATCCTGAAAGATAAATACCCATTAAGGGTTACCATGTGTACGTATTGGTTTTTTCAGATGTCAGGACACTTATGGAACTGATTGTATGCAAAGTCGGAAATATTGTATCACTGCACCAATGGCTGCAGCGCTTTATTAACGTGCCATACTGTATTAAATTAATACCAATATGTTTAAAAAAAAAGACATAAGAGACACACAAGTAGGAATTGCCATGTAACTGCAAAATGTTTGGTAGCACTTCATGGCCATCATACTTACCTCCTCATTTGAGATAGGTGGATAAGTTGCTGTAATAAATACTTGAGGTTGATATCTATTTGGAACACTTTATTAAATTACAAGACAAGAATACTCCAAAGGGTTTCAGCATCTGGCAGGACCGAACTCCAGAGAAAGAAAGGTCCAGCTACACTAGCCTTTATCTAGACCACCCCACACTATGTCATTGTAGACACTGTCTCCAGTCTAGAACTTTTCAGTAACAAATCATGGATTTAAGATGTTGTGGTCGAATTAGTTCAATGGAAGCAAAGCAAGACCAGAGCACTCAAAATGCAATAGGTTGGCATACAGAAGTCCAGGACTGGAAACCATTACTTAATGAACTAAAGGAAAATATCGGACTACCATCATCAAAATCATTATCTTACAAGGTTCCACACACAAGCTAATTAGCATCACCAACATCATAAGAGAACAAACTAAGGAAATCCCATAGTATATGACGAAGAAGGGATAGATAGGTAGAAAGGGAAAAGAGTTAAGAAGGGAGGCAGAAAAGGGATATGGATGTGGGAGAGGGAACATTTAATAGATATATTTTCCAGATTTTCCACTTTTAAATGTGTAAATGAGGTTTTGATCATACTTTCTCCATTAAGCCTGCAAATTATTACATTTGTAATGGTAAATCATTAGCACAACCAAGTGTATTGCTATGACCTTGAGTATTTTGTGAAATTAATTAATAACAAAAAAAGATTTTGAAACAATCTTCACTTTTGGCACCATTACAGCTGACCTGTTCATATAGATCTTGATATGAGCCACAAAATAAATCATTTGTTTCTCTCAAATTTCTTAAACAATGACTCTACTTATGAGCCTGGATCAGCATGATCGCGCCTCTCTTGCCCTTTTGCACTACATTCCAATGTATACATCTCTGAACCTATTTCAGATAGTCCTAATGCAAGTTTTGGACACGTTGCTTACAATATATAGATAACCATATAAATAAAATATGCTTAGTCTAAATATACTGATAAATAGAACAATTACTAGCATTTTGCAGTTTCAGCCATTTGACACAGATGATGTGCAAATATTTAAGTCATATTGTATCTAGTACAACAATAGCAAAGGTGCACCACAATACAAGGAAAAATATTCAATCCGTGTCGAGAATGTGTTCTTCAAAAATTCTTCTTTTATTTAGACAGGGTTAAAAGTAACAATCTTGATGAGTTACACAGCCGACGGGTTTCGTCCATAAACATGGACTTCTACAGGGCTGTCAAATTAACAAATATATTCATATAAATATACAGAAAATCACTAAACAAGGACATGCTGACAGAAGCACCAATTATATATGAAACTATAAACACAAACATTCTAAATGACATTTATGACAAAAAACCACCATATGCAAAACATCTACCTAAATAGAACATATATACAGAAACCACACTTCCATTGTCGAAGGGTGATGCTAGTCACAACATAACTGTTGTGTCCAAGCAAATAATCTTCAATCAGGATTAAAAGACGGGAACACAGTGAAGAGAAAGGAGAATGATCCTTCATTTAGAAAAAGTAGAAAAAGTAGAAAAAACAAGGCGAGAAAAGAAAGCCCTATATGCTTAGCACTACGTGCCTAAAATGATGCTTAAAAGAGAGATTTTAGAGGCAAAGGTTTTTAAAACAGTTATATGCATAAATAGGAAGTAAAGGAAAGAGAGGCCCACATGAAAAACGTACATCAGGGGAAGAAAAAAAAAAAAGAAGAATCCAGAGGATGTCAATAGCGCAGGGACATATTCCAATAAGTCTAGGAAGTGAAATCAAAAAAAGTGAAATCAAAAAAAGTAACAATGAACCCACCATAACTGGTTGATATGCGATACGACGCGGTAGTCTAGCCAACAAGTTATATGAGTTGACCGGTGTGGTAGAGTCCTTCTCCCGTGTCTATTTGAGAGAAAGAACACCCGTTAGTGAGCGAATCCCCTGTGTATCAGGGATGAAATGTCAGAAAATTGGCAGCTAAGGAACACTTTCCGATGTCAGGGTACTCACTTGGTAGACCTTTGAAGAACAAAACGTCTATGTTCAGCAAAAAAAATATGAGGGTCAGTTAAGTTGAAACATCTCGTATTATCATTGTCCGGAATGCTGTACATAAGCAGAGAAAGAGGAGGAAAGGAGAAAAGAGCAATGTGATGTAGAGGTCCATTCACTATAAGCAGTGGAAAGGTCTTACATTAACAAAACAGATTGGAAGTATCATACTCCTTTGTACTTACTTGGTTAAGCTTGTCGAGTAACCTTTAATATGGATGTATACGCTAAAAGTCATGTCGTGAGAAGTCTGGTTCCTCACAAGTTAATGAAGGCCCAGAGAAAAGGCTGTAAGCCGTAGCCGGCCTGAGATGGAAGAAACTCTCTTAATGAGAATCCCTATAATATACAGTTTACCATTAACCACAGTGGGGAACAGATTGAGTTCCTGGATATTAATTTCTTTGTCCAGAACAACTGTGTACAGAGTACGACACATCGTAAGAGCACAGCCTGCAATAGTACTTTACACTTTAGTAGTGCGCATCCTCGCCATGTTATAAATAATATACCATATGGCGAAATGGTACGTATGAGAAGGAACTGCAGCACAGATGAAACCTTTTCCAGGAATATCAGGGAGACAAAAGAGCGGTTCCTCGCAAGAGGATATCCCCCAGATAGTATGGAGAAAGCTGATAGGAGGATTAGCAACATACCCAGGGAATCTATGTTAAAGCCTAGAACTGCAAATTGGAATGCGAGGGCTCCAATCATATTTACCACACAATACAATGATCGTAGATAATTCTATGAAAAACACAAACTAACATTAGATTAACAAAATTGACTTTCAGAGGAAAAGAAGACCATTCATTGGACAAAGTATCGATAACAATTGTTTTAAAAAGGAACATTAGTGCTAAAAATTAAATAGACTGGACCTCATATTTTCAATCAAAAGTTACTAATAGAACTAATGTGAAATGCTTATTCATCAGACTACCCTCTGATGAAGTGCATAACCAACAATTACTATCATCACTAGTTTCAATGTTTTATAATGAACTCAAAGTAAATGGTAGTCTGCTACAAGCACATCATTGGGTAGTGCTGTATTGGCTGCACATTATGTGTAATGAATTTTTAACCAAATGTAATTCTGCAATTTAGTGAGCCATGAGACAATCAGATCAATTTATCTTAATAATATGATTTTAGATGCAAATGTGTTACTTTTGTTCTTCCTTAGAGCAGTGTTCTCCAAAGTCGGTCTTGGAGGGCTGGATCCATGCCAGATTTTTAAGATAACTACATTTATCTAAATGGGGATATGCTAAAAATCTGGCATGGATTCAGCCCTCCATGACCGACTTTGGAGAACCCTGCCTTAGAGTGTTTTATTTGCATAGAACTTTGAAATGTAAGTTAAGCTATCTTGAAATTCAGACTGGTGCACTACATTTTCTCTAGTATTATTTGACTCACCAATGATCAGTATGGATAATTTAGAGTAATTGTTGCAAAATGGATTTGCAAAACTTAAAGCATTCTAAATAAAAGTGGAAGAAAAACATGCATTACGTTTAACAGGTCGATTAATCTACCCTTTGTTATTACAAACTTTTCAAAACACATTGGTTATTTATATTAATATTTCTGTTAACTTGCTTATTTTTAAAATGTACTTTTTTCGGAGATGTAAGTGAAAATAGGTTAATCATTATTCCCATGTGAGAAATTGGGTTGTTGTTTGAGTGGGTTTTTAACCCTGGTCAAGCAACAGCCACAATTCCTGTCAGGGTGAAACTCTAAAGTCACTAAATTAACCTATGCTTAACCCTCTGATAGGCAATGTGAAAGTATTTATGCAGCACACCAACAGTAATGAAGTGAAAACACAACACAAGAAAAATCCCACACCAATTTAGAGAAATAGAACAAATTTTAATAAATTATTCGACACCAAAATTACACAAATTCAATCAGTAGAACCACAGTTATGAATTTTTAAAGTTTGTGGTTCAAAACTAGCTCCTAAAAGAGCAAAGCGCCAATCACTGACCTTTAGTCATGCAAGACCGGGTCAAAGTAAAAAAAATATGTCCGGCCGCAATGGAGCGCCTGTTGGATACGAGAAGTGCATTGGGCCCAGTCGGCGCTTACCTTTGGACTTGGAAAAAATGTCAACAAAAATATTCTGAGACTGTAGAAATTCTGCAGGGAAAGGCTGCAGGAGGTGTCCGCAGAGGAGGCATCATCTGGGAGCCACTGGATAAAGTCATGGTGAAGATTTCCAAGTTGACGCTTAGTCTCTTTTTTGGAACTCGAAAATCTCTATCAGGATGAGGCTGGATGCTGTGGCTGAGGAGGGCTCCACAAAGCTGGATACCTTTTCTGCGAAGGGCCATTGAACAGGCTTTGCTCCTGCGAAGAAGAGCATACAGGAGCTGCCACAAACTCAGGCCAACCAGCGATGCACCTTGGGCAATAAACTAGCAGGGTGGTCCCAGTCTCCTCTAGGTTCTCAGAGCAGTTTTTAGCCAAACATTTTTAAAGTCCCAAGTTTTGGATTTTGGCTATCTGGGCATCTTTAGCACCAGTCACAAAGGTTCAGGACTGGGGAGGCACCACGTGGAGTGTTGGGACTCACTCAGGTTGGGTCCAGATGCAGGTTCCAGGTGGTTGGAGCCTTTTCTGTCCCTGTGCTCTAATCAGGAGGCCAGCCAACTAACCCTTGGAGTCCTTCTAGTAGTCCTGAGTTCAAGCAGTGTTACAGGGCTCAATTAGCAGGGCAGGCATCTGAGAGTTCCAGGCAGGCTTCAGGCAGGAGAGCAGTCCTTCCAGGTGCAGCAAAGAAGTCCTCTGAAGTACACATCAGGCTACAGCAGCAGGCAGTTCTCTGAGAGTCATTTTGCAGGTTCAGAAAGGGAACTGAAGAGTGGGCCTGAGGGTGCTATTTTTTACCTGGTGCCTTCTTTGAAGTAGGGAGAAGTTTCTAGAGATCACCTTTGAAGTTATTTGAATTCCTTGCCTCCCTTGCCCTGACCTCAGCCCGGCTGCATGCATAATGGACTCATGTCAAGTTATTTGTGTGAAGGCAGGACACAGTCTATTGATTTGCAAGTGAGGCTATGCCCAACTCCACCTCCACATCCTGCCAGTGATGGCCCATCCAGTCACACCTAATCCTTCTATTGTGTGCCTGTCTGGGAGGGCTATAAAAGTCCGACAACCACTTACACCCATTCCTGTGACCAAGGGACAGGTTGCAGGCACAAAATAGTTAAGGCAAGAAAATGTGAACTTTCTAAAGTGGCGTTTTCAAAATTGTAACTTAAAATCCCACTTTACCATTTAAGAGGATTTCAAATTACAACTTCTCAGACACCAAACATGAAATCCCTACCTGTTTCCAATCAAACGTTAACACTTGTTAAATGCATTAAGGCAACCCAATGTTATCCTATGGGAGAGATAGGCTTCACAGTAGTGAAAACGAATTTGTGAGTTTTTCACTACCACAACATGGTAAACTTAAAAGTACCTGTCCAACTTTTTAATTACAATGCACCCTGCCCTGTGTGCTGTCCAGGGCCTACCTTAGTGGTGATGTATGTAATAAAAGGGAGGTTTAAGGCTCGGTAAGTCAAATTGGCATGTCAAATTGACAGCTTAAAACTGCATTCTGGCTGCAATGGCAGATGTGGGAAATTTTTTTAATGGCTACTTAAGTGGGTGGCACATTAAGTGCCGCAGGCCCACTAGTTGCATTTAAGTTACAGGACCTGTGTATATGTATACCACTTTACTAGGGACTTCTAACTAATGAGATATACCAATCAGGTGAAAGCCAATTTTACCATGTTTTAGGGAGTGGGCACATGCACTTTGCACTGGTTAGCAGTTGTGAAGTGCTCACAGTCCTAAGGCCTACAAAAACAAATTCAGAAAAATATGACTGGTGAAGGTAAAAGGTTTGGGGGTGACCCTGCAGAGAGGACCAAGTCGAACATCCCCCAAACAGGATATGCTCAATCAATCAATCAAACCGCATTTGTAAAGTGCAACACTGTCACCCCTAGGGGTATCTGGGTTATGTGTCTCCATCGAAGAGCCAGGTCTTGAGTCTCTTTCTGAAGTCTGCCAGCGAGGGGGCTGTACGGAGCTGGATGGGAAGGTTGTTCCAGGTCTTGGCAGCGATGTAGGTGAAAGAGCAGCTACCGCTGCGGCTGTGATAGATGCAGGGGTGTGTGCGAGGGCAAGTGAAGAGGAGCGCAGGTGTCTAGAGGGTTGGTGGAAGTTCAGTCGATGGTTGATGTAGGCAGGTCCTAGGTCATGGAGGGCTTTGTAAGCGTGTGTGACGACCTTGAACTGGAATCTCTTCTGGATGGGGAGCAAATGGAGGTCTCTCAGGTGGGGGGTGATGTGGGTTAATTTGGGTAGGTCCAGGATGAGTCTGGCTACGGCGTTCTGTATGGTCTGGAGTCTTCTGGGGAGCTGTGTGGACATGCCAGCATAGAGGGCATTGCAGTAGTTGAGGCGGCTGGTGACGAGGGCCTGAGTGAAAGTCTTTCTGCTGATGGTTGGGATCCATCTGAAGATTCTGTGGAGCATGCGAAGTGTGTGGAAGCAGGAGAAGGTAACTATGTTGACTTGCCATTTCATGGCCAGTTGGCTGTCGAGGTTGATGCCGAGGTTGCGTGCATGGTCGGTCAGTATGTGTGTCGGTCTGAGTTCTGCAGGCACCCAGCTGTGGTCCCACGCGGAGGTGTTCTTCCAGAAGATCAGTACTTCAGTTTTGTCGGAGTTGAGTTGGAGGCAGTTGTCTCTCATCCATTTGGCAGAAGTTGGTTTTAGTGTTGGAGGGGTCCTCGGTGAGTGAGAGGATCCGTTGAGAATTGTCTGCGTAGGAGATTATGTTGAATCCGTGGGATCTAACAACGTCTGCGAGAGGGGTCATGTAGATGTTGAACAGGGTAGGGCTGAGAGATGATCCTTGTGGTACACCGCATATGATATCTTTGAGGGTGGAGGTGAAGGGAGCTAGTCGGATGCTCTGTGTGTGTCCTGTAAGGAAGGAGGCTATCCACTTGAGGGCATCTTGCTGTATGCTGAAATATTATTTTTTGCTTTCCAACATGATGCTTGGCTATGACAAAAATCAGTATTAGCAGAATAATTATGTAGAAAATTATCTCCTTCTAATTTTGAATATTTCACTTTGACTGGGAAAATATAAACTCTATCTTATCTTGCTTCAGTAAATATTGATGGGGTTCATTGTAAAAAAAAAAAGGCTAGACTTATACATAAAGGCTATAACATTTCTGGATTTGAGTCCAATCTGCCCACCAAGGTGGGAATAAAGAATTTCATTGTGATATTAAACAACGAAATGTATGTATCAGTCTGTTTATATTGTACATGCACCTTACTGATTTGGAGACCTAAATACCCATCAATTTTACCTATCTACTTTATTTTCGTTTTATTCCATGCTAAAATGCTAATATATATAAGAAAACTCGTTAAGCAGTAAAATGTCTGTTTTATCTAAATTTTTGTTATATTCAGATAATTTGGAAAAGAATATACTTCATAAAATAAATTTGCCATATAAAATCTCTGGATGTGAAATATAAAGCGTTTTATAATCAGTGTACTCAGTCATTTTAATTTGTGTCTGTGAGTATGTGTGCCTGTATGCTTCTATACAGTGGGTGTCTGTACGTTCCCTAAAAAAACTATTGGCTTTTATCAATACTTGTTAATAATGGTAGGACATTGGATATATTCATATCCGTTTAGCAGGCCATTCAAAAAATAAATGAATATAAGATTGTGAGTGTATTGCGACGAAATGAAAGAAACCAGCATACAACACTGTATCAATTTTTAAAAGTTGTCGATTCTGATACAAAATCGTTATTTTGTTTTCCGTTGCATTCTTGTCCAAGACCACGGAATCGTATTCAATAATATTTTCGAAAACTGGATTTTTTTATTTTGGGTCGGAAACAAAGAAGCAACGCAGTTGTCACTGTGTTCGTTTTATAGTTCACGTAAAAGGAATTTTCTCTTTGTTTTCAGTACCTCCGCAATCCCTGTGCTCGGGCTTTGCTTGTATAACCTGACCATGGTGAGCAGTTCGATTTTTACAATTACACTGAATTTTTTTCTACAGCACCAACGTGGTTTTGATTTTTCCATTTTGTATCATTTTCTGACACTTTCTTTCAACACATAGGGGCATATTCTCAAGAACGTGTGATAACCACCGCAAGATTAGCTTAATGCAACTTTGCATATCGCAGTCGATCGCGGGAAAACAACGCTGTGTTAACATAGTATTCCCAACCTGGCGGCACCATGCGATAGTCCCACGATAACGCGTCAAATGACCGCGTTAAAATCAACGTGACGCCGCAAAATTGCGAAACACGAATGCGAATAAAGTTGCAAGGAGGCCAACCGCGATACAAAAATCAGCGATAACCAGCGACAGGCCTCCAATTCCCACGCGTCATGCGGGAAAATGCACCATAAAAGCCGAACAAGAAAAACACACCAAAAACAAAATAAACTGCGTAGCAACATGGATGCACCCGGAACGAGTGCCCAGGTCAATGCGAACCCCACAAGCCACACAGACCACCAGCAAGGAACCTCGGGGTCCGGGAAGGCCAAGGAGAAGAGGAAGAGGAAGACGGGGTACAGTCCGCATGACAACCGGATCGTCGTCACGGAGGTGACAGAGCACTAACAACAACTGTCCGTCACCTCCACCGTGTCATTGGCAACACAGACGGAAAACTGGCATTCCATCGTGAATGCAGCCGGAGTGTCGAGGAGGCCAAGATGCGCTGGCACGATGTGAAAAGCCAAACCAAGCAGAAACCCGCTGCCAACAGGAAGGCAGCAACGGTGAATGGAGGTGGGAGTCCTGCGCCACAGGAGGAGCTGGAGCAAATGGTGGCCACAGTCATCAGGGTGGAGACGGTGCAAGGAGTCGGGAGTCCGGACACTGCTCGACATGACCTGACACAACATCAACAGGGTGAGTAACAAACAGGGACTGTGTGGACGGGGGGAACGGGCACAATGGCACACATGCACAACGACGTGTAGCACACCGAACACCCACAATGACCCTGGGTCATGTCCCTGATCCCCGTGGCACACTGCAGCACACATACAAACATCAAGTAGGCCCCCGTCCACCATGTGCCCAAAGGGCTCCCACCCCACACATCACCAATTCCACAACACACACATGCACCTGTGCGAAATACAGCAAAGATGCGTATGTGAGAGCCACACTGACAATGCAAGTGACACCACATGACGAGCAGCATGGCTGGAGTACAATCACCATGACATTGTGCACGCCACGAGACTGAGGTGGCTGAGTGTGGACCACATCCGGAAAGGAGCAGGTCACACTCTGACACATCCACGTGCACAAACAACCACTGACGTCAACAATACATTTGCAGACAAACAATGCACAAGAGTACAAAAACCGTCCAAGAGCACAAATGATCCAAGTCGCCAACATCACAGCACCTTAAAAGCACAAAAGCCAAAGGCACACCACCTCCAAGGGATAAGGGGCAGCAAAATCACAGCTGCAGGTGCGACTCTCACACAATGCAGCACACACACATAGCAATGACAGCACATCCACATGGACGACAATGTGGTACACAGTGCAACACTTACACTGCAGAACAGAGGACACAACTGGGTCCGCCTGTGTGTAGAAAATGGCCAATCACATCTGACATAGCAGGAAACTGTGAGATGCAAATGTACGTGTACAACCTCACCTGCCTCATGTAGTCCAAATGTCCACTGTCCTGCATCAAATAGTCCGCCCCTCCCAAACAGTCACAATGTACATTGTCATGCAGTCTGTATGTAAACTTGAACAATGCGGCAACATACATGCCAACACAATGTCAACAAGCATCTCCTCTTCAAATTGCAGAGGGACACACAACACCTCCAGCAGGGCAGACCAGACAACTCTACAGTGATGCTGAAGAGGACCTCCACACTTCCGACACTGACGCCCTACAACAGTCCATGGACATCTTAGGCAATCGACCTCCAGGAGCAGGGCAGCACCGCTGCATCGAGGATACCCCACCCCCTGCACAGACAACACAGCTGGACGCACCCACCACCCCGGCTGGCTCCCAGCAGCCCACCGAAGCACACATCGCATTCCAAGGCCAGGTGTCAGACTGCCAGAAGGGGGTGGCCGAACATGTGCAGGTGGGGTACTACCTCATGGAATCCGAACTAGATCACATACGTGGGTGTCTAAGTCCCATCAGGGACCACCTACACTCCCCAACGGAGACCCACACTGCGACAGAGACACATGCCTTTGCACATTTCCAGTACTGAACCACACCCAGAGCCACGGGATAATCATCTACACCCCCATGCTGGACTGGCGTACGCCAGCCCAGGTCACTCCTCTTACGTATTGAGTGGGGGCCGACAAAGCTACATGTGCAATGTCTCACCCGCTGCCTGCGGTGACATGGCTGCGTCCTCTGTACACGGCACAATGTAATGTTGTAGGGCCCGGGACCCTAATGCATACATCATGAGCACACGGACACACTCAGATAGTTCGTTGAAATAGCTACGGGCACGTGCGCTCGACACCTTTTTTGGCATGGTCACATGTACAGTGACGCATGTGCTGGATGTGTGTGGGGGGAGTGTAAGCCAGCCCTCATGGAGTAGTTGGTGCTGGCAACAACTTGAACAGTGATCACAATAAAAGCTGAAACAGAAAACACCAGCATAACAGAAACAACTGTGAAGCATCATGGTGGTAGCCGGAGAAAGTACAGTGTGCACCTAACATGCAAGCAGAATGGTCCATGATTTGTGGTGTATTGAGTCAATGGCACCTGAAGAGCTGAGCAGGGTATCAAGCTGATGATGGCACCCACGACAGGTGTGAGCAACTCTGATAGTCTGGCAGTAAGCCACTTCCGACTCTGGCACCTGTTGTTTGGAGTTGGTCCTGGCGGTGGTGGCGTGTGCATCCTGCGGTGATGCGATGTCCGGGCAGGTCAAGACTCGATTTGATGTGTGAGCCCAGGTGGACCACAGTTGAGGCCGGAGGCAGCGGACAGTGCAGGGCCACAGACACATGGCATTGATGACCCCCAGTCCATCGACCCAGAGGCCATCCAATATGCTATCAGAAAGGGGCCATGACTTGAGCTGCACAGAGTTAGTGGCTCCGGATGCACTGCGGCCGGCACAGGCACACCGCCACGGGACGGTGACTTGCGGTGCAGTGAGATAGGGCCACGCGAGGTGAGCGGGTCCTCGTCGATGTCGAAGGTGAATGTAGCGGAGGTGTGCGGGCGACAGTGGAAGGTGTCCTCCAGGGCATGATGCAGAGGGCAGAAGCCGGCCGGAAGCGGCAAATGGAGAAGTGGAATGCTACAGCCTCGTTTTTGCCACAAAGTCAGTATCACCGACATGATGATGAAGACAACCCCCAGTCCATAGACTCAGTCGCCACCAAAGTTCAACCAGAAAGTGTCCATGGATGTCGGGGAACAGACTTAGTGGCACCGGAGCTGAAAGGGGATGCAGTCTGCGATGAGGCCAGTACAATGATATCAAGTCTGCCATAAATGAATCATGACTGAATTCCCAATGTGTGACCTACTTGACCGCAGTGTAGGCCCGAGGCAGCGGTCAGCAGGGGCCCACAGCCACGTGTCGTTGGCCCGCGATGCACAGAGTTAGTGACACCAGAGCAGTTGTGGGCAGTGTTCGATCACCTCCGTAACGATGATCCTTTTCTCCTCCGGACTGAACCGCGTCTTCCTCTTACTCGTCTCCTTGCGTACAATGATATGAACTCCGCCATGCAGAAATCAAGACTCAGTTCCACATGTGTGACCTACTCGACCGCAGTGTAGGCCGAAGGCAGTAGTCAGCAAGGGAGCACAGACAGGTGTAGTTTGAATGCTATGCACAGAGTTGGTGGCACCACATCGAAGGGAGTACAGTGATATAAACTCAGCCATAAAGTGTGTACTCTGCCATTGCATAATCAAGACTCAGTTCCAAATGTGTGACCTACTTGACCGTGGTGTAGGCCGGAGGCAGCGGTGGAGTACGTCAACAAAAAAGGAGTAAAGCAGGCCTGTGTCGCGGAGGCCGTGATGGTCTGAGGAGGCTGCCAAGGTCGCGGGCTTCGGGCTTGGAGCTTACTCCGGCATGTGGTGGGCCCTCTTTGACACACGCCGGTGTCGGCAGGTGAGCAGTGAGGCCTGGCTGCGCAGGGGCAGGCATGATGGGTTCAGGGATCAGCGGCCCGGGGTGCAGCAGGCGCACAGGATCGCAGGCCACACCGCTCACGACGACGGCGTCGGCCTCGTGGTGGGGTGGGAGGCGCCGCCCTGGCAGACACGTTGGGCATTCCGGAAGAGAACCACGCCCAGAGCTGCGTGCTTTTTATTCACACCCCTACGCTGGCCTGGCGTCCTCCGGGCCAGCCCACTCCGCACACGCTTACAGGGGGGGACGTCACAAGCTACATTTCCGCGATCTTCCCCACTGGCTGGGGTGACATGGTGTAGTGAATGAGCCACTCTTGTGGTTTGGCACCCTATGATGACCTTCAACTATCACCATTTTAACTGACTTTAGTGTGTTATTTTACCCTAGCCTTAATGTAGGACGGTCCTGCATATGCCTGCTTCTCTTCTTTCTTGTAATCTTGTTGTCTTTCAGTGGGAGCTGTCACGGAGTGGAACAGTATTGCCAAGAGCAGAGCATGTGGGATGTGCATTTGAAAGCATGAAAGGGAGAGAGAGGTGTGGAATGTACTCTTTGGTTTCAAAGTGCAGTGTTGTGAGCGATGGTGCACACATGTGCTCGGTGTTGCTTAATGATGAGTTCTTACTATTGGCTTTGACATGGCCTCATGTCATCTTGTTTTCTGACTTTGTCTTGCTTCTGCGCGCACAGCAGTGCTTGCAAGTTGTTTTGGGTTATGAGAATTATAGGTGCTTACTATTGGCTTTGACATGGCCTCATGTCTGACTTTGCCTTATTTCTGTGTGCACAGCAGTGCTTGCGATTCATATTCAAGGTCTTTCTGCTCTTCACTTGTTTTTCGCTCCTCACTGACCAGAGTGAACTGGATATTATCTGTAGAATGTGCAACTCTGCCTCGAAGTCAAAATACGGGATCTTGGCCAGCCCCCGTCTTGGCCTTGACGCAGACTGGTACAGCCAGCTCGGTTCTTTCTCATGAGAAGGGAGCGAGGTTTTCTAGAAGCTTCGCCTCACGTTGAATAATGATATTTAAGCTGGGAGCCGACGGGGCCCAGGTGGAAGTTCACCACAGAATAGACGTATTGCTGTGGAGGTGACGGAACTTGAGTCCTGACTGAATCTCCTTCCTGGGCTTTTCTGACGGGCTTCCCAAAGCTTGAGTTGGCAAGGATGATGCAACTTCAGTCGGTGAGTTGTTCCTAACCATTTTGTATATATATTCTATTCTTTGCTATTTGTACATACTGCATTTTATCCTAATCGTTTATTTTACCTAGTTGGTATCTGAGAATCTGCATCTACTGATACATTTGGCCTACCGTTTCAAATTGTTTCATTAATAAACTTGTGTGTGTTATTTCAAATACACTTGAATTTGTTTTTTTTGCCTCGCCTAAGGGGGTGCTGTGACTTTTCCTCACCTTAGGGGGTGCTGTTCAAAGTATATGTTCCAAGTGCACCTGAATTTGTTTTCCTGCCTTGTCTAAAGGAAGTGCTGCTCAAAGTGTATTATTAAATGGTGCAGTGGTGAATTTGCCTCCCAGGTGGGAGTGCAGGGTTTGGGTGTGTCCTTTTTGTGAAAAGCACATTCATTACACATGGTTGCGTCCACTGTCCACTACACTCCAAACACAAGCAGTGCATGTAGACATGGATATGTCTGTGGTCTGCATACTGCAGTCTGTCCAGCACATCCACGCCACACTTGGCATTGTGTACATTCTCATTCATGGGTCACTTGCCTCCTTCGCACATGCCTGGTTCCCACCTCTCCCCACATTCCGCTATTGTGTGGCTGAGGTGCCATGCTGTTGATGGCTCATGTACATGGCTAACCAAGGTTGCCACAGTAAGTTGTGCTGTCTTGTCTGGTGGGTGGGCATGTTGTTTGGCATGTTGTATGTGATTTTGTGATGTGTGCAGTGCCAGAATTGTGAGTTGCATGATTGTGGAGTTGAGGTGTGTGGTGTGTTCATTTGGTACTTGCCAACGAGCAGTGCATTCCCATAGGTGGCATCCTGGAAGCGCTGGTTGATGTTGGACTGTCGGAAGATGAGGGGATCATGCACACTGCCTGGGTAGTTGGTGAAGAGTCCCCTGTGGTCCACTATTGCCTGCACGTTGATGGGATGCGTGTGCTTTCTGTTGCGGTAATTGTGTGCAGTGTCGGCAGGGGGCACAAGTAGGACATGTGTTCAGTCGATTACCCCCAACACGTGCAGGAATCCAGCTATGGCGTATAGTCCTTGCTTGGTCTCCAGCTGTTCCTGCGCATTGTGGGGGACGTATAGGTACTGGGGTACCTGGCTGATGATGGCATCCAGGACAGGTGTGAGGAACTTGGATGGGGCTGGCTGTGAGATTCCTCCGACTCTGGCGGTTGTTGGTTGGGAGGTACCAGAGGCCAACAGGTGCAGCACAGCCAGCAGCTTTGTCTGCGGAGGGATGTTGGTTGTCCGCTGTGTTGGTGCCGTCAGCCTGTGGGCAATGATGTTCAGGATGCGGAGGATGGTTGTCCTTTTGAGCCTGTAGTGGGCATTGACATTGTCTGGTGTTAGGTCTGTGAGGCTGGTGCATTTCCTGAAGGTCCGCTGACTTTGTCTGCGCTGCCTCTGTGGCGGTCCGGGGGGGAGCGGGGGAGGCCGGGGGGGTGGCGATCCTGGGGGTGGTGGCGGTGGGTATTGTTGCCCTCTCGGGGCTCCGGGATGCATGGTGTGTGGCTCCATGGCCTCTGTTGTTCTTCATGTGTGGCTCTGGGCTGGGCTCCCTTTGATGGTGCAGGTTGTCGTCCGACTTTACACCAGGTCAGAGCAGGTGTTAATTTCCTGCTGCTAACGCGCCTTATCGCCTTATCGCCTGTTTGTGGTCTTATCGCCGATGTGGCTGGTCGTTGAGAATGTTGGGGTGTGGTGTTGTCGCGGCTTTTTGCTCGGGAACGCCTACTCTGCATCTCATTAGTGATAGTTGCCGGGGTCATCTGTGGCGAGGTTTTTTGCGGATGCTTTCGCAAGTAAACTGGTGGTATCGGCTGTTAGCACCAGCTTGTGAATGGGGCGATAAAATTATCGCGACTTTGGCTGCGATAAAGTGCTGTTAACTTGGCGATAGTTCCTTGAGAATATGCCCCATAGTTTAAAGACTGACCTGTTATATACACACAGTAATGTTTAAGTTCACACATAACATATATTTAATAATTTCACGACTTCAACTTATGCGTTTTTACACATATAAGCATCAGTCAATGTAGAGCTTATTTGCTAGTGGGCCTCTAGGAAACTGGTGACACTGAATATTGGTCTCCTTCTGAAGAGGCTATTTTCAACCATTTCCCATATATAATCATTGATGGGCATCACGTCTGTAAGTGGGCTGGGTCCATCCGGATCTAAGTAATTAAAAACGGGTGTTGAAACAGGCCCTTTCGGGCCATATATTCATGTCCATAATTTTACTGACAAAACAGTGATCCAGTTGCTGAACAATGAATGTAAAACGTGTTAAAGTAATCCACGTCATCAAACTATATTTCACATGTTTTACTTAATATTGCATTCTATAAGAGTGTTAGCTATTTCCAGAATGTCATATTTCTTAATTTATTTCGTGCAGCATATGACTCTTGTATAGTGCATATTTTCAACTGTTTGTCTTCCAGGTGTTTAAAACGGACCATGATTGGGAGCTCTGGAATGTAAGCTGAAGCAGTGTGAGTTTCACACAGCAAGTCAGTGGGTCAAAAGGGTGTTCAGAATTCATGGTCATCCAATCCTTGGCCTCTCTGCAGAGCGCACAGAGAAATGGTCATGTATTCCAGTTGCAATTGTGATTCTGTGCAAATGTGTATGAACAGTTATCAAAATATAGACAGGGCAAAATTTTAAGAAAATGCTGTGCTTACAGATGAGTGGGTGCATTTTGAGTTTGGGGGTGGAGACGTGAAGGAAATGTGAGGAAGTGCATTCATTAGAGAGTGAAATAAGGGTGCTGAAGGCAGTGCTTTAAATGGACTGGTGCTGTCAGCTAATGAGTACCTGCAATTCTTTATTTTGAGAGGGAGAGTACCTGCACTTTTCAGTAGAGATGCAATACTTCTAATTGGAGAGTACCGGCAGTAATCAGATGCAAGTAGGTACTCTAGTATAGGGTACGTGCACTTCTATTTTTCCATTTGAAGCACTGGTTGAAGAGGAAAGAGATGAGGTGTAAGATAAATAGATGGGTGAGATGTTGTTAGACTTGGCATCCTTGGCATGGTTTCCCCTGACTTTTTGCCTCTACCTCCTGTATTTTTGACGGTATGCTGGATTTCGTTTTTGCTGGCTTAGATGCTTTGGGAACATTGCCACTGCTGATCAGTGTCAAAGTGCAGATGCGCCCTATGTAAATTGTTATTATAATTGGGTATCCATGATGGGCATATTTGATTTGCTGGTAAGTCCCTAGTACAGTGCACTGTGTGTGCCCAGGGCCTGTAAACCAAATACTACTAGTGGGCCTGCAGCACTGATTGAGCCACCCACGTGAGTAGCTCTGTAAATGTATCTCAGACCTGCCACTGCAGTGTCTGCGCACGCAGTTTTAAACTGCCATGTCGAACTGGCAAGTGCACCGACTAGCCAGGCCCCAACCTTCCATTTTCTTACATCTAAGACACCCCTCGGGTAGGCCCAAGGTACCCCCATGGGCAGGGTGCATTATATGTAAAAGGTAGTACATGTGCTGGTGTGTTTTACATGTACTGATAGTGAAATACTGCCAATTTCGTTTTTCACTATTGAAAGGCTATCTGTCCCATAGGGTAACATGGGAGTTCCTTTGTAATATCTTACAAGTATAACTTTCCATTGGGACAAGATAGAAAATGGAGTTTAGGCTCTCTAAACTCAGAATTTAATAACCCCTCTTTTTATCGAGATGCTTTTTAAATTGTGCGTTTGAAAATGTCACTTTTAGAAAGTAGGCATTTTCTTGTTTAATCATCCTGTGTGCCTCTGCTATTTTTGTATTGACTGTCTGGTGATGAAGTGACAGGAGCTGGGGATGTGCATTCATTCTAGACAGCCACAAGAGGGGTTGAGGTGTGTCTTGCCTTTCCTGGGTGACTCATAGCTGGGCTGAATAGACCTTGGTTGCCTTTAGAGTGGTCGGAGGAGTTTCACCTGCATCTGAATTGGCTGTGTCTCCTTTGCACAATGCTGTCTCCACCTCCTGTGGTCATGCTGCCCCAGAGAGGATGGAACTGGTTTGGACTGGGCTCAGAGACCCTTGCCACAAAGAGAACAAAGAGAAAATGGGGTATAAGTATTGGACCTTAAACCCCAGAGAGTTATATCACTTCTGGACTCAAGAGGAACCTCTGCCAAGGAGAAGAGCTGGAGAGCTGTAAGAAGGAGTACTGCCCCTTTGCTGTGTGTGCTTTGCTGGGTTGGCCTGCAGTTGCTGCTTCTGCCAAGGAGAGGACAAAGACTGGAACTTTGATGTGAACCTGCTTGAAAAAGAATCTCCAAGGGCCTGTACATGCTGGCCTCCTGTTTCTGAAGTCGCAGGGCCACAAAGACTTCACCTGCAACCCACTGACCATCAGCTGGAATCTTCTGTAGACTCCTGCATTCAAAAGGGTGGCAATTCCAGTTCCTGGGCCCTGCAAATTGTGTGGTTTGTGCTGCAAAGCAAGAAAAACAACTCCGACGCCGTCAGCGCTGCCGCCAGTGATGCTGTGACCTGCACTGAGGCCGGGGGCACCGCTAGTGAAGCGCATGACGCACCACCCCACTTGCACCGCAGCTCCGACACCCTTCGACACCTGATGACGCCTGCAGTTATCAGCATACCAGATGCCAGTGCTTGCACTGAGTCCGTCACCGCCAACGCCTGAATCCT
The DNA here is from genome assembly GCA_963921515.1 of Calotriton arnoldi. Taxonomy (NCBI): domain Eukaryota; kingdom Metazoa; phylum Chordata; class Amphibia; order Caudata; family Salamandridae; genus Calotriton; species Calotriton arnoldi. The sequence goes on from CAWUFW010010120.1 coordinate 611,831, forward strand.
GTTATCGCGGAGCCGATAACCGACGAGGGTGACTTCACGAACTCTTTGACGTCGCATCGCCTCACCGGAACCGACGCCTCACAACCAACGCCACCTAACTTCCCTATCCTGGACTCGACGCCTCGCCTCCTCATGGACAAGATGCCTCACCTCCCCCGTGGCAGAAGGGAACCGGCTTCGCCTCGATACTGACGCCTCACCTCCACGACACTGTGCATCATCTGTTAACTTCATTTCCAAGGTACTGTTGTTTGGGGGGTCCATGTGACTCCGTGCCCAGCCCATGCACCTCGTGGTTGGCACCGTACTTTGGATTTATGTCTGTCACAGCGTGGTAATAGCCCCAGGTGGAGCTATTTGTCTCTATTTGTGCTATCTTTGATGTAACTGTTCTAAAAGTCATGTTCTTGCTACATGTATGTTGGATTTTTGTCATTTTGGTCTTGTTTAGATAAATATACTTTATTTGTCTAAACTAGTGTGGTGTCCATTTGTGGTGTTTTCACTGTATTATTGTGTGTTTGGGTACAATACTTTACACATTGCCTTTGGGATAAGCCTGTCTGCTTGTGCCAAGCTACCTAGGGCGTGAGCAGAAGTTTTCTAAAGTGTGTAACTCCCTTACCCTGACTCGAAGGAATGGTCCCTACTTGGACAAAGGTGGATACCTCTGTAACTAGAGACCCCCATTTCTAACAGATGTGGATAAAAAGGGTGTACATGTCTACCAGAGTGAACATAACAGAAGTGAATGAGACACTTTCCTCAGGCTTCAGTAATGTTTAATTCACAGTATGACAATTTCAGATTTAAAAATGTTCAATAATAATTATCTACAACAATATCTTTATTGTTACTCATTTATCTAACAACCATTAACATTGACAAAGCCAATGGTCCTGATTGGTTTTACATATGTCACCTGTTGTGTTATATATCTGAATGATATGACAGAAAGCTCAGAGATGAACCTTAGCACCTGTTGGGTGCCACACTATGAGAATCACAGAAATGTAGTTTACGTTTTTAAGCCACAAACCTAATTACTAGGCCATGCCCTTTTTAGAGCCCTCCCACTTTTTTGATCCCACGTAAAGCTTTGCACCGCATTATATTTTAAAAGTGCATTTAGCACAACTTATCAACTATTGCCACACCTAGACCTTAAAATAGTAAATATTTAAGGTTTAGTTTTGAGTTAGGAGGAGCAGAAGGACAGATTTAGATTGACAATTGCACCCACCCTGTTCTGTTTTGCTTTGCAGGATGCACCAGGTACACTGGTGGAACCTCTGCTGGCTCTATCAGTGTAAACCTTCAACTTGGTGGCCCATCCATCACAGAGCCGACAGGACACAGTGATGCTCATCTACCCTATTTGAGTCCGCCTTGAGACGGTCACTTATTTTCACTGTCTGCGTCCTCCACGCAATGCATGGTGGGCAAAGACAGAAAAATGTAGATTGGTCCTTATGGGCATTGAGAAAACTCCCTGTGCATCATGCTATTTATTTTTTGTATTGAGAAAAAAAACTCCTGTTGTGGGAGCTTACTTTCTCAACACCTAAAAGTTTCCTGAGCGGGCTCTTTTAATATGCACCCAGTTCTCAACCTTCAGTGCTGTAAAAGTAACCGCCACTGTGGCAACTTCCTTCTCTGCCCAAAGATCCCCGCCAGACAGGCACAGCCACCAAAGGCTAAATGACCCCAGTAGCCCAGTATGCCAAAAACATTTTACAGAAACTGAAAAATTGAACCTTACATACTCCTGAATACAAGTCAGGTGGAGCAAAATGAATGCTTGCTTGCATGTGTTAACTTTGCTCTGCCTGATCATCAGTGGTTAGTTTGTATCCAGATTTACCTGGTGCAGAAGAACCTGACCCAATTTTTCCTGTCGGAAAAATCTGCCAGAAAAATTGCATGAGATTTCAGCTGTGGCAATTGCCAAGTCTCATGCTGCTTTTTTTCTCACGGGATCCCTGCCCAAAAAAACTTTCTTCTCACACTCACCGCCCCACGCACAAGCCAGCCCCACCCATACAGCTTCACCTGCTCACTGCAGTGTGTTAATACTGCATGAAATAGGCGTTTCAATGCAGATTTTCAGCCGGGTAAATCAGCCCTTTATGGTAATTCTCGGTTCCATGGGGTTTTGCTTGTAATTGCATGGTACTGGGGCGATTTTATGGCACAGAAACAGTAATTGTCCCAGTACCAGCCAACTTGTATGTAGAGACTAGGGAGGAGATTTACCAAATCTGAACGCAACGCAGCACAGCACCCCGCGAGGCTGCGCTGCGTTGCGCGACAGGGCGGGAACAAGAGAGCGCCATATTTTCAAAGATGTGGCTCTCTCCTCCCCTTTCCCTTGCGCCGGTGCTGATTACAGCTGCTGTGCGCCACCCACAAACCTTAGCGCCATAGCGCTAGGGTGTGTGTGAGCCCAGCATAGGTTTTGTACAGGAAGGATACCCTTCCTGTACAAAATACTATGCCTAGACACGAGGGAAAGCTTTTCCCACTTTGAATGCGTGCTGCACAGTGCAGCACGCACGCAAAGTCGGAAAAGGAAGGAGAAATGAAAGCATTTCTCCTTCCTTGCGCCTAGTTTAAAAGGCGCAGTTTTCTCACGCTAAACCCAATCTACTGTATTTGGTAAATTGGGTTTAGCGTGAGAAACCCTGGGTGTAAATCTCCCTCTAGGTGCCTGACTATGAGTGTTGGTGCTATTAATCGCACCTGATAAATATCGATACCACAGGGTACATTATTTATCGGGTGCGATAAATAATACCTATTACAAATTATTGGGGAATATCATGCGGATTTTGGTGTTTAAGGCACCAAAATCCACATGATAAGGTAAATATCGTATGCTTTTCCCCAGTTAAATTTCAGCAGGGTTGACCTGCCGAAATTTAATGAAGATTGAGGTATTAAACTCATCGGATAATTATCGGATGTGTTAGATAACTATCAACTCATAGGGGCATATTAGCAAGACCCACGTTAAAATTATCGCCGTTTTAGCGGCAGGAAACTGCCGCTAAAACGGCGATAATGGGCTTGCTAATATGCGTTATGGAATTCCAATAGAAGCCCAGGTTAGATGTCCTGCGCTAATATGCCCCATAATTCGGCCCGTAAGTAAACAGAGGTTTAGTCACGGGTCAGAATACACCGTCCAACTCATATTCAGCCCCTATGTTGTGATCCAGTGTCAGTCACTGGGCCTAATAACGCCTGGGAGTAGCCTGGATAAGTGTGTATTTCTGGTGTGTTAGTTTGCATTAAAATTGGTTTCTTTAAAAACAGCCCCCTTAGATGAAAATCCCTTTCAAGCAAATCGAATACAAGGTGTGAAACAAATGGGTATGCACGCTGATAAAAACAGTGATTCATCAGGCTGTTCGCAACAATGAAAACTTGAAGACGTTACATATTACTAATCTGAAAAACAACGTTAGCAAGCCTGCGTGACGCACATCTATGGCGGGCGCATTGTTAATCAAGGGAAGGCGTCCCGACTGCTACAGTCAACAACAATCAAGGCAGCCATCACTCCAGCCAGCAGTGACACACAACAGCGCGTTTGGAAACAATGCTTTGCGACTCCGTGGGCAAGAACAACCGACACCAACATCAACAAGCTCCTTGCCAGTCCTGCAGGCTGAAAGGCGTACGATTGGAGTACTGCTCTTTTTTTAATTTTTTATCTCGAAACATCATTCTGGTTCCAAATGAAGAACATGTTGCCAAATTCAGAAGAAAATATTTGAGTTATACTGCACGACAACATACGCTTTAAACTGCGATGCAAATTAATTTGTGTGGAAACATTGAAAAATGACGATTTAAAGAATCGCAGATGATACCAATAGGACAGTTTCTGCAGCTGTTGCATGCCCTGTTTTTTATTTTGATTATAAAAGGAAATTGTCATTCTAGCAAACATTCTGATTGTTTTAACTACAGTTGGCGGTTTTCAGGGGTTCTCCATGGCTGTCCTGATTGTGTCATTATAGTGGATGCCTACTTGACGTCGTAAATAAGTTATATGAGTCTTAGACGTTCACTGCAGCAACCACTAAGATCCTGAGATCAATTTCCGGCAGAGCCACCTCTGCATTCCCTCCATCGAATGTCAGTAAACTGTGGGGCATATTATCAAGCACATGCGATAATTATCGCAAATCGCGCATAGCACGATTTTCAGTATCGCCGTCTATCGCTGGATTTCAGCGCCGGGTTAGTGACGTATTATTAACGCTTTTCACCCAGGCGATGTGAAATCCAGCGATAGAGGGTGATAACATGCATTAGCGTGAGAAAAGCAGCGAAAAATGACCTGCGATAATGTAAACCTTGATAATAGGCAGGTGTGGACTAGCCCTGAGATCCACCTCCCATGTTACAGATGGCTAAGTCGGATTAATAGCAGGTGTTAAAATCCTGCGATAAAGGGGCCTTAGCGCGACTTTGATCATTGATTCGTGGGTCTGGGGCATCCTTGTAAATATCGCGATGCAGTTGTAGCGATGTTTACCCATGTTGTTCTGTGAGGAACGCCCACTTTGCATGTCATTAGCGAAAATAATCGCTGACATGCAAAGTGGAGAAAAGACGGCTGCTAACTCAAGGAAACACGCGTTAGCGTGTCCTTGATGATAGAGCGATATTTAAATCGCCGCTTTTCGGCCGAAAACGGCCGCTAAAGCGGCGAAATTGGACTTGATAATATGCCCCTGTGTTCTATGAAAAGGAGCAATATTTATATTAACACTTAGAAATGGCAGGCATGAGGTATGAAGTGGTATATAAAAACAAGCAAAGCCAATATTTCGCACCTGTGAAAGAAAATGTTTTCCCAGAGGGCCACTGTGTCATACGCACAAGTTTCGAGGATTTCTTGGAAAAATGATTCTTAAAATAAGAACATTTCCGAGATGGCTGCTGTGCATGCATGTGTGCTTGGAATCCATCATTGAATGTTTTTTAATATACTATTTTTAATTTACCATTTGAAGATGGTGGGCGGCCATTTCGGAGCAAGAAATGTAAATATCTAAACTCAGACTTCTTAGGAAACTAAAGCCATTCATTCCATTACCTGATTTCCAAAATGTGGCACAAGGCTTTGTAATCTCTACATTAGATTATGGGAATGCGGTGTTTACCAGTACCCCTAAGCCCAACTAGCACTACTAAGAGCTACACTCAGCGGTGCCACAAAACTAGCAACTGGAATAAGTTGCTACAATCACATCTCTCCCTCTTGATCACTCTGAAGTGGTTACCTACTGAAGCACGTTGCATCCTAAAGATAGCCTGTATCACATATTAGACACTTCACCATTACTAACTTTCTTATGCCTACTACTACTCCTGGGGTATAGGCCATCAACCAGGACTTTCCAGCCATCTCTGCCCTGGACCTTTCTTCCAATCTGACTCCAGGTGTAACCCATTTCCTTGCGGTCAGCATCAAGGCCTCGATGCCAAGTGTTTCTTGGACTTCCTCTTTTCCTCTTTTCCTTTTCCCTTGTGAGTTCCAGGTGAGGGCTTATCTGGTGGTGTTTGATGCAGGCTTGAGGAGGGTGCGACCTATCAACTTTTCATTATTTCTTCATGAGCAGAGAGTTGTAAAGTCTGGTGCCATAGGTTGTTGTTGCTGATGGTGTTTAAACAGCAGATTTGGAGGATTTTCCTCAGATAGTTGTTGATTAAGATATGGACTTTGGTGGTGGTCACTGTTGTCCTCAAAGTTTTTGCTTCATGCAGAATGACTGATTTTACGTTGGTGTTAAAAAGCCTGATCTTGGTTTGCAGGGTTATGTCCTTGGAGCTCCAGAACTTCTTTAGCTGAAGGAAGACAGCCATTGCTTTGCCGATTCTTGCCTTGACATTGGCGTCTGTGCAGCCCTGCTTGTTTATGACACTTCCCAGGTAGGGGAAGGCCTTAACCTCTTCCAGTACATCGCCCGCAAGTGTGACTGCAGTTGTGCTGGCCATGTTAGCCTTCAGGATCTTGCTTTTTTCCCTGTGGAAGTTGATGTCAAGTTGAGCTGATTTGGCTGCCACCTTGTCGATTTTCTCTTGCATCTGCAGATGGGTATGGGAGAGTAGGGACAGTCCGTCTGCAAAATCGAGGTCATCGAGCTGCGACCAAGGTGTCCACTGGATCCTGTTTCCTTTCCATGCTGTGGTTCCCTTCATGATCCAGTCTATGGCCACCAGGAAGAGAAACGGCGAGCGCAACCAACCCTGGAGGATTCTGGTCCTCACTTCGAAGGCTTCCATGACTTGTCCTCCATGGACTATCATCATCATCAAAATCCTTTTTTTTGGCTCAATTGAACCATAAAAGGTACAAGATAAGAATACTCTCTTAGTACAAAAGTTTTAAATTCTTACATATAGCATTCTCATAAAAATATAAGTACATCATAAAATTTTATAAAAACAATCTTCGTCAAAACTAATACCTAAACACTTGATAAAATAGGCTTTCATATTCAGTAATATTCACCTACATAGTATTTGGCAAACAGATCAAATTATAAAGGAATACTTTTTAAAAATTCGATGTGTATCTTAAAGTGAAGAAATATTGTCAAGTAAAAACTTTTCAGCATCCAAATCATTTCAGGGCCTTCATCCTACTATACCATATTGAGGACAAATAACAAGAGATATAATGAAAAATGCAATCATGCGTGTTTGTCCTGCATATTCTTAGCACTGAATGTTGCTTGGTAATACCTAACCAATGACAAAGGGGAATAATCCAGCGAGAAAGCTGTTTTGTGTATAGGCTTGAAAAAAAAAAAGTAATGCTTATCAGTCACGATTGATGAACAGATCATAGGGTAGGTATTAGGGACAATTTCTTTTTTGTTCCATGAGGAGGTAAACCAGCCAACGGTAGGATCTCCAACTGGAATTTGATATAAAGTGCTCGTTCAGAAGGATTGGTTAGTAGGTGTAGAAAAGGATCGAATTCAGGTGCACTTTTAGACCTCAAATAGGTCTACCTATGCTAGGCATTTAGATATTGTCTCCTTGCACAAAATTCCAGTAAGTTATTTCACCTCTTTTCTAGTGTCATGAGTGAAAGAGGTAGGATGGAACCATTAATCCTTTAGGCACATCTTGATAAGCCATGGATTTTCTTCCAGGTCATTCCCTCATAAGAGTTCCTGATGATTCTTACCAGTTTATCTTGCACACCATTGTGGCAGAGGAGTTTCCGAAGGGTCTCCCTGTCCACGCTCTCAAATGCCTTCTCAAAGTCGATGAAATTGACTTAGAGGGGGGAGTTCCATTCCATCGACTGATCAATGATGATGCGCAGTTTTGCAATCTAGTCTGTGAAGGGGATCTATCTTTGCGGAAGCCAGCATGCTGGTCTCATAACTGAGCGTCGACTTGCTCCTTCATTCTGTTCAGGATGACTCTGTTGAACACTTTGCCTGGGGTTGATAGAAGAGTCATCCCTCTGCAGTTTGCGCAGTTACTCAGGTCACCGTTCTTGGCGATCTTGATCAGATATCCCTACATTCCGGCACATCAGCACTTTATTGGACTGTGCAAGAAAAGACAGTAGGCCAAGTAAGATCGAAGGAAGGCTGAAAATGTTTTAGTCAATGGTATGAATAACAAGGCCAGCACTGCTGGTTTAAACTTAAAATGTCTACTCATGCAACTTTATAATTGTTAAGGTTATGCCGACTATATATGGATTAAGTTGCATGCAAATTGCTTTTGAAGTTAGAGTATAAATATAAATTTATGCCTAAGACGTTAGTGCATTTTAGAAATGTATTAAGAAAAGTGCCTTTTATGGAATTTTTTTAGATTAGATGCACTAATTAATTATGACCTAAAGACAACGCTCTTTTGAAATTGTACGCTCTGAGTTTCAAATGCATTGAAATCGGCCACCTGTATGTTATAATTGTAGAAATTTACCATTTTAGAAGCTTATTTATGCCATGTGTGATGTTTTATGGTTATTATTGTAATCTTTGATTAATACAATAAACTTCAATTACTACTAATAACGTTTCCTAGGTCCAGTCTGATGGCAGTTTTACATCTTCTCAGACCCTTCCAAACATGGGGTAGGTCATGTCTACTGATGTTTATGTGTTTTCCTTCAGAGTCTCTGAAGGAATGTTGTCAGGTCCTGCTGCCTTCCCATTTCTCAGATATTTGATGGCTTGCCATATCTCTTCCTTGGTTGGTCTGCTGAGAGTTGATTGGCAAGTGCTTGTCAGCTGGCTGTATGTCTGGTGGAGATTGCGACACAGGCTGGTTCAGCAGTTCTTCAAAGTGCTCCACACATCTTCATCGTTGGCCTTCGTTACCCGTGATTGTCTTCTCAGCTTTGTCTTTAACAGATCTTTCTGGCTTGCTATATCTGACGGAGAGTTTCCTTGTTATGTTGGAGAGTTCTTAGAAGTTTCAATGGCTTGCTGCTTCCTGGACTTCTGTGGCAAGACCATCAATGAATCTTAATTTGTCTGCTCTTAAGCTTCTCTTTGCTTCCTTGTTAACTTCACCATGTGACCCCAAAAACTTGACACAGAAACTCACCTTTTCCGGTGAAAGCGGCACACTGACAAGCTCGAACTCTCTACTCCTCAAACCACCCAGATTCAAATAGGAAAGCACCTACACACCTACCCACAAATAAATCTGCTTGCCATACTCATAGGAACTGAAATGTAAGCATTCCCATTGGATCAAAGAGAGCAGTGGTCCGGAACAGATGTTAGCATGGGAGATAGTGGAGGCCATGGGAGATTCCTCAATTGAGGGCCAGGGTAGTTCAGAGAAATATTACAGCTTCACACATTGTGACCTGACCTCAAGAAAGAAGGCAAACAACTGCAGGCCTGTAATGGTACAGACAAACTAGAAAAATATTAAATAATTACTTGCGTAATTTCCATGATTTATAAGCATTAGTTCAAGAATGCCCATCACATTTTCTGTTCTCTCTTGAGCTGGTATATGCAGTTGTGGCACCCTGTTTAATACATACAGATGCTCAAGACATGTCAATAAGGACCAGAAGAAGCCCAAAGCCATTTATAGTTTCTTGTTATCTCAGGCAGAGTGGAAACAAACTTGCAACATGGTGTAGGCTGATCCTTTTTTCGGGCATGCTTGGACTAATAATCTTAAGGTTGGGACCCATTAATAATGGCTCAGACAAGCTCAAATTTAAGCTACTGCTAGCCAGAGGTATTCTTGGTGAATTAGAAGTATTCATTCTAGCATCTCCATGTTACTTTTTGTTTGTGGTTGAGGAGCTACTGGCGGACACTGCCTGTCTGTGGCTGCTCAACTATTTAATGAATAAATATAATTTCTCATCAAAGTGGGACATATTACCCACCAGCTAACTAATGTGTGCTTCACCCCTTGGGAGAACCTGGGAGGTTAGATGACAGCTTAATGTATGGATGGCAAAAGATCATGTATGCCTTCACATTATAGATTCAATGCACAAGATTGTTGATGAGCCACATGTTGAATGGTACTAGTTGTGCTAATGGCATGACTTTATAGTGCTTATGCTACAATGACATATATAAGTGCTAAAATGTGTTATTACTCAGTTTAACAGTAAGGAGTTTACCAAACTCTGAAATTATGAGAGTTTAGTTAGTCTTCCAGACTATTGACAAGAGACATTTTACAGGCAACTAGTGCAGCAGCCCTCTTACCGGAAGAGCAGGCATCCTCATTTCCACTGGAGAGATTGACAATCTTGAGACCAGGGGGACACCGTGAATACTGGCCATAAACTCACTTTAAAAGTGCTGCAAGTATTTAATTAAAGTCATCATCCCCAGTGAGAGTGCTGCCCCCTTTTACCTCTTCATATCTCCTTGACCTACATTATGCATTTCACATTATTAGCCACTTCAACTGACAACTCTCCTTCCAATTAAAGTTTTCCCTTCTCCCATGTTGTTCTGCACCTTTTTGACAGACTCTCAATATTGTCTGATTCTCAAACCTATATTTGAGCAAGGTGTCTCATAAACATTTTCAGTTCTGTCTGAATCTTAAACAGACATGGAGAAATTTGGCCACAAATGCGTATGTCATCCTAAATCTTTCAAAAAGCGTGGGTTCTGGTGAATTACCCAAAGAGAAATTTAGTCAGAGGTGTTGTTTGTACTTTAGAAAGGCAAAGGCAAGAATGTGTTTATATATCAGAAGCGTTGGTTTATCATGCACATGAATGATCAGCATTAACTATGTATTAAAAATGTAGAAATTGTGGAAATCTGGATTCCAGGAAACTTGACTTGTGTCTAGTGTTAAAATTGAAGACCATGAGGCAGAGAAATTACTTCTTAGAGGTTTTCCTGTGTGCTTGTGGTGATCCAGGGCGGAAACACCCTAGCACTAATAACAAGTAGCCAGGTTTCTGTTTTCTTTTTGAGTCAGAGGGCCTGATATACAAAGATTCCTAACAAGAAATTGAAAATTGCATCAAATAACGATTCGCAATTTGCGTTTTCTGATTAGAAATGTACTAAAATGGGTTTTGTAGAAGTGGGTGCAATTTGCATATTGACTTCTACCAAATGTATTGATATTTTGTGGCCCAAAATATGTATTAATAGCTCGCTTCACAAAATAATGATTCACAGAGGGTCGCAATTCGACCTAGGTAGGACACAAAATTCAGCCCCACTACAATTGGTTTGAGTCACAGGCATGGGAGCCTGCTGGGGTCAGCAGACCACTCTGCCAGTGACTGCTTTTAAATAAAGTCATGTTTTTTTTTTTATTTAACCATAGCCCGGTTCCTAAGAGGAAAATTGAATGCGTTAAAAAAGAAATTGAATAATTTTACAAACATTTTTATGAGAAGGCAGCAGTCCCATGTTTTTGTCGACATTCACAAAGGAGAATGGGCCCTTCCCGTTTGCGAATGGTTGTCACCAATATTAAAGTACCTGGACTGGATTTCGGTCACAAAACATTAATACATGAGCTAAGGAAACGATATTTGAAAGCTTCTTCCAAATACCTATTCTATATTTTGCCTGAAACCCAGATTGAGATTCAGTAACCTTAGTAAATTACAATTATACATTTAAAAAAGTCATTTTGCTGTCGCAAAGGCCCAACTTTGACTCTGAGATCACAGAATCGCTTTGTACGTCAGGCCCAGAGTTCCATCTCGGTGGTAAAAAATAAATTGTGTAACGAGTTCAAATGCAAATAGCACCCACATTGTATGTGTTTTTGTTCTATTTCTTTTACATTTTGCCCAGTCAATTACAATCAGCAAAAGGCTAGAGTTCGTTGCCTTGGCAAAATGTGTGCGATAACATGTTACACTGTTAATGAGCTGTGGTGCTAGAATGGGCCCAAGTAGTATCTGCAGTCAGGTGCAGTATTTATATCAAAACTGGGAACCCAATTGGTGCTCAAGAGCTCTTTCGTGCCTGAATTAAAATTCCAACAGGTCTTTGGATGAGCTTCTTAGTGCCCTCCCTACACTGTGTGGAGGTTGTTGAAAGGAAATAGGGTGAAAGAAGGGAAAAAAGAGTAAAATGTTTTTGCTAGAAACAAAATTTGGTTGAGAAATACACTGCAGGTTATTTGTCCAATCCCAGAGTTTTTGAAAGGCGTGTGGCCCCTGTGAATCCAGTGGGTATAGGTGGAAAGGCTGGGAGATTATATATTCATGCAAAAAAATTAGGTGTCCATTGCTTGAACAATAGCAAGAACAAAAATATGGGGGGCAGAGTCTGGCCGCCGAGTGAAATGGCTGCCCTAGTGTAGTCCTCTGGCGCACCGTGGGGATTCACCTGGCACTCCTTCATCTTCCGTGCTGCTGGAGCCGCACCCGTGGCGGAAGAGGCTGTCGAACCCTCAGAGCCTTAAGGGGAGCATTTTTTTTGCAGCCACCAGGGCCAGCCAACTCTCGCTATGCCGTGTACGGGCCCAAGGCGTGTAGGCCACACCAATCAATACTTCAGTGGGTGAGTCCAGGAGTGATACCTAGTCTGCCAGCATCTGCCAGCACCTACTACTTGTCCCGGGTTGGGACCACATAGGATGCCATTTCCCAACCCGGCAGTCCCATCATAATTCCACTGGCCAGATTGATCCACAGAGCACGAGTAGACAGAGCAGGTGGCGTGAGTCTGCCTGAGGGTTTAGGATGCCTGCCCCATCTAACACATCGGTGAGTGTTGACCCCGTTACCCCTCTTAAGTGATCTCCTGCAACTGTGGGGCGGACCGCTGCATAGTGTACTTTACTGTGTTTGGGGATCTCCTTGCGGGTGAGATTAGGCAATTCACAAGACTCTCTTCTGTGTCCTAACTGCTTGCAGCACCTGGATTCATGGCCTTATCAACTCGTTCCATCCCCTACTCCTTTTTAGCTCTAGCAGTTGTGGTCAGGCACATGACCAGCACCATCACCACCTACAGTAAGGACTCCCATAACCGCCAGCCAGGACCATACTGAGTGCATTTCCACAACGAGGGATCCCATGGCAGCTGACATAGCCACATCTCCACAGCTCTCTTGGTCCAGCACTGCTGTATATCAACCTGCCAGGAGATCTGTCTACAAGGCAGGGACCACAAAGGACCCCCCTCCTTCCTGACTTCCAGTGGGCAACCCCTATCAGTGCCTGACAGTACCTGGGAGACATCGCTGTGCACGCTGTACCTGCTCTTTCCTCCGGGCCTGTGGGAGTGATGCATGCTGTGTTAGATCTGCTGCCCACATTCCTTGAAAGGAGCTTCTACCAACAAAAACACACTCAGTGCCCGCTGCTCTCTCTGACTACCCCAGCCCTTCAAGATGGCTTCAGGCAAACCCTCCAGACAGCTGCTCTTCACAGAAGTAGTGGGTGGGGACAAACCAACGTTGACCACCCAGATGATCCAGGAGTCCACCATGTAGATGATCCTACGAGAGATCACTGCGATCAGGTTAACCTTGTGCATTATGGACTCCAAAATATCGGACCTGGCGACTGAGGTGAAAACCCTCAGGTCAGAGCTTGGCACCTTCTGCACCAAGGTTGATGGTTTAGACCAGAGGGTGTCAGTACATGAACGCAGACTGGAACACGCAGAGTCATGGGACTCTGACTACTGGTATCTCTGATGCAAAGTCACTGACTTGAAGGATAGATCCCAGAGGAATAACATCTGCCTGTATGGAATCCCCGAGACAATGGAAGGGGACAATGTCAAAGGTTTCCTAATGGATCTCCTCCATCATCTTACAGGCCTGCATTTCAAAGCACCCTTGGACTTCTAGCTCGCACACAGAATTCAAGCCCTTGCACAGGCACCCAGAGATATACTAAGTCCAATCGTAGCCTGTCTTCTTCGTCAGGAGCAGACCAGACAAAAACTGCATGTGGCACATATGCCTGCCCATTCGACCACGACAGCCACAAAATCGAGATCACAGCCAACTTTTCTGGCGACACTTATGCCTGACATAAAGATTTCTTGTCCCTGCATCCAAGACTCCATAAACTAGATATCAAGTATGGACTCTTACAACTATCTAGGATGTGGATAACAAAGGATGTAAAATCAGAGGTCTTTTTTGATCCGATGGACCTCTGCATTTCCTGGGAGACCTAGAGGGTTCTGACATGGACATTGCCAACCTCCCCCCTCAGATGCACCCCGCCTGCAATGGGCTGGAAAGGACATGACATGCTACAGCAGACTCGAGGACAGAGCGCTCTGGAAACATACTGAGAAGGAGGTCCTCCTACAGGCTGTAGAGACAATAATGAACAGCGCAAGCTGTGACAAGTCCAGATCGCTATTGAAGCCTGCTGTAGCCCCCTGAGGCATCAGAAGCACTGATGCCCACAGCTTTCATCCTGTTGAGTTAGCAGCTGGCCCCGGATACCATTATTAATGAGAATACAATGTGCTGTATTTTGTCTCTGAAGTGGCTCTGAGACCTCCTTCTTAGCTATGCATTGTTGTGCTGAATGTTACACTGTTTAATACTTATTTCCGGATTTATTGGTTGACTAGGTAGTGATACTGATGCACAAGGCCACAAGGGATTGCCCGACCATGGGATGTTGAACTGCTCTTCCCTCTGTCCTCATGGGCTCTAATTCATACTCCCCGATCTATACCGCTATTCGTACCAGACAGATCTCTCTCTCTCTCTGGGAAAGCACATCGCCCATTGTTCTGGTGCCTGGAGGCCTGTTGTCCTGGCTCTGATCTATTACTCTGCTGCCCCTACTCTACTCCACGCTCCCCCCCCTTCCGGCCCTTCTGGTCCTTTTCGCCATCAACCTGCCAATTTCTCCTTTCTCCTACCAGGACTAGCACCTTGTATCTTATCCTATTCCAATTTTAGGATCCCAGTTCTCCCTGCGGTGGTTTGGTCCCACCTCGGGGTTAAAGCCATGTCAAAAGACTCACATAAGGGGCTACTCATCTGCTGTTGTTACTTGCACCCTTCCTTTCCCCTACCCCATATATCCTCCTTCTATGTGCCTTAGTGGCCGCATCCATTATCTAGCGGCAAGTGGGAGGTACACTCCTTGACAGATCCCACGCTGACCACATCTGCACACACCTCCTGCCCACCCTGCAACCTCCAGGTGCACACTCTCCCCCCCTTCCTGCCCACCGTGTCCAGGACCACTAACGGTTGCTGCCTTTTCTCCACATAGACCATTCCATCAGTGCCCAGCAAGGTACCTGAATCTTACTCTGAGCTCTGGTATGGGTGGGTGTTTCTGTGCCCCACCCTTACTATGTCGACCGTACCCCTCTATATAGTTTCATTAAACGCCCATCGCCTGACACACTATATCAAGAGGAAGAAAGTTCTGTCCTGCCTTGCTTCCAAGCGGACCGCTATCGCCTTCCTACACGAGTCCCATCTTTCCTAAGCTGAAGCAGAGAAGTTTCGCAGAGACTGGGTGGGACAAGTCATTTACAGCTGTAAAAAGGCACCCCCACTTTTGAGATAGACCCTTGCATGCCCAGCTCTCAGAAATGTGGGGTGACAATCTTGATCCGGAAGACTCTCCCTTGTGTGGTAGGATGAAACTGGACTGATGACGAGGGCAGATACGCCCAATTTAAGCTTTGTTTAGTGTGAGCTCTGTCTACACCACAGTTGGCAATAAGAAGGACTTTTTCTTTTGCCTCAACAGGCTTATCACAGAGATGGGTCCACACACATGGTCCTGGGTGGCAACTGGAACCTGGCATAAGACACAATCCTGGGCTGCATGGGACCAATTGACGCGGTCCATAATGGGGACAGGGCAGTTTTGACGGACATCCTAGAGGACCACGGCCTCTTGCATATATGAACATTGCTTCACCCTACAAAGAACACTCCTACATTTCACCAGTACATCGCACCCAATCTAGACTGGATTTTTTCCTTACTACTCACCAACTGACACCACGGATCCTAGACAGTGACATCCTAGAGTGATCCCTGTCGGATCATGCACCAATCTGCCTTTGCATAGACTGGGGACTCACCCGACTAACCCTGTAAACCATGGAGACTAAACACCTCCTTTTCCAAAATGCCCATGGGAAAGTCCCTCTTGAAGACTCATGTCTCCACCTATCTGAAGGAGAACATGGGCTCTTTGACCTCAGCATAAACTCTATGGACAGCGGCTAAAGCCAACATCAGAGTCCAATTGATGTGATATGCTGCCCTAGACAATAAACGCAGACAATACTAACAACTCACCCTTGAAGCCGCTATCCGGTCCAAGACCCGATCATACATTACAGACCTCTCCCCGGCCAATAGATGGTTGTCAGAAGCTGCCAAAATGGAGCTAAACTCCTTATACACCTCCAAGGCAAAATACATGTTATACCGCCTCCCGACTCACCACTACGAGCAGGGTGAGAAGGCGGGCAGACTCCTGGCTGCGCAACTCTGACACTTTCATGCACCCATATCGAGCAACACCCCCATGCGTGTGGGCAGACAGCCCCTAAGCTGGGAGACTTGACGAACGGCAGGGATTCTCACGCTGAACCAACTGGTCTCGCAGGGCGAACTCAAGTCCTTTGCCCTACTACAGGCAGAATTCCAACTACCAGACACTTAAAAGTGGAGAAATATCCAATTGCGACATTGCCTGCAGAGTAGGTTGGGGAGGCCACCATGGGTCCTGCCACACTCCCCTGTGGAATGATATCTATAACACTGGTGCCTTTTCAAGGGTGTCATGGCCAGCTTGTACAATCTGCTGACATACCGGTTGTATTCTTCACCTCTGCTATCCCAACTGTGTGGTGCATCGCAGAACGTCCTACACATTGACTATACTGAGGCTGACTGGAAGGAGTTGATTGAGGAATTGGGCAGAGGGGTCAGGGATTCCAGAATGAAATTCTGTCTTTTTAAGACAATTCAGAACTGGTATTGGTCCCCTTTGAAACTACATAAGATGGGCCTTTGCACCCACTCAAACTGCTGGCAATGTAGCCAGAACGGATGCGACATGCTACACATTCCCCATGACTGCCTCTACCTTGGCCGACAGGTGATGTAAGATCGGACACTCACTCACCGAGACACTAGACATACCACTCCCCTTGATGTGGCAACTGACCTTACTACCTGACACAGCTGACCTCCCTGATCCTACAACACATAAGAGACATTTCCTCTTTATGGCCCCGACTATAGCCAAGATCTGCATTCTCAGACACTGGTGATCGCCCCATCTTCCCACCCATGATGAATTGCTAACTGCTATGTATCCTACTGCCACATTCGAGAGACTTGTATACAAGGTACAGGTCAAAATGGACATCTTCCAGCACATTTGGTCACCTTCCCTTGGCAGCGGCGAGTGAGACCGGCCAATAGTCTGGCCATTGCAACTAATGAACCTCTGCCCTCATACATACTGCAAACCCTGCTCTCTAGGCCCACTCTGATTCTTCTTCCCCACCCACCCCCAGCATCCTTAACACTCCTCTTCTCACCCCATCACCTGTTATGGACCGCCCATTTCTCTTTTCTCTCTCCGCTCTCCCCCCACATTGTTTCCCCATAAATAGGAAATGTCAGCAACCGTGACATAGACCGGTTTTGGCATCTTCACCATCTTCCCTCGGCATCCCCGAGCTCGAACATGTCCACCCAGAGTATTTGATTGCTGTTTGATTGTTGCTTGATTGTCACTTTTTATCTGCTATTTGTTATTATGGAGCCTTGTTTCTTGTTCCTTATACACAAGCCCTAACCCTAATGGACCTACTTGATGTATCAAGTTGTTTATTCCCACTTGCCCTTGCAGCCTAGGACCAGGAATACCCACTGTGAACTGATATGCTCTTTTAGTAGGTGCTCTGTAGCATTCCTGCCCCCCCACCCACCCCGATGTGGAGAGCCCAGTAGCCATTACGGTAGTCTCGGTTGGGCTGTCTATATTCCGATTGCCTATGGATTGTCTCACTGTATCATTGCATATTTTGAAATCATAAATAAAGACTTTAAAAAAGAACAAAAATATGACGTTGAGCAGTTTTAAGGAATTAAAAAGAGATATCATCATTATAATATATAGTCATAGCATAAATAACTATCAAATGTTATTGATGCAGATACAGAGTGTGGTTAAACCTTTAGGTTACACTAATGTCTTTACTAGTAGAGGGACTATTTTAGTAGTTATGAAAGCTACAATATGACAAACATCGACATGTACTGAAGGTAGCCTAAAACATTACAATTGTAAGATACTCACTCCCCAATAATAGAATATTGTGAAAACGCAGGCAACAAGACAACTTCTGCAGAGCAGTCATTAGAATTTTGTTTACGTATCTGTCTTTTAGTCATAGGATTAGATTCTATGTTGCCTGTATTTTTCAACAAACCAGGCTGGGGGCATGTTAGATCTGTCAGCCCTGGGGTGGTCTTCCCCTACCTTTTTTTTTTTTCTTTCCCTTTTTGTGCCTCTTATCTGACTGCCCTTTATGTTGGACATAGGACTCTGGGCACCTTACCGCTGCTAAACAGTGCTGAGGTGCAGGAGCTCTCTCCTAAAGACATGGTTGCCACAGGCCCCTGCTACTGCGGTGAGGCCACCGTCCTGCCTGCGCACTAGTAGTTGGAATAGGCTGGGACTGGATGCTACTGTAACCCTTACGGCCCCGCCTCTTGTCACCATAGACAGACAGGACAGAGGGAACAGGGAACACCCCAGAGTCCCTAGATTCTTCCAGAACCTTCCAACCCCCCAGGTTGCCGCCAGAACTTGCCGCCTTTTTGGTCACATGACTTTAGGGTATAAGAGGGGGGGTTCTGGCCACACATCTTTGTTACACTGCTGGACCAGGGAGGATCCCGGCTAGAGTAAAGACTGCTGCACTGGGAGGATTGCCACATGGCTGAGGCTGACTGCTCCTTGGACCTGCTGTCCCACCTTGCTGAGCTGCCCTACGGCCGGCTGATCTTGCCTGCCAGGGAGACTGACGAAACATCCCCAGAGTGGCTCCACAATCTACTGCTGACTGTCCACTGCCTGGTGAGGGGGAGTCCCTAAGGATCGCCGTGAAATCTACCTTGCCGGCACGGCTTCCGCGGCCCCGAGGGTGTGAGGGGGACCCCATCACCCCTAACTCACCGCCGCCGCCCAGGACCGGACTGTATGGTGTAGCGCTGTGAAGGACCTGAAGTGCTGTGCCCTCGCAACCCTTGCCGCTGCTGGAGGGTGTCTAAAGCACTGTCCCGTGCTGGGGAAAGAAGGTGCTGTGTCCCCGGAATCCTCGCCGCGGCCTGGGGGATGGAATCTGACCTGGGAGGCGCTGGCAAGTAACTGTAGCTCCGGAGGCCGGGGAGTCCCTGTTGCCGCCCGGGCCCTGGGGGGGGCACTGTCTCGCAGAAGCGCTGTGGCCTGGTGCTCGCCGCCGCAGGCCGGGCTCTACGGTTGTGTGGAGGAGCGGAGTTCTACAAGCCAAGGGTCACCGCTGCGGCCTGGGAGCCCCAGGAGTGCTGACCTCGTCATCACCCGCCTTCCGGGGAAGCCGCGCGAGGATTGGCTCCTGCGTCGGCTGTTGCCTGGCAACCCAGGGGCTCGTCCTGAGGCCCGGCAGTAGTGGAAACCCAGAAGAGCTGCCCGGTTCCGTCCTCGCGCGGACGAGTGGAGAGCCCAGCGCCTCGGAGTCCAGAGGAGCCTTGAGCCAGCGCCTGCCCCCAAGTAAGGTAGCGGGTGCAGCGAGTTGCTGTACCCCGGGAAGCCTGGGCGGGTTGCGGGACGGGGGCCGGGCGCACGCCAACAACACACGGGCGCTGGAGACCCCATCTAACAGCCCGGTTGAGTCGTTATGAAAGAGGGGGAAGCAGGCTCTGAGCATGTACGGCCCCCAAGACCATCATTCCCCCGCCGAAGCCATCTAGGGAGTGAAAAGGCCCTGCGCACAGGTTCTTCCTCTGGGATATCACCCAAAAGACTGAACTGGTGATTCTCAGGAACAGTGTCCTTTACCATAGAGTCACCGAATCTGCATACTGGTGAGATAAAGAGACTTCTTGCGCCTGACTATTTTGTTATGGGGGGTTCCGCGCAAGGAAAGGCCTGATTCTAAGTGCATTATGCTGTAAGTGCCTTCCCTGAAATTGTACTGAATTCCTGTATGAGAATTGCTTCCTTTAGTGAATTGAGGTTACTAGAACCCCTTCTCTCTGCGAGAACCTTTACCTTGTGTACCGTGAGATTCTTTCCGCTTTGGAACTTGACCAGAAGTTAGATAAAGAAACTTGTTCTTCTGCATAAAGCTGGAGTGGTGTCGCCTTCTTGTGTGTGCTTTACTGTGTCAGTGTGGACGTGTGCTGCACAATCACTTTACACATTGCCTCGTGCATGCCTACCTGCCTCGCGCCAAGCTACCTTGTCGGAATCGGTGGTCCCTACTTGGACTAGGGTGCAGACTCTGGCCAACTGGAGACCCTGGTTCTAACATTGGTGTTCAGCAGTGGGATTAGGACTTGTGCTTGTGCAACACCCTACAGTGACTCAGTGTGTGCCACAATCCCACACCTGACGTAACGCAAGCTCGAAATTCTCCCTGACTGCCTGATTGTAAGTGCTCTTGTTCAAAGCCTGTTTGCCTAAGTCCCAGTGGTTTTCCCTGAGAATGTCTGAGGCCCTACCTAGCAAGATGGAATTCGAGCTGACCAACCTGGAAACTTACACGGTGGTGCAGCTTAAGGAGTTCTGCCAGGGGAAAGGGGTGTTCTTCAAGCGAGGCGCCAAGAGGGAAGAGCTTCAAAAATCCTTGAGAGCATGGGCATTGGCCCAACCGGAAGGGAAAGGGGACGAAGGGCGGGGAGAGCATTACGCTCCAGGAGAGCTGGACCTACTGCAGATAGATACTAGCGACAATGTATTGCCAGGGCCAGGAAGGCGTTCAAGGGCAGGCAGTAGTGTCTCAGTGAGGAGCTGGTCGTCAGAAGAATTAGAGGACAGGAGGGAGGAGAGACAGCTTAAGCTAGAGCTTGCCAGGTTAGAGAAGGAGCGTGAAGAGAAGAGGCTGGCTATGGAGGAAAGAAAACTTGCCCATGAGCTCAGCCTGAAGGAGCTGGAAATCAGAGCCCTACAAATAGGGGCTAACAGCAACACAAATGGTGGCAGTGTACCTACTGAAGCTTCATGTGAATCCAGGTTCTATATGCCTAAAGATGTTGTGACCAGTTTTAATGTGGGGGATGATATTGACAAGTGGCTAGCAGCCTATGAGGTGTCCTTAAATGCCCATGGGGTCCCCGAGAGTTACTGGGGGGGTAGCCTGTACAGGTACATGCCTCCCGTGGGGAGGGACACACTCCTTACAATAGACAAGGCAGATCAGACCAACTATCCGGTTATGAGGGAAGTGCTAGTCAAGAAGTTTGGTCTTACCCCTGAGAAGTATAGGCAGAAGTTTAGGAATAGCCACAAACTTCCCACACAGAACTGGGTAGATTTCCTGGATTACGCCCGCAAAGCATTGGAGGGTTGGGTGCGGGGCAGCGAGGTAACTGATTATGAAGGGCTGTATGATTTGTTCCTAAGAGAGCACCTTCTAGAGAAATGTTTTCCAGAGCTGCGCCAACACCTGGTGGACCGCAAGCTGACCGATCCGAGGGAGCTTGCGGAAGAGGCGGACACCTGGGCCAGTACCAGGGTGTCCAACAAGGGATCTGGGGGGGACCCCCAAAAGGGTGGACAGGGTTTCCACCAGAAGAAAGAGGGGGGAGATAAAAAGAAGGAGTTCTCCAAAGGCCCCACGATCGGAGAGGGTTTGGATCCCAGCCTCCATCTGGCTACCAGAAGCCTACTTATCCTGACAAAGGTCAGCAGCCCAGAACTGTCCGGTGCTATGAGTGTGGGGAGGTTGGACACTACAAGGGGGATCCCCAGTGTCGAAAAAGGACCCCAGCCCTTACTGGAGGTAAGAACCCCGGGGTGGCGAGTGTAGCGCTGGGGGAGGAGCTGCCCCTAGATAATGGGGGGGAGTGGGCAGGGTTGACCCTAATATCCCTGGGAGACAGTGAGATGGTCCCAACGATCCATGTGCCCGCAAATACTACCAAGTCTAGACAGTGGGTCACCTTCAATGGTCGGGGTTGGAGGCTCTGAGGGACACAGGTGCCAGCATGACGATGGTAAGGAGTCAGCCGGTGTCCCCGGAGCAAGTGGTGCCTGATGTATTTCACCCAGTTGTGATGGCTGACAACAGGGAGGGCCACTATCCCATGGCCCAGGTTCCCTTTGAGTGGGGAGGGGTTTCAGGCCTTCTAAGAGTTGCAGTAAGCCCTGCCATGCCAATCGACTGTCTGTTGGGAAATGATCTTGAGCACACTGCCTGGAAGGAGGTAGAGCTCGAAGCGCACGCAGAGATGCTGGGATTACCAGAATGGACCTGTGCAATTACCCGGTCCATGGCTGCCCGGAAAGGGAGTCAACCAGGGCTGGAGCCTGGGATAATGGCCCAGCCAGCTGCTAACAAGGAAAACGCTTCGGAGAACGCACCACGTGAGATGGATGGGGCACCTGCGGGGGTCGCACCGGAGTCCACGGAGGGTGACGTTGTTCCCGTGAGGGACTTGCCAACCCCTGCAGAGTGGCAGGTGGAAAGAGGGCCTACCCGGGAGGAGTTTTGCCGGGCACAGAAGGAGTGCCCCACCCTTGAGGGCATGCGGCAACAGGCCGAAGCCCAAGCAGCAAGAAATGGTTCAGGAAATTACCACATCTATTGGGAGGATGGCCTCCTTTACAGTGAGCCCAAGGCTCCGGTGCATGGGTCAGCTAGGGCCTTAGTGGTCCCCCAGTGCTATCGGGCCTTTCTTTTGGAGTTAGCGCATGAGATCCCCTTGGCGGGACACTTGGGCCAAGACAAAACTTTCGCTCGTCTAGTCCCACACTTCTATTGGCCCCGGATGAGGATTTCCTCTGATACCTTTTGCAGGACCTGTGTGACCTGCCAAGCTAGTGGAAAGACAGGGACCAAATTGAAGGTCCCCCTGGAACCACTACCGGTCGTTGGTACCCCCTTTGAGCGGGTGGGCATCGACATTGTTGGGCCGATGGATCCGCCGACCTCTGCTGGTCACTGGTTTATCCTGGTCCTGGTGGACCACGCCACCCGGTACCCGGAGGCTATCCCTCTGAGGACCCTCACTGCACCTGCGGTGGCGCAGGCCCTGATGGGGATTTTTACCCGGGTGGGTTTCCCCAAAGTCGTGGTGTCGGACAGGGAACCAACTTTATGTCCGCCTATATGCAGGCCATGTGGAAGGAGTGTGGGGTGACTTACAAGTTCTCCACCCCTTACCACCCCCAGACCAACGGGCTTGTTGAAAGATTCAACAAGACCCTGAAAGGCATGATCAGGAGTCTGCCTGAGGGCCTGAGGAAGAAGTGGGACGTCCTCTTGCCCTGCCTATTGTTTTCCTACAGGGAGGTGCCGCAGAAGGAGGTGGGCTTCAGCCCCTTTGAGCTTCTGTACGGACACCCTGTCAGGGGACCTCTCAGCCTGGTGAAGGAGGGGTGGGAGAAGTCTCCCAGGAGGCTTCCCCAAGATGTAGTGAGCTACATGTTGGCGTTCCGCAGCCAGATGGCTGAGCTGTGGAAAGAGGCATCTGATAACTTAGAGGCCAGCCAGGCGGTCATGAAAGAATGGTATGACCATGGA
Source organism: Calotriton arnoldi (assembly GCA_963921515.1). Classification (NCBI taxonomy): domain Eukaryota; kingdom Metazoa; phylum Chordata; class Amphibia; order Caudata; family Salamandridae; genus Calotriton; species Calotriton arnoldi. The sequence continues at coordinate 635,053 of CAWUFW010010120.1, forward strand.
ATGCCCATCCTGTGGAGTTGGATACTGGACAGAAGGTGTGGGTCATGGAGCCCGGAGAGCTTAGTGCCCTCCAGGACCGATGGACTGGCCCGTATGAGATACTGGAGAAGAAGGGCCAGGCCACTTACGTGGTAGATATTAAGACCCCAAGGCAACCCCACCGGGTGTTGCATGTCAACCGCCTCAAGCCACACCAGAAGAGGTCTGAGCTCACCCTCCTGATGGTGACTGATGGGAGCGGGGAGGAGGAGAGCGAGCCTCTCCCGGACCTTCTGGCTTCCCAAGAGAAAGATGGATCGGTGGAGGGAGTGGTTCTCTCCCCGTCCTTGACCCTTGAGCAACAGAGGGACTGCTGCCAGTTATTGGAACAGTACTCGTCTTTGTTCTCCCTCATCCCTGGGATTACCCACCTGTGTACCCATGATGTGGACACAGGGGACAGCCTCCCTGTCAAAACCAAGTCTTATAGGCTGTCGGATAAGGTGAAGGCCAGCATCCAGAGTGAGGTCACTAAGATGCTGGAGTTGGGGGTGATTGAGCCCTCCACCAGCCCCTGGGCCAGTCCGGTGGTTTTGGTACCCAAAGTGGCCCCACCAGGCACCACACCTGAACTTTGGTTCTGTGTGGACTACCGAGGACTCAATTCTGTGACCAAGACGGATGCTCATCCCATCCCCAGGGCGGATGAGCTCATTGATCGGCTGGGGGCTGCCCGATATTTGAGTACCTTTGACCTCACATCAGGGTACTGGCAGATCGCCCTGACGGAAGGAGCCAAGGAGAAGTCCGCTTTTTCCACCCCGGAGGGCCACTTCCAGTTTAGGGCGATGCCCTTTGGACTGAAAAACGCTCCTGCCACCTTCCAGCGGTTGGTGAACCGAGTACTGTCTGGTTTAGAGGCCTTCTCCGCTGCCTACCTGGATGACATAGCCGTCTTCAGCGGCAGCTGGGAGGAGCATCTGGGTCACCTGCGGGAGGTGCTTCAGGCCCTGCAGCAGGCGGGCCTGACCATCAAGGCTAGCAAATGCCAGATCGGACAGGGATCCGTAGTCTACCTGGGACACCTGGTGGGCGGGGGTAAGGTGCAGCCCCTACAGGCCAAGATCGAAACCATCCTAGCCTGGGAGCCCCCCAAAACCCAGACAGAGGTCAGGGCTTTCCTGGGCCTCACTGGTTACTACCGCCAATTTGTCAAGGGGTATGGCAGCATTGTGGCCTTCTTGACGGAGTTAACCTCCAAGAAACAACCGAGGAAAGTGATTTGGACTGAAGCTTGCCAGAAAGCTTTTGATTCCCTCAAGCAGGCTGTGTGCACTGCTCCGGTGCTCAGGGCCCCGGTTCTCTAAGGAGTTTATTGTTCAAACGGACGCCTCTGAACATGGCATTGGGGCGGTACTCTCGCAACTCAACGAGGAGGGCCTAGACCAACCCGTGGCCTTCATATCCAGGAGGCTACTCCCCCGGGAACAACTGTGGAGTACTATAGAAAGAGAAGCTTTCGCGGTGGTCTGGGCTCTGAAGAAGCTGAGGCCATACCTCTTTGGCTCCCACTTCCTAATTCAGTCCGACCACCGGCCCCTTCGGTGGCTCATGCAAATGAGGGGCGAAAACCCTAAGTTGTTGAGATGGTCCATTTCCCTCCAGGGTATGGACTTCAGGGTGGAACACCGACCCGGAGTGGGCCACGCCAATGCTGACGGTCTCTCTAGGTTTTTCCGCCTTAGTGACGAGAACTCCCTAGAGGTTGGGTAGCTCTCCCCACTTTCAGCTGGGGGGACGCGTGTTAGACCTGTCAGCCCTGGGGTGGTCTTCCCCTACCTTTTTTTTTTTCCTTTCCCTTTTTGTGCCTCTTATCTGACCGCCCTTTATGTTGGACATAGGACTCTGGGCACCTTACCGCTGCTAAACAGTGCTGAGGTGCAGGAGCTCTCTCCTAAAGACATGGTTGCCACAGGCCCCTGCTACTGCGGTGAGGCCACCGTCCTGCCTGCGCACTAGTAGTTGGAATAGGCTGGGACTGGATGCTACTGTAACCCTTACGGCCCGCCTCTTGTCACCATAGACAGACAGGACAGAAGGAACAGGGAACACCCCAGAGTCCCTAGATTCTTCCAGAACCTTCCAACCCCCCAGGTTGCCGCCAGAACTTGCCGCCTTTTTAGTCACATGACTTTAGGGTATAAGAGGGGGGGTTCTGGCCACACATCTTTGTTACACTGCTGGACCAGGGAGGATCCCGGCTAGAGTAAAGACTGCTGCGCTGGGAGGATTGCCACATGGCTGAGGCTGACTGCTCCTAGGACCTGCTGCCCCACCTTGCTGAGCTGCCCTACGGCCGGCTGATCTTGCCTGCCAGGGAGACTGACGAAACATCACCAGAGTGTCTCCACAATCTACTGCTGACTGTCCCCTGCCTGGTGAGGGGGAGTCCCTAAGGATCGCCGTGAAATCTACCTTGCCGGCACTGCCTCCGCGGCCCCGGGGGTGTGAGGGGGACCCCATCACCCCTAACTCACCGCCGCCGCCCAGGACCGGACCTGAAGTACTGTGCCCTCGCAACCCTCGCCGCTGCTGGAGGGCGTCTAAAGCACTGTCCCGTGCTGGGGAAAGAAGGTGCTGTGTCCCCGGAATCCTCGCCGCGGCCTGGGGGATGGAATCTGACCCGGGAGGCGCTGGCAAGTAACTGTAGCCCCGGAGGCCGGGGAGTCATTGTTGCCGCCTGGGCCCTGGGGGGGCACCGTCTTGCAGAAGCGCTGTGGCCCGGTGCTCGCCGCCGCAGGCCGGGCTCTACGGTTGTGTGGAGGAGCGGAGTTCTACAAGCCAAGGGTCACCGCTGCGGCCCGGGAGCCCCAGGAGTGCTGACCTCGTCATCACCCGCCTTCCGGGGAAGCCGCGCGAGGATTGGCTCCTGCGTCGGCTGTTGCCTGGCAACCCGGGGGCTCGTCCTGAGGCCCGGCAGTAGTGGAAACACGGAAGAGCTGCCCCGTTCCGTCCTCGCGCGGACGAGTGGAGAGCCCAGCGCCTCGGAGTCCAAGGGAGCCTTGAGCCGGCGCCTGCCCCCCCAAGTAAGGTAGCGGGTGCAGCGAGCTGCTGTAGCCTGGGAAGCCTGGGCGGGTTGCGGGACGGGGGCCGGGTGCACGCCAACAACACACGGGCGCTGGAGACCCCATCTAACAGCCCGGTTGAGTCGTTATGAAAGAGGGGGAAGCAGGCTCTGAGCACATACGGCCCCCGAGACCATCATTCCCCCGCCGAAGCCATCTTGGGAGTGAAAAGGCCCTGCGCACAGGTTCTTCCTCTGGGATATCACCCATAAGACTGAACTGGTGATTCTCAGGAACAGTGTCCTTTACCAAAGAGTCACCGAATCTGCATACTGGTGAGATAAAGAGACTTCTTGCGCCGGACTATTTTGTTATGGGGGGTTCCGCGCAAGGAAAGGCCTGATTCTAAGTGCATTATGCTGTAAGTGCCTTCCCTGAAATTGTACTGAATTCCTGTATGAGAATTGCTTCCTTTAGTGAATTGAGGTTACTAGAACCCCTTCTCTCTGCGAGAACCTTTACCTTGTGTACCGTGAGATTCTTTCCGCTTTGGAACTTGACCAGAAGTTAGATAAAGAAACTTGTTCTTCTGCATAAAGCTGGAGTGGTGTTGCCTTCTTGTGTGTGCTTTACTGTGTCAGTGTGGACGTGTGCTGCACAATCACTTTACACATTGCCTCGTGCGTGCCTATCTACCTCGCGCCAAGCTACCTTGTCGGAATCGGTGGTCCCTACTTGGACTAGGGTGCAGACTCTGGCCAACTGGAGACCCCGGTTCTAACAGGGCAGTAATAACAAAACTGCTTTGGAAGCTGTGGGGTGTTTGCATTAGTCAAATTTTACATTACCAAACTGCCACAGCTGTTTTGAGGGATCTTCTCTAGTTGAATTACATAGCGCAAAGTATGCAATCCGCAGCAAAAAATGGGTGTCCTTTCATTGCTTGATGTCATCTCCTCAGGCAAATAAAGGAGCTCTAATGCTCATTAGAATGGCCAAGACGATTTGCATATGCTACATGTGGTACCCAGATAGTCGGAAACAATAGACCATAGTGGGCTGAGAGTGTCTCTTTGTAAATGCTGACATTTGAGCAAGGACCACGGTGCCAGTATATGACACTTAATGTCCATGTAGACGCAGTCCACATCTCACCTTTAAGGGGGGCTTTGAAACTTCCTATGAGGTAGAGTGAAAACTGTGACTGCAAGCTTCTCCTTGGACCCTCTTAATGGACCCACTCCTAGTCTAAATTTGTAATTTGTAAGAGGCTCACAGTTGTCCTTAGGAGTCTGCCAACAACACTACCAAATGCTGGCATAGCCAAATACCACTGCTGTTTTATTTTCATTTCACCTCATGCCTCTTTTGTTCACCACCCTACACTCACTTCGAGTCCCATTAGCTCACCTTTTATCATGTGCCTTGTGGAAATCATCTGTGATAGGCCCTCCAGCAGCTATCAAGCCTACAGCTCTGATCCTACAGCTTTTACCCAGACTCCAGCACCTGGTCCAGGTCTCAAGCCTGATCCTCCTCTCCAGCTGGAGCAGAAGTGATGACCTCCATGGCCTAGAGTCTGCCGTTTCCTGAAAGCTACCTTATACAGGTCCCTGCAAATCCGGAATGGGCCCAGTCCCATCCTGAGACTGACATGCAGCCTGTGCTCTTGTCAACACAGCTGAGATGGTCCAAGCAATAAAGGCTTCTGGTCCTGACACCAAGCCAGGGGCAAATAGATCATTGCTAAGAGACATCCAGTACCTTGCTTATCCCTTACCCCAGCATTGACCACGGTCGCCTTGCTGTTGAGCTCAACCTCAAATCAGGCAAATGGGTACTCCATGCCCTCTCCACTGGCTACCAAACCTGAATCTTTGGTACCAGAGAGAATCTCCTCAAGCTGAAGGTACTTCCTCTCAACCATAGAGCGGAAGGCTCCAGTTTCTCTCAAGGAAGACATTTTCCTCCCATTTTTACAAACCCCATTGTGTTAGGATGAATGTGCTTCGGAGCATCTGGGTCCCTCTCCCTCATGTTCATAGCGACTGGGTTGAGCACAGCCAGGCCTCTTGGATCCCTTCACCCATGTGTAACATGCTTGCTTTCACTTGTACAGCTGGTACAGTGTCTTTCACCTGACAGTCCCTATTGTCCCAGTCTCTATAGACCCCCGGGTCCCGCAGGAGCTTTTCTTAAAGCCCTGGACGAGATCATTATTCCCTGTGCCCTTCGCTTCTCCCATTTTTTATTTCTTGGGGATCTTAACATTCATCTGGACTGTGCGGAGGCCGGGGAAACTCGGGAGTTCTTCGACTCTCTGAATCTCGCCCAGCTCTCTCAATGGGTCAGTTTTCCCACGCATTGCGGAGGACACATCCTGGACCCGATATGCTCAAACTTCCCCATTTTTGTCAAAAAGCCCCTCCAAGTAGCCTGGACTGATCACTGTGTGGTCCATTTTTCGTGGACCATGGAGAAGTTTTATCCTTCGAACCGGCCTTGTCAAGGCAGACATTCTCACAAAATTGACCCTGCTGCCTTTAGCCTGGTCCTGGCGGAGACTCAACCAGCCTTTTCCAAGGATCTGGGAGGAGCCCTGGAGAGTTTTACTAGTTGGATCGCGCAGGCGGTTGAGCATCTTTCTCCCCCCTCACCTTTTAGGTGATCCAGAGTCTCCCCCTCAAAACCATGGTTTTCCGATGAGCTCAAAATGCAGAAACATCACTCCAAAAAATTAGAACGGTGTTGGCGACTGACATATTGTCCATTACCCAAAGCGACATTAAGGAAAGCGCAGAAATTATATTATGCAGCCATACTGCAAGCTAAGAGCCTGTACTATGCCGAGCGGATCGCTCTTTCTAAAAACAACGCTAAAGAAATCTTCTCTATCGTGCAGAGCTTCTTGGTCCCTAGTGCTAAGATTATTACTCTTCCTTCCTCGGCCGCCTGGTGTGAGAAACTGTCTAGTTTCTTCATTGATAAGATTCAGGCGATCCAGGCAAATTTTAGGATTAGCACCATCGCTCTAGCAGGGAATTCCTCCCTCAAAGTTCCTACATCTAGCTCGTCCATATCACCCTCCCTGACTGCCTTTTTACATATTGCCCCGCAAGACTCCCTTATAATCCTCAAATCTCTGAAATCTGGCTCCCTGTCAGATCCATGTCTGGCCAGGCTGTTAGCCTCAGTTGCTGAGGTAGTTAATCCAGAGGTCAATACTTTGATCAATATGTCCCTACAGACCGCTACTGTTCCTCTAGATTGGAAGCAGGCCAAAGTTTTGCCTCTGTTGAAAAAGCCTTCTCTGGATCCTTCTATTCCAGCTAGCTACCGCCCTATCTCTCTTCTTCCGGCCGTGGCGAAAGTCTGTGACAAAGCTGTTAACAAACAGCTTACCAACTTTGTTGAAGGTTTTGGCCTGCTCCATCCAGCTCAATCGGGGTTCAGAGCCAATTATAGTACAGAGACGGCCCTTGTTGAAATCTCTGAAGCAATTAGAGAGTGTCTGGACGCTGGTGGCAGAGCGGCCCTGATTTTATTAGATCTCTCTGTGGCCTTTTTATACCGTGCCTCACTCCTTGCTATTGGCCCGTCTCTCGGATATCGATATCACTGGACCTGCTTGGAACTGGCTTAAATCATTCCTGGAAGACAGATCGCAGCAGGTTTGGCTGCCCCCGTCATCTTCTGCTCCACAAAATGTGACTACTGGAGTGCCGCAGGGTTCTACCTTGAGTCCCCTCCTTTTTAATATATACGTCACCCCGCTGATCTATTTGGCGGAGGAGCTGGGTGCTAAGATCATTGCATATGCTGATGATACCCAGCTCCTCTTTACATGGAGTAAAAATGATTCATCCCCTGCTCGAGTTAGAGCTTGCCTTACGGCCGTTTTCAATGGCTCCGCTCTGCACAGCTTAAGTGCAATGAGGACAAGTCAGAAATCCTCTTGTATGGGACTTTTCCTTCTCAGTTTAGGGAATCACTCCGGCCAGCTGACTATCCACTGCCCAACTCCGTGGGTCAGCCTGTCAAAAACCTCGGGATCTGGTTCAATGAAGATCTCCGGTTCACCACACAGATCAAGAAGCTAGCGGGGCAATGCTTCGGCACACTCAAATCACTTAGGAAATTTCTCCCCCTCCTACCTAGGGCCACCAAAGAAATGGTTACCCGTGCCCTGATCCTTTCGCGCATTGATTACGCGAATGCCCTGTATATTGGCCTACCTGGGTACCAGCTGAGGAAACTGCAGGTATTACAGAACGCTGCCGCAAGGTCTTTACTTACCATTCCAGGAAGATCTAGCATAAAGCAACATCTGCACGATCTTCACTGGCTTCCCGTGGCTGAAAGGGTTAAATTTAAAGCCCTCACCCTGGCGCATGCAGCCCTGTACCGATCTGGCCCGGTATACCTTAGGAAACGGTTCAAGTTTTATGTGCCCCTGAGACAGCTGCGCTCAGCGGCGCAGCTCCTGGCAGTTATTCCATGCTTCCGCCTTACGAGAATGGGTGGTAGCTCCCTGGCTTACAAGGCAGCAGTGGCCTGGAACTCACTTCCCCTAGACCTTCGCAGTATCCAGGATCCAAAGCTTTTCAGGAAACGGCTGAAAACTCTGCTTTTTATTTAATTATCCGTTGACCCTCAGCTCCCATTTAAGGTATCGCGCCAAGACACTCTTGAGTAGCCGTGCGCGCTCTAAATGCCAATAACATAACATAACATAACATTGTGGTGTCCCACCTGAAGGCACTTGTAGCACGTCACTACCTTGGACTTGGAAGAATTTCACTGTCCTTCCTTCTCATGATGCTCCTTCCCGGACAAACAATTACTATCCCCATTTCACCTGGGCCCTCCGCGTGTCGATTGGGAATTGCTCTGGCCTTTACCCTCTAGTTTGGAACCAGTGTGTGGAGAGTTCCTCTCCTTCTTTGGCTTAGAACAGTGCTGTTCTTGTTCCTTGTTCACTATATCAGCTGACCACTTGTCAGCCAACTGTGTAAAATTCTCTGGATCACTCTCTTTCAGATCTGACAGGTATTTCATAAGTGGGGCAGAGTGTTATAGAGATTATATTTAGTCTCCATTTTAGTTTTCCTTTTTAACTTAGCATCTTTTTAAGATGGTGGTTTGCACATGTTTTTCACTAGCGTGAGAAAATGACATGAACCCATTTATTTTTAGTAGACATTGTTATTCTAGAGTCTGCAATTTTAGTTCCAAGGACATACACATAAGAACACAATGTCCTTGCTTTTCCCTCCAGTCTAAGTAAACTTGTTATTCTGCATCTCTAACAGAGTGTGATAAGACCGGTGTTTTATTATTTAAATGGTGTCTGTGTTGAAGTTGGAGAGAGGCACTTCACAACAGAGTTATTATGAATGCTGCAGAGAGCTGTGAATGAAAGGCAGCCCCACAGGCCCGACATTCATCCTATGAAGGAAGATAGATGTGCATGCAGAGTTGTGTGGAGGCTTGCACACTCAGGTGACGTTCATTCGTTATTGCACTGAGACTGGCTTCCTGAGACATTGCACCAAGGTATGGGGTTAGATCATTCCAACGGGGTCTGGCAGAAAGGAAATTTCAATCATGCTCTCTTTAGAGTCGGAGTATTATTGATAGGTGGAAGAAACATTAGAAACAATTAACATGGTTGGATTGTTTGTGTTTTTCACCATTCTATTAATGCTTATAACAATGATATGTTTCACCTGTCTAATTATCACTGTCCATGTTTTGTTTACAAGGTTTAGATCTTTTCAATAAACATTTGAAAATGTATTATTGCGTCTTTTCTTTCGAAAACTTTGGGCATGCAAAAGTGACAATTGAAAGTGTTAGATCTGTTTCCAATAATTCCTTGTGAATACGAGTGGTCATGTTCGAGGTTACCAACAGCATCTACAACTCTGGATGTTTAGGAGCTTAGATGCAGTACTGTGAGTTAGCCGAACTAACATTTACTGATGATATGAGTTGAATTAGTCCCTATATTGTGAAGTTTTGTTGACCTAATACAAATTCCTACTAAATTTGCGTGAAACATATAACACCTCCTTGAGTCACTCTGTCATCATCAACTGGTTAAGAGACTGAGAATTATTAGCCTCCATCCCTCTCACTCACTCTTTAAAATCACACAGTACTAAGTGAATCCATGTCTCAAACAGAGCACCATCCACTCTCTTGCAGTCTTTGCACCTTTGAAGCTTCAGTCCAAACATCAATCAATCAATCAATCAATCAATTAATCAATCAATCAGGGACTTGTAAAGCATGGCTACTCACCCGTGAGGGTCTCAAGGTGCTGTGGGAGGGGGGCTGCTGGAGGATCATTTGAAGAGTCAGTTCTTTGAGGTCCTTCATGAATTGGGTCAGCGACGCGGATTGACTGAGGGGCAGGGTGTTCCAGGTCTTCCAGGTCTTGGCAGCGAGGTAGGAGAATGACCTTCCTCCTGTTCTGGTCTTGTGGATCCTGGGGACGGAGGTGAGGGTGAGTTGGGAGGATCGGAGTTGTCTGGCGTGTACATGGAATGTGAGGCAGTGGTTCAGGTATTCTGGTCTTTCATTGTGTAGAGCTTTGTAGGCGTGAGTGAGGAGCTTGAAAGTGACTCGCCTGGTGACTGGGAGCCAGTGGAGTTGTCGGAGGTGTTGCTTGATGTGGCTGTGGCGGGGAATGTCGAGGACCAGTCTGGCTGTGGCATTTTGGACGTTCTGTAGTTTCTTGAGCTGTTTATGGGTGACGCCGGCATGGAGTGTGTTGCCGTAGTCGAGTCTGCTGGTGATGAGTGCGTGGATGACCGTATTTCTGGATTCTGTGGGGATCCATCTGAATGTCTTTCAAAGCAGGCAGAGCGTGTGGAAGCAGGCTGGCGAAACTGCATTGATTTGGTGGTTCATAGTGAGTGATGAGTCCAGTATGATGTCGAGGTTGCATGTGTGGTCTGTCGGGTGGGGGGAGATCTCAGAGTAGCTGGCTGCCAGGAGTCGTCCCAAGCTGAAGGGGTGGGTCCCAGGATGAGTACTTCAGTCTTGTCCAAGTTGAGCTTGTGGCAGCTGTCTTTCAGCCAGGTAGCAATGTCCTTCATCCCTCTGCGGAAGTTGGTCCTGGCGGTTGTGGGTTCATTGGTGAGGGAGAGGATCAGCTGGGTGTCGTCGGCAAAGGAGATAATGTTGAGTCTGTGGCTTCTGACGATGGCTGCGAGGGGGGCCATGTAGACATTGAAGGGGGTGGGGCTCAGGGAGGAACCCTGGGATACTCCACAGCTGATCTCCATGGGTTCTGAGAGGAATGGCAGTAGTCTGACTTGCTGGGTCCGGCCTGTGAGGAAGGAGTGGATCCAGACCAAAGCCTTGTCGTGGATGCCAGCGTAATGGAGTCTTGTGTAAGGGTATGGTGGGAGACGGTGTTGAAGGCGGCTGAGAGGTCTAGTAGAATGAGGACTGCGGTCTTGCACCGGTCGAGGAGGGAGCGGATATCATCTGTGGCGGCAAGGATTGCAGTTTCTGTGCTGTGGTTGCTTTGGAAACCAGATTGGGAGGTGTCCAGGACGGGGCACCTGCATGGAGGCTCTTCATGGTCTTGAGCGTGTCCTCTGTTGAGAGCACGGCCTGTTGGGATGTGGCTTGATTTTGTGCAATGGTGGCAGGCATGGTGGCCAGGTCTAGGGTGTCGAAGCTGTCGTAGATCTTCCTGATCTTGTGGTGGAAGAAGGTGCTGAGTTTGTTGCAAAGGTCTTGGGAGGGGTTCATGTCTGTGGTCTCGCTGTTGGGCCTGGTGAACTCTTTGACGATGGCGTAGAGTTCTTTGCTGTTGTGTTCTTTGGTGTTGATTCTGTCTTGGAGGGCCGTTTTCTTAGTGGTTTTCAGGAGGAGGTGGTGTGCGTTGACAGTGGATTTAAAGGTTGCGTGAGTTTCCGGGGTTTTGCTGTGCCTCCATCTCTTCTCGAGACATCTGCAGGTGTGTCAGGACTCATGGAGGACGGGAGTGATTCAGCTGGCCTTCTTGGAGTGTTGTTTGCCTGGTCTTTTCTTGAGGGGTGCCAGGGTGTCAGCGCTTGTTGGAGATCCATCAGTGGAGGTTGTGTGCAGCGGTGTTGGCGTGCATGGGCAGTGGCGGAGTGGTTGTGCTGAGGGAGTTGATGAGAGGTTCTTCAGTGGCTTTAATCAAGCTGCGACGGGGGGGCGTGGTGAAGATGAGATGTACACAATGATGCTCAGACCAGGAGAGTTCGGTGGAGTGGCTGTAGTTGATGTTCCTGCTGGCCAAGAAGATGGGGTCGAGTGTGTGTCTAGCTGCTTGGGTCGGTGCGGTGACTACCTGCTTGAGTCCGATGTTGGTGAGGTTCTCCAGGAGGGAGGTGGTGTTCTGGTCATTCGGGTTGTCAAGGTGGAAGTTGAGGTCTTTGAGTAGGATGCAGTCGATGGATGTGAGAGCCTGGGGTGCGATGAGGTTGACGATAGCAGCAGTGAAGGGGGCTTGGGGGGCCTGTAGATGAAGGTGCTGTGGAGGGTGGTGTTGGGGTTGATCCGGATCTGAAAGCGGAGGTGTTCCATGATCGCTGTTGGGTCGTTAGAGTGCGTGGTCAGTTGGAGTGTGCTTTGTGGAAGATGGCGATGCCTCCTCCTGGGCGGTAGGGGCGATCCTTGCGGGTGATTTTGTAGCTGTCTGGGATGGCGATGGCAATGTCTAGTCAGGAGCAGAAGGCGATGTTGGGAGAGGTGGCGTCGAGGAGGTCCCAAATTTCTGTGGCGTGTTTGTGGAGGGACCGCATGTTGAGGAGGATGCAGTTGAGCCAGACGGGTGTGCTGTTTCTCAGCAGGGCGGCGAGAGGAGCAGGTGTGTTGGCGTGACAGAATTTGCTTGCAGTTTCGGCAGGCGAAGGGTCCAAAGGTATTCTTCGGTAATGCTAGATGGCAGGCGGCGTGGCGTCCAGAGTTGAGGGCTGCCTTCATTTACTCATAGACCATCTGGTCTGCCACAGGCATCCTTCCAATGATGGCTGTCCCATCCAATGGCATGCAGTTCAGTAAGACAGCTGTCTTAGATTCCTCATTCAAAGACTGAACCTCACAAGCGATCTCAAAGTTCACAAGCCATTCCAAGATATCCTGCCCTTCCGCACTTATGTATACAAGCTCTCCTGGAATGCTGGCCACAACCTGGCCTGAGCTGGAGGAGGAGTCCCTTATCCCCGACAGAGCTGTCACTACTGTCATCCTAAGCTTCTCTCAAGGGCTAACATTACTCTCTCCAGCTCGCTTTTCCTTTCCTTTTCTCTTTCCTGCTGCTCTCTTTGTCACTCTTCCCAACCTCATAGCTTTTCTTCCCTTTCTCTCAATTTCTCTTCCCAGGCCCATTCCTGAGTCACTCCCTTTTCCTCTTCTCTTTTACCATGTGAACTAGCCTCAGCTTTTCACTCTCAAACTCCCTGGCCTCCTGAGCTTTAACTTTCTGGAGAGCAAACTGCAAGTTCAGGGTCTCAGCTAGACTCAACCCACCCAAAGGATTTACTCCTGGAATCAGTGACAGTGGTTCTCTAGAAATTAAAAGTGGTATACACACCTGGAGCATTCCAGAAACTAATGGTAGGGAGTACATCGGGGAACTTCTAGAAAGTGCATTATGGAACACGGTTGGAGTGTGGCTGGGATAGATCTGAGCTAAGGGAACATGCAAGCCTGATTCCACAGCACTCTCCTCCTGGGTTCCTCTATTGGTTCTCTCCCCAGCATCTGCTACATCTTTCTCCTATTCACCCAGACTCTCAAACTGATCCCTAATGAAATCAACAGGTGCTTATCTGTCTTTGCTTCTAGGAGCCCTTGACCCTATGCCCCCTCATAGATCCTTCAGCTTACCTACAAACATGATGCTAACGTCCGCTTCCAACCTTGTATTCTCTATTATTTATGTGTGCAGACTTTGTGCATAAACCCTGGACTTATTGTGTAATTGGAGTAAATTGGAAATGGCCTGGACAGCACTTTCACACTGGTCTCCTAATCATTACGTGCCCCACCACATGTCTCCAATTGTCAGAACCCCTTTCAGAGGACCACAGGGAAAGCAGGAGCTACTCGGCCCAACTGTGGGGGTTGTGGCCTTTAACTCCTGATGTCTCGGGCCCAACCTACTATGGACTCTGAGTAACTGGGCTAAGTACCTCCCCTTCAGCGCTTGACTCCCAGTAGTAGCGTGGGTCAAGCAGTCCAAGGGGGAGATAAGTGCATGTTTTACACAGACACACTAATCAAATTCATGCTCAGCAACCCAAATAAATGAATGTCCAGATAGATACTTGCTTTTATGAAAAAAGTAGTATTTTGTATGTGAATTTAAAGTGAAATATGACACACAACAAATAATACATACAGTCTGCATAAGGCCAGCACTCTAGCATTGTCCGGGTAACTCCCTGAGTCCCACTTCCATATCTAAGGACAATAGTTATTTCCCATTCATGCGAGTCAACATTCAGGTTAGACCCCACTATCAAGTACAAGACTTACAAGTTCCACAATGGCTTCTTAAAAGCCAAAGTGTCTCAGGGCCATAGAGCTTTGAGTCAGAGCAATTACCAAGAGGCTCAGTGGCCCAGCAATCAGTCTTACCTGCTCTCTCTGGAACTTCAGTTCAGCAGGCCTGGGGCATGCCAGCCGTCTGGCAGTCAGTAGGAATCCAATATGGAACCCACAAGCCTCCATGTACTGTACCACACACAGGCATACATATATTATAGCAGCACATGCAACCACGTGTGCTGCACAGCGCTACATACTAACAGGATGTAGGCCAAAGGGGAGTTAGAATCGTGCCCCAGAACTTTACATGAGTGGATCGGTAGGCCTCACTCCAGTGACACAGATAAAAAGGCCTATTCACTCTACTGATCATCTTTTACTAAAACGGAATGCTGCCACCACTGCGCTTATGCTACTTAACTCCGTGAAGGGTCAGTAGCCCTTTTCCACTACCAGGGTAACGTTTTGTGCACCCCTCTCGCTCTAACAAGACCGCAATTCATGAGACAGATTTTGGTCATGGCGCACATACATGAGCCATGTTCGCCCATGATGAAAAGTTGGTACAATGGATCCGGATTTTGCTGCTACTGGGGCTCTCAGGGCAGGGGTGCACAACCATCATCATGCAGGGAACATTTCAATCCCCACAGTCTACTATGGAAAAAGTGCACACCCTGCTGAGGAACTGAAGAGCCCCCGGTCAGGGGTCAGCACGGCTGGTCAGATGGACAGCTCCAGAGTCCTTGCAGAAAAACTGCAATATTTTAAGGAGGAAGAATCAGTGCTGTAAAAGGCTGTGAGGAACAGAAGTAATCCTGTAAAGAAATATTTGGCACTGGTGGCTGTCTCTTGGGAAATCAGGGAAGTAGGAACCAAGATGTCTTCATTTTACCTTGTCTGGGAGGTGTGGCTTTTTCCTCTTTGAAGTGGAAGTTGTGGGGTTGTAGGCACCACACAAAACATTGGCATGATTTGGCGTCCTCAATATCTAGCACCACTCACAGAAAGCACAAAGAAATAAGCTTCAAGCTCTAGTAGAGCACTTTACTACACAGCTTTGTGGATGGGTGATCCCCTAGGACTCCAGGAGCACTGTCCACTCTCCCCGAGCACTCTAGGTAGCTAAGGGCAGAGCCCTTTGTTGACTGCAGCACTGATTCTGCCGTCCACTGCAGTGACAGAGAAAACATGACTTCAGGCCAACTCTGTGTAGCTTGACTGTAGCAACCTGCAACCTGCTGTACAGACCTGTTAAACACCTTTTTGTTAGGTGGCATACCCTGTTTTTAAATATTAATGTCACCTTTAAGTATACTTTGTCACCCACAAGGTAGGGTACCTAATATTTAAAAGTGGAATAAGTGCAAAATTAAAATAGGCATGTTCCTCCAATGACTAGGCCCCAAAAGCTATTTTTACTTTAGGGCTGTAGCTGAATCATAAAAAATGCAAGTTAAATTCTAAACTTTAATCTGTAACTTTTGATTGGAAACTGCAGCAAAACTAATTGAAAAACTAGTTTTCATATTTATTAAAAGGACAATTCATTGGGGAAGTATGATTTTAATGAATACTTAGAAAAAATGCTTTTAGAAAGTTACCTTTTCTCTGCATGAAATTCCTGGAGGCTAATTTGCATTAGCTCTGCAGCAGCTGCCCATCCATCCTCATTAATGAGGTGTGAAAACTGCTCCCAGTGCAGGAACAATGGCCTTAGTGTGGAGAGGTGCTGTTCCTACCCTTGCAAGAAGATCAGTTAGGGTGGACCCAGGAAGTGGAATTTCATTCGTTTGTAAAGTGGCCTGGTCTTTCACAAGTAAATGGAAAGCGAGACCTGGAAAAGCAACTCTTTGTCTCTCAAGCCAGGCTGGCACCAAACCCAATAGGAGGGGAGCTACCTTTAGAGCTGGCTTGGAGTAGACACTGGAGAGGGCACTGCTCATTTCCCTGCCAACACTTGTGGGTGGACACAAAAGCTCTGGGAGAAATGAATGAGGGGCACTATGGAATTGTTTGCAGTAGCACAAACAGGAACTACTGAAAACTTGAGTTGGGTTGCCACTCAAAATCTTTTCCCCATTGTTAAGGGAATATCCATCAGTCTCCCCTACCCACTAGCTAGTGCCAGCCATAAATGTAGCACCCCAAGGAACCCTTCTCAGAATATTTTCTGGACCTGCAGAAAATCAGAAGACAGGACCTGCTATCTGTGACCTAAGAGGAGCCCAGAAGGACTGGACCTGCTGACTCTTGTAACCAGGACAAAGAAGTGGACTCCAAGTGTCTGTTGGCTGACCTTGTGTGTGGCTACAGGGGCACAACATTGTGAAAGAGACCTTTTCTGAAGTCAAATATTGACCAGTACCAACTGGACCAGAATTGGCTCTTGCTGGTGGACTCTGGGAGAGAGTCCTTGCCCCCTAAGTGTTGTCCCTGACTCCTCGAAGCTTTATAAGTAACCCAGAGCAGTCACTCCAGTAACCCTAAAATGTTGAGACTTAGAAAATGTTTAGAATTACCTGACCTCTGGAGCCATTAGGAGGACCTTGCAGCACCTTTGTGAGGGAGCCTCTTGCGGGTTGCGAAGCTGCCTACTTTGGGATCTCCTTTAATGCTAATTATACTCTGTCGGGCTTACTGATCTATCGACCACCTGGTCCCTCCAAAGAGTTCAGAATGGCCTTGATTGACACTGTAGGGCCTTTAGCCATGAGAGCAGCTAATTTCAGTATCCTTGGGGATCTGAATCTGCATTTGGATAATCCTCATGACGTCGACATGGGTAACTTTCTGGCCGATCTTGCGGCGTGCCAACTTCTCCAGCTGGTGCAAGGGCCCACGCACTCTGCCGGCCATTTGTTGGACCCTGTTTTTACCAATCTTGCTCTTCTGACTGTTCACTCTCCCTCCTCGATGTGTTGGTCGGATCATCACCTCATAACAATGACATTCCCTGGGATTACACCTATGAGCAGAGAGCCTCAGAAGCGCACACTTGGGCGCCCTTGGCATAAACTTAATATCACGCAACTCTATGATCTTCTTTCCTCATCCCCGCCTACTCTTCCAGCAGACCCAGACTCTGCCGATAAATCACTGTCCGACTGGATTTATGGTGCTCTCGACTCTCTTATTCCAGTAAAATGGTCTAAAGGCCGTAGCACCAAATCCAGTCCTTGGTACAACGCTGAGCTTACTTGCTTGCGTAAAGAGTGTAAGAGGTTAGAGAGAGCATGGAGAAGGAGTTATGACCCTAATCTAAAGAAGCCCTATAGTACAGCCATTAAGCAATACCATAGATCCATCCAGTCGGTACGGGCCACTTACTATGCGGAGGAGATCAAGAGCAGTGCTAATCCATCTAAAAGTATCTTTTCAATACTGAAGGAGCTGAAATCATCCACTGCCCTGGCTGCCACTCCGATTTCATCTGATGAGCAATGTGACGCTCTGGCCTCCTTCTTTGTGGAGAAGGTTGAGAAGATTTATAATTCCTTCCCTCAGATCGCGCCTGTTCCAGATCTTGTGTCTCGTTCTCCCACTCCTTACACTCTGACTACTTTTCCTGCTATCTCTCATGAGATTTTGTCTGTGTTATGCAGCAAAGTCAAGTCTGGCTCCCCATCCGATCCTCTCAAGCCGGCCGATGCGTTGAAAATCTTACCGGTGCTCATTCCTCCTTTGAGCCATGTGATCAACTTATCTCTCTCTACGGCTGTCGTACCGAGTACTTGGAAACACGCTAAGGTGGTTCCCCTGCTAAAAAAGCCTAACATGGATGCCGCCAAACTGGAGAGCTTCCGCCCCATCTCCCTCCTGCCCTGGGTCTCTAAACTCTCTGAGGTCTATGTCAATTCCATCTTGACAGGGTATCTGGAGGAAAATAACATACTAGACCCCTCTCAGAATGGTTTCCGTGCGGGTCACAGCACGGAATCTGTTCTTCTTGCTGTTACCGAACATCTGAGATGGGCCTTAGATGAGGGCGGTACGTCGGCACTGATTCTGCTTGATCTCAGTGCCGCGTTTGAGTCGGTCTCCCATCAGATCCTGTTGAGGCGTTTGGAGGAGGCGGGTATAACGGGCTCTGCCCTGGATTGGTTTGCTTCCTTTCTCTCTAGAAGTACCTTCCAGGTTGCTGCTCCTCCCTTTACCTCTAAAGTTATTGCCATCAAGCAGGGTGTACCGCAGGGCTCTGCTTTGAGCCCTACCCTTTTTAATTTGTACGTTCAACCGCTGGCGAGAGTGGCTAAGAACAGAGGGCTTACGATAGTGTCATATGCAGACGACACTCAGTTGGTGGTCACACTCTCCGATGACATTACCCGGGACGCTTGTAAGTTTCGTAGCGATCTTGAGGCCATTTTGGAGTGGATGACTGCCAACTGTCTCCAGCTCAACGCCAGCAAGTCTGAAGTACTGCTGGTGGGGAGAGATGCAGAGCTGTGGAGTGAGCACTGGTGGCCTGCCACGATGGGGTTAGCACCTGTTCCCAAACAGGTTGTAAAAAACTTAGGGTTCTGGATAGACACCGCCCTCTGCTTTCGAACCCAAACCAAGAAGGTGGCAGGGACTTGTTTTGGGCTATTGCGAGGGCTCAAACCCCTGCTGGGCTTTTTTGATCCCCCTATTAGGCAGGTTATCATTCAGGCCTTGATTCTGTCAAGACTGGACTATGCCAGTTCCCTCTATTTGGGGGTCAACCAGTCTGAGATTGTCAGACTACAAAGGGTTCAGAATGCAGCGGCTCGAGCTCTCCTTGGTCTGCCGTGGAGGTGTCCTACCTCTAATGCCATCCGTCGCCTTCACTGGCTGCCCGTGGCCAAGCGTTCAGAGTTCAAGGCCCTCTGCATTACCTTTAAAATCCTTAATTTTTCATCTCCTTGTATCCTGACTAATCTTCATACCTTCTATATCCCCTCTCGCCAACTTCGTTCCATGGGACAGAATCTTGTGGCTGTCCCCAGGGTCAGGAGGGCTCGCGCTGGTGGGCGCTCCTTTCGTGTGTTGGCCTCGAAGCTCTGGAATGCGCTCCCCATCTCCATTCGCAGTATAAAGTCCTACCTGCCTTTTCAGAAAGCTGTGAAAACATACCTCTTCCCTCCTTTATAAGCTGTCTCATTCTGTGATTTGCTTTGCAGTTTTCTGCGCTCAGCGCCGGGACGCCCCTTTGCTGGGGCAGCCGTGCGCTCTAGAAAAATCTATAACATAACATAACATTACATAACAAAGGTGTCTGATTTCGACCTCCCTTCCTCATATACTGCTTCAGGCTTGCCATGTAGGAAGGTGAAGGTAAAATCTTTGACTTGGGCAGACCCACTAGGTGTATCCTACCGGCACTCCATTGTGATCAGCCCAAAATCGCACCTAGGTGTCAATCTACTGCTCCATTTGCTATCATTAGTGTTTAGTACTTTTTGGTGCTACTCATATCTCTAGTTCCCCTTATTGGAGTTTTGTTACATTGGTACCATTTTATTTATTGAATTGTACTCCATTTTTCAAACTCAGTTTTGGATTTTTATTGTTTGGCGTTTTGACTTTATTACTGTTTTGGTACTGCATACATTCTTTACATGTTGCCCTGAGTTTAGTCTGTCTGCTCAATGCCATAACTACAAGGGGATTGAGCTCAGGATAATTTAGTGGTTTTGAGGTTCACAATGACAAGTTAGATTTATTATTCCTTCAAGTGTGTGAACCCCCCCATTAAATAATAATCCACTTTGTTACACTATGCGAAAAGAAACTTGAACAGAGGATTGCGGGAGGGAGTCTGCAAGGTCCCTTGAATAAAATTAGTTCTAGCTAATATTTGCAGGGTCTTTTTAGTGAGAGACCTCACGCTAACATTACACATTTTTTAGGTATGGCCACATTTAATTTTGTCACTCTAGTGAAACATTTTAGGTTTATGTCTTAGGTCTGTCTGCAAGTTGGCTGGTCTTTCTAGGATAGAGGTCTTCAAACCTTTTTGCTCAGAGACGTTCTAAGCAAAATGTTTTGAAGTTGGGCCTCTCACCTACAAATCTTTAAGTAAGGATTAGGGGAGCAGGAGAGGCAGGGTTTAGCGCATGGAGTGGGGCTTATGAGATAATTTCAGGGGAACTTTTTCTGTAGCTTTTAATTAACACTAAATGTGAGCCTTGTAAAAGAGCAAATGCATGAAACAAAAACACAATTGACCAAAAAACACTGCTCCCCATACGTGGGGTGTTGTGAGCCCCTCACAATCCTGGACTCCAATGCAGGTGCACATGCTGCACTAATGATAGTTGCGGCTCTGAGTTGCAGGCTCTCTCCGCTGCCTCTTTCCCCACTTCCCCACCATGCTTGACCATCTCTCCAATCTTGAAACAGACACCATGTCCTTTTCAGAAACAAATGAGCTCCCACATGTTTCCCCTGGTTTGCAGCAAGTGTGCACTTGGCCCTAATGCTAACTGGGAAAATGAGCCCCAATGCCCCTTTTGTAAAGTAAGACAATCATAATTGTGATGCAGTGGGTCCCCCACAACTCTGGGTCCCAATGCTACTGCACCAAATTCACTAATGATAGCTACTGCATTGCGAAGTAGGATGTCTCCTTTGACCTTTGTTGAAAACATGGGCCCCTTTTTGCCCCATCCCCTCCCCACTGTCTTTCTGAGGCCCAAACAAAAGTGTCTCCTTTGCTTCAATTTTCCTCCTCCCTTGGGCCATTACACCAAGACTCTCAAAGCAACACTGGCACACCAAGGAAGTAAAACAGCCATAATTGGGGTTAGTTGGCCCCTCACAGCCCTGGACCTCAGTGCAATTGCACCTTCAGCACAAATGATATATACAGCCCTGCACTGTGAAGCCAAGGGAGCGACAGAGAGCTAGAGAGGAAACAGGTATCCATACCAGGATCACTTCAAACAATGTAGTGCAGAGGGAAATGGACTGTTTGGGAACCCTCACCCGCAACATTTTAGCAAAAAAGACCCAATCAGTAGCCAACAAAGAGATATGTTGAACAACTGTCAGTAGTAAACATCTGTTACTTTTACCTCCGTTGGTGCCCAACACTGAATGAGGACAAAAATACATCACAGGCTCCTAAAAATCATCATTTCAAAGTACCCACAGATTGTGGGTAAGACACCACATGGGAGCTACACAGGGATACCATGGCATAGACATTCACAATGACCCGAACTTCTCATCATCGACAACTTGCTCTCCTATATATGGCAGGACCTCAAGAGCGAAAGATAGGGTACTGGGTTTGTAGGGACCAAACTGCTTAGTGGCCACCAGGTCCTGATGTAAGTGAGTCTGTGCATGTAACTCACCCTGACCTGTACTCAGAGCAAAGTAGCGATGAGAATACTGGCCAAGAATAAAAGGTGTCATCCATCCTCTATTGATATAGCACCATGTGAGTGTAAAAAATGTAAAAGTACAAATGCATCAGTAGAGTGTAAAGTTTATATGTATACCCTCTGCTCATGTTAAAAAGCCATCAACACGTTAAAATCTGTTATGTAAAGAATAGGCCAACATGTTTCGTTGACAGTCATTCAATGCAATTTCATCAGGACACAAAGGACATACAGTGCAAAGTAGGTGTACCTTGACCCTAAAATGGCTAGACATACGTGATCACCAAGAGTAGGGCACCCTTAGCAGCTACCTTTATCAGCATGGGCAACAGTGTCCTGTCATAGGATGGTAAGGCCCAAGAGCTCTTCACAAGCCACTAACAATCCTAATAGAAAAAGATTCAATTGAGCTCTCCAGACCTGGAAAGAGAAACCTTTATATCCTAGGCTGGGCCAGTGTGTGAGCTTTGCATGTCACTCCTAGTTTGCAACTGCTTTGAAGTGGCACTGCAAGCGTGCACTGGGCCCTTATTCAAGCAAGGAAGGATATTAAAACAGCCATAATTGGGGTTTATTGGCCCTCACACCCTTGATCCCTGGTGCTACTGCACCTGCAGCACCAATGATACCTACAGTTTCGCGAAGCCACTATAGAGCTAAAAAGGAAACCGGTCTTCACACCAGAGTGCCTGTTACCTGATAGAAATGTACCTGTGTGCAATTGGTTAATCACCAAATGTAACAGGTGCTTGGGAACCAGTATAGGCGTAAATTGTTGGGGTTGCTTGATGCGTCCTGGGACAAAAATGCATTTGCTTTGAGAGGAAATGTAAGTGTTTACCAGATAAGTTCCGGAGTGCATCCTTTTAATGGACACTGTTGCACTAGGTACAGTCTGATAATATGTTACTAATATATATATTTTGAAGCAGTTGTTTTATCCTAAACACTAAATAATTTTGCACATATATTTTTAAAGTATTTTTAGCATAAACACTAGATCATTTTGCAGCACCCTATATTACACTATGTGGTATACAATTTTAAAATAACGACTTACATAATCAAGGTGATTTCTGTCAAGACCTCATAGCCCTGCACAAGTTACTATTTTCCACTCTGCCAACCAAGATTTATGCTTGTGACACTCTGGTCGCACTCACACAGACATCTGCTGTGATCACATGTCAATAAAGTGCATTTCCTACAAACAGTTACACTTCCGTTGATTTTTTATTTACAATGGGTGCGTGTTATTTCATATGTAGATACCCAAGGTAAAAAAAGAACAAATTACTAATAAAATATTTTGGTCTTTTTAGCTGCTTCTTTGACCCTGCTGCCACACTCACTGAACCCATGAGATTCCTGCATTCTGGATACATGATTCCAAGCGTTTCTTAATGCACTTGAATCTCTGCTTCTAAACCACGGTCACCTGAAAAGCAGCAAATAAACAAGGCCACCTTTATTTACAAATATTTGCTAAGAAATATTCGCCCTCCTGGGAATACAGCCTTGGACCCCACAGTCTGGAGACGTCTGCTCTAGCACCCAATCCTCATGAAAATGTTTTTGACCATTATTTACCCCTAGGGCTCAACTGCTTGGGATCTTTATGCTTGCCATGCCCTCCTTTACCACTCACAGTGGGATCCTCCTGAGATGTATAGTACAGGGCAGTGGCCTTTTCTGGAGTCACTATTGGATGATCCTAGCTCAGTATTTCCCTTGTCGCTGTACTACCGGGCCAGCCACCTAAAAATGCAAATACTAGAGTCTCTTTGATGTTGTGAGAAGTTGTGGAATGATTGATTGGGCATTGATACCTCCTTACTGCTTACGTCACTTGGGTGAAGGGAATGTTTTCTGGACTCTGCTGTCTCATCATGCTGCCTCCTTCAACTGTAACTTCAGATGATTACCCAAACGAGACACACAGAATGTGTTTCACAAAAATGTGACAGCAAGGAGTTCCCTTTCGGCTCTGAGGTAAGTGTCAATTTTGTTGACCGTGTGATACAAAGGGGGATTCAGAAACGGCAGTGACAGGGGCAGGGGAGTAGGATCATTGCATATCACCAGGTTCTTCTTTATCTCCTCAGGTTGGATGGCTGATGAGGAGTGGTTGGACAGGTGTGTGTGTGGGCGGGTCAAGCTTACACTACCCTTTTTGCCTGACAAATGCATTCCCAGACGGAATTTGGCACCTGAGTGGGTACGTCATGCGCGTCATTGCATGGGGCTCTGTCATGGGGTCCTTGATGTAGACACTGAGGTGCAGGTGCTCATTGGTTGGTCTCTGGTAATTGGTTTAACCCCTGTAGTCCCCTACTGTGTATGCTACAGTTATTCTCTTATGCAGCTCTCTTTGCTTTGCTGTGCTCCCCACTAATATTCATTTATTTATTTATGTAGCTATTTATACAGCGCAACCAGTACCAAAAGAGTTATGAAGGCGGTTTGCATGGAAGAAGTAACTTGGTACCTCAGTTACAAAAAAATTACTCAGAGCGGCGTCGCAAGCCATTTTGCTGTGCTGATCTGAGTTATTTTAAAAGCAGAGGGATGCGTCATATTAACAACAATACGTTGCACAAGTGTGCTTTCCCCTGCGCTGGTGCACAATTGCCTGCCATGCGCCAATGCAGACACCCTTGCGTCATGTTGCAAGGGTGCCTGCGTTGCAGGGATGACTGTTTTTGTGCAGGAAGAGACACCTTCCTGCACAAAAGCCATCATTGATGGCATTGTGCAGCATGCATAGAAAGAGGAAAAAGCAAGGATGAGTAAATGTTTTTTTCTCGTTGCGCCACTCATACTAATAAACGAATTTCGAATTTCGTTTCTCGCGCTGCAATTCGTTTTATTTATTTATATGTTTACTTACCTGTAATCGGCCGTAATCCGTAGTTTACTACCACCCACCCTGCCCCTCCCCCACCCCACGTCAGCGCCCGGCGGCACTCCCACCACCGACCGCTACTGCTCTATCCAAGACCTTCGGTAACGTTATCAAGTACTTGCACTTGTCCGCGGTTCACCACTTGTTTAGAGTGGGAACAATGAGGAAGGACGGAGGCTCAGTCCAGGTGATTTACGTTGTATATAAGGCCTTGAAAAAGTCGCAATACGAGGAAACACGTATCGGCTGTGTGCTTCATCTGTGACCTGCGTGTCAACAAACTTTGACTGTTATTGCTCTTTAATTATGAACTTGTGTACCAATCAACTTTTGAATTTGTATTTTCCCAAAAATTAAACTGGTTCTGCAACATTGGCGGACCTAAAATTACGATACCTGTGTAGTGCTTTGGAATATCATACAAGTGCCTTACAAGTAAGGTCATCGAAATACCTTCTAAAGATTCTGTGGCTTAGGATGGCTTGTGGTTCCAGCTTGGTTATGCACCTAAATGAATCTAAAAGCACTAGTGAGGTATTTCAGTTTTAAAAAGTCAGTGTGGGTGATAGAAAATGTATTTAAAACAAATCTGACCAACTGCTGTTCTGCCTAGGAACTGGCAAGTGTCTCTTTTGTGCAGTTTCTTTGAACCTCTCTAGCAAAATGAGGTCCTGGGGGTTCTACAAGAACCACACAAACTGCTAGGTTCATGGGCAGTTCAGGAACTTTCTGCTGTTCTCCTTGGAAATAGGATTGCAAGCGACAACCACACAAAGTGCACAGAGTACCAGAAATGCGTGAAATTCATCCACTTCTGAAATTGGCCTGCAGACCCAAAGTTAGCTGTTTTTACCCCAATTTTGCTTCAAAGGCAAATTAAATGGATGAATTTTGCATTTTTTTTAAATTTACTCTCCTACCCCTATTCACGACCACCACTTAACACTCGACATGCCAGCCAGCTACTGGTGATTTTTCACTGCTCCATTGTCGGCGCTCCCCAGTCCTCGCATCACACAACATGCCATCAAGCTACTGACTGCAGTTCAAAAACTGGCTGAAGCTCCTTAGTTTAAACATTTTACTGAAAAATGGTTTGAGTTCGTTTTTAACATTCCTGATTGCATTACTTCAAAACTGTAGTGTGTTCCATTGAAATAAATGAAATTTAGTGTTACTGTGGAAAGCAAGGCTTCTATTTTTTTTTTTTTTTTGGAACAGACTAAAAATAACTTTCAGTCATCAACACACCTTAGACACTTTTGCAAAGATGACCCAAACCTTCTAACCTTAACCTCTAACCCATAAACTCTGCTCTTTTCATACTGTGCTTACTTCAATAAATTGTGGGATCAAACACTTTGTGAAGTGTTCCTTATTTGACATATTTACTTTTAGAACTGGTTTTTTTTATGTTAATCTGCTGGTTTTGAAGCAATAGCCTCAAAATGTTAAGGCCTCTCTGAGAGCAAACTTTGCACCAGTCTCCCTGCACATGCAAACCTCCCAGAATAGATGTGCTGCTGGCTGTCCCACTCATATCTAATCTTTCTGCAGATTTTGATCTACTCACTTCCCCTTTCTTATGGGTGAGTAAACCCTAATCATTAATGCAGTACGTGCTAGCATTGCGGTCCATTCATGTGAGGTACCCACTGCACCCCAATTATGACTCTCTTTTACTGCCCAACTGTGGTTACAGAATGATTTTCCTTGCTAGCATTAAGGCCCAGAGTACCATTGTTAGGACACTGTTTAGGGGTTGCTTGGATAAAATATCGACTTAAAACTATTGTGAGACAGAAATATCAGAAATTAAATATAGGGACACATATTGTGATGCACAAGTATCGTTGACAAGCATATCGTTTTTTGAGGTAAGTAATATTTGAATGTGTTTTAGTTCTAATATACTATGTGTACCCTGATCTCCGCCCAAACGAGATGATCCTTAATACTTAGGGATTACATAATAGTTAATTAGAAGTGATGACCAAATGAATAAAATTGATCATTCAGGAACATTTCTCTTTAGAAAGAGTGAAAACATAAACAACTAAGAAAACAATATAAGAATTAAAATGTTCCTAATGAACAGCTACAGAAACTCCTGCTCCGGAGCAGGGTTTTGAAGGATTTGAGCGAATTACAAATGCACATGAAATTCTTCGTCATTATTCATGCCTGAAGGAAAGACACTGCCAGCTTGCAAAATCAACTTCGATTCAAGTCTACGCAAGGCCTGGGTGCGATTACCACCCCTTGGATTTTTGGGAACCATGTCTAAACCAAAGTACTTAGCAGAGGTCCAATCCCCGTTATGTTCCTCGTAAAAGTGTTTAGCCGTACTGTAGCTAAAGTCCCTGTTTGTTATGGCTCGCCAGTGTTCAAGTACTCTTTTCTTAACTGGGAACGTGGTAGATCCAATGTACCATTTCCCACAAGGGCACACAATCACATAAACGACAAAGTCAGTGCCACAGTGAATATTTTTAGTGATTCTCCACTGTTTGTTAGTTCTCAAAAATGTGACTTCTTTCACATTCCCAATGTGGCTGCACGCCTTAGATTTGCCACATTTATGGAAGCCTCCCTCTCTTTCCAACCAATTGGTTTTGCGTGGTGCTAGGTGGCTTTTTACCAGCATGTCCCTTAGGGACAAGCTTTTCCTGTGTGTGATGGATGGTGACTGGCCCAACTTCGCATTCAGGATTGGATCTTGTGTTAGAATATCCCATCGTTTTTTTATGATTGCCTTAATTTCTCTCGATTGGGTATTGAAATTAGTTATGACCCTTATGGGGCCTTCTTGTTCAACTAAGACTTGTTCTGGCTTGGGAACTCCAAAAAGAGCTTGACTCCTCTTGATTCTGTCGGCTTTGGCTGCCCCTATCTGCAGCATTTTATGTGAACACCTTCTAGCACGAAATCTCCCCATCATTTCCTATTTGTTCTTTTCATAACTCTCATTTGAGCTACCATTTCTCTTAGCTCGTAAGAATTCACTGTGGGGAATTCTCCATCTTAGATAAGGTGGATGGCAGATATAGAGAATAGGAAGCTTGATACTGACCTGTTTAGGAAAGAGACAGCGGGGAACTCAATACTCCTTGTGGCTAGCTACCATCCACCTACAAATCCCTTAGGTGTAGAAAACAAGCATTATGTTCAACATTGACCCTATACCGTACACCACAGATATATGGGAAACCCTCATTGAGTATGGTATTCAATCTGTATACAACTGCTCACAGAAAGCCAAAATAGTGATTGTCAGTTCCAAAACAAATGCCGTACTACGGATAGCTTTTATCTGTTTCAAATCCCTGACACTCACCGAACCTACATTGAGAAATGAAGTTGATATCAGTAGAGAACTGGGTACTGTAAATAGTGTTTACTCTATGGAGAGAGTGTATTCTATACCACACTGTTTGAAAACAGTGAAACTCTCATGAGGAATACACTACAGAGTATTAAAAAGGATCTACTAAGAACAGTGTACACTCTATGCAACGGTTGTCAAAAAGACACGATTTGATCAAAATAACCAAGATCTGAAGGTGCTAAAGATCATACTGCCTACACCCTTCATACTGTGGTGAAAATGTTGCAGGTAGCCAATCTTCTGAAGCAAAACAAGCATATGTACATAGGTTAGTACCTGGTGCACGCATTCTTCTATGTTAAGTAGAAATTGTCATGCTGACACGATTCTCTATAAGGCAAGGTTGTTCAAAAAGTTAGTATCTGCTACGTAGATTCTTTCTCCTGTTGAAAACATTTTCTGCAGAAAAAAACCATGTGTGGAACATAATGAACACAGGTCAACTGTCAGCTTCACACAGAGTTACTCTTGAATACAAAGATTTATAATGTGTTCAATACCTTTAGACATCTGTGGTGCATTAGGAGAACATGGGTTTTGTAAACACTTATATCCATTAGCTTGACCCAAGCTGTACAAATTTAGGTAGAAAAGTAATACAGTATTTACCCCTTACTATGTAAACGATAAAACAAACTAACACACTCATTGAATGATGTCATCAGTGATGTCATCAATGATGTAATTTGAGATGTCATCATTAATGTCATAAATGATGTCATAGAACATGTCATACACGACCCTGGAGTCCACAGAACCAGAAGAGGCTCAGGGAGGAGGGCCGCTCAGCCGCCCTCCCCTTTATTTTTAGAAATGGCACTGGGGGATGGGGTCCCCAGGGCCTAACAAGGCTAAAGGAGGGGGCTGCACCTCCCCTCCCCTTTAATTGAAAAAAATGGCTCTGGGGGATAGGGATCCCATGGCCAGGCCTATGGCCAACCCCCTACTGCGCATGGCCAAAGGCTGTTCGCCACATGTGGTCGGCTGTATGGAGGGGGTTGGCTGCTGGCCCTGCTAAAGGCCATGCATGGCGGGGTTGCATTTATGTATGGTTATTAAGTGTTACTTTACGTTAAAAAACCTAGAAATTCACTGAAAAAACAAAGGTTAAAGTAACGTTATAGTTAGGTGTGATAAAAAATCTGTTTTTATTTAAAAAACCTTCAAAGTTCACTGAAAAGACAAAGGTTAAAGTAACGTTATAGTTGGATGAAGGCGTTTTGAACTAAAAATACACAGAAATTCACCAGTTATAGTGAGTAGTACTAACTCTACCTTTCACCCCGCCATGCACTGCTTATGACCTGTCATATGACATCACTCATGTTGTTCTATGACATCTTAGTAATACATTTAAAATATTTAAAAAATGTATATAATGTAAAATAAATCATTTATTAATTTTTGTTACACTATATATGTATATATTTATATAAACACAAACACATATGTAGGTGTTTGTGTGTTTCTATAAGTACATATTTATATATATAGTATTAAATATTAGTGGAATTTTTCAGATAATTTTGTACTTACTATTATAAGTATAGGACCACAAAATGATGATAAATTGTATTTTTAACACAATATTTTTGTCAAAGATAATGTTTACCATGATATTGTGTCAATGATCTGTTTAGGGGTGAGGGGACCGTGATTTTCTTTTAAAAGCATCTATATTGCTAGTTCCATCCCTCTTAACCTTTGTTTCCACTGAATCCTATTGGTTATGTTTGGGCATGCAGGGCCATGGAGTGAATGTACTTGTGTAGACTGCATAGCTACTGTGACATGGGCCCCAGTGTAAGGAAGGAAATGTTCCCCCTAGCAGCTGTTTGTATTATAAAATACAGCAATAATCAGAGTTCAGTAGGCCCCTCGGGCCTCTGTGCTTCGGTGCCACTACACCTGATACACCAATGAAAGCTACGTCCCTGGGTTTAGAGTGAAGATGCCCCCTCATCAGGGAGCAGCTCTATTCATCATATATAACCTATTTGCTTATTGCCATAATCAGGGCAGATCTGACTTTCTTAAGCCTTAGAGGCATTACTTAAGGGGGAGAAACTGCTTTTTTATATTGGATGGGACCAGCTTATTCCACCCAATGACATCATTGAGAAACAGAATACTAGCTCACGCATAGAAAATACAAACAGCTCTCTCCACTCAGAGACATATCTTAGAGGAGATAGGTGGCAATTGTACAGAGAAAATACACAACTCTGTACACCGAGGGAAATCGATTTGAGGGGGGGGGATATGATTCTAAACCACAAAAGACATCACCAGGGGTGCAGTGGGACATTTTTAGCACAAGAAATAGCACACTCTCACTACACTCAAAGAGATGTTCCAGAGGGGGAGAGATGGATAGTCTCCACTCTCCATCCCAACGAACAACCTAAGAGAGAAAGAGGTGCTTATCGGGCACTTTGAGAGAGTCAGTTCTCTCCATGCCGAGACCCATCCATACAGAGGTAGGAAAGCTTGTCTAAGTAAGAAGAGACAGGTGCATCTAGTCATTGCAACAAAACCACGAGAGGTTAGAAGGAGCTTTGTATACATAAGATAAGGACAACATGAAACATATCTGAGGGCTGGAAAAAGCAATTAATGTACACATGGTAGAAGCAGCTTCTCTTGGTACCAAGCACATCCCAAAAAGGAAACTGAGAGTACAGAGGATAATGACAGCTCTTTTTAAGAGCATCTCTTTCAAGCTCTGAGAGAGTCCTTACTTTTGATCTAGAGCTCCTGTTCTTTTCAAAAGTGAGAAACACACACGTCAACTTGCTTAACATTACAGCAATGCTAATCGTTCACCACAAATTCGACCTTGTTTGCTTTCTAGCATTCTTATGCCTTGTTTATTGTAGCAACATGCACACACTTTTCCAGAAGAAGAATCTACAGCAACTTCAACTAGTGAAAAACTAAGCAGAAAGATTATTCCTTGGTGTACAAAATACCGAACAGATTACTCCCATCCTTCGAACCTCATATTGGCTGCCTCCAAAGAGGACAACCTTCAAGATGCTCTGTATTAGCCACAGAGAATACTGGACTTGAGGTCAGAATTCTTGTCTAAATTTTCCAACAACTACAAGGCTTCTAGGAGCCTCGGTTTCATATTTGGCCACAGGATCATTCCTCTGTCTTTCAAGAAAAAAAGAGTATTTGTGAATATATTCTGAGTAATCCTGGTCCAGAAAGCCTAGAATAGCCAAACCCATCACTTGAAGTTCAGAAGACCATCTACTTTCCTTGAGATCACTCCTTAATCATCCGTCTATGTATTGTAAATGTGATTTAGACTGTCAGTCTATGCACCAACTAAATGCTAAGCCAGTTAGAATTAACTTCTCATGACAACATTGGGGCAATTATGCTATCTCTGTTTGGATTGATTAGAGGATAACACTCTTGATCCGCATCAGGATAACTGAAACGCTACTGTTCCGGGCCCTGGATATATTACCTTTCCAATGACTTGCTGACAGTCTTCACCCTCGCTTTTATTTTTGCCTCCTACCTGTAAGAAATCGGGTTACTAGTGGAGGGAGTGAAACCCTACTCAAGCAACAACTACAGTCCTTGTCAGGGTGAAGTCACAAGCAAATCACAAATTAACCTGTGCTCAGCCCTCTGGTAGCCTGGTACAGAGCACACAGGCTTAACTTAGAGGCAATGTTTAAAGTATTTATGCAGCACTTCAAAGAGTGATAAAGTGAAAACACAAAACAAGAAAAATTCCACACCAATTTAGAAAAGTATAATAGAGTGTAATAAATAAAACATGACCAAAAATCCAATCAGGAGAACTTGAGACTTGCAATTTTAAATAGTTTAGTGAAAATAGCTCCAAAAAGCACAAAGTGGCAACTGTGGATATCTGGTCACACTAGGCCAAACAAAGTCACAAATTCAGGCCGACCGTGATGGAGCACGGGCCAGCTACAGAGACCCATTTAGGCCCACTGAACAAGAGTACCTTAAATCCTGGTTGCAAAGAGTTGCGGAGTCCCACACTGAAAATGCTTTGTGCAGCCAAGGTGATGTGAGGTATTGGTCCAGAATGCGTTACGCAGCGTTAGTTCCGAGGAGATATGAGACTGCAATGTGAGGTCCTGCATCGTCGTCGAGGAGGCCGTTGATGAGGGGCTTGATATGCGACTTCTGCATTGAGGATGCACTGTGCACCGGCTAGTTCCAAAAAAAGCTGCTGGGCTTGTGATGCAGAGTCATGCTTTGTTGTCAAGGCTGCTGTCGACTAGAGGCTCGCGATGTGAGGGCCTGCATTGGAGATGCATTGCACAGATTCTGTTTCGATGGGGCTGCGGGCTGCAAGGGCAATGTGAAGTTCTTGTGCTGGGAAAGTCCACACAGTAGAGGCGATGCATTGGTTCTGCTCAGGGTTGCGCCGCACAGTAGAGGAGATGCATCAATTCTGCTGGGTCCACACATGGACTGGCAGAGCACCCTCAGGCTCGCTGTCAAGGGTTCAGGACTGGGGTGGCACCACTTGGCAGAGTAGGACTCACAGATGGCAGAGTCTAGGTGCTGAGTTCAAGGTTGTTGGAAGTCTGTTATGTCCCTGAGGCTTCTGATCAGGAGGACAGCCAACTAGCCCTTGGAGTCAGTGGCGGCTCGCATAGGGCGTGCTGCAGGGCGGTGGGGGGGTGCAGGGGAGGGGAAGGGTGGGGAGGTAGTAAACTCGGACATACGACGAAACGGAGGAAAGTAATTATTGCTTTCCTCCGTTCCGTCATATGTCTGAGTTTACTACCCCCACACCCTGCCCCTCCCTCGCCCTGCCCCACCGCCCTGCAGCATGCCCTATGTGAGCCGCCACTGCTTGGAGTCACTCTGGGGTCTTAGGTTTAGAAATGTAGATCCAGTCCTTCTCACCGAGGCAGGAGGGTAGCCGGGCAGCAGGACAGCACAGGAGGGCAGCAGTTCTTCAGAGTGGTAGTCCTATCAGCAGCACAGCAGCACAGCAGTCCTTCTTCCTGACAGAATCCACAGGTCCAGAGTGTACTGAAGAGTGGGTCTAAGGGTCAAACATTTAAACCTGGTGTCCACTTTGAAGTGGAGGAAGCTTCTAGACATGCTCAACTCCTTTGTGCTGTGTTGAACCTGCTTCCTCTCTGTCCTCTCTGTCCTGGCCTCCTGGCCCCAGCTTGTCTGTGGTCACAAAAGACCAGTGCCAAACCCTTTGTGAGAGTGCTCTCGCAGAGACTTTGTTATGTGTAAGTGTGGTAGGTGGCAGCTCCTCCCCCTCGTTACCTCAGAGTGGCCCATCCTGCCAATAACCATATTCCCATTGTCTCACTGTCTGGGAACAATACACAAAGACAAGCTGCCAGCTGCAACTAAAAATGTGACCCCAGATCAGGTGGCAGGCACCAAATGGTTAGGACAAGAAAAGGCCAGCTTTCTAAAAGTGGCATTTTAAGAATTGTGATTAAAAATCCAACTTTACTATTAAACAGGGCTTTTAATTACAATTCTTTAGACACCAAACTCGACCTGCCCACATGCTCCCTGTTGGAAATTACTGCTTAATAAATGTAATAAGGTAACTCCAATGTTTTCCTATGGGAGAGGAAGGCCTTGCAATAGTGAGAAACAAATTTAGGAGTTTTTAACTGTCAAGGACATGTGAAACTTAAAAGTACATATCCTACTTTTTAAATACACTGCACCTTGCCCTCCGGGTTGCTCAGCGCCTTTCTTAGTGGTGATATATATGTATTAAAAAGGATGGTTTGGACCTGGCAAAATGTTTATTTTGCAAGGTCGAAATGGCAATTTTAGAACTGCACACAGGCTGCAATGGTAGGTCTGAGAGATTTTGAAAGGGCTACTTAAGTGAATATCACAATCAGTGCTGAAGGCCCTCTAGCAGCATTTAATTTACAGGCCCTGAGCACATGTAGTACCACTTTACGAGGGATTTAAAAGTAAATTAAATAGCCCAATTAGGTATAGGCCAATTTCACCATGTTTTAAGGACAGAGCACAAGTTCAGCACTGGTTATCAGTGGTAAAGTGTGCAAAGTCTTAAAGACAGAAAAAACGAAGTCAGAAAAATAGGAGGGTTCAAGGAAAAATGTTAGGGGAGAACCACGCCAAGGATGCCAGTTCTAACACTCCCCCTCTTTTCTTCCAAAGGCACTTTGAGCCAGTGAAAGAGTGCCACTTTGTGCTCCCCATACCCATGTAAAAGGTGTAACTTTTTTCTTGGTAATTTGTATTCAGGCTAAAAGAGAATGCCCCACACAGGAGCTATCAATCAATCAATCAAAATATCTTTATTCGAATATGAAATATCCATAAAAGCACAATAAAAACAATTCATAGATGGCAACATATTCAAAACAAAAGATACAGTACATTTATAACAGTGACTAAAATGGATCATAAATAGCGTGATATATCATATATTAACAATCGGTGGGGGGGTTTTAATAACAATACAGTAAAATACATTTCTAACGACCTTCATTGGGCACACATAGTTCTACGTGACCGTACGGCTGACTTCAGGAATGATCCGACACGGAAAATTAATTCATCATCCGCCAATTTAAGCACTTCCGTGTAGGCTGTCCTGAAGTCGGAAATAGCACGTGAGCATAGGAGCTATCTGTTCCCTCCTATGGTTGTCTCTGTGGCCGGAGAAAGCTGCCTGTTCCCCTGTAAACAATCTCTTCTCTCAATAATGTCACTTTAAGTGGAGAGAACTGTCTCTGTGCCCCGAATCTGGGCTGTCTATCCTCTCCTAGTTAGAGGGAGTTGAGCAGAACATTCTAGATCATTTACTGACAGTGAGGTTAAGGCTAAAGGGAGGTAAGGAATTCGGGGTGAATTCGTTGTTAAACTGATCTCTCCTCTGCTTCCTAAACGGTGCACATAAATTGTGTGTGGCCGCTCCAATAGGAGCTATGCATTGCTCATTGCATAGTTCACTACATACGTTAAAGGCAGCTCAAAACCCAGAAGTCATGGCACACAGAACAGCTAATATCGACAGCACAGACCGCAGGACAGGTATTACTTGAAAAATATCACAGTTTACAACCCAGATCACAGCACACAGCTTACAACACACTGCATAGGAATAATTACAGCATAACTTTCAGCACTCTTCCAATCTACTCTTATGATGACACCACTCACAGCAAATCTCAGTGCAGCATCGAGTACAGCTCACACACAGAAAGACCACAGCATACTTTGCAGTGTGGAGAGCAAGTCCACAACACAGACAACAGGCAACAGCAAATCACAACAGCAGCATGGCAGATATTTGCACGACTGATACTACAAACAGCCTAAACAGTCATACAAGCACAGCAGTATCTAAACAGCGCCTACTCACAACACATATTGGAGCACAACTTACAGCAAAACTCCTAGCACATCTCATAGCAAGAAAACAACACAGCCAAAGTACACCACATAAAACAGTAACTCACAACTGTCTATAATAGCACAGCTCACATTACAGCGCACAAGTTCACAGCACAGTTTACAGCCCATCACATGTATAAGCATGGCTCACATCAATGTGCACACCAAATCCGCAATCCAGCTTACAGGCCACAGCAAATATAAACCCAGAATGGCAGACGCTTTCATCACCAATAGTGCAGACAGCAAAAACAGTCCTAAAAGCATATCTGTAGCACTACAGCTAATAGTTGACATAACAAAGCAGGCAAGCCTGAGAAGAATAACATACAGACTCATGGATAATGAACACACCTTTAAATCTATTGGGTTTGGCTACTTGGCTACCTATCTATGTTTAGGTTAATGTAATAAAGTATTGCAGAAATTAATTGAACATTCTTGTGTTTGCATTCTTTGTACAGCGCTAAAACGGCTTTGTATAATCTAGACTTTTGATAGTCTTTTAAAATCTTAACCCCAGCTGCGGATTTGTGCTTGCACTGACTATCCTTGTATTCTATTATTCTTTTTACAGCTAAACCTGATGTAATTGTATTGTATTGTAATTGCATTTATATAGCGCTTACTACCATGACGAGGCGTCTAAGAGCTTTTTCGGCGAGTAGCACGCTACTCCATAACCCATTAAGGATTAGTGGTGAATTAGTATAGTGAAATATGAAAGTAATTTGAGTGGTGGATATGTTAGTCAGTTATTTGGATTCAGAAGGATAGCAGAGAGATAGAAGAGGGGAAAAGGTTTGCATTTACATAGCGCTTGCTACCCCTGATGGGGTGTTGAAGCGTTTTTTTTCGGCAAATAGCACGCTACTCCGGAACCCATAATGGATCAGTGGTGAATTAGTGTAGTGAAATATGAAAGTAATTTGAATTTGAAAAATGTTTATTCTAAAAATATTTGAATACTTAAAAACAAACTACAGCGCACTGCAGAGAAGCGCAATCATAACTACCATTCACATAACTAGCAGCATTAGCAGCTCTCAGCCCAGCAGCCCCATCGCAAGTGCTACTTATGGCCTGCTACTTAAAGCCCAAGGGGTACTCAAGGCAGCTAAGCAAGGGCCAGATCGATCGGCGTTGAAAATACTTGTTTGTAGAATTATCCTCACGACCAATTTAATTAGCTAAACCTCTGGCCCTTTTCACTGCTGTCACTTTCTGCTGGTTGTTTTATTTGGGTCAGACCTCCTGATGTTCCAACTGGGTCTTCTTCAGATGAGTGTTCTTTGGATACAGACTTATGACTGTGATAAAAGTGGAGAATGCTTGCATGTGTTTACTGCCTGCATCAAAAACAGAGGAGACTGGCAAGAAACAGGTGACAGCAGTTGTCAAACAGACATGATTAGCTTCTCTACCCATATTCTATATTTCTTGCCCTTGTGCCACAATCCTCCCGAATGCCTGCATTGGTGAGTGCCCTTTCGATCGACTAATAATTTCTCCAATCAGACAGTCAGCGGTTGGACTAAATTAAATACATCAGATGTCTTATCCTTATACCGCAGGGCCGGAAGCCCTATGTTTATAAGGCGTCATAGGAAAACCGTTTTGTCACCATTTTTAGTCTTTATTTTAATTAGATTATCGTAACCTCATCTTTAAATTAGTACTAATGTTTAATGAATTTAAGAATTTCTTTCGTTGCTTTGTAATGAATTTAAGAATTTCTTTCGTTGCTTTGTATCGTGCTTTTATGATTTTAAATGAAATCGAATAAAGCATTTTTTATCAGGTCCAATCAGACATGCTCTTACTAAACTTGAGTCAACTTTCCGGATGTACTTGTCGTTGGTGAGCTGTCTGTTTTGTTGCAGTTTGCCTTTTTTTAAATACTTTTTTTCATTTCTTATTTTATTTCATGTATAACTTCTCTACGGGCCTCGCCCTGCGTTTATATCTTTGCACACCGTTCGCTTAAATTTGGTCTACAGGCATTCCCCAGAAATGAAGCCCTATTTTTCTGTCCTTATCAATTTAAAATAGTTCTGCAATCACTTTAATGACATCCGTGCTATAGCTGTAAGACCTTCCCAGGCGCTTTCAAACAGATCTTTACAAGGCAGACTCAAAATGGCTGCCTCGCCGAGGGCGGAATCGTCTGTTGTATCGATTGTGTAAACTGTCACTTAGAGCAGCGAGGAGCATTTTCTTAGGTAGTAATCCAAGCTGATAATTAGTACATAGAGGATAAGTGGGAAATTGAATGTCTGCGTAGGGGGGTTCGGGCCTCCGCGTGACATTGATAATGTGCAGATACATAGATCACTGTCGGGGCACATTGCCACTGCAAGCTTGTGTCTTCCCATTGCCTCATCAATCCATCATCCTCTCGGCGGCTGACACCTTGGCAGGAGCTTACAGCCAGACCTGAATTTGAATTGGAAGAAGCGGCCTCCATCGGGGAATACAGATTTAAAAATCTAAGATTCAAATTTGTTTAAGTATTGTGAAAAGCAATTCCCTTGCACGGCATCTTCTTTACCCTTTGCCGAGGGGGAACAGTTAGGTCCCTGTTAGAAGTACAAATTACTTCCTAATGCAAAGGATAAAGTGAGCCGGTGCCTCCTTTAAATTCCTCCCCTCTCCTCGCTAATGCTGCTGCATGTCAATTTTAATTTTTACGATTTAAACCGAGGGCTTTGTGCCTAAGCTTCATCTCACCGGAGGAAGGGGAGGAATGAGTAAAATAGGATTACGCACCCCGGCTGGGATTTCGGATCCATTGCAATTACACTTGATTTCGGTCTGAGGCACTGGCTTGCATGATATTGCAAATGAGTCGATCAATACGGGCATGGGAGATTGATAACTCTGTGGCGCGTGCGCCTGTTGGGTGAGATCCTGTGAGCGGGCTCTGATTTGTTTGCTATTAACAGCTGCGTGCTCAATAAACAGACAAATTGAACCTAATTGAGCTTTCAATCTACACCATATTAAAGAAGCAGATGGAACATATGGCGGGCATTGTCAGCCAACAGGCGTTGTGTGCGAGGACTGGCGGATGAGCCCTCAAAAGCTCTCCCCTTTCTTCGTCACACCAAGTCACAAAGCATGTTACTGCTTTCAAACTCATTCCGAGCTTTTCGTGTTATCGGGTGGTAAAACTACCCTATTACCGCATGATCATGGTATTACCCCAGGCAGCATGAACTGCTGATTCTGAGTTTCACGTGTCGGAATGGGGAGTAGTGTTTGGTTTCAGTTTGATGACAGGTGGTTCCCTTTTCAGGCCTGTTTTTCCATGATAAATGCTCCCGGTAATACCTAGAGGGCTTTGCGCAGGTATAAAAACACTGCTCATGCGCAATGTGCGCATGGTCCATTAGCTGAAATCGGCACAAAGACAACTTGTAGCCAATTTCGGTTTTTACCACAGGATCCAGAGTGAGCCCATTTTTTGGTCATGCCTAAGGTGTCCGTTGTAGTTAAAAACCTAGGGGCAGATTTACAAGCCCCTTGCGCCATTTTTGCGTCATTTTTAACATGGGAAAAGAGACGCAAAAGTGGAGCAAGGGGCTTGTAAATCTGCCCCTATTGTCTCTAATGAATTTAAATATATACGTAATATGGGCCTTTGGAGCTGCCCCTTGGTCTTGATTGAATAGTTCATCTGTATTCTTTGCTTGTGCAACCTATGGACCAATTCTTCCTTGCTGTGTTCAATGGATGATTTGTATCCTTCCACTGCTTGCTTATTTACAAGCCCCCCATGTGCGGCCGGTGCGTCACTTTTAATACGTGAAAAAGTGATGTGCCAGCGGCGCAAGGGGCTTCTAAATAAGCCCCAGAGTATGTAAGTATGAAAATAATCACAGCGGAATTCCCAAGTTATTTCTTAATCCCTGCAAATAAAATTTCACAGCAAAGTTCTGCTTTCATCATGTCTATTGAAGTAAAACAGCTGATGCCGCACAGCAATAATTTGCTCACACTTTGTTTAGGCATTGCAATTTTAAAAGTTATCCACCTTACAATGTATGAGCGGCCTATCAGACAACACTATTGATAATGACATTAGTGTGCAATTCCTCTGTAATGTACTCCTTGGAACATAAGAATCCTACAGAATCACCAGTGGAACATTGCAGTCCAAGTGCCTCAACTGATGCATAAAGAAACAACGGTGGATTCCTGCACAAATTAACTTAATTCATTGGAATTTAGAGTATTAAATGGCCACTTTTTCAAAGACCAATCAGCCGCCCCAACACGCATTACAAACGGGGCAAAATCAAATCTGGTTTACATGATAAAAAATCTGTTTAAAAAATCTGTTCTCACTTCTATTTCTATGGCAGTATAGGATACAAACAGATACAGAAAGTGATCAATTTCCACAAGACATATGCCTGGAATGGCCAACCAAAATGGCATCAAAAGAACACTGGTTCTGAGGAAACTCTAGTTTTGGACTGATGCTGCTGGTTTTTCAACTCTGAGGGTGCACTGAGGCCAGTTAGACCTCAGTGCTAGTATTGTAACTCATTTCAAAATGTATGTCGAATGGCTAACCCCAATTGGCATAAGCTGACTTATTTATAAGTCCCTAGTATATGTTACAGCAGGTACCCCTGACATGTAAGTTGACATGTAAGTTAGAGTGTCCACCCAGGGCTGCAGCACTGATTGTGCCACCCTGCATGAGACAAAGTACAAAATGGCTCCCAGCCTGCCACTGCAGCCTGTAAGAGCAGTTTTAAAACTGCTAGTTCGACTTTGCCATTTAAACCAATAACAAAGCCTCCACTTCCTTTAACAATATATGTCAGTCTCCCCTAAGGAAGGCCTATTGGGCCCTAATGCAGTGAGCTGTATATTATTAAGAAGGACATATACTTTAATATGCCCTAACAGCAAAACCTCAAAATTGTTGTTTTTGCTTTGGAAAAGTTAGTAGCCCCATTGCCTAATACAGAATACTCACTCACCTCTCATTCTGGCTAATTTCTGAATGTGACTACTAAAGTGAGTACTTCAAGGTATTACATTCATCGTGGTATTAAACCCGACTTGATGCCCAGGTTGATTCAAATGCTACTTTTAAGAAAAGGCAACTCTTAGAAAGTTGCCACTCTGTTGCCCAGTTTTTCCGGTTCTCTTTCACAGCTACTGGCCACCAGACAGACTTCTGCCCTCCTGGGGAGTAATGTGGATGACTTCAAGACGACTCAGGGACAGAAGAGGCCTGCTACAGTGGGAGGTGTTACCTCCCCCTTTTAGGAAGCCAAACAGGGTGTTATCTCAAAAGGCGAGCTTAAAAAAGGAAGCTGCCTTTGGTGGGCAAATGGTAATCATACTCATCTAGGGCTGCCCCTTTGTTCAGGTAGCTGTGCAGGCGGCAGGAACAGAGAGGGGAAACCAATGGCTAAACCGGTTTTCCCAGTTTTCCTGTGGGCTTGTAGCCACACCTGTACGGTGGGCTACTAAGCTCCTAACATTCAAGGTCGGGTTCAAACATCTTGAGAGTGGGCAGAATAGTGCATGCTGGGGGTGCTAGATGCCACAAATAGACGGAAGTCATCACAAGGCAGAAGGGATCCTGGTAGCCCATTGGCTAGAGAGCACATCATCGTCCCAGGGCACTTTCTGGGAATAAATATGCAACCCCTGGCACTCTGAACCTCATATCACATCTGGACTGGAGAAAGGACCTAAGAAGGACTGCCCTGCTGATCCCTGGAACTGGCAAGACAGACTACACCAACCGCTGGACTGCAGCTTCTGCTCCTTGGACCAGCAAGGAGAGGACTGTGCCTGTAGTGCCTGGCTCAAGGAAAAGTCACTCCTCAGCCCCAGACCGAAGTCGTGACTCCAAGGCTCTCTCTGCTGACACCCTTTTCCAGCACCAGGGCCATAAAAGCTGAAGTAGGCCGTTCCACCCAGTCAGTAGCCACTTGCAAGGAATCGCTGCTGACTGCCGACGTATTACAAGAAGACCTCCAAACCAGACTCAAATTTAGCACTCATGTCTGCCAGACACGGAAGAGTCATCAGAGTGTGGATTGGTCACCAAAGATGGACACTAGCCTTCACCAAAGGATATCACTGGACCTTCTGTGTCCGAAGATTGGTAGCTCAGCCGCAGCTGGACTTCTACTGGCTCAAAGAGGACTTCAAGGGACTCAGACCTGCATGGCCGAAGTCGCCCCACCTTACCCGTGGACCGAGGAATAACCCCAGGAAGATCCTCCTTGACTACACAGCACCACGAGCATCTTTCAGCATCCTCAGCATCCTGCATTCCCAGCAGGACCACACCATTAAAGTCTATGTCGGTCTTGATGTAAAGTGTGGAACTGGACTTGAGACTGCTTTGGTGTCCACGTAACTGTCCAAATACTCCTTATTGGCCCTTGTGACTTTCTCCCTGTCGGATTTGGTCACCCCACACAGGCCAGAGTAGCCAAATACAACTCTTTCAAACTTTTCAAAAGTTTGCAAACTTTACGGTTAACAATGCTTGCTTGGGCTTCGGACAAAAACTCTGAGATCTACGTTTCACTTAAAAATCTTTATCTCTGAAACACTATGGTGGATTTTTCTCATCTTTGTGTCTAAAAATTCAGAAAAATATAATCTATTTTTATAGATAGGTGTCGGATTTCTTTTGTATTGCGTGAACTTTTTATTTCATTGTTAGATGCTTTTAAGTGCTTTACAGTAGTTCTTTTATTTAAGCCTTGCTGCTCAAAGCCAGAGCTACCCAGGGTTGAGGTAGAGGTTTTACAAATGAGCCTGTCTCGACCCAAGATGGTTTCATGAGTGTATTTCATGATAACGTTTAATGTTTAAAGTCTTATAAAGTGCTACAGCTACCCACAAAGGGTTTCCTGGCGCTAATCAAGAGGGTAAGGTGGCCTAGCCATTGTTGAAAATAACCACTTCTTCAGATTTTTACGAAATACAAGAAGCGAGGTACAGTTTCTTAAAGACTCTGGAAGAGCGTTCCACAGTCTAGGACCCAGAACAGTGAAAGAGCGGCCACCTATGCAGGCCAGTCTGAACCTGGGCAGAGTACACAGGGTCTGCTTCATTGATCTTAGCATACGTGTGGGCTGATAGGGCACAATCAGCTCCTGGATAGATTGTGGACCCAGACCAACTTTGGCTTGGTGCATATAGCACAAGGCTTTGAATTGGATGCGCTTTGTGATCAGAAGCCAGTGGAGCTCATGGAAAAGATGTGAAACCAAGGCTTATTTTGGCAACTGAAATAGACGTCTGGTAGCTGAATTCTGGATAAACTGTAGTCATCGAATCAAAGCCTTATCAATACCTAAATATAGCACATTGCCATAATCTAGCCTAGATAAAATTAGGGCTTGAATCAGAGTCCTTTGAGCTTGTAGGGGAAGTATCCAGATACTGAATCACGAAAAGTACTCCTTGAGTGCGTGGACAAAATCCACGTCTTATCTAAGATAAACCCTAATAAGGTACCAATGGGAAGTCCCTATGTGAAGTAACCCACTAGGGAGTGGGGAAGGAAACAATTCCTTTTGTTTTAGTCACCCTCACACACCCTAGTGGTGTCATGCTTCATCATTGGGTCACTCTGACGCCTAAAAGTCAGGGTGGGCTCGACCGTATTCCAGGGACCTCTTGGTGAAAATATGGCCAGGGGGAATTAAAGATTTAAAAACCGCAAACAGATCCCAGTATCCCTTTATTCTTGGATCTGTTAGGGTTGTTAAAAGCGTAAAAAGAGGGTCAGTGGGAGTATTTATGGTCCTATGACCCTAATGCCAACATGTTTCAGTCCCATATGGGCCTTAATAGGTCCTGGACTTTCTTCAGGGGAACAAGACACCCTCCCTGGGAAATGCAGAAGGAGATTCCCTATACTGCTTTTTATATAAGGGCAGATAGCTGCTCCTTATTCTTTATATAAAGATAACTTATCTTTTTAATTTTTCTTTCACTCCATCCCCCTGCGGGAGAGGAAAATCATCTCCGGGCACCTCACGACTTCAAGGGGTAGCCCTTTAGTCACACAGATATCAAGGGTCCTGTCCCGCTCAGCAACCTACTCGGTGCGGGTCCCCAGGCTTTTTGGCCATTTGGCGTTGCAGCGCACGAAATGTAATTCGTTTTATTTATTTATTTATGTACTTACCTCCGTTCGGCCGTATGCCGGAGTTTACTACCCCTCACCCTGCCCCTCCCCCACCCCGCCCCACTGCCCCGCAGCACTCCCTCCAGGAGCCGGGACTGGGCATTTGGCCTACCCAAAGAAGTTGTCACAAGGAAAGGGGCTTTCATCAAATTTTGTAGAAAAGTATATGGTGCCCCAACTGACACAATAAATAGCCCATGGTTGATGGAAATACAACGCTTAAATCCTCGCAGTCATTGGAGAAACTATATTAAAACAGCCACATCAACTTTGCAACTTAGAGAGAGCTTGGAGGATTACATACCCAATGTCACCTTTGAAAAAATGGTTCACAAAGCCTCCAAACTACTTTCACTCTCTCAAGATAAACGTTTACTTGGGAAAAAGGCTCATAGCTGGTCAGTGATTTGTTTGTACAATAACTTAACACCACAAAATTATTTGAGCATTAACTACTCTTCACATTCGAACCAAGCCATGATGTCATACAGACTGGGTTCCTTCCCCGCAAGGACTTTACATCACAATGGAAATATGCCGGCGCCCACCTGGAGCGGCGGACTTTTTGGCTACAAGACTGTGACGCTTTAGCACAGCCTGTGTACCTATCCCTGTTGGAAATGGCCCTTTTTGCAGGGTTATCCCTAAACTTTTTGCTTCTTCCTCCTTTGTTTTTCCTGACCTGTGGTTGTTGGCTATAGGACTCTGGGCACTTGCCACTGCTGATCCGTGCTAAAGTGCATATGCTCTCTGTGTAAATTGTTATGGTGATTGGTTATCCATGATTGGTATATTTGTTTTACCAGTAGGTCCCTAGTAAAGTGCACTGAGTGTGCCAGGGCTGGTAACTCAAATGCTACTAGTGGGCTTGCAGCACTGATTGTGCCACCCACCTGAGTAGCCCTGAAAAGTTGTCTCAGGCATGCCACCGCAGTGCCTGCGCGCAGTTTGTTAACTGCCATTTTGACCTGGCCAGTGTACCCACTTGCCAGGCCTTACCCTTCCCTTTTCTTACACATAGGACACCCCTATAGCAGGCCCAAGGTACCCCCTGGGCAGGGTGCAGTGTATGTGAAAGGTAGGACATGTACTGATGTGTGTACCATGTCCTGATAGTGAAATACTGCCAATTTCGTTTTTCACTATTCAAAGGCTATCTTGCCCATAGGACAGAATGGGGAATGCTGTGTAACATGTTTACCTGCATATCTTCCCATAGGAGTGAGATGTGAAATTGGAGTCTGGTATCCCTGAACTCAGAATTTAATAACACATCTTTTAGTAAAGATAGTTTTTAAATTCTGTGTTTGAAAATAGCACTTTTAGAAAGTGGTTATTTTCTTGTTCAACCTTTCTGTGTGCCTCTGCCTGTTTGTGGATTGACTGTCTGGCTTGAGAGTGACAGGGGCTGGGGTGGCTCCAGGAGTCTGGGTGAGTCAGCACTAGGCTGAATAGACCTCTCTGCATTTGGAGTGGTGAGAGGAGTAGCACCTGGGCCTGAATAGGGCTGTGCCTGCCTTCCACAATGCTGGCTCCACCTCCTGTGGTGCGTCTGAAGACCATGGCCCACATTCACAAAGGAAGAAGTTGTGCA
The DNA here is from genome assembly GCA_963921515.1 of Calotriton arnoldi. Classification (NCBI taxonomy): domain Eukaryota; kingdom Metazoa; phylum Chordata; class Amphibia; order Caudata; family Salamandridae; genus Calotriton; species Calotriton arnoldi. The sequence continues at coordinate 679,485 of CAWUFW010010120.1, forward strand.
CTGGCAGCGTGCACCCAGAACTGGTTTGAACTGGGTCCAGGACCCCTAACACATAGAGAACAAAGACTTTTGGGGTATAAATGAAAGAGCTGAAACCCCTGTAAATTAGATCATCCTAGAATCAAGAAGAAACCTTTGCCAAGGAGATAAGCGTCAGAAACTGAGAAGAAGGACTGCCCTTGCTGTGTGTTCTGGGGCTGACTTGCAGTGGCTATTCTGTCAAGGAAAGGGGAAGGACTTTGCTGTGTGCTGTGTCCTCTACTTGAAAAGGAAATCTCCAAGGGCCTGAGGAGAGCTGGCCTCCTGTTGTGGAAACTCAGGGTCATCAAAGTTTCCAAGACTACTTCGTGATCAAGAGGAACCTCTGCCAAAGAAGAACAGCTGAAGAGACTGAGGAGAAGTACTGCCCTTGCTGTGTGTTCTGGGGCTGGCCTGCAGTTTGCTGATTTAACTGAGGAGAGGACAAGGGGCTTTGCTGTGTGCTGTGTCCCCCCTGCTTGCTAAGGACTTTGCTGTGTGCTGTGTCCTGAAGGAACACGTCTCCAAGGGCCTGAGGAGAGCTGGCCTCCTGTTGCTGAAACACAGGGTTACAAAAGTTTCCAAGAGATCCCTGAAATGCTGGGTGTGTGTGTCTGGGCGCCCTTCCTGAGGCTCGCACCGCTGAGGAATACTTTCGCCTCCTAAAAGAACCCCTCCACGCCGTGGTGTGCGTGTGATCGTGCCTGGGGAGCTGATCGTGAACAGCTGCGAGGCCGTCACCGCCGCAGGCCTGAGTCGTCAGCGAGATCGCTATCAGCGGAGGAGAAAGCCGTACGGTGATCGTTGGCTGCAGGACGTTGCCTGGCAACCAGGGCGCTTCCACGAGGCAGCGCTGCTGCGAAGGGAGCCGCCCAGCGGGGCGTCATCGCCGAGTCGGAGGCGTTGCCTAGTAATAAGGGGCTCGTCACCAGAAGGAGCCGCGCTGAAAGCAGGAAGCGCGAGGCATCGCCTAGCAACCCAACTCTGCCACGAGGAACAGCTGCTGCCTGCGAAAGCCACCCAGCGGAACGTTGAGCTGCGAGGAGAAGAGAGAGAGACTGCACCCCCCAGGTAAACGCTCGGATCAAGTCAAGGGAGCGTGTGTGTGTCGCCGCCTGGGGCGGGGGTGCGGGTCTGCGAGAATCTGCTCTCGGCCTCCAAGCTTTGCAGCGAGAGCCTCGGCCTGAGTGATCGTAGTAGCAAGTACTTGCCCCCAGGGGAGCGGCAGTACCGGGGCCTGTGTCGGAACAATCTTCTCTCGATCTACAGCAGTTGGGGCATATTTTGGCAATCGCTGATGACGAAGTCAGCATTTTGGCTGACAACGCAGCTGGGGGCACCCTTTTTTCTCAGTAATTTGCCTAAAACAGAAGGGTGAGAGGGGTCCCGCGCACCAGAGATAAGTGCTCGATATCAAGGACAACACTATTTAAAGCCCGCAGCCTGTTTCTAAGTAACTTTCCAAACGTCTGGAAAAGGTTTTTCCATCCATACCGTACCTACAAGTTTATCTTTCTTTTTCTTGCAAAGAACCTTCCCAAAGACATTCCTAGAGGAAAGCTAATTGTGTATGTGGAATTTTTGTTGTTTTGGTCTTGCCTAAATTTAGATAAAGATATTTATATTTTTATAATAACCTGTGTGGTGTCCATTTGTGGTGTTTCACTGTGTTACTGTGGGTGTTGGTGCAAATACTTTACACATTGCCTTTGGGATAAGCCTGTCTGCTCGTGCCAAGCTACCAAGGGGGTGAGCAGGGGTTATCTAGAGTGTGTTTTCCCCTTACCCTGACTAGAAGCAAGGGTCCCTATTTGTTCAAAGGTACCTACCTCTGCCAACTAGAGACCCCCATTTCTAACATCCCCTATTAACTTATGTATACCAAAGATACTGCTAGGGCCATTATTTCTTGATTTACATGTTAGATCGTGTCTCCAAGCGTTGATTTCATGCTTGACTGGTGAAAAACACAATTGAATTGTAAATTTGTCAAATTCGTAGCCCATGCAACACGCATACTTATCAAATCTTAGTTCCGCAAGATTATTATGGTAAACCAAGGTCTTTGACTTTGTTTTATTTTCATATTTATTGAATTGTTAAATCGTTCTTTCGCAATTTTTTTAATTCTAGTTTCATTTCTGAATAGGGAAGACAAATTAAATAGCACCCAACCCAAGAATCATAATGCATTTGTTCTACATTTGCAAGAATATTTGTAATGGTTTTAACTAACTATACAATAAAGTATGAACAAGTATACTCCATGAAAGCAATGTTGTGATTCGCATACAAATAGTTGAATGTATGTCATTATGTGTCTGAAACAAAATGCATTTATCGTTCGAAAAATATTGGCCCCACCAACACTCACACACAGTGTAGAGGGTGTGCAACATTTTATCATTGTCTATGATACCTTGTGTATTTGCCAAACCTCTACGTTCCTAAAGACTGGAAAGTTTGGCAACTTCACTAAAGTTCATGTGTGGGTCATAATAAAAATTAGAAAAGTATGTGTTGGGATGTGGTTTCTGCATTCCTGCATTGAAGCGCACATTTTATGGTAAATTCGATATTGCGCATTCGGTGATGCGCACACCACCTGTCAACTTTCAACTTCCATATAATTCTCTGTGCACTCTCACGTCATTTATCGACTTGCTTAGGTTTATTTAAATGCAGTTTGTGTTGGTGTTGGGCAGCAACTCACCCACGCTTGACCATGGATCACGTTTCGGCGCCTCCACCCTTTTTACAGTCTGCTGGTACACCACCTGTTCAGTGGGAACAGTGGAAAGATACTTTTGAAGCATACTTGGAAGCCATTGACGGTGAGACCTTTACTTCTAAGAAGAAGAAAGCGCTCTTGATTTACAATCTAGGTTCTGAGGGTAGGAACGTCTTGAAAACCTTACCTTTAGAAGTGGTAAGTACTTTTGTAAGTGGTGGCAACAATGGAGATTCTCTACTCGTTGATGACTATGCTTCTGTTGTCAAAACCTTAGATAAAAGATTCAGTCCTAAAAGAAATATTGTTCTTGAACGTCACAAGTTCCTACAACGCGCTCAAACTCCCGGTGAGTCCATTGATGACTTTGTTGCTGCTCTTAGAATCCTAGCAGTCACCTGCAACTACAGGGAGTTTAGAGATGAGATTATTCGTGACCAATTAATTGAAAAGACACCTAACAAAAAGATTCAAGAAAAATTATTGTCCTCTGATGATCCTGACTTAGAAACTGCACTCACGATGGTTAGGAGTATTGAGCACTCCCAATTTTGCGTAAAAGAAATGGGTTGTACTGCCTCAACAGCCGAAGTCAAACTCTTAAATACCAAACCTGTCTCTAAATCATCGAAGGAATCCGCCGCTAGTGTTTCACGTTCTACTACACTTTACCCCAAACCCAAACCTGAACAAAATGAGGTCATGTGTTTCCGTTGTGGGAGCAAGTCACATCTTGACAATGCCAAATTTTGTTTTGCCTTGAATCAAACTTGTTATAAATGTGGAAAGAAAGGTCACTACTCCAGAATGTGCAAAGCTGTCATGGTTAAGAAGAGTTCTACTCAGGTGGTGAAGGCCATTGCAGAAAACATGATGGATTCTGATGATGAGAACTACGAACTGTTGATGTTGTCCCCTTCATCGTCTCACGCTGAAGGTGTTGTCGAACTATCTTCTTTTGGGGGGTCTCACAAAAGGAAATCTCCTTCGTGCAACATTGGTGTTAATGGGATTTGCCTTAGTTTTCTTGCAGATTCGGATTCGCCTTTTACCCTGATCAATGTCAAGGATTTTAGCAAAGTAGTCGGTGTCCAATTGGAGCAGTCTAACATCAAAATCTTTGCATATGGGGGTAAAAGAGTGGAAGTTTTAGGAAAGTTTTTGGCAAATCTGGCTTTTAATGCTGATCAAGCTACAGGGACTGTGTTTGTAGTCAAGGATGGTGTGAACTTGTTGGGGTGGGACGAGCAGGGCGCTCTTAATATCGTCCTAGACCCTAATCATCCTGATATGGTGGTGTCCCGCAATGCCCTCAGCCAATTCTATAATCTCACATCTCCTGGTGCGTCCCCTGCCCACACTGTTACTCAGCTATCCAATGACAAGTGGGCACACATTTTTCCTGAGGTATTTAATGGTAAACTTGGGAAACTAAAGGGCTTTCAGCATCGCATTGTACTCAAGGATGGTGCAAAGGCTGTAGCTCATAAAGTTCGCAAGGTACCCTTGAGTCTACGTAATGAACTCAAGCGTGAATTGGAACGTCTGTGTACAGCAGGTGTTATTGAACCTATCGAAGGTTTGGAATGGTTGGCCCCCATTGTTTTAGCGTGGAAATCCGACAAATCTCTCAGGATGTATGTTGACTTGAGAGATCTCAACGCTAACATCTGGGTTGATCGTCAACCACTACCAAACATCAACGAGATGTTGGCCACTCTGGAGGGTGCCAGGTTTTTTACCTCCCTGGATATTTCTTCAGCGTATCACCAAATTGAGATGTGTAAGGAATCTAGACATCTAACATCTTTGTCACTCCAGAGGGTGCTTATCGCTACATTCACATGCCTTTTGGCCTTGCCTCGGCTTCAGCAGTGTTTCAGAGATTGATGAACAACCTATTTAGGGACATTGCTGGAGTCGTATTTTTTCAGGACGATATTCTCATTTATGGGAAGACAGAATCTGAGCACGATGAGAGGGTCAAGCATGTTCTGAGCATTATTAAATCTTGTGGTTTAACGTTGAGGGCAGATGAATGCAAGTTCTTCCAAGAGGGTGTTGATTACCTTGGTCATCATATCTCACACAAGGGAATTGAACCCAAACTGAAGATCATTGAGGCTATCCAGAATGCACCCACACCTTTGAACAAGGACCAACTTCGCTCCTATTTAGGGCTGGTGGAATATTACGCCAAATTCGTCAGTAACTGTTCCACCAAAACCGCTTCCATGCGGAACTTGCTAAAGAAAAATGTCAAGTATGTATGGGATGTTGACTGCAACAACAATTTTGAATCAATCAAACAAGAAATTGTACACGCTCGTCGCCTTAAACTTTTCAACATTAATGACCTATGTATTGTATCCACTGATGCGAGCAATGTTGGTTTAGGGGCATTCCTTCTTCAGAGGAGGGGTGATGGTCGTGAAGAAACCATAGCCTTCGCTTCAAGGACCTTAAGGGGTGCCAAGAGCACCTATTCGACCATTGAAAAGGAAGCCTTAGGTTTGTGGTGGGGAGTCCAACACTTCTTGTGGGGCAACGAGTTCATTTTAAGAACCGACCATAAACCCTTGGTCGATTTGTTTACCACCAAGGGAGGTGGCAGGGCCATGCCACGCCTTTCTAAATGGCAATATAGACTACAGGAGTTCCGCTATCGGCTTGAGTATGTTGCTGGAGCCAAAAACCATGTTGCCGATTGCCTATCCAGATTACCTCTCTCATGTGAGGATGATATGTTGGAGTGTGATGATTTGGAGATGGTTTGTGCGGTGTGCTCATTGGAAGACACTGTTGGCGGTGCTCTTTCGGAACATGAATGGTTGGAGAGTACGTCTGAAGATGCTGATGTTACGAAAGTCATTGATCTCTTAGCTGGTGTGTGGCCTAGCGACAAATATTGCCCCTCCGAGTTAATGCCCTACAAAAGAGTTAAGGATGAATTATTCGTGGTTGATGGGGTATTGAGGAGAGGTGGTTTGTTGGTAGTTCCTTTGTCCATACGCAAAAGGATTTTGAATTTGGCTCATGAGGGCCATCCTGGCATTCGAGCTATGAAACGCAGGGTGAGACAGGATTTTTGGTGGCCTGCCCTTGATAAGGATGTTGAGCATTTTGTTTGTGATTGCTGCGTTTGTGTTACAAGCGACAAATCCCAGGTCACACATCCTTCCCCGATTGAACCTGTTGTGGTGAAGAACACTCCTTGGACTAAATTGGCCTTCGACATTGCGGGTCCTTTTGGACTCGTTGGTAGTTCTCCCAAATATGCTCTAGTTCTAATTGACTCCATGTCAAAATGGCCTGAAGTCAGGTTCGTAGACAATGCAAACTCTTCATCTGTTATCAACTTTCTGCAGGATGTCTTTCTCAGGGAAGGTTTTCCTGAGGAGTTGGTGTCAGACAATGGTACCCAGTTGGTTTCCTGCGAGATGCAAACATTTCTCAAGGATATAGGTGTAAGACACATCCTTACGTCCCTTTATCACCCACGCAGTAATGGTTTAGTTGAGCGCTTTAACTGTGTCATCAAGGAACACCTGCAGCTGGCATTAGTGAATGGATTACATTGGCGACAAGCTTTCAGCGACATGCTGTGGGCTGTGAGGACCACTCCCCATGTTAGTACTGGCATTGCCCCGTTTACTTTACTTAGTGGGAGAGTTGCTGGCTCCAAATTAAACAAAGAATGGATGTCCAGGAGGGAGGTGGACACGAAGAAATTGTCTGTTGTAACTGATGTCAGGGCTGGTGTTCAGGCTAAGTATGACACCAGGCCGGGAGTTCGATGTTCATTGCCTGTCAAAGTGGGCGATTGAGTGAGAGTCAAGAGACCCGGTTTTCTTCGTAAGGGGGATTCTCGCTTCTCAGCTCCCAAAAGAGTGTCTGCAGTAAAGAATCATGTGGTGGTGTTGGAGAGCGGGAAAGTTTGGAACAAGAATGCTGTTTCCATTGTACCCGAGTCTATGCTTGACTATGTCAGCAAGAAATTTGGTGTTTATTCCCCCTCTAAGATTGTACCCTCCAATGTTCACGGGAGGGTAACTATTCATTCTGACTGTGTTCCTTCTAGGGGTGCATCCACTAGATTGAAGTCTGTTCCTGCAAAGTTTCATGATTACAAAATGCTGTAATGTCGTCTCTGTATTATGCTATGTTGCCTGTTCTTAGTCTGCATTTTTTTACTGTTTTTTTCCTTCATCTTTATTCATCCTCTGTGCCTCATGTTTGTCATTATTGTGAAGGAAGGGGGGTGTGTTGGGATCTGCTTGAACGTGTCTTGAGCTCGTGTGTGAGCTCATGTTGCTTAGTGGGGTTCCACTCTAGAATGTGGTGTCCCACAGCGGCAGCTGCTGCCGGGACCTGGAGGACGTTAGACCCAATAAACTTGACTCCTAGCTTCAACGCCGTGTCTTCTTTTCAGTATGTTTTTATTATATTTTTGGGGCGATAGCATTCTCCTGCAAAGTGAAGTATTGGATAAACTTCAGAGTCTGAGAAGGGAAATACTGCAACTTCAAACACAACAAACTGTACTTTTATTAATTCCAGTGATATGAATGTGTGTGTGTGCGTGTGCGTGTGTGTGTGTTGTGTTGTGTGTATGTGTGTGTGTGCCTGCAATTTGTGAATGATGTGTTTGGATGGTGTGCGTGCAGGGTTTATGTGGGGTATTCCCATGGCCACACATTACTATGGCAGCCATGATGAACTTACCTGTTGAGATTTCCTGGACTAAGCCTTTACTACCAGGCAGGCCACGTCCTTTGCCAACCTCTGATCATTCCTCCCTCTCAGTTCCTCTGTCCAGCGAACGAAGTGGACCATCAGACCTCACTAAAGAAGAATGAAAAGTGCATTATAGTCAGTCATGAAATTCAAAACCAAGTTCGAAGGAAATAAGAATTAAATCTTTACTAACCGGAAACTGCTGTGCCGTCTTGCACCGACAATTAATCACACGCAAAAAATTAAACAGATTTGCACAAGTAAAGGTGCTGAGATAGTGGGCTGTTCGCATTTTATCTCACTGTGCTTAGGCATTAGGAGCTGAAGATTGAAGAAGTCAACAACGTTGTGGTCGCGGTCTCAGTACCCCAAAGGTTGTCTTTTGACTTTATTTACTTTCTGTGCATTAACGACATTTCTCTTATTTTCGTGGAGCCCTCACTTTTGAATGTGGGCAGCAGGAAGCAGTGCGAAAAACTCACCCCCTCCATGTGTATGAAATCAGTGTGCTTGATGTACTGAGGGGGAAGGGGGGAAATGCATAAGGCCAGTAAACATAGGTGACATGCAATTTCATGACTGTGATGCTGGTCTATGTTTCTGGTGCTATTTTAAGGACGAAGGCTTGCCATAGAGACCGCCTATATGCCCCTTCAAATGTTTATATTGGAAACACCCACTTCTCTTTCATTGTGAGGGCCGCTTAGAGAGCTTTACAATGTATCCACATTTATATGAATTGAAATGGCTTATAATTTGCTGGTTTGATTGCCTGCTCTATCCTTTCTAGATCACAGAACTGCATCAATCACTCCATACAAACAGGTCAAATTCCAGAATAAATTCATTTTACGAAACGTCACCCATTTCCTCTCAATATGCAAACGATGTCTAAATTATAATGGAGCTTCAACAATATGAAATGTCTACAAAAATATATAAATGGAGGCCTATGAACAGAGGTTAACCCTGTCCTTTGGTTTTTTACGTGTCACCTGCAGTCAGCTTGAGCTGACTTCTCGCATTAGACCTATTGTATATGTTATGGGCTTACAGTTGGCTTTGGTCACTCCACTTGCTCATAATTCAATGGTTTTCTTGCCCATCCCAATGTATTGCTTAGTGGCTTACAAAGCTAATATATGGAGGAATGTGTATCCCAATTCAATGCTTAGCGGCTTATAAAGATAATGTCTAGAGGAAAAAGTTAATATTTTGGAATATCCTGGCCTACTGTGTTTGAAGTGGTTAAGCATAGGAAGCAATGAGTTTTTTGCTCACAGGGGAGCTCTAGGTTATGTGTTGAATGGAAAAATGAAGGCTTCCTTTGTCTTAATGCTACAGACTGGGTTAAAGAGCCCTATGAGTGAGAACCCCAACGTGAAGTGGCAGAAGCTAGAATTTATCCTAGCAGTAAGGCAGATTACCCCGTTGATAGAGGTAAGAAATCCACCAAGTTCCACAGGCCCTAACGGCATTTAATGTGTCTTTTAAATTTTAATTTCTAATAAGGCTAATGTTTTATTTCTGCTTTACTTAGGTGACCTTCTCATTCCAGGTCACTATGGACACTCTGCCCTGTCCTGAACTTTTAATTTACATATCACTGATTTTAAGTGTTATTCTAATCAGTTAAATGCAAGCACAATAAGACTGCAACACCCTGTATAATTAAGCTATTGCATAAAAGTCAAGCACTGGCTCCAGTGTCTGTACTGACCTGGGGCAGGTGGTCACCCTAACCACTTTATCAGTTTACTAGGTGTACAGGTCAGTTTTAGGGATTGAATTCTCCCTTAAGGACTGGAAGGAAAGGTCACTTTTTTGCATGTTCGCCCTCCAATTTTCCGACTGGTGCTGCTGGTGTATGGAAGTTTGAAACAATGGGGTGCTGCCGTCCAGTATCCAGTGTATGTGCGCTTACCCCTAATCACATGTAAAATTGGCTAATGTCTGAGTTGGCATATGTAACTTACCTATGAGTCCCTAGTATATGTGTGCCCAGGGCCTGTAAGTTAAATGTCACTAAGGGACTGCAGGATCAATTGTATTAGCACTAAAGTAATAGCGCAAAGCATGTTTTCATGCTTGCCCTGTAGCTTTAGTGAGCAGTTTTAATGCAAATTCAACCTGGAAAAATAAACCTTTTGCCAGGCCTAGACCTTCCTTTTTAGGTCTCGCCTGAGCCAGCGCATGCGCTGCTCTGGCGAGAGTTTTAGTAAGCAGGTTTTGGAAGTGCAAACAGCAGTTTGCTGGCGACCAGCTTGCGTTCACGCGCGATCAGGCGCCATATGGCTTCCCTCGCCATCTGGCTTCTCTCGCGATTACTTTCGCGGCCGTGTCAGTTTCACGGCCGCGCGGCCATTGCTTGTTTTATTAGTAGCGTGTGTGCGCGAGCTTGTTGTCACATTGCCCTTCCAGCTAACTACAATAAGCGTGATTATTATTACATTTATGTACTCTCTCCCCTGGCCAGGTCACCCTCGCCCTGTCTTTAGAAACGTCTCCTTATTAACAACTTTCTGTATTTTGCGCTCCCGTTTCCTCCTATGCAACTTTGTCCATTCATCCCTGTTTTAATGTAAACGTGTAGGTCCTGCATATGCACACATTTGTGCAGGAAGCTCCATGCGCAAATCTTATTTACTTAGCGCCCTGTCTCAGCTTCTACATTCAACCCTGGTTCAATGTAAACGTGTAGGTCCTGCATATACATACATATGTGCGGGAAGATCCATGCGAAAATCTTATTTATTTATTGCCCTGTCTCAGCTTCTTCCACGGCGTCGGATCACATTGTCCTTCCTGCAAACTACAATAAGCGTGGCCGTGCGCGCTTTATTACATTACTATAGTGTCTCTCCCCTGCCTACGTCACCCTCGCTCTGCCTTTTAAACCTCTCCTTATTAACAACTTTCTCTTTTTGCACTTTCGTTTCCTCCTATAAAACTTTGTCCTTTCAACTGTGCTTTAATGTTAACGTGCCGCTCCTGCTTACGCACACATTTGTGCGGAAAACTCCATGCGCAAATATTATTTATCACCCTGTCTTACCTCCTGTCACGGTGTTTGCTCATATTATTATTACAGACAAGTACAATACACGGGTCCGTGCGCGCTTGCTTATATTTTTTTAATGTTTATCCCCGGCCTTGGTCACCCTCGCCCTGCCTTCTCAACCGTCTCCTCCTATACAACGTAGTCCGCCCTGTCTCAGCTTTTTATTAACTTTACCAAACTTTGAACTACTAAATGGTACTGATTTACATTGAAACTCTATTTTTTTCGCATTTCTTTTATCAAAGTCAGAGATCGGGACAGTTCTGCCAAATTATGGGGTGTCTTATAATTTATAGGCGGTATCTTACGTACAGTGTTCAGCCTGCCGCAGACTCCCTCCTTCCAGACAAACACCTGATGCACTGCATCACTGTGGCGCACTGCATACAACATTAGGGGCACAAAAGCCCTCTCTGCAACAGAACCGTATAAAAATAGAGCATAGGCACACAACACGATTATAGGCAATATTCCTACAGCGAAAGGATGTGGCGTAATGAGCATAGCTTGCGATCGGGAAGCTGGAGAACTAGGTTCGAGCCACGGCGTCGCCTCACCAGCCTGTGATTTTGGGCAAATCAGTTAATCTCTCTGTGTCTTCAAAAAGGAGAATGTCTTCTTGTTTTTTCAGCCTCTGTGTAAAAAATAACTTGCCTAATAAGATCTGTTTTTTATATAGCGCTTTTTAATATGTTTTTGTTTTTGCCTACTAAAAGTTTATGTTCGGTCTTAAGAAATTGAAGGTGTTTATATAAGCGATTTCATTGTAACTGGCTAAAAGACTCTGTTTACAAGTTACCATGGAGGTTTAAACAGTGTGTCTAAAAAGAAAGCTGTGCTACGTAGAGCTGTTGTTTCAGTTCGTAAGCAAACAAACTATTACAGCGACAAAGCAGTAAATACTCTCCTGCATTATTTGAACGCAGGTACTAACTTGCCAGATTCTTCTTTCAACATTAGACACAAAAGTGCCACTGCATGAACGCCACATTTGCATCTCATAACAACGATAACGATCTTTACAAGGAGGCATGCTTTCGCTTTATTGTGCCAGGGCAGACTCCCATTCAACCTCATTTACTGACTATTGGAACATTTCACACCACTACAGACTTGATGGCAGCTCCACTTGGTAGTCTTTTTGAAGCAAGGTGTTAAGGCTTCTCAAAAGCTTTCAACTAGAAGGGTAGCCTACAAGCAACGTTGTCCTTCCAGCCAACTACAATTAGCGTGTACTGTCTCTCCCTGCCTATGTCACCTTCGCCCTGACTTCTTAACCCTCGCCTCAAAAAACACTTTGTCCATTTTGCACTATTCCTAAAATCCATACCCTTACTCCCAAATGCCACAATGCAACATTGACGTCTTAGCTATGTAGCAAGCATGACTTTTACACTAACTAACTAACTCTCTCACTAACAGACTAACTCTCTCTCTCACTCACTCTCTCACTAACTAACTAATTAACTAACTCTCTCCATAAATAACTAACTCTCTCAATAACTAACTAACTAACTCTCTCACTCTCTCTCTCACTAACTTACTGACACACTGACTCTCACTCTCTCTCACTAAATAACTAACTAACTAACTCTCTCACTACCTAACTAACTGTCTCTCTAACTCTCTCTCTGTTACTGACTAACTCTCTAACTTTCTCAATCACTAACTAATTCTCTAACTCTCTCTCTCACTAACTTACTCTAACTCCCTCTCTCTCACTAACTAACTCTCTCTCTCTCACTCACTCACTAACTCTCTCTCTCACTCACTGACTCTCTCACTCTCACTCACTAACTAAATAACTAACTAACTCTCTCACTAACTAACTAACTCTCTCACCCTCTCTCACTAATCGACTAACTAACTCACTCTCTCATTATCTCTCACACTGACTCACTAACTAACTCACTCTATCTCTCACTAACTCACTAACTTTCTAAATAACTCTCTATCACTCTCTCTCACTAACTAACTTACTAACTAACTTCCTCTCTCACTAACTAACTCTCTCACAAACTAACTAACTCTCACTCTCTCTCTACTAACTAACTCTCTCTCACTCACTGACTCTCACTAACTAACTAACTAATTGTCTCACTCACTAACTAACTAACTAACTCTCTCACTAACTCTATAGCTAACTCTCTCACTAACTCTATAACTAACTCTCTCACTCTCTCTCTCACTAAATAACTAACTCTCTCACTCACTAACTAACTAACTAACTAACTAACTCTCTCACTAACTTTTATACAGGTACTATTTCACAACCTTCACCCTCCCGTTATTTATGCCCCACCATAACCAAAAAAAACATAACAAGCAACCATTCGGACAGGCATATAAAAGTTGCACGCATTAAAAGGCCAAAAAAAACAACACATTATTTATAGGGAATAGTTTTTTAATATGGACATTCAGTTGTTCATAATGCTTTCTTCATCATATATATGGTAACAAAAATGCTTCTAACACTTCTTTATTATAACTTTTAGCATGCTGCACACTTCTATACAACACAAAAATAAACACATAGGCAAAGTCAATATCTCTAGCTAAACACTTATAAGGTCCCAAAGGCGAGACCTATTGGCTATGCCAATGCTTGTTAATACTTATAAGTCATCCCTGTGGTAGGCCCTAAATCCCCATAAGGCATGTGTACTTAGGTTTTACATGTCCCGGCAGTGGAAAATCTCCACAGTCATTTTTCACTGCAGCAAGGCTGACTCCCCATAGAAAAGCATTGGGTTACATTATAATACCTTATAATGTATATATTCGATTTGGGAATATCTAGAACCATGATTCAAGGAATTCAAAATCCAATCTGATGGTAAAGTTGGATTTTAAATTACTATTTTGATAATGCCACTTTTAAAACCTTGACATTTTTCTGCCTAAAAGCATTTAGAGATAACCCCAACTGTCACCTGGCAGCTTGTTGGTAGTTGTGAGTTACTCTCAGGAAAGAAAGCAAAAAAGTCTTGGCTGGGAGGAGGTGTGACCTCCTCCTGACATGATAGCTTGAGAGATTTGGCTACTAGTCTTGGATAAGTGTCAGAGTGTACTCCTCCTGTCAAATCCTAAAAGCTGTGACTTAGAAACTTTTCCAAGGATTTTAGCCAGAAGAAGCAGAGGCTATCACCAGGCATCTGCCAAACCACTGCCACTGCCCTTGCATCGCCGGTCAGATTCAAGTTGGTGGTTTGCCCCGCTGAATGAACTTTGGCTTCCAAAAATGTTTATAAGTCCGAAGGTAAAACTCTTCACTGGGAGGAGATGCTGAAAGCATCTGCCCAACAAGGGGCTCTCCCCGGCCGCAAAGTTTAGATTTCTCCCAGTCAGAATATTCCTGCCAAAACTCAATGGCTTCACCAGGACTTGTTGCAATGGCTATCTGGCCTTGAGGAACCCATTATGCTGTCAAGACTGTCCAGGGACTTAGAAATGGTGCTCACTCTGGTGGATAGGGCTGGAACAATGGAGTATTTTGCACCTTCAGCTGTAGAAAAAAATCAGAGTGTTAGTGCATACCCTTTAGTATGGTTGCATGTTTCCTGGATGTGCAGCATAGGAATAATAAACTAGGTGGCGTATGCCACTTGTAACATAGTTATGATGGACATCAATGGTGACATTTATGTGACATGAAGAAGAATGTTTGTTGATAGATAGGGGAACTGCAGGAGACATGGTGTATGTGTGTATATAATAGTACACCTCTGCATGGCTGTGGCATGGCAGTACGCTGTATGACCTGTTCTAGCAGCAGGATTGCAACCTTTGTGGCAGTGGAAGGGAGGGAAAGTTACAAGACTGGAGCTGATGGAAGTCAGTTATGAATGCATGTCATATTCATGTCAAACAAATTTGTAAATTATTGGAAGGCTAGGCTTACATTGTATAGGTAGCAATATTCGCAGGCAACTTGTGAGTGATACAATTGGAAATTTGGAAGGGGGAAGCGGCATCACACACCCACTGCTCGTGGTTGCTTCATTAAAAGGATGTTGTGAGTTTGCAACTTTGTTATGACATATTTGGGAGCAAATGCTATGCTGACAATGAATGTTTTTTTGCTATAAATGCCACACGACAAATGCCAAAATGAATCTATGCAATACAAAATAATGCAGGGATGTAAAGAAACCTATCAGCAACACGATTTAACGAAAACAGTGGGGGAAGACTGTAGAGTGTTGAAGAGAGTGTAGTCCGAAACATGATGAAAAACACCCGCCTGTGCTAGGGGCTTTCTGTATGCTTGTTTAAAATAGGCCATGCTTTTACAACAACACCAGTGGAAGTAAAGGAAGGTTGCAATGGAAGTTGTAATACTGACGTTGTAATATGAATCAGGGCATTTGTGCATGTAAAATTGCAAGAATGTGAAGGATTGCAAGCTGCACATAGCCAATAGGGTGCAAACTCACACACGAGGGAGACAAGGGAGTGATGGAATAGGCACCTGATAATGCGACGAAGGACCTGTCATAACCTACAGTAGAGACAGTGTGGGTGATGACATGTTACCAACACACCTACCAGGCTGTGTCACTGAAATGGACTATGTGGTCAGTCTAGTTTGCATCACTGTGACATAGCGGTGAATGTCTCTGGTGCTAAAGGGCCAGGCAAGTTTTCACAACTGATGAACATGGCATAATTGGAGTGTGTTGTGATAGCAAACAGGTACAGAGAATGGTTAATAGTTTAAACATTGTTTTGTGGTGTGTGAGTTGATCCTCAGTCAATAATTACATTTTGTGTTGAACCTTACCTGGTGTTATAATCAGGTTTTTAAAATAGAAAAAAGCAGTGAAAGTGGGGTCTCTGATGTTGATCAGAAACTGCTAAGTGTGATTCTTGAAGGTCTGATACATGTCTGACAGCAGGCATAGCTGATATTACCTGGATCATTGTGTACCTCTAGTTCACACTCCTCTTCTTATACTGTCTTTCACCATGTCAGTGAGCTTCTGCACATGGCCTGTTCATGCGTTATACCTGGAGGATGTGGAGCCAGACCAAAGGGTTCCCCACAGAGGGCCATCACAAAGATAACCACAATGCCTGCCTTTTACTTTGTGATTTTGCTCTTCTACTTCCTTGGTACTGACTACATCATATTGGTGTGCCTCAAGAACAATGTGTGCTGAACCAGGAGAATGCAAAGCTTTGCCCAACCCAACGTTTTATGTGTTGGGGATATGGTTGTTTTCTGGTGAGTGTAACTTGGGTCACATGCGGCTCCTTTCCAGGGGACGAGGCAATAGTAGTAACAGGCATTCAGACATGCTTGTGAATCAGTACCAGTGTATCTTGCACCTATAATTTTTGCAAACATAACTTTTTAAATGTGATTTCTACTTCACTAACAAAATCATTTTTTGAAACAAATTCACCCGCATACTAGAATTGAGTTTCACAAAGAATGCAAACCTGCATACCTGACCTCAAAGTCACCTAGCCCAAAAAATAACCATGTCTCCATTAGGTGCATTTGACTTATCATTTTGTAATGAGGTCAAGATTAACCTGCAGATGGTATGTGTTGCAAAACACAGCAGAACATATTTCAAATTAATGGAGTTCAGGCAGTGCTGGGTTATTGTGTCAAAAACTATAATCATGAAGATAAACCTTTCTGAATCTCTCCAGGAAGCAGCTGGATTGAAAAACAATAAATAATACAAGCAAGTTTGCAAAAAATATAAGAAGGGCCAAGAAAAGAAGGCTCATGGGAACACCCACAAATAAACCCAACACTGTAAACATCCGCCCCAGACACCATTCTCCATATATGGGCATTGGCACACTAACAAAACAATATTGGACAGAAAATCAAGAACACAAAGAAAGGGGGGTTTCCAAATGGCCCTCTAATTAATACATTCTCTGTACCACTAGCACAAAATATGACTGTATGTACAGTTGATTTAACAGTAATTAAATGTTCTAACAGTTCTCTGATCAACTTGCATTCAAAGTTGAAACAAATATTCGGTGAATAAAGCATTAGTGATAATAATAAAAAGTACGTAACTAAGCAAATCACAAACACAAGTCGATAGTACTCATTGAACAATATGAATACAGTGATAGCAATATCTCTGACAGATTGTTCACACCATTATTTGAAAGTGAACAATAGGAACGTTTTTATAAGTTGCACATGCCAGTTTATTTGTTCCATGTACATCTAAGACTATCTACACGTTTCAGCTCATTAAGTGGTTTGATTAAGCGTTCCTCAAGACAGAGAACTGCCAGTGTTTCACTTAATATTGCAACAATATTCAATGAATCTGTTTATATTTACAAAGACAACAATGCCAGACGTTTACATAGGCCGCTTGGAGGTTCCAGAGAGTGCCACTTACCAACAGTTTTGGACAGTTTGACAGTTGGAAGTGGCACCTTTCACCATGAAGATCAAGCAAGATGGGCGACATATTTCTGCCACACGTTGAGGTCTCTGTTTTAGGTCTATGAACGGATAAACAATTTAAACAGTCCTGTATTTAAAATACATTCTAGAGCTAGAACACGTTTTCTAGTTCTCTATACATTTGTGTTACTGCAGCAGAGGAGCAAGGGACCAATTCAAGAAGCGTGTATGGTCAATCTTTCTTTCTTGATTCTCCTGCTGGAGCTGAAATTAGGCTCTTTGGTTGAAAATAATAACTTTTCAAGAGTAAAACCAATCCATATGTATCAGAACATTGATTAAAAACTATTATGAGCCCAAATTTTATGGACTAAATAGCGAGAACCAAAATATCATGAAGGGAAGTGGATGTAGGTAAGTATAGACTTACTATTCTTAACTTCACATTTATGTCCCTTGAAAACATTTCTATCATCAATCTACAGATATATGTAATTAAGTATAGTAAACATACACTTACCTATATATATAGGTACTGTCACTAGGTTTTGCTTTTTGATATTTAGGCCTCAATATTTTGACTTCATGGTATGTTGTACTCAAAATTGTGGTGGAATAGCAAATGATCAGCAGATGTCATAACAGAATTTAACAGCTTAAAATGGGATGAAAGCATACTGAAGCTTTAGCAGACCTGATGGGTTAATTAGGCGGTATTAGGAAATGTTTTAGATCAAATAGCACTCATGCTTATAGTAGGTGGTGGTGGAAGAACTCTGTAAAGATTTGGTTCTCTTCATCATGCATGTGTGGCTGAAATAGTTAGGAAGTGTAGAGGGGTGAGCAAAATCCTTACACTTGGGGATGATGTGCTGGTGAGTAGTTACTTAGAAAGCACAGAATAATATGCCAGGCATAAAATACATGTAAGAGGCTGGCTGCTAGTTCTATTATTGTGAACTTCATTAAGATGAAGATGGCTTACAAGGTAATGTGAGGAGGGAAAAGAGAATATGGCTTATTTTAAAGTGATTAAGAATAGCATTTTTTTACTAGTGGGGAGCAGGACAGTAAGCATAAGGGACTTTCCAGGTTATGTGTTAAGTGGGGACATTTGGGCTTCCTATGTGTCCCAATGTAAATTAACACATGATTAAACCTAATCTAGCAGATTACGATGGGGCATTACACAAGTGATAGAGAGTAAGTAACCTGTTACATTCCAGTAAGTCATTTAGATCTTGGTTTCAAATAAATGTAATACTTTTTTCTGCTTGTTCATGTACCCTAGCTCACGGAATAATCCTGCCATTGTGAAAAGGGTGTATAAGTCAATCATAGGTTAGAGGTCCTGGTCTTCGAAAGAAAGATTTGTTACTCACTAGGCAAACAGGTTTTTGCCCTGCATGCTTGATGGCCGATGAGGCACAGTAGGAGAAGAAGCTCAACCACTAAGATTGTTATGTAGATTTTGGTGGTGTCTTTGATAGTGTGGATTGAGGGTTAATGTGAACAAAACTGATAACAAAATGCATCAATATTTAATTCCCAAAGCTGCTAATACATTTACATCACCCGTTTTGTATGTGGATGCAGCCGGTGAACCCAAGTAATGAAGCTAAGATGTTTCTAGACCCATAATGATCTTAAAGTAATGTTGTGTATTGGCAGCAATGCTTGTCAACCTGGTTACTAGTTATCCATACACAGAGAGTGCCAGGGTTACTTTGTTTCTGCGCTACCTAAATTATTCAAAGTATGCAGAAGAAACCCTTGGGTGACCACCTGACTCCAGACCATTACAGACACTGCTTCCAGTCCCGAACCTTTCACCATGGATTTCTGGTGTGTTAGTATAATTTGTTCAATGGAAGCAATATATGTCTACGACACCCAGAATGCATTAGACTATCGCACACAAATCCGGGCCTGGAAACTTTATCTGTAATTACCTGGAAAGAGGTGGTTACCCTTTCTTTAACTCATATACAACATTTATTGTCAGCAATGGCAGACTACAATACAACAAATAATCTGATGGTGGATAATAAAAATTCAAAGTAATGGTTATTTGAGGTTATCCCAGGAGCCATATAAGCAGCATTTTGATTCAGTGCCCTATGAGGTAGTACATGCTATACATTCATGCGTTTTTCAACTGACAACTTGTCAGAGTAGGGTAAAGTACTTTTATACTGACAGAAGAAGGTTGTTCGGAGAAGCATCAGGGTTGGATTTATAGGATGGCTGTGATGGAGGGCTTAGACTAGTCTTGTGTTATATGCATGCAAGATAAAACTCATGCTTATAATCCTGTAGAGTATGAATGCATGGGCTGAGTGAGACAATAAACAATTGAATATGATTGCAATGAAAGAACTCTGCAAATAGTATCATTTGAGGCAATTGACTGCTCAGGCTTACTCAAGGAAAGAGTTGGGCTTTATAGAAACCAGCACCTTTGTACAGACACCATTTATGAGCAATCTTATGTGTCCTAGATGAATGAAGTGACGGTGAGGGCTGTAATGAGCAAACCTAAAAATAGGATAAGGGATTATTTACGAGAGGCAGAAGATATCTATAAACTAAATGTACCTGTGTATGATAATGGCAAGGCACTCTCCATCAATGTGGGAAGAAAAGATATTGATTTTTGCAAGGGTCTTTAAGATTATGCATTTTTCTAGAAAGAAGTCAGCAAAGAAATGTAAAAGTTAGACAATGGGATTTCATCCATTTCATACATCTACTTTTGTAAGACAATGGCTCCCATTGTGGCCCGTGGTGTTACCAACAAACATTTTCATGTTTGTGAGCCTGAAAGTAAGAACACCCCCTTCCTGGAGGTTCACTTTTACTATAATCAACTCATGAGATACTATCTCAGTGGTGTTATCGATCTATGCGACCAATGGTTTCTAACCTTACTTTATAATCTCACTGAAAAGGCTGTTTGTCAAATTTGACAATTCCAAAGTCATAACTGAGAGAGACTCGAACTTGGCAATTGGCCTAATTCTAATCATGTCTTGATGGAGCTCTGAAGACTGACACAGGCACAAGGACAGATAAATACTTTTCTCTTGTGTTTTCATTAAAGTAGTATGAAAAAATACACCCTGAAGAAAAGAGGCTACTGCATAAATACTTGAGCGAATATTTAGACACTAATGTGGGTTAAGAGTCCTTCTGTCCACCCTGTGGCAACAGGCAAGGACTGCTAGGGGAACAGATGATGAGAGACTCAGCAATTGCATAAAGTAAAGCTGCAGATAAGAAAATGATCTGGAAGAATCAATCTGGTTCCTTTCTTTTATTACAATATGGAAGCCTCGGAAACCTCCTCAGACTACATTAAGAAGACAAAATACAAACTGAACTCACTTTTCACCACCAAAGTAGAATATGCCTTTCTAAATTCAAGTTGGGGAACCTTGAGCAAGGAGAAAACGAAGACAGGCTCATGGCAGTACAGCTAAAACAGAGAGAATCAGCAACTGTGATATCTGTAATCCAGATGACCAGGGACTCCTACTCACACACCCGTTGGAAATTAATAAAGATTTTGCTACCTTTATTGCTATCGTGTAAATATTGGAAGCAGACAACTCATTGTCTCTGTAACACAACGTCTTTTGAGGTTTGACGCTACCATCGCTCTCACCTGCTTCACATGAGATCTTAGAGCGGGGAAATCAGGGCTGGTGAGATCAAAAAGCAATCAAATCAGTGCCTAATGCTAAGGCACAAATAGGCAATGCCTTCCCGTTACACTGTATAAACCAAAAGCTAATAAACTAGCTCCCCTGCTTGGTAAGTCTTTAAGGAAGATGAAAATCTGGATCTCTGGACAGAATTCAACATAGCTACTATTACCCTGACCCATGAATCTAGATAAATATTTTGCTCTGCTCTGCTACAGACGCTGAACTCTGACATTAAGATCTTGGCTGGTCAGTTGGCTAAGGACTGTGATCCCTATGCTCATTTATTGCTCTCTGGTGTGCATGGAACCTGACAAATTATCCAGAAACCACATTCAACCCTTCCTTTTCTCTTGTGTAAGTCTGCAATGATCATGATAAGAAAATAAATTGCACTTTTGTTAGACGCGGAGAAGTCATTTGACAGGATCAAATGGGGACACATTTTTAGACTCCTATCCGGGGCAGGAATGATCTGAATTTTACTACAATAGTTTATTGGCTACACCAGGAATAATCATCTTAAATCAACAGTTTTTTATTTGTCAGATACCTTCCGCATCCATCGAGGTGTATAGGAAGGATGACCCTTCTCACCTCTCCTGTTCTTCCTGGATCTAGAACTGCTGGCTTCAGTCAAAAGAAAAATGTGAAAAAGTTCAGGGCATACAGCCCCAGATGGGAGGTATCAAACTGCTGTTGCGGGTTACAAACTAATCACGCTTTTAAAACCCAGTGACTCCACACCCTCCCTTATGACTCTGACAACTGATTTCCCTTCCCCTCTTGACCTATAAAATCAACTAGTTGAAAAGTGGAGTCCTACCTATGTTTTAACATACTACAAGACTGTTGACAGCACAATATTGATTTAAGAGCATAATTAACATGTTTAAATATCTGTATATACTATACCCCAAACTGGAACATGTCGCCAGGGTTTGCCAAATGGAAATCATTAAGACTCTCTTGATGGGGAAAGGTGAGTCTGTTAAAATGGTATGGCACCCAAATGAAACAATTGGGACGTCCTACCTTCAAAAGCCCTTACTACTTTTACAACAGATCAGCAATCTTATATAAAACACTGTATTTAGTCAGCTCTTAACCTTGGTTATGAATGTTTAAACTCTATGCAGATACAAAAGCAGGAAGTTGGGATTACACCACAGGAGTTCATACTATGAGGCCCACCATCCCACAAACATTACGTACCTCTCCTAGCCCTTTAACAAAGCTGCAGAATGGGAGATGATTGAGAAAGAACTGTTGCAAAATCATGTTCCCTGGATATGACGTAAAGAAATGCTCTTTCCACAGATGGAAATCTCTGACTCCCACCTGACGTTCAGGGACTGATGTTCGGAAATGATGACTGTGGTTTCATATGTATTGTATTGAATTGTAATTGCATTTATATAGCACTTACTACCCCTGACGAGGCATCGAAGCGCTTTTCCGGCGAGTAGCACGCTACTCCAGGACCCATAAAGGATTAGTGTTGAATTAGTATAGTGAAATATGAAAGTAATTAAAGTGGTGGGTAGGTTAGTCAGTTATTTGGATTCGGAAGGATAGCGGAAGGATAGAAGAGGAAAAAGGTTTGTATTTATATAGCGCTTGTTACCCCTGATGGGGGGTTGAAGCGCCTTTTTTTTTTTTTTTTTGGGGCAGTAGCACGCTACTCCGGAAACCCATAAAGGATTAGTGTTGAAAATTAGTATAGTGAAATATGAAGTAATTTGAGTGGTGGATATTAGTCAGTTATTTGGAGTGAGAAGGATAGCGGAGGGATAGAAGGGGAGAAAGGTTTGCATTCATATATCGCTTGTTGCCCCTGAAGGGGTGTTGAAGCGCTTTTCTGGCGGGTAGTACGCTACTCCGGAACCCATAAAGGATTAGTGTTGAAAATTAGTATAGTGAAATATGAAGTAATTTGAGTGGTGGATATGTTATTCAGTTATTTCGATAGAGAAGGGTAGCGGCAGGATAGAAGAGGGAAAGATGTTTGTATTTATATAGCGCTTGCTACCCCTGATGAGGTTTGAAGTGCTTTTTTTGGTGAGTAGCACGCTACTCTGGAACCCATAAGGATTAGTGTTGAATTAGTATAGTGAAATATGAAAGTAATTTGAGTGGTGGATATGTTAGTCAGTTATTTGGATTGAGAAGGGTTGGGGAGGGGTAAAAACGGGAAAAGGTTTGCATTTATATAGCGCTTGTAACCCTGATGGGGTGTTGAAGCACTTTATTGGCAAGTAGCATGCTACTCCAGAACCCATAAAGGATTAGTGTTGAAAATTAGTATAGTGAAATATGAAAGTAGTTTGAGTGGTGGATGTGTTCTTCAGTTGGATAGAGAAAGGTAGCGGAGGGATAGAAGAGGGAAAAAAAGGTAACCCTGGGCGGAGTTCGCGGAGTTGCACTACGCGGAACACCGCGAAGTGCAAAAAAAACTCCATCCCACTACGCAGAGCTCCGCGAGCGGCAGAGTACGATAGAAAAATGCCGTTCGCGGTGATTGCACAGTGCCGGATGCAACACATTGTAGTCACTCATATAGTTTTTTAACAGAATTTATTGTTTCCAGATTTGTACTGGATGTTAGTTGTGTTTCTAAGTGTTCCAAATTGAGTTTGTTCCACGGTCGAGAGATTGATCTATAAATTGAGCAGCCATTTACAGAAATTGAGACATTTCAGGATTCTTTGTGGCAATGTGAACTCTCCAAAGCTGTTTAAGTGGTACTACGTCTTGGAATCATGATATGTTAATTTAGTAGATGATCACAATATAATCCGTTAAAACATTTCTAGGGTTTAGGGCACGTCCCCTGTTACCTCCCCTACATCTAGGTTCTGGTAAGTCTTTGCCTTTGATCTATTTATTCCTCTTTCTTTTATTTATTTCTGTCCATTAGTATATCGTAATTATCAAGTCCTACTGTTGGATTGCCTCCCCTCCTTCACTGCCTAACAACCCCTTCAAGAACCTTTCTTCAGCCACCAACTGTTGCTTCGAAACAGTCTAAATTATTGCCTCATACAATGTACAGACCATTTTACGGTACAGCTGAGGGATGCCATTAGCTGCCTCTATCCCTCTAGGTTGATGTAGAACGATTTTAAAAATTACAAAACATGACACAGTTACTAACTGAAGACACGAAGAGCTAAAGTACACTTTGCACATGTTAGACACCGTGACACATGAAAATGAGACAAGTGTAGTAGAAGCACTGTAAATGCGTGCTTTACAATAAGATGAAGAAAACATGCATATGAGGCAATATTAATACATATATACACGTTTTACTAATAAGGGTTCTTGTGAAAATGTTGTGTATTAACTTTTAGGGATGCAATTAAAATGGCCTAGTATTTTTAATGCTTTTTTGTTGAGAATGCACCAATTAGAAAAGTTGGTGCAAAGACATGTAGAAACATGACACAAGCTTGAAATCTCTCATAGTAATACTAGAGCTTCTATAGTTTATGAAAAATGCAAAACGAATTTTGTGAAGGGAATTTAGAAAATTATACACTTATATGAATGTTGAGAAAATTTGTGATAGCAGGGTATTTCTAATGTTAGCTATTTTCATTTAATAATGATTTGTGAAAGTTCTATATATTGTCTATTTGAATTGATTTCATTACATTATATTTGATGTTGGTTTCGAGCTTATTCATTTAAATGTGTGATGCTAACTTAAAGGTTTTTTCAAAAATGCTTTTCTCAAGTGCTGACCTTTCCCCTGACTCAATACAATGGTTCATTTCCACTAGTGAAATGGTGCTTTATTTGTCCATTACATGTGTACACCCCAACATTCCTGAATGTTTCTTCAATGTGCACAGTGAAATATTCCTGTGGGAACAGAATTCAGCTATTACTGTAAGATGATTACTTTCTATCTCTTTTTACCGATACTAGGCCTATGTAGACTCTCAAATCTTTAGTTTTTCATGACTAGCATTGGAAAGCATCTCATTGTTGCAAGTGTCCTAGGTGACATTATGTGAAGCTGAACATATGATAGTCTTCCAATAGCGGTGTGATGCTACATCACTGAGACGTTGTTAGAGGCTTTATTAAAGAAGAAAGGCCAAAGGAGAGGCATTGCAACCCTTTTCTGATTTTTCCTACTCTGAGACCTGGATGCTATGCTGATCGCTTTTTGAGAACTTTCTCTTACTTTTAGACTGCCTTGCCGATGCTACAGTCGGTAGCTGATGGGCTAAACCTTCTTTGCCGAACCATTTCCATTTTTCCATTTCTTTTATTTCTTGTTTATGCTATTGGACTCGCCCTTAATGGACTTTAAATTTGAACCATTTCCCCATCTTTCTCTGACTTGAGCTGTTATACAACAAGCTATCCTTCCGCCTTAATGGTGGTGGGACTTTGTAACTCTCTAAACTGATCCTGATAATAACCATCCGAAAAAGCCTGCTCAAATGTTTGGTGCTGTTACACAAGTTATGATATTCTTAACTGAAATGCTCAAGAAATTGCTCGTGGCACTGAACTTTGAATCTTTAATACAATAACCAAATTAATCAAATATCTGTCTGAGCCAATTATTGAGTCCTGTTGGTTCTTCCATTCAAACTGTGCTATTTACTATTGACTTAATGTGTAGTAGGGAGAATCAGCGAGCTCTGACAGAACATCAGGTGTCACTTGTATTGTTTTGCGTTGCTGTTGCAGAGCTTTTGGCCTTCATAATCTTAACTCGACTTAACTTCTTAAGGAGGTTGGTTCTTCCTGTTGCTGTTCTTTATTTCTACAGCATGGATTTAAGAGTGGTATACCTAAATCTGATCTCCAATCTGTGAGTTGGCTGTCAATTAATTGTCCTCATTGGACAGCTAACATGTTGCTTGGACACCCTAATTTCCACCCCTCCTATCGGCAGAGAAAGATACATCAGATGATCATTGCCTCTGTGGTAAATGGAAGTGCTGCAGATTGTCTAATCATAAAAGGTTCAGTATGGTTAGAGTAGTAAAGGAGAGTAATTGTATCATAAAAATGTTACCACGCTTACTCTTCATCAAATCACTCATCACTATCTATCCTTAGCTTTACCCTTTCCTTTCCTCTTTCTTTTTACCCCTTGCACACCCTGTCCCCTGCACATCGTTGGCACTCTACACTCCAATACTCTCAACCTGTGTATATTTCTTGTGATGCAGTGCCTCTCCCACATTCTACATCCGTATTTTACCATCACATTGTATTGCCGCATAGTTAAACCAAGCATGACATGTTAGGAATTCTTATGTATCACTACATGTTATCTGCTGATATTGTGTATTTGATTTGGTGATGTGACTATCAGTGCTTGGTTTGAAAATCCATAAAGAATTATTTAAAAACACACTTTTAAATGGCTACCACAAATGCAAATATCTGTGCTGTACGAAACCACGCAAGTGCAAGATGAACCCTTCACACCCTGGCACTCCAAAGACCATCCCAAGAGCAAAAGCTCTAACTGCAGTCAAGAAATGAAATATATTGAAAAGCAGGACCTCTAATTACCTCACACTTTTTAAGTCCCTCTATGCATCATGCAGACAGCTCATTATATCAAAGAAAGCCAGATATTATGCCAGAGCCATCAGTGAAGCTGCTCATAGAAGTAGAAAGTTCTTCAAAGCAATCAAGCACTGCATCAGATCCCTACCTGTTCCTCCTCCCCCACACTACACACAAAAAATGCAATGTCACGCCGGGTGTTAAAAGAAGTCTTACACTCAGCACCGTCTCTAATACTTATCAGATTGTTTGCTCCACACAAATCCAACTTTATGAAAATCTTCGCAAACTTAATTTGATTCATCAAGACCCAAATGAGGGATAAGGAATATAGGTTGCAAACAGTGGTGCTGTTGAATTCACAATTATCTACACATAGGGGCCGATTCCGATCTCGGTCGGAGGCGCACCCAATACCATTCGGTCGGGAAAAAAGCCATGCGAAAGCCTGTTTCCCGACCGATCCGTACAGCACACTGAACGAGCAAGTACGATGCGCACAACAGCAAAATTCCCGGCCGAGCCGTACTCACCCAAACCAGGTCCTGTTCTCCGACCGAGGCGAATCCGGAAACGCCGAATCGAGTCGCACGTAAGGGAAAATGCAGCCCCGTCCGGCCGGACAAGTACGATGCGCTTCCCGTACGCGCCGAACCCGTCGCTACGCACGGCACGTCAAAGCATCCGGGAGAGGCGCACATAAGCTCCGAATCGCGCCACAACACGATCCACGGCTACGAGACGAACACGGCACCGACGAGGACGACGCGAAGCGACGAGGACGAAGCGAAGCGACGAGGACGACGCGAAGCAACGAGAAGGACGAACGACACGAACCAACCATGAATCCCTTCGTCCCGATCATACCAATATTCTACATCTACTACCGGAACAGGCACGGACGCGTACGGCGCAGAAGGTAAGTCAGACACCAACCACAAAACACATACAACACGTACACGACACATCACACACATACACTGGGAATCTGAATATACTTACACCAGCAACAGCAGCACCATAGGGGCGGGATGCCCATCACCAATGCCACATATGCACACAGGGGCCTGAATGCGCGCCACCACCCCAACCCAGGGGGCTGGATGCCTACCACTACTACCACCCTGACCCAGGGGGGCAGGATGCCTACCACTACTACCACCCTTAGCCAGGGGGCAGGATGCCCACCACTACTACCACCCTTAGCCAGGGGGCAGGATGCCCACCACTACTACCACCCTTAGCCAGGGGGCAGGATGCCCACCACTACCACCACCCTCACCCAGGGGGGCAGGATGCCTACCACTACTACCACCCTCACCCAGGGGGCAGGATGCCTACCACTACTACCACCCTTAGCCAGGGGGCAGGATGCCCACCACTACTACCACCCTTAGCCAGGGGGCAGGATGCCCACCACCACTACCACCCTTAGGCAGGGGGGCAGGATGCCCACCACTACTACCACCCTCACCCAGGGGGCAGGATGCCTACCACTACTACCACCCTTAGCCAGGGGGCAGGATGCCTACCACTACTACCACCCTTAGCCAGGGGGCAGGATGCCCACCACTACTACCACCCTTAGCCAGGGGGGCAGGATGCCCACCACCACTACCACCCTTAGGCAGGGGGCAGGATGCCAACCACTACTACCACCCTCACCCAGGGGGGCAGGATGCCTACCACTACTACCACCCTTAGCCAGGGGGCAGGATGCCCACCACTACTACCACCCTCACCCAGGGGGGCAGGATGCCTACCACTACTACCACCCTTAGCCAGGGGGCAGGATGCCTACCACTACTACCACCCTTAGCCAGGGGGCAGGATGCCCACCACTACTACCACCCTTAGCCAGGGGGCAGGATGCCCACCACTACTACCACCCTCACCCAGGGGGGCAGGATGCCTACCACTACTACCACCCTTAGCCAGGGGGCAGGATGCCTACCACTACTACCACCCTTAGCCAGGGGGCAGGATGCCTACCACTACTACCACCCTTAGCCAGGGGGCAGGATGCCCACCACTACTACCACCCTTAGCCAGGGGGCAGGATGCCCACCACTACTACCACCCTCACCCAGGGGGCAGGATGCCTACCACTACTACCACCCTTAGCCAGGGGGCAGGATGCCTACCACTACTACCACCCTTAGCCAGGGGGGCAGGATGCCCACCACTACTACCACCCTTAGCCAGGGGGGCAGGATGCCCACCACTACTACCACCCTCACCCAGGGGGCAGGATGCCTACCACTACCACCACCCTTAGCCAGGGGGCAGGATGCCCACCACTACTACCACCCTCACCCAGGGGGCAGGATGCCTACCACTACCACCACCCTTAGCCAGGGGGCAGGATGCCTACCACTACTACCACCCTTAGCCAGGGGGCAGGATGCCCACCACCACTACCACCCTTAGGCAGGGGGCAGGATGCCCACCACTACTACCACCCTCACCCAGGGGGGCAGGATGACTACCACTACTACCACCCTCACCCAGGGGGCAGGATGCCTACCACTACTACCACCCTTAGCCAGGGGGGCAGGATGCCTACCACTACTACCACCCTTAGCCAGGGGGCAGGATGCCCACCACCACTACCACCCTCACCCAGGGGGCAAGATGCCTACCACTACTACCACCCTCACCCAGGGGGGCAGGATGCCTACCACTACTACCACCCTTAGCCAGGGGGCAGGATGCCCACCACTACTACCACCCTTAGCCAGGGGGCAGGATGCCCACCACTACTACCACCCTCACCCAGGGGGCAGGATGCCTACCACTACTACCACCCTTAGCCAGGGGGCAGGATGCCTACCACTACTACCACCCTTAGCCAGGGGGCAGGATGCCCACCACCACTACCACCCTTAGGCAGGGGGCAGGATGCCCACCACTACTACCACCCTCACCCAGGGGGGCAGGATGCCTACCACTACTACCACCCTCACCCAGGGGGGCAGGATGCCTACCACTACTACCACCCTTAGCCAGGGGGCAGGATGCCCACCACTACTACCACCCTGAGCCAGGGGGCAGGATGCCCACCACCACTACCACCCTCACCCAGGGGGGCAGGATGCCTACCACTACTACCACCCTTAGCCAGGGGGCAGGATGCCTACCACTACTACCACCCTTAGCCAGGGGGCAGGATGCCTACCACTACTACCACCCTTAGCCAGGGGGGCAGGATGCCTACCACTACTACCACCCTTAGCCAGGGGGCAGGATGCCCACCACTACTACCACCCTTAGCCAGGGGGCAGGATGCCCACCACTACTACCACCCTTAGCCAGGGGGCAGGATGCCCACCACTACTACCACCCTTAGCCAGGGGGCAGGATGCCCACCACTACTACCACCCTCACCCAGGGGGCAGGATGCCTACCACTACTACCACCCTTAGCCAGGGGGGCAGGATGCCTACCACTACTACCACCCTTAGCCAGGGGGCAGGATGCCCACCACTACTACCACCCTTAGCCAGGGGGCAGGATGCCCACCACTACTACCACCCTTAGCCAGGGGGCAGGATGCCCACCACTACTACCACCCTCACCCAGGGGGGCAGGATGCCTACCACTACTACCACCCTTAGCCAGGGGGGCAGGATGCCTACCACTACTACCACCCTTAGCCAGGGGGCAGGATGCCCACCACTACTACCACCCTTAGCCAGGGGGCAGGATGCCCACCACTACTACCACCCTCACCCAGGGGGCAGGATGCCTACCACTACCACCACCCTTAGCCAGGGGGGCAGGATGCCTACCACTACTACCACCCTTAGCCAGGGGGCAGGATGCCCACCACTACTACCACCCTTAGCCAGGGGGCAGGATGCCCACCACTACTACCACCCTCACCCAGGGGGCAGGATGCCTACCACTACTACCACCCTTAGCCAGGGGGCAGGATGCCTACCACTACTACCACCCTTAGCCAGGGGGCAGGATGCCTACCACTACTACCACCCTTAGCCAGGGGGCAGGATGCCCACCACTACTACCACCCTTAGCCAGGGGGCAGGATGCCTACCACTACTACCACCCTTAGCCAGGGGGCAGGATGCCTACCACTACTACCACCCCCACTCATAGGATGGACAATGCATGACACAACCAGCACACCACAACCTAGGGAATGCAAGATAAAGACATCCCCCACCACCATGACAAGCGTGTGTAGGCTGTGTCAAATGCCTACAACACCGAACATGACTTTGAACATACAATGTGACCCCCTAGCACATGTGCCACACATATATGTGTGTGGCACCCACAATGCAAGCAGCCCATGACCATTGTGGCAATGGGGCCTAAACCCCCATCATCACAGTGACCAAAAGGTAAGTGTGGGGTCCATAGCTGCAGCACATTTTGACCATTGTGGCAATGGGGTCTAAACCCCCATCATCACAGTGACCAAAAGGGAAGTGTGGGGTCCATAGCTGAAGCCCATTTTGACCATTGTGGCAATGGGGTCTAAACCCCCATCATCACAGTGACCAAAAGGGAAGTGTGGGGTCCATAGCTGAAGCACATTTTGACCATTGTGGCAATGGGGTCTAAACCCCCATCATCACAGTGACCAAAAGGTAATTGTTGACAAAGAAAGAGCTGCAACTGCCAAACTGCATGGATCATTCCTGGTCACAGAACCAAAAACTCATGTGTGGCAAAGTAGTGTATGTGTCCCATTGCAACATAAATTGGGGGAGCCAAATACTGCAGTGCAAATGAAACATTCCTTTGGCCATGTGCAGACAAACAACACCCATGGGGGCTGAGACCGTCAACAGTCATCAATGACACAATGACAGAAGTGACCATCAGAATGCAGAACCACATATTTGCACCAATGGGCACACAAATGCAGATACCCTGTGGAGACAGCAGATGTGAGGTGAACAGATACCATACCATGGCAGCAATGGGACACACAAACCATGATCACTGTGCTGACCGATGACCTAGGAGTCCCAGGGACAGCAGGGGAAACACACCAAACAACATACAGCCAATGGCACACCCAAGATATGCCAATGCAGTGGTGCAGATGCACAAACACAAACAGGCAGACCAACACTGTCATCATACACAGCAGGTGAGGGGTGGGGGTGCCAGTGTCCCCAGGCAACAACACAACACATGAGGAGAGCTGAATACCAATCATACAGATGTGCATACACTGCCACACTAAGGTAACTCATGGATCCAAATCCCCTATGTGGGCAAGCAGGCATTGACAGGTGAGAGGGAGCACAAAACACACATGTCACACAGGCACGTAGGAACAACAACTGACACAGCAAGTCACAGACACACCACAGCACCACTCCCCAGGGCCCCCACAATGTGGTGACCCTGGGCTGAATAAAAATACCACTGTGATGACAAAGCTAAATGTCGTTCACACTGTGAACCACAGTCAGGTGTCCTGAGCAACAAACTACCATCACACCTACACAAGCACAAATCAATCAGCATGGCCAGTAAGCCAAGGCCAACATGGAGGCAGGGGACTAGCCGGGCAACAACTCTCATCTGCACACACTCAAGACCACACCCCTCGACCTCCAACAATGTGCAGCAGTGAAGTACACATGCACTGGTGACATTGCACATGCACCCATGACTATTCCAGGGTGGTGGGTGGGAACCAAGGTGTAGAAACACATCACACATGGACACTCAACAAGACTCCTGAATGTCTGACACACTGCACACTACGCTGTACATGGACATGACGGCAATACCACACCGACCAATGGGATCCCAGCCACAGTCACACACCAATGAAGAAGCCAAGGTCACCCACAAAGAACACACATAGACAACAACCAACATTGCAGCCCGGACCCTAAGGAGTGCCAGCAGTCACACACACAACGTGTCACAATCACTGAAAGATAACACAAACTGGAAATCACATGACAGGGGCAAACAACAAGTGCCAAAGGGAAACCTGACTGTGACCCATCTGCGTCTGCACACAAACTCTGCCCTGACAGCAAACACACCTATGGGTGACACCCTGATGACCAGTAATGTGCCATGCACCCACATCACAGAGAACACAGGGAGAAGACTTTGGGGGAACATAGCTCAAGTCAGCAAGCATCACAAACAGGTACAACACTAGGGATCACAGCATGCGCAGATGAATGGAAGTGAACACACAGACATGCACATACAACACACACCTTGGGCGCAGGCAATGTCACACGTGTACACACTGCCATGAGGGGACTCCACTCCTGTGTGAGGAAAGCTGTGCCATATGTTGCCTCAGTAGGGCCCCATCATGTCAGCTGAGCACTTGGTCACACAATCAACAATTAGCACCAAATGAGGGCTCCCATCACATCAGCCTGGTCATGGATGTGCCAACGGAATCATCAGCACAGATCCAACACACTTGTATAGCAATGTTGCACTGACTACACGGATGAGTCCCTCCCCATTGATGCCCAAACCTGCATGTCCACTGGAGATGGCAACACGGTCAGGGAAGTAGACAAATGCAACGATGGCAGGCACAACAGATGTGCAGGGGTGGAAGCCACAGATATGAAATTGCCAATGTAAGTAGGAAACCCATTGCCAAATACTGAACACATGACACCCTCAGATGCTGCTATTGATGACATGGATACACCACATGATAGGACACATTCCCCCTGGACCACATGGGTTCCTGCACAGTAACACTTCATAATCATGAGACCAGATATCACCATCACTGCAGCAAGGGCATGGTTAGCTGCACCAACAACATGTACATCTGAAGCATGAGCACTAGAGAAAAGAAAGTTGCTTTATTCAGCATATGTGTTGTTTGATAACGACGTCCAGAAGAAATTAGAGCAAAGGCCAATGGCCAGTCCATTGTCAAAGTTCAAACAGGGTGACACTGGCAGATGTCACCCTACGCATGCCTGCACAATACCAGGGACAATCCACTAGGAGGGGCAACCGGGGGGCAGGCCAGGCACCGCAGGGACAGGATCAGGGCTCACCAGGGGAGTCAGGGAAGGGGTGGTGGGTGCTGGAGAGCCACTGACAACTGCAGTGGAGGTGTCTGACATGGTGTGTGCCGGCACAACTGGGGGCATGACACAGATGTCGTGGGTGCCGGCACAACTGCAGTGGACCCTGCAGATGGGGTGGACAGGTCCGCCACTGCAGTGCCCAAGTCAGACAGGGCGGTAGTGGACTCCACTGCAGTGCCTACCTCCAGGGGAGGAGAATGGGGAACAGGCAAGGTGGGTTGGACAGAGGGGGAGGACACCCTCACCACATCAGTGGCACAGACAAGCGCAGCGGGGGTGTGGTGCTGGGAGAGCAAGTGGCAGGGGGAGAAGGCCGGAGCATCTTGGGGATGGTATATCTGTGGGTGGGGGAACCTGGGGCAGGGTGTGGTGGGGGCACCTGTGCAGTGGGGGCCTGAGGGATGGAGGACGGAGACCTTGTGCCTGAGCTGCAGGGCGGTGGCGGGGTCTTGCTCTTACCACTCCGGGGGACTTGCGGGTGGGGGCCTCAGTCCGTCTGCGCCTGGGGGAGGGTGTCCGGGGGCGAGGGGCACTCTGCTCCGTGTGGGGGGCTTCCTCTTCCCCCGGGATGCTGGAGCAGCTTCATCGGTGGGGAAGAGGCCGAGGTCACAGAGGAAGAGCTGCTGTGACTTTGGGGTTGCAGGTGAGGCAAGGGAGGGTGCTTTGGAGGGAGAGGGAACTGAGGACTGCGCAGTGCATGTGGATGCGTGTGTGTGTTCCAGGGCCCCATCCCCTGTGAGTCTGGCTTCAGTCCCCTGAATGTGCGTGCGTGTGCGTTTTGTCATTGGCGTGTGTGTCAGTGTGCTGGATGTGTGTGTGCTGGTGTGTGCCTGTGCCGGTGTGTGTGTGCCTGGGATGGGTAAGGTGCTGGGGAGTGTGGATGGAGCAGAGGCAGGAGGGGTGAGGGACCGTTTGAGGAGGGACACTGCTGCCGTCAGGGAGGAGTCCATGGACCTATTGCCCCTCTGTAGGTCAGACATGCCCGATGAGATGCCCTCCATGAACGACACCAGCTGAGTCAACAGCGCGGTGTGCGCATGGAGGACACTCAGCATGGCTGTCTGCCCTACATGGAGCTGGCGAAGGAGGTACACAGACTCCTCACTCAGGGCAGCAGGGGACACAGGGGCAGGGGGTGCGGTGCCTGGCCCAAAGGAGACACGCTCCCGAACATGGGAGCCTCCACGGACCTGGGGAATGGGAGCCGATGGGAGGGCGGTGGTGGTGCTGGTGGTGGCGGGGACAGCAACACTAGCTGGGGTGTGGTGGCTGCTGACACCCGCCTCCATAAGGGAGTCATCCTCCGAGTTGCTCTGGTCCTCAGCTGAGGTGGATGGTGCTGAGGACTCCTCGGTGTGGCTCCCTCGCCCTCCGTGCCACTGGGTCCCTCCGACCACTCCTCGGCTGCTGACCCAGTCTGGCTCTCCGGCTCCTCCTGGTCCGTGGAGCTGTCCCCTTCCGTGGCCGTGGATGTATCTGCAAACAATGGGGAAACAGACAGACATCAGTCACCTGCACCAAACGCACACACCACTGTGAGCACAGCACATTACAGAGCAAGCCCTGGCATCATTAGTTGTACATTGGTAAAAGTGCCCGAACTGAACAGGAGAAGCCAATTGTCAGTCTGATGCCAAGCATGGCACTCACATCCCACATGGCCTTGCACCCATCTGTCTGGTGTCTGTTGGATTGCAACACCCCAGTGTGGACACATGCACCAAGTACACAGTAGTTGGACAGTGCAGAGGACACGGTGTGGCATGTGGACATGCACACATCACAGCTCTTGCCACTGAGTCAGTACAGGTTTCCGGATGAAAGGGATGCCCAGAGTCAAATAGGAAATGCATGTGATGCATACCAGCGACAGACACCATGATGCACCCATGTCCTGATAGCCAGCGCCACTATGGTGTGCATGTAGCACATGTCACTCCCCTGCAGGCTCACCAATCAGTAGACACATGCCATGGCGGAGGCATGACTGCAAAGTCATACATCACTGGCTCAGTGATGTATGACTTTGCAGCCAGACAACAACACTCTGCACTGTGTCACAATAGTAGGTCATGGGGAATGCAAGTCCTGGAGCTGCACAAGTGCACATGTACATCCCCCCACAACACATCCTCTTAACCCTCATCTGTCCAGGTCATACCTATTGGACATATGGGAGACCTGTGACACTACCCTCTGAACCTGAGCCCCTCACACTCTGCTGTGCATGGGGAACAGCTGCCTGAACTTCACATTTACATGCCCCAGTCTGCATGGGCAGCTGATCAGACACCTATGTGTCACACAAGTATCGTCTCCTATGGTCACATCTCCAGTGGCATGCTGAGCCCCTACCAAGAAACTCCACAGCAGTCCTGGCGACTAATCCACAGCACACTGACACAGAGGCAGACACCTGAGGGGTCAAATCACTGTGCACAATGTGTCCGCTGATACACGGGAGTGGGAGTACAGAGTGTATTGTATGGCCTGGAGTAGGCATGACTGTCCAGCCCCACATGAATGAGGGATGAGCCCTGGACTGTAGGCAGCTGGCTAAGTATGTGTGACACACGTCATATACATACTCCTGGGGCCCAAACATTGTTCCCACCCGCAGCATGGGTGTGTGCCAGGTACCCCAGCCACATGTGGTGGATCAGCTCAGCAATTGGACCACAGATCAAAGTAACACGCTGAATACATGTCAGAATACAGGCATTGTGTAAGCAATGGACCCACCCATGATGCCCACCACAGAGTCAGGGAAACAGATGCTGTCTCCCACCTTGAGTCAAGCAAACTGCAAGGACACAGTCCTAAGTGACAGAATTCCCTGCATGTAAGGGCCACACCTGGGTATCAGATGAGGAGTGGGCAGTGCACAATAGAGGGACATGGCTCCTGGACAATATGACTGCTGTACTGTGGCAGTTTAACCAGGCCCGAGGAGGGCACATAGCATGTTAGACAGAGTACACAGTGCAGTCTTTGACTCACCCCCTCCTTGCTGCTCTCTGGCCTTCAGCTGCCCATCCAGGTCTGGAAAGACCACCGCCAGGATCCTGAGCATGTGGGGGTCAGGGTCCGTGTTCCGCCCCTCCTGCGAGGAGGCGACAGCTTCAGCTGGACCCGTGCAATCCTCCGGGTCCAGCCCCGAAGGTCCTGCCACCTCTTTTGGCAGTTGCGGATCCGGCGCTTGTAGACCCCCACGGACCGGACAGCCCGGACGATGTCCTTCCATATCTCATGCTTCCGATGGGCAGAAGCCTGTCAGGATGACAAAGTGATAAGGCCATTACTACACATGCAACATATCCGTGCATGACACAGTTGCATATACATGTCGCAATCACAGGGGCACATGGTGTACACAGGCAGTGCACGGCTGCCCATGGACAGTTTTCCAGAAGTCACTACATGGTATCATTGCATGGGGAGTAAAACCCTGTACAGAAGCACTGTCACTGCACCATACCTGTCCAGTGCAAGTCACTACACACTATGGGGGGTGACAACTACTCAGTGAGCCTGCTAGCCAGTGGTGTGCTGACTCTCAGCCTTGCTAGTCAGACAAAATGCACATTCAGAAAGGCAGTGCACAGAACACTCACCTGCTCCCCTGGTGTCCCATACAGCTTGCTGTACTGTGGAAGTAGGCTGTCCAGCAGGGCCTGGTTCTCCTCAAGGCTGAAGGCTGGGGCTCTCTCCACAGTACGTGCCATTGCAGGGTCCAGAGGGGCAGAGACAGCAGCAGTGCAGTGGCAGATGTCGTCCTGGAGCATGTAGTGCAGGCAAGTGGGCTCTCAGGGGAACAGGCAGCAATATATATGTGCTGGAGAGGCAGATACTGTCCCTTGTGTCCAAAGTGATAGGTCCAAGTCGTTTGCATCTTCTGAATCTGGCCAATCCATGGAATAGCAGCACCAAAACACGCCCACAGCATCCTTCAAAACTTCAACTTCATGACATACATGATTTTGCAACATTGTTGTGGGTGACCAACTGATTTTCCAGCAACCGACTCGTTCGAAATTCGAAAACGCGTCCGTTGCCAGGCAAGCCCATTGTCAATGGGTGCGCACCGATCGGTCCATTGAGGTACAACGCGCACAGGGGTACAACGCGTACCCGCACACATTGAAAGCAATGGGCCGGCCGGAGGCACCGATCGGTCCATTGCTGTTCAACGCGCACAGGGGTACAACGCGTACCCGCACACATTGAAAGCAATGGGCCGGCCGGAGGCACCGATCGGTCCATTGCTGTTCAACGCGCACAGGGGTACAACGCGTACCCGCACACATTGAAAGCAATGGGCCGGCCGGAGGCACCGATCGGTCCATTGCTGTTCAACGCGCACAGGGGTACAACGCTGTACCCGCACACATTGAAAGCAATGGGCCGGCCGGAGGCACCGATCGGTCCATTGATGTTCAACGCGCACAGGGGTACAACGCGTACCCGCACACATTGAAAGCAATGGGCCGGCCGGAGGCACCGATCGGTCCATTGCTGTTCAACGCGCACAGGGGTACAACGCGTACCCGCACACATTGAAAGCAATGGGCCGGCCGGAGGCACCGATCGGTCCATTGCTGTTCAACGCGCACAGGGGTACAACGCGTACCCGCACACATTGAAAGCAATGGGCCGGCCGGAGGCACCGATCGGTCCATTGCTGTTCAACGCGCACAGGGGTACAACGCGTACCCGCACACATTGAAAGCAATGGGCCGGCCGGAGGCACCGATCGGTCCATTGCTGTTCAACGCGCACAGGGGTACAACGCGTACCCGCACACATTGAAAGCAATGGGCCGGCCGGAGGCACCGATCGGTCCATTGCTGTTCAACGCGCACAGGGGTACAACGCGTACCCGCACACATTGATAGCAATGGGCCGGCCGGAGGCACCGATCGGTCCATTGCTGTTCAACGCATCACTGTATATGTGACTGGCATAGGTCAGCATGCCTGTCTCAGATGGACATATGCCAGCCACAGATAGCTCCCAGGGAGTGAGGGGCACACCTACATCACGACAGCCTGTCCAAACCTTATCATAAGGCATGTAAGGCTGCATTTCCTATTGTGTGTATGTTGGTGTACATGTTGTCCTGTGGGTGTCACCTGTGGGCAGCCACCCCCAGGCTGTGCACGTGTTCATGGGGACAGGATCCTGGGTGTTACGTGTACGTGACCACTGTGATGTGCAACTGTTCATATCTGTGCATGTGTCATGGTCACATTTCACAGTGGTGTTTGTGTATGTCATGTCACATACCCCGTGAGTCCCATGTGGGACGGTATGTTTGAGCCAGGGTGTCCCAGTGGCACAATAGTGATGGCCCTCCACAGTCTTTGTGCATGTAGTGTTTACAATGTCTCTGATTTCATGTGCACAATGGGAGACAGTCTCCACATCCACGTTGTGTGTGCATGGACTCTGATGTTGTGCGTGTGTGTCACAGACGTCCATGGCTCTCCTGCCATGGCAAGTGTGGCCACTACCTGTGGGGGTCATGTTTGTTTTGCTGTGGTGTACACATGATACTCCAGGTGATGCCAGTGTCCATGTGGCATTACAGGGTCCCTGGGAATGTGCCTGTCGTTGAGCTGTGGTGCCTGGGGCACATCTGTCCTCACATGTCACTGGGGGGTGACTTTGACACAGCATCATGATATCCAATGGGCCAACCTGGGACAAATTGATGCCACCTGTAGGACCGTGTTGACAGATGTTGGCCATGTATGTACCATACATGTCGTTCCGGTACTGCACACTTCATGTAGTTGTGCCTCATGATGATGTATGTTGGGAACTTGAGTGTGTTCAATGCCGCATATGTGGGGTGACTGAC
The DNA here is from genome assembly GCA_963921515.1 of Calotriton arnoldi. Taxonomy (NCBI): domain Eukaryota; kingdom Metazoa; phylum Chordata; class Amphibia; order Caudata; family Salamandridae; genus Calotriton; species Calotriton arnoldi. The sequence goes on from CAWUFW010010120.1 coordinate 718,619, forward strand.
GATCTTGCTTACTTCTCCTCTGCACTGCAGGGCTCCTGCTGTCCATCGGCCATTCCCAGACCTGGCAACGATGGTGGAACGGGACAGCATCCGACGGTACCGCTTCACCAGGCAGCTGATTGAGGATTTGGCAGTGCAGTTGTCCCCACATTTGCAGCCTGGCCGGCCGTATCCTACAGCGCTGACCCCCAAGGTGAAGGTGATGGCAGCCCTACACTTCTTTGCCACCGGTACCTTCCAACATACTGTGGCGTCTGCTGGTGGGATGTCACAGACCATGTTCAGCCGTGTGCTCCGCGATTTCTTGGCGGCAATGTTGCTCTTCCTGAACCGGTACATATATTTCCCTAGACTGCGACGACTCACTGACGTGAAGAGTGACTTTTATGCCCTGGGGAGGATGCTGCATGTCATTGGCTCCATTGATGGGACACATGTGGCTTTGGTACCACCACAGGCCCAGGAGCAGGCCTACAGGAACCGCAAGCACTACCACTCGGTCAATGCACTGGTGGTGTGTCTTGGAGACATGACCATCACACACGTGTGTGCCCGTTTCCCTGGTTCAGCACACGATGCCTTTGTGATGAGGAGTAGTCGCATCCCCAGGTTGATGGCACAGATGCAGAACCAGCGTGCCTGGCTTGTCGGTGTGTACTGACTTTGTGCCATTGTGTGTGATCTGATCTGTAGTATTCTGCCCACTTTTCCAAGTCAGCTGATGTGCACTTGTCTGTCCGTAGGTGACTCGGGATACCCCAACATGCCGTGGTTGCTGACACCCCTCAGGAACCCTGTGACACCTGCCCAGATGCGCTACAATGAGGCACATGGTCGGACCAGGAGAGTGATTGAGCGGACCTTTGGTCTCCTGAAGAGCCGCTTCCGCTGCCTGGACAAGACCGGAGGGTCCCTCCCATATGCCCCTGCGAAAGTGTGCAAGATTATCATCGTCTGCTGCATGCTCCACAACCTGGCAGTGCGGAAGGAGTTGCCTCTCATCCAGGATGACGATGACCAACATCCGCCACCTGTGGAGGATCCTGGCCTGGACCACGATGCCAGTGACGATGATGATGATGATGATGGTGATGGTGATGTCCGCACACAGCTCATCACCAACTTCTTTAGCTGAATGTGAGTATCCTGAGGTGTCATGTGAATGATGTGAGTTGGCATGATGTGTGGGTGGTGCTCTGGTGCTGTTGGAGTGTGTCCATGGGCTACTTGACAGGATGTGTGTTGCGATGTGTGGTGACAGGTGGGCTGTACTCCCCAACAGTGTTGACATGCTAACTTGGTTCTGGGTGGGTATCTTGTAACATGTATTGTGCATGAGTTTTGCTGATCTGTCCTGTACTGCATTGCTTTTGACTGTGTGTCATTTCTGTCCTTCACAGGGTACTTTCAGATTCGTTTGGTCAACTGTGTCCACCGACGACGTGATTGCACATCCAGGCTGGTAGCTGTTGTGTCCCTACAGGTGATGTGCGCCACACCCATGGACTTCCTTCCGTCTACAGTTGTTGACTGTGTGCCCGCTACCAGGTGGGGTTACCTTGCATCTGTAGTGGTTACGGCATGTTGCTACTGTGTAATAAACCTGTGCTTCACTTAGTGATGTGCGTTGTCTGTGGTCACACATTTGACTGCCATTTGCTTACTGCACCTGTGGGCTACTTGACTACAACTGGGAATGGGTGTGGTGTCTGTGCATTGCACCGTCTTCCCTGGCAACATCAGTGTAGGCAATGAGTCAGATGGCCTAGGTGTGTATGTGTTGTGTAGCCCTGGTGGTGTGTCTCCCTCATATGTGTCACGTTGCCTGTACTCACATGCCTGTGTTGTCCTTGCTGTTGCAGTTCGCATACACAGTGTAATTTTGCAGTTCATCATCCCCATAACAGCACCCACGTTGGAATCACGACAGAGGCAAGTATGGTGTATTAGTGTGTTTATTGTGATACATCTGTGTTAATAGTGCATAGGATGGATTGTGCTGTACATGAATCTTGCAATCCCAAGTTCCTAGGTGAATTGAAAGTCCAGGTAGGCAGGATCCCCAGTATCGGGGCCACAGTTGTCTGACACATTGTTCCAACTTGTACTCCCCATGCAATGTGTGGGAGTAGTGTTGCCATCAACAGGGTGAACAGTCTGTGCACAAAGGCGAAAATCCAGAACAGGTTCAGGCTTCCTGGGAGTTGCGCTTGGCCATCAGCCTCTCACTTTCCCCTCCTCGGACGACCCCTCTTCTTGGGGGGCCCTCAAGTGCAGGCTGCTGCGGTGCAGGGGACTCTCCGCCAGAGTCCTCCTCCCTCCCTGTGGCAGTTGCAGTTTGTAAGGTACCAGATGTTGTTGGCACACAGGGAGGTGTGGACTGGTTGCTGTTCATCTGGCGGAGGCATTGTAAAATGTCCCTGTGCACCGCCGTCATCTCATGTAGTACATCCCACTTGGACTCCACGCGGGACATGTGGGAGTCCACACGTGACATGTGTGACTCCACGTGGGACATGTGGGAGTCCAAGCGGGCATGATGGGCAGCCTGCTGCTGTTTGATGTCTCTGAGGAGCCCCACTACCTGGCTGAGCTCTCCGGTGCTGGACTGGTACGCATCAGCTATGCGTACCAGTTGTGGGTCTTCATGCACACCAGCAACGTCTGCAAGCAGCGACCTCTGTCTCCCACCCCTCCCACCACCCCTGCTGACATGTGCAGTGTGTGCAGTTGCACGCACAGATAACCCTGGTCCACCTTGGGGGGGTGGTGGTGGTGGTGGTGTCCATGGCCCCAGGTTGGTCCAGGGTCACTGCGCTGGTGTTGTTCCTTATTCTGTCCATGTCGGCAGGGATGGTATTCGTGGTGACAGTCGTTGGAGGGGTGGGTGCAGGGGGTGCAGCTGGTGGACCTGCTGGTGCTGCAGCTGGTGGTCCTGCTGGTGCAGCAAGTTGACTTGCACCGGATGTGCCAGGTTGTTCATCGTCCGAGGAGGACAGAGGCTGTACGACGCCAGTGAGCTCGGCATCCTCTTGAGCCTGGGACTGGGACTCCTCAGCGTCTGCTGCTGTGTCCCTATCATCACCTGTTTTTGGGAGACACAAACAATGTATTTCATGTTTCTGCAGGCATCAGTGGTTGACACACCTGACAGTTGTGACTGTGCCTCGGGGTGCGGGCCTGTACATTGTATTGTCCTAAGTCGTCAAAGTCAGGGGTTGATATTGGTGTGGCACATTGTCCTGCATTATTTGGGCATTTCTATGTATTCTCTGGGGTGTGAACATGGTCTGCATTGATTGTGTTTGGTTGACAGCCAGACCTCCTTCCCACCCACCCACCCACCCAGTCAGTTATCCCACCATGGAACGTGCTTGCATTGCAGGGAGTGGAAGTTGTCTCTCAGGATGTCAGTCAGTGGTGTCCTGCTGTTTGTTGGTGCACAGTTGCCAGCAGGGCCTTGTGCTCCCCACAGCAGTAGCCAGTGTCAGCCATCTTGTGAGTCCTTCTCCACTCCCTGTGATGTGAGCATGGTTCAGGGTGGTGTTGATGGGCCAGTTGTGAGGCTGAGCAATATCTGTGCCTACTACTCCCATCATGCTATTGCCTCCACCCACCTTCCCAGCATGCCCATGCTTCCTTCCTTTTGACTCTGCTTCCCTGTGGGGTGGGCTGGCTGTGCTGACAGGATGGCTGGGAGTGTTGTCCTGGCAGTTGTTTGGCTAAGAGTCCCATGAGTGTCCCTGTGCTTCACACAACATAACCCAGGGTGGTGGTGCTTTGTGGGATCTTGTGTTAGGATGGAGGGCATTGCATTCTACCAGGTGGGTACTGTGGAGTTTGTGTTGGGGGGGTGAGGGGAGGTGCTGGTGACTATAGTCAGTGCTGCAAGTCCCCCTTCCCACCCAGCCAGCCAGCCAGATATCCCACCATGGAACGTGCTTGCTTTGCAGGGAGTGGAAGTTGTCTCTCAGGATGTCAGTCAGTGGTGTCCTGCTGTTTGTTGGTGCACAGTTGCCAGCAGGGCCTTGTGCTCCCCACAGCAGTAGCCAGTGTCAGCCATCTTGTGAGTCCTTCTCCACTCCCTGTGATGTGCGCATGGTTCATGGTGGTGTTGATGGGACAGTTGTGGGGGGCAACATGTGTGACTGCGACTCCCATGATGCTATTGGCTACACTGACTTGGCCAGCATACACAGAATTCCTTCCTTTGAGTGGTCTTCACTGTGTGTTGGTGTTGTTGTGGTGGCTACATGTGTGGATGTGTGTGTTAGTTCTATTTGTGCCACTGCCTAGCTGTAGTTGTGGTTGTGTTTGTACATGTGTTGGCACAGTTGGATGTGACTTTTTTGATGGCATGTGTTGTGTTTATCTGACTGACATACACATTTTGGGATGATTCTGTTCTAGTTGCTGTGTAATTGCTATGAGTGCATGGTTTGACTCTCCCCTTGACAGTGATGTGTGTGTTTTGTGGCAGTTTATTGTGTACATTTGTTGTGTACTCACCAGGCTCTGGGATGTCCTCTAGTCCATATACGCTCACTGGCGGAAGGATGGCCCGCACCTTCTCCTCCCAGGGCCTGAGGTATATTGGCTTGGCAGGAGGGCCACTGCCGGTGTGTTGGCTGCTGGATGTAGTCTTGCTTCAGTAGGTCCGCACCCTCCTGCGCACGTCATACCACCTGTTCTGGATGTCGGTCTTGTGCGCCGACATGGTGATTGGGCGTTCACCCTGTTGATGATCCTCTCCCACATCTTGGTTTTCTGCGACATGGGGGTCTGTTGGACCAGAGTGCCAAACAGCTGTGGCTCCACCCTGAGGATCTCGCCTACCATGACTTCCAATTCACTATCTAGGAACTTGGGATTCTTCTTGGGGGCATGGTGATGGGTGGTGATGGTGGGTGATGTGTGTGTTGGTGTGCAGGTGAGGGTGTGTGGTGTGTGTTGTGCTGGGTGTATGTGAGGTAGGTATTTGCTGGTGTGCTGATGGTGTGTGGCTTGTGTGAGGGATGAGCTGTGGGTGTGTGGTTGCTTTCTCTTGGGTGCTGGCAGTGGAATGGCATTTGCAAAGGCTCATGGTAGTGATTTGTGTCCTTTATATAGGTGGAGTTGTGGGTGTGTCTTTGTTCTCTGTCCCCACCCCCCAGTATTTATTGGCTTGGTAATTGCTTGTTTGGCCTTTTTGGTTGATTTTTCCTTTGTGCTGTTTGTGTATGTTGGAAACGTTCTGTGACCGAGTCGGACCCTGCATTGGTCTCGTACGGTGTTTTCCTGCTTGCCTCACGCTGTGTTTGTGCAGTTTTGTATGCGCGCGACGCTGGTCGGTCGCGTGTATTGTGTTGCTTCGCCTGGTTTTGTATGCGTGTCGGGTCGCGACGGCTTGTCCTCCGTCCGACTCGGTCGTGTTTTCTCGCGCCTTGCATCGTACTTTGCGGGTTGGAGTTGGCGGGTACGATTCGGTCGGATTTGTTCCGGGTGCGTGTCGGTCGGTTGGATTCGCGTGGTTTTTCCGGGCCGGATTGCTATTTTCCCGAGCGGCTCGGCCGGGTCGGCTTGGTTTCCTGACGTGTCGGCCGGATTTATCGCGGCTTGCATCGTACTTGGCGTGTCGGGCGCCACTGGTACGTGGTCGGTCGGTAATTTTTCCGGATCCGAGTCGGTCGGTGCTTTTTCCGGCCCGAATCGGAATCGACCCT